>OW240919.1:49641906-49838607 GCA_933207985.1 Pelobates cultripes
AGCCAGTCAACTATGTCCTCAGAACTTTTCAAGTTCAGGGTGCGTGGCCTCTGAAAACTGGGCATTATTCTAGGGCCAAAGGGAATCACAGCACCACAACCACGATGGCCCCTGCGGGGTGGCCTGCCTCTGCCTGTCATTTTTGTTGGGATTAGTGGTACTATGCGTGCAAGCTACTGTGAGACCAGATATGGGTGGCAATGTGCACTGGCACAGTTGTGCAGAGCACAGGCTGTAGGCCTGACACCCGCTTGAAGATAACTAACTGCTATTCAATCTATAACAGTGAAAAAAGTTTTTTGTTTTTTTTAAAATCAAGCTTTTGTGTCGCAGATCTAGTGGTGGCACTTGTCAGTATCCACTGTTGGAAAGCGTAACTTACACCAGCTTTAAGGACACTGACACAACTATTCAATCTATAACAGTGAAAGTTTTTGTTTTAAATCCAAGCTAATAACGAAGATGTAATTGGTGGCACTGACTGAAAATGGGCACTGCAATGAGCCTGACACAGAAGCTGGCAGCAGCAGTGGCGAACAACTAAGATGCATTTACATTACAGCAGAAAAAAAATTAAAAAAAAAGCATACCCTTATCCCTAACCTAGCTATGCTTTTTCCTATCTTATGAACAGCAGCTACACTTTCCCTCCTCTTACTAAGCATGCAGCTTGAGAATGAATCTAAAATGGATGCTGTCCAGTAGGTGGGAGGGTCTGCTAGGGAGGCTGTGCTGCTAATTGGCTGGAGTGTGTCTGCTGACTGTGAGGTACAGGGTCAAAGTTTACTCAATGATGACGAATAGGGGGCGGGTCGAACCGCGCATATGTTCGCCCACCGTGGCGAACGCGAACATGCTATGTTCGCCAGGAACCGTTCGCCGGCGAACCGTTCGGTACATCACTAATGTAGAGTGTAAGGAAAACAACATGTCTCTAAATAGGACGAGCATAATAGGGGTAGGCCTCATGATGGAGGCAGCCATGACAGGGGCGGGGAAGGAAATGATGGCAAGGGAGGAAGTGAGGGGGCTGACAACCATGATATGTGTGGGAAAGGAAAAGACAGGAGGTGGGAGCATGGTAAGGGCGGAAGTGACGTTACTTTAGAAGCAAACGTGACTGTAGATAATGGTAATTGGGTGGAGGTCACGGGACTGGCAGGGCCAACCTCCTTCTGTACTAGGTGCCATCTTTAGGGATGTGGCTGATGTACTTGCAACATTACACTATATTATAGCTAATAAAATAAGTCAGTTTCGAAATGAAATACTAAACTATAAGTAAACGTGGCAGGTTAAATAAGACAGTTGAGAACATTATGCATTTAAAAGCCCATAAAGATAGAGATATATATATATATATATATATATATATATATATATATATATATATATATATATATACTCAATCTCAGCAACCGTCGCTCAGAACGTTAATAGACAGTACAGATTACACTTAACATGTCCAAATATTTCTCTATTATTGAATTAACTTCAATTACCAGATGCCGTCCGTACAACAAACCACTCCATAACTTCCTATCTACTTTATCTATATATAACAAACACAACATTACACAGAAGTTCGAACCTAGAAAAATGTCCAGCAATAATCCCATCTCTAACTTTATCAGCGGTTCTGAGACACAAATATTAACATTACATGGCTGAGCGATCGCCCCCACATTCCTCACTGAATGCAGGCATATCAGTCCTTCTCCCCCACCCCCCTGAATCTGTACAGCACAGAGAGTGAGAGAGTGAGAGAGTGAGAGCGAGATGAAAGAAACTGCAGGCATGAAGGTTAACCATGTGAGTGCCGTAAAGTAACAAGACAGAAGGACAGAGACTTATACATTACATTTATCGCAAGCAAAAGGCACATAAAGGAGTGAAGACACAATATACAGATGTAATTAAATCGCTAAATCCTTAAAAATGCAAAGGCAAACCGCATTGCACACACAGCTGCAAATACACCACACACAATATAACTACAAATAGGCAATTATCACAACACAATAATGAATAAGGTCACTGGGTGACATTTGAAAACCACTAATCTTTGCTCTCTTCTTCATTTTTAACAATATCACTTTGCTATCTTCTTCATCTTTAACAATATCACAAGCTATAAGACCCTTTGAAGGTCTAGCACATTCCTGTCCCATTTTTTTTTTTTGTGTAAAACAAGTTCTCCCTGTGGAAAAGAACAGAGATAAGAAGAAGAGGAATAGGGAGAAGAAGAAAGTCTACAGTGCTCGACTGCCACAAGAAACCAGTTCCTGTGCGTCTTCCCAAAACGTAGACTAGTCACAGGATCCGCTCACCCAAGGTGGTGACCGCGGATCAGTACGGGCGAGCGTGTGTGCCTAACACAGCTCTGGGCAGCAAGTACAGATACAGTAAAGAGTTAGGGAGAAGATAAATGTAGAGAAACTAAACAACAAACACAAAAATCACAAACATAAAAATGTGCACATGATCCGGAATCAAGAACAACCCACACAACACAGACACAAACAACAAGGGTACCCACGTTATGGCTACAACTAAACAAAAAACTGAGTATGAACAGAACCAACAGAAACATAGACATATCAATAACCAGTGGCAATAACCCCCACCTTCCCCCTTTGAGCAGTATTCTCAGCCCATCTCTGGGCTGACAACAAATCCCAACCCTTCTCTGGTTGGGCAACAGAAAATCCCAGCCTCTCTCTAGGCTGTCTTGATCCCTGCCTCTCTCTAGGCAGTCAAGACACTTATAAAAACAAATAAAACAATATCATCCCAGCCTCTCTCTAGGCAGTCAAAACACATATAAAAACAAATTTAACAATATCATCCCAGCCTCTCTCTAGGCTGTCTTACCAGGTAAAACCTGCCTCTTACTAGGAAGCCTAGCTGTGTGGGGAAAACTAGGACAGGAAGGACGCAAACCCTGCCTCTCAGGGCAGTAAAGCTTGGGGTAAACTAGGAAAGGGGGTCAGAGCCAGGAGGGAAAACCTGCCTCTTACTAGGCAGCCTAGCTGTGTGGGGAAAACTAGGATAGGAAGGACGCAAACCCTGCCTCCAGGGCAGTGAAGCTTGGGGTAAACTAGGGAAAGTGGGGTGCCGGGAAGGAAAACCTGCCTCTTACTAGGCAGTCTAGCTGTGTGGGGAAAACTAGGATAGGAAGGACGCAAACCCTGTCTCCAGGGCAGTGAAGCTTGGGGTAAAATAGGAAAGGGGGGTCAGAGCCGGGGTACCTGTATACAACAGCTGTTCCACACACCCACACACACTTACACAGTTCTATCTTTTCAGGATGCAGATAGACATTCGACAGGTTCGTTAAAGAGATTACCTGTCTTGTAGCCTTCTGGAAGCCGGAAGTGGCCATGGAGACAGACCCACACAAAGCAGGAGAATACAGGCAACTTGCTAATGAGCAATTATTACCGTATTTGGGAGGTGATCAGGCTCCGGTTGTCCCACTTTCCAAGGGTCCGCTCTAGTCCTGTTTTTCTGGCCGTCCGAACCGGCAAACCTGGTGGCCCCACGTTGGGCGCCAAGTTGAAATGGAAATCATTCAATAATATTGATTATTATGTGTATCTGCCCCTGGCCAAATTGAAGAAGTGCGTGCACGCTCCTGAAGTAATTTCACACCGGACACAAGTTTCTGGTTGATGAAAAACTTAGGAATGTTTATTCAGAGGGGACGGCAAGTCCCTTTTATAGCAGAATTACATCATATGCATTGTCAGAGATAACATGAAATAATACATCATTAATTGGTTAGGTGTTAAGTGTTTTATTCAGAGCACGTCCTACTTGGTGTGCCATCCTACGTCATTACTGTCGTCATAAAGTTCTCCCCTGGATTCCAGCACAAATGAGTGTTTAGTCGATGGGTGGGATACTCCTGAGTGACATCTAGTGGTCATTTTAGTAATTTATTGAATAATACTGATTATAACTAAATGGAGTAAATAGGTATTTTACTTTAGCAAATATTCTGTCCACAACAGTCATTCAAGGAGTTACCACAAAAACCTTATATGTAAGATAATTTTGCCTTTTTTCTACTTTGCAGAGATGTCAACATATATAGTGATACCAGACTCTTATGTCCCAACTGAGTGTTTAACTAGGTTCTATCAACATAATATAATCAATGTTACACAGATGTTTACAGCTGTGTGTGCCATGGTTAGGCATCGGTGCCATCAATTACAATTTCACCACATGACAGGAGGCTTCCTATTTGCCTAACTCTCTTTACTGAAATCTCCAGCAGCACAGAAAAACAGTAACAACCAATCAGAAAAACGTTAGATGGCACCTAAAAGGCCCTGACAGTGATATAATTTACTCTTTCTTTGCTGCGCCAGCCTACACAGATCAGAATATTTGCCTCTCCTGCATATTGTATTCTTACTATTGACTGTATTACATTGATTGCCTTTCCTGTCCCCCTTTATATTATATCTTATTCTACTAGTATTTAATCCTTCCGGTCCCTAGATTGTTTCAACTAGGGAACAAGCCCCCCAACCTCAAAATCAAAAGACAAAGCACCGCTAAAAAGGCAGAAACATGTGGAGTGAGACCCTCGGAGGAGGAAGACTATGACTCACAGGATGACCTCGATGTCGTGGACGAATGGCGTGGAGATTCCTCACACTTGGAAGAGAAGGAATGGCAGGAGCTGCCGCAATCCTCATCGCAGTATGTTACGGGGGACCTTTCTCGGGGAGATGGATGAACACGAGCACGTCCGGAAGGTCCCAAAGACTAAAAAGAGAGAAGAGGGTACTTTCTTGGATGATCAGGGAATGCCACTTTTCGATCCCCGGAACATCCGTCACCCCCGGTCATCGGAATGGACCCTTCCCGACCATCTAACAGGCTTCATCCACTTCTGGCTGCGCAAGCACCTCGACAGGGAGGTCCATGCCCGCCTTAATGCCGAATGCCCTAGGTCGCTCCTACTGGACACAATAGCGTATACTCTGTAATTGATACCACGGTAGAGGCCTTCATGTCCCGCTCCAGACGAAACCCACGCAAAGGGGCCAAAATAGGGCTAATAGCTGTACAGGAAAAAGCCCTAGACATGCTGGGACGCGGGCCAAAATTCTTTACTTTGCAGACATGGCGCTCTCCCAAGGTACCCAGATGGACCCTCACACCATTCGGGAATGGGCCCAACGAGCCATATGTCTATTTGGCAATACAAATGCAGCTCTCTTTACCGAATGGCACAGGACGGCCTTGCTCCGTACCGACTTGAAATTGCTGGACCTCGGAGCCAATGAACTAGGACCATTATTCGGAGAAGCGTTTATATTCGAACTTAAAAGGCACATCAAGCTTTTCACCACACTGAACAAAGCGCAATCATCTCTGAAGCAAATATCTTGTATACCACCAGGAAGAGGTGTTTTTGGCTTGGCTGGTCGGCAACGGAGCCGTTCTACCAGCCAGTTCTGGTCATCAAGTTCCAGAAGCTACCCTCAGACGTCCAACTTTTATCCCGCCTCGACCCAAAGACCCTCTTTCTACAGCGACATGGACAGAGCCAGAGGTCATGGACGTGGTCGCTTCACAATGGGTAAGTGTCCATGTCAGTCCAGCTACCCCTACATTTACTGCTGGCAATCTGTCCCTTTTCTTTCAGAATTGGAAAGCAATCACCAATGACACTTGGGTGCTCCAGACGTTGCTGGGTTACACCATCGAATTTCACTCTATACCAGTCCAAACTTCTCCCTGCCGCCAATTTGTATGTCTACAGAACAAAATCTATTAGTGGACGATACACACTCTCTTCCAGAAGGGCGCAGTACAGTACGCGCCAAAGGGAGACGGGTTTTTCAGCAATATCTTCCTAGTAAGGAAGAAGACAAGCAAATTCCGACCTGTCATCAACCTACGAAACCTGAACCAACACGTGGTGTACAGACACTTCAAAATGGAAGGCATTCACCTCCTCCAGGACCTTCTCATCGCGGACAACAGGTTCACACGTCTGGACTAGGAAGACACATACCTGTCAGTCCCCATTGCTCTAGAGTGTCGTCGTTTCCTACACTTCAGTTGGAGAGGACGTGCATGCCAGTTCACATCCGAACATCGGGCTTGCGATTTCTAGTTTATCTGGACGATTTGCTGATTTTCGACAAATCCGCATCCAGACTACAATTGCAGATGAGATTTGTCGTTCACTTTCTGGAATCCTTGGGTTTCGTGGTGAACCGGCAAAAATTGTCTCTCTCTCCTGCCCACTTGGTACAGTTCCTTGGTTTCGAGATCGACTCAAAGAACTGTGTTCTACGCCTCCTCACGGTGAAGATAGTCTCCATACGGAAAGAGATCAAAGGGCTTCTCCGGATGGAGACTATCCCTCTCAGGATGCTGGCATGGATTGTGGGCCTACTATCGTCCTCAATCCAGGCTATATTACCAGGACCCCTACACTACCGGGCCATGCAGCATCTGCAAAGCACATTACCTGCGCTCGGAGCACTCATACGACCACTGGATCCACCACTCTGACAAGGTTCAAACAGAACTTCGATGGTGGCTACTACACATGCAAGCCTGTAATGGCAAAGCAATATTTGGCTCATCCCCGGACTTCATCCTGGAGTCAGACGCCTGCTTCTGGGGTTGGGGCGCACACTGCGCAGACTCCTCCACTGAGCCTGGACCTATTCGCGTCCCGGACCAACCACCAACTGCCGAACTACTACAGTTGGCTGCCGGACCCGAATTGCAGGGCAGTAGATGCGTTCCTGTAAACATGGCCAGAACAGGGGGCATATGCCTTTCCCCCATTCTCCATGATTGCGAGAGTGATCCGACATGTACGGATCCAGAGGATATCCCTGCTGCTCCTTCCTGCTACTGTCCTTCCCTCTACTTCTGACGGGACCACGAGGGGAACTAGACCTTATAGCCTGGATGATTTCAGGGGTTCATGGTCAGTCCAGGGCCTATTGCAATCTACTAAGGACCTACTTTGGGATTCATGGGCACCTGGTACCAGAAGATGTTACATCTCCGCATGGACGTCCTGGAATAGTTGGTGCTTGGAGAGGGATTCCAATCCCTTTACAGCACCTATTCCTGTGATATTAAATTATCTGTCCCATCTGTTCGCACAAGGATGGTCATACCGATCCCTCAATGTGACCAGATCGGCCATATCGGCAGTGCACGTACCGATACAAGGCATCCCGGTGGGCCAAGATCTGTTGGTTTTTCGCTTGCTCTGGGGTGCTAATTTGTCAAGGCCACCAGCACTGAAATATTCATGGCTATGGCACGTGGATGTGGTGCTATGCTTCCTGAGGGAATGGCCGGATAATCCATATCTCTCGCTGAAGCAAATCTCAGCCAAGCTCACATTGTTATCGTGTCTCATTTTGTTTTGTCACGTTTCAGACGTACGGGTGTTTGATGTCAATGGTTTCATCTTTTCTCCTGAAGGGGTTACCTTCCATATATCACAATGGATCAAATCGAACTCTTCATTGGTTTCTTACGCATTTTTAGTTTCAGATCCCAGGCTCTGCATAGTTAGGACATTAAGGCACTATATAGAAATCTCAGCTCCCCTCCGAACAGCACTGGGGAGTCAGCTTCTGATTTTGTATGTGAAACCCCATGGCCCGGTGTCCGATACTGGCCAGATGGATCCGCTGGCTTTTAACATTAGCCGGCGTCGAATCATGTTTTGGGGCTCATTCGGTTAGAGGTGCGGCCGCATCACAGGCATTGTCGGCAGGAGCTTCCCTGGCCGATATTATGCATTGTGTAGATTGGACACGTAAGAGTACATACCGAACGTTCTACTTTAGGCAGACTTCGCATGCATCTCTAATTCATAGCGTTAAAAATGAAAATAGGAAGCCTCCTGTCATGTGGTAAAATTGAAGATTATGCTAGCTTTATTGTAGTAATAATAATTTTAGTAATGACAGGAGGTGAGTATTTCCCACCCTGTTGGCTTACTCCCTCCCTTTAGTTTCTGTTATTGGGTAACTTTCTACATGATAACTGGGTTTGTTATGGTATTTTGGCATTGGTTAGCTTATGATGTTCCTATTCATATAACATTGAACTTGTTAAATGATTTCAGATAACATTAATATATCTATTGCGGTTAATCTAATCAATTGCATTATATGCGGGCAACTTGCCACCAGAAAATTTTCACTTATTTCTTTTCTTTCAGCATAATCGGATACTTATCGATGATGGATTCATCTTCCTATTCACATGCTGGAAGCTTCCATTGGAATTCGACTGTTCTCGGAATCCAGGTTGGACTGATATTATCGTTTTTTCTTGTCCTTATGTTTATACCTGTTTATATCCTCACTACAAAGAAAGAGGAAATGATGTCAATGTCAGGGCCTTTTATGTGCCATCTAACTTTTTTCCGATTGGTTGTTTTTCTGTGCTGCTAGAGATTTCAGTAAAGAGTTATGCAAATACTCACCTCCTGTCATTACTAAAATTAAGATTATTAGTACACTAATGCTAGCATAATCTTCAATTGTTGCACTACATCGCTGCGTGGTATTCCCATATTGGGTAGTGTGAAATTTAAAACCTGTTATTGGATGATTTTGTCACATCCTGCACAATGCGGTCAGATGGCCTTAGGGTCATTGAAGTACATCTAAGGTTGTGCGGTCTGCATGTACTCCATCTTGCCTATGTGGCTGTATATGATGGATAATTGAAGATTATATTAGCTTTTAGTGTACTAATAATCTTAATTTTAGTAATGACAGGAGGCGAATATTTGCATATCTTTCTTTACTGAAAACTCCAGCAGCATAGAAACCGTAACAACCAATCAGAAAAAAGATATGGTGCCCATAAAAGGCCCTGTCTATGACATCACTTCCTCTTTCTTTGAAGCGAAAAATAGGTAACAACAAAAACACAAACATATTCAGTTAACAGTTCAACAATAGAGCAGGAAACATAACTCAGGTAATTCCATGGTGTAACGGTATGAGAAGGCGAGTTCTTGTCCCGAAGAGAAGACGTTCACGCTGAAATAAAAAGAAAAGGGTGAGAGGTCTCTGAAGTGGAAACCTGTCCGCATGCAACAAACATAAGTAACCTGACCATTCTAATGGATACAGACTGTGATAACTATCAACACTGTATAAAAAACCGTAAGTTAAAACATTTAATAAGTAAAACAAAAATAATACAATGTACATGATCACGAATCCAACAATTTCATACTAGAGACAGCTACATGTCTAAGCAGTAATACAATCCTAACATGCATGCTATCCTGAACACTAGAACATACACTATATAACACGAGATAACTAGGGAGGGATCCCATAGGGTGGGAAATATTCGCCTCCTGTCATTACTAAAATTAAGATTATTAGTACACTAAAAGCTAATATAATCTTCAATTTTACCACATGACAGGAGGCTTCATATTTGCATTTTTAAAGCTTAGAATTGACTAGTGTGAAGGAGGCGTGAGAGGATTGGCGAAAATAAAAAGTCCTATACGTACTCTCCCGAGTCCAGTCAGCGCAACGCATAATGTCGGGTAGGGATGCGCCTGCCAAGAAGGCTTGGGATGCTGCCGCACCCCTGACCGAATGTGCTCCAAAGCTAGGTTCGATACCTGCTAGCCTCAATAGTCAGCGTACCCATCTGGCCAGGGTTGTTGTAGACACCGGAGCGTGAGGTCTTACGTAGGAGATCAGCAACTGACCCGTCGGGGTGAGCCGAAGGTTGGCTGTGACTTCCGTATACCTCAGAAGTGTCCTGACAACGCACAGCTTGGGGTCCGATTCGAAGTATGGATAAGACACTGAGGACGAGTCTGATTTAGTCCGTCTAGAAATGGAGAAGGTGACCCCCTCCGGAGTGAGAGAGAAACCGTCCACGTCAAAGGCCCTAACGTCTGACACCCGTCGAAATGAGACGAGGCATAACAAAAGGGCCAGTTTAGCTGAAAGCTGTTTCAGCGATAGAACGGGGTTGTCTGGCCAGCCCCGCAGGAAATCCAGCACCCCATTCACCTGCCAGAGGTTGGAGTATTTGGGTGCAGGGGGTCTTGTAAGTTTGGCACCTCGCAGTAGACGGCATACCAGAGGATCTTGACCCACTGGCTTGCCTTGTACTGGGACGTGTGCCGCTGAAATAGCCGATCTGATCACGTTAAGGGATCTATATGATCGACCCGTCGAGAACAGATGAGCGAGATAGTTGAGGATCAGTGGGACAGAGGCAGTAAAGGGATCGGAATCCCTTTCCATGCACCAAGCACTCCAGGCTGACCAGGCAGATATGTAACATCTCCTGGTGCCGGGGGCCCATGAGTCCCATAGGAGGTCTTTAGTAGGTTGCGATAGGCCATGGACCGACCAGGACGGTGAAATCGTCCAGGCCACCAGTTCTAGTTGTCCTTCCAGGACGAGGGGATGGGGTTCCCCCCGAGGTCCCGACAGGAGCAACGGGTAGGTCGGGAGCCGAAGGGGATGGTCGTGCGACATCTCCAGGAGGTCCGGAAACCATGGTTGGCTCTGCCAAAGTGGTGTTATGAGCAGGAGCGATATCCTGTGAGTGCGGGAGTATCGCAGTACCCTTGGGATCAGTGAGAACGGAGGGAAAGCATAGGCCCCAAGGGGGGCCAGTCCTGCAGGAATGCATCCGCTGCTTCGCCCTTCGGATCCGGAAGCCAACTGTAGTACCTTGGTGGTTGGTCCTGGAGGCGAACAAGTCTATTGTTAGAGGGCCCAACCGCTGACGTAGCGTCTGAAATATCTCCCTGTTGAGTTTCCAGTCGCTGGTGTCTCTCCAGTGGCGTGAGAACCAATCCGCCGTCAGGTTGGAGATACCTGGGAGGTATTCTGCTTGCAGCGTGATGTTTCTCTGTAGGCAGAAATTGTAGATGTCTTTCGTGGCTTCCGTCAGGTCCTTTGACCTCGCTCCGCCCAGGCGGTTGATGTATTGTACCGCTGAGACATTGTCCATGCGGAGCAGGATACAGCAATTCGACCTGTCTTTGGCCAGGCTGCGGATGGCGAAGGATCCCGCGATCAGTTCCAAGCAGTTGATGTGTAGGCTGGTCTCCTCCTCCTGCCATGGGCCTCCCGTGGAGGCGTCCGTGCAATGAGCGCCCCATCCCCACAGGCTGGCGTCCGATTCAACTATGAAGTCCGGCGAAGGGCCGAAGATCGCTTTGCCGTTCCAGGCTTGTATATGTAGTAACCACCATCGTAGTTCCGACCTCACTTCCGACGAGAGTGGGATCCAGTGGTCGTAGGAGTGTCCGGTGCGCAGATATTCTGCTTTCAGCCGTTGCATGGCCCTGTAGTGTAGAGGGCCCGGGAATATCGCTTGTATGGAGGAGGAAAGGAGTCCCACGATTCGGGCGAGCATCCTGAGCGGTATTGTGTCCATCTTCAGGACCCGTCTGATTTCCTTCCTTATTGAAGCTATCTTTTTCGATGGAAGGCGTAGTACACATTCCTTCGAATCTATGTCGAACCCCAGGAATTGGACCGACTGGGAGGGAGAGAGAGACGACTTCTGTCTGTTCACTACGAAACCCAGGGATTCTAGCGAGTGAACGACAAATTTCGTCTGTGATCGCAGCCTGGATGCGGATTCGCAAAAGATTAGCAAATCGTCCAAGTAAACGAGGCAGCGTATGCCCCTCGTTCGGATGTGAGCCATCACTGGTCTCAGCAGCTTCGTGAAGCACCACGGAGCTGAGCTGAGGCCGAATGGCAGGCAGGTAAATTGGCATATCCGTCCTTTCCATCGGAAACGGAGGAATTGCCTGCATTGGACGTCCACTGGGACGGATAAATACGCATCTTTGAGGTCCAGGCGAGTAAACCAGTCGTTCTTGACGAGAAGGTCTTGTAGAAGGTGGATTCCTTCCATCTTGAAGTGTCTGTAGATTACGAATGAGTTTAACTGTCGGAGGTTGATAACCGGCCTGTATTCGCCCGTCTTCTTCTTGACCAAGAAAATGTTGCTTAGAAAGCCTCCCCCGTCCGGTGCGTATTGTATCGCGCCTTTCTCGAAGAGAGCGCGGACCTCTTCGTCTATTAGGTGGTTTTGTCCTGCTGACATGTGGATTGGGGGAGGGGGAGCGTTTTGAATGGGTCGGGTGGCGAAGTCTATGACGAAACCCCGAACCGTCTGGAGGACCCAGGCGTCTTTGGTAATCAGTTCCCAGTTCTTGAAGAAAAAGGAAAGGTTGCCTGCAATAAATTTTGATGCATTTGTGTATATAGGTGGACTCACCATTGGAGGAGCGGCCACGGCCTCTGAAGCCTCTGGATCTCCCCGTTCCTCTGAACGATGAAGGCCTTTGCGCCGTAGACGGGAAGAAATTCGGGGCTTGTGGGAAAGGTCTGGAACCTGAGGCCCAAAAACGGCTGGTGGCACGGTTCCGTTGTCGACCAGCCCTTCCAAAAACACCTCTTGTGGATGGGGTGTGGAACACCTGTTTGAGAGAGGTTTGAGCCTTGTTCAGGGTCGTGAATAGGTTCACGTGCCTTTTAAGTTCCGCGATGAAGGCATCGCCAAAAAGTAGGCCATGAGCTTTTGGTCCGAATTCTTTAGCCCCGAGGTCCAGGAGCTTGCTGTCAATACGTATTAGTGCCGATCTGCGCCTTTCGACACAAAGTGCGGCATTAGCATTGCCCAGTAGACACACAGCGCGTTGAGCCCATTCACGGATGACATGGGGGTCCAGTTGAGAGTCTTGGCTGAGAGCGAGGTCCGCGAAGTATAGCATCTTGGCAATGGGGCCGAGCAAGTCCAGCACTTTGTCCTGTGCCGCTTTCATGCCCTTTTCCGCCCCTTTGCGTGGGTCCCTGCCCGTGCGTGACATGAAGACCACCATAGTGTCGTCGAATTCGGGCGTCAGCGCCACCTTGTCGGGAATTAGCGGCCTGGGACATTCAGTCCTGAGGCGCGCCCGTACCTCCTTCTCCAGCGGTTTGCGCAGCCAGTAATGTATGAACTTCGCCAGGTGATCTGGCAGTGTCCATTCCGAGGACCGTGGGTGTCGGATGGTGCGCGGGTCGAACAGCGGTGTCCCTTGGTCGTCCAAGAAGACCCCGTCTTCAGACTGGCCGGTGTGAAGGTCGTCATCGAGTTCCTTGGCCCGGTTGCCGAGAAAGGTCTCCTTGACATACTTTGAAGAGGTGGGGGGGAGGTCTTGCCATTCCTCGTCGTCTGAGGGCGAGCCGTCCCCGTGCCACTCGTCCACCACATCCAGTGCCTGCGGCACGTAGGCCTCGTCCTCGTCCGAGGATTGAGGCGGGAAGGACGTGGGTTGTCGGTCCGCGTTCCTAATGCGCTTGACGGACAACTTGCCCCTAGTCTTGGTGGAGGGAGGACTCGAAACCTTCCTCTGTCTCTTGGCCTTTGACACCTCAGAGCCTGAAGCTTCCATGCGTTCAGGGGGGTTTGTGTCATCTTGGCCGTGGGGTAGCGCCCGCAAGAGGGCCTTTTCTACTGAAGCCGCCACGGCGGCGTTGATCATGGTTTGGAAGTCTTGGGTGCTTTGAGTATCTTCCATGATCTGGGGCTTGTATCGACCTGTTGGGCGAAAACAAGGTTCAGTGGAGGAGAGCCACGTACAGATATAGATTGACTCTGCGTATGTTTAAAAGGCTCTATATGCACGTAATATATGATTCAGGGCAATATGCGTATCTCAGTACCTAGGAGGTATGGGCCCTTGTGCATATCAATGGGGTTCGCCCCGGGTGGTGTGCCGTGGCAATCAGAGGACACCCACATCAATTAAATTGGGTCGTCAGCGCCCTTGCATGCGTATCTGGGGGGTCACCCCAGGTGGTGTGCCATGAAAAAATACCCAGAGGACACCCACATAAATTTGCACCCTTAGGTACAGTCGTGTAATATGACCCTGTGTAGGGTAATTAATATAGCATACCCCTGAGGGTAAAGTAATGTCAGATCCCCTGTGGGGTATGAATGTATATGTCCCAGCAAGGGACAGTGAGTCAATCTGTACAATTGATAAAGAGCCTTTAAAAGTCAACTTCATAATACATTTCCTGTGCATGCAATTTCTCTGCCTCACTGAGGCATAAATACAGTGTAGGAAAAAACACACCCTTGAAGGGTGTAGGTGTAGCATAAAAAATATGATGGGCACTTGTGAGCAGCTGGAGGGCACTCCCCGGTATCGTGGCGGCGATCAGGTGAATCCCGAACCACCGTGTGTGAAGGTGAGGCGGCCGTCGCGGATCTCGCGAGCTGCGAGATCCAAGATGGCCGCCGGCCGCGTGGATAGAGGTGTCTCGCTCGCGGCCGCGAGCGAGGTGAAGAAAAACGCGGCAAACTAAAAATAAAACCCCGGCTACCCTCCACCCGTCCCCAACAGCCCCTGTGTGTGGAGAAAAAGCGGGTCCGCGTGGTGAGCGTGGCACCGACGGCCGCGCCGCCCGCGGACCGCCGAAAGAGAAATAAGGAGGAAAATAACGCAGCAGAACAGAGACACAGAGGGGAAATACTAAAGAGTAGGGGGGACAGTATAGGCAGTCAGGGGTTAAAGTAGTACAATAAAAAATACAGCAATACATAAGGTATACTAGAGGTAAAATTACTCTGACCTGTATATGGCTGGAGCAGCAAAGAAAGAGGAAGTGATGTCATAGACAGGGCCTTTTATGGGCACCATATCTTTTTTCTGATTGGTTGTTACTGTTTCTATGCTGCTGGAGTTTTCAGTAAAGAAAGATATGCAAATATGAAGCCTCCTGTCATGTGGTAAAATTGTCTGAGAGGGAGTAACATATTTCCTCCATGCTCCTGGTGGTCTCTACTCTCTGTATCCAGTCCCTGATTGATGGTGGATGGGGTTTTTTCCAAAATAGTGGAATCAGCTGGTTAGCAGCCGTAATGAGATGCAATAGCAGTTGCACTTTTGTTTTGGGCATGTTGTGGGGTGGAAGGAGAAATATGAAGGTGACTGGAGTGAGTGTAATAGTTTCCCCCAGAACTGTTTGTATTAGGCCCAATATGCATAGCCAATTTTTTACCTCTGGGCATGTCCACCAGATATGAGTTGTGCTATTGGGTTGGTGGCATCTCCAGCAGCATGTGGGGGTTTGTGGGAAAAAGGAGTGGAGCTTCACTGGAGTATATAACCATCTATCTATACGCTTGTGATGGCTCTCTTGTGCCTCCGTATTCTGTGAGGATTTTTGTAATGTAGTAAAGATTTTTTTTCCAGACATCAGGCGGGAAAGTGATGTTTAGACTCCCATATTGTGGTGAATGCTGGTGGGTGTTTGGGTTGAGTGGAGAGAAGGAAATTGTACATCTTGGAAATTAGTTTCCTTTGGATCATGTGTCTCGTGCAGAGCCTTTCAAATGGTGTAAGGTCTCATACTTTACCCTGTATTAGGAGGCCCGTTTTAAAAAAATGTGTGAGTTGGGCATGGTAAAAAGGTTTGGATTACTGTGATCTTCTCTGGAATCGTTTCCTTCCATAACCTTATCTAATGTTAGGTATGAGGAATCATGGTATCGCCTGTACGCTTTTCCGTCGACTCCCGGTGGGAACAGTGGGTTGTGTGAGACTGGGTACAACGGGGAGGGCTATGAAGATATGGTGTGGTGGTTACGTATGTTTAAGCAGTGTTTGGCCAGAATTATGCCAGGGAATGGTCTAGATCGGTGTATGAAAGCATGCGTCTTCTAGTTTTACCCATTGTTTATCTGACTGTGGGTTAGACCATTCATAAATCCTATTTAGAAGGGAGGTCTTGTGGTATAATTCAACGTCTGGGAGGCCCAATCCCCCCTCCTCCTTCGGTCTTTTGATTAGCACACATGGTAGACAGGGTTATTTATTCGCCCAGATGAATGAGGTAAAGATCTGGCGGATCGTGTCAAATAGGTTTTTGGGCAATGATATTGGCAATACTTGCAGAAAGTAGAGGATCCTTGGTAATATATTCATCTTTAGGATGTTTAGTCTACTAAAACATCCAAAGTGTGGTTTATTCCATGAGGTCAGATCTGCATTGACTGCTTGTATTAATTTGGGGAAATTGCTAGCGTACAGGCCCAGACTTTCCATCGGGCACACCGGGCAAATGCCCGGTGGGCCTCGGAGGACGTGGGCTGAGGTCGGTAGAGAGATCACAGGATCTCCCCTGCCGGTCCTTGCAGGGCCAGCGCTATCCGAGCGCCGGCCCTGCAGTAGTCTGAAGCGTTAAAGATCTCCCTCACCGGCCCACATGCAGGATACTGCGGCCACCGGGGGAGAGAAGGAGGGAGCCAGCCTGCCAGCAGAGGAACCTGGAGGAGCTCTAACTTATAGCTCTGCCGGGTTCCTCTCACGAGATTTGGAGCATTGCCATGGCAATGCTCCGGGTCTCGCGAGATTAAACTCTAGCCCAACAGGCTAGAGTTCACTCACCCACTAGGACCACCAGGGATGAATGGCATCCCCAGCAGCAGGATCCCCCCCTCCCCCCAGGCTAAAGGTAAGCAGGGAGGGGAGATGTAATCACTCAGGTCACAGCAGCTTCACTTCCTCACAGATACCCTGCACCCCTAACACTCACAGCACACACACACACACTGCACCCCTAACACTCACAGCACACACACACACACACACACACACACTGCACCCCTAACACTCACAGCACACACACACACACTGCACCCCTAACACTCACAGCACACACACACTGTGCTCCTAACACTCACAGCACACACACACACTGTGCCCCTAACACTCACAGCACACACACACACACACACACTGTGCCCCCTAACACTCACAGCACACACACTGCGCTAACACTCACAGCACACACTGCACTAACACTCACAGCACACACACACACCTGCACCCTAACACTCACAGCACACACACACTGCACCCCTAACCTCACAGCACACACACACACACACACTGAAACACTGCACCCCTAACACTCACAGCACACACACGCTTTTACACTGCCCTGACACTCACAGCACGCACACACTGAAGCACTCACAGCACGCACACGCACCCCTGACACTCACAGCACGCACACACTGCACCCCTGACACTCCGCGGCACACCTGCACTGACACTCCGGCGCACACACACACTACACCCCTGGCACTCGGCACACACACCTGCACCCCTGACACTCACAGCACACACACACACACTGCACCCCTGACACTCACAGCACACACACACACACTGCACCCCTGACACTCACAGCACACACACTGCACCCCTGACACTCACAGCACCCTCACACACACACACTGCACCCCTGACACTCACAGTACCCTCACACACACTGCACCCCTAACACTCACAACACACACACTGCCCCCTGACACTCAGAGCACCCTCACACACACACATTGCACCCCTAACACTCACAGCACACACATTGCACCCCTGACACTCACAGCACACACACTGCACCCTGACACTCACAGCACCCTCACACACACACATAGAGTATATTCCGGCCGCCGGCGGGAAGAGAGGGAGGGAGCCAGCCTGCCAGCAGAGGAACCCAGCGGAGCTCTAACTTATAGCTCCGCCAGGTTCCTCTCGCTAGATTCGGAGCGTTGCCATGGCAACGCTCCGGTTCTCACGAGAGTGAACTCTAGCCTCACAGGCTAGAGTTCACTCACCACTAGGACCACCAGGGATGGATGGCAGCCCCAGCAGCAGGATCCCCCCTCCCAGGCATAAGGTAAGCAGAGAGGGGGGAAATAATCACTCAGGTATAATCACAGCAGCCTCACTCACAGATACCCTGCACCCCTAACACTCACAGCACATACACACACACACACACACTGCACCCCTAACACTCACAGCACCCTCACACACACACACTGCACCCCTAACACTCACAGCACCCTCACACACACACACTGCACACCTAACACTCACAGAACACACACACACACTGCACCCCTAACACTCACAGCACCCACACACTGCACCTCTGACACTCACAGCACCCTCACACACACACACTGCACCCCTGACACTCACAGCACATACACTGCCCCACACACACTGCACGTCTGACCCTCACAGCACACACAAATGCACCCCTAACACTCACAGCACCCTCACACACACACACTGCACCCCTGACACGCACAGCACACACACTGCACCCCTGACACTCACAGCACCCTCACACACACACACACTTCACATCTGACACTCACAGCACACACAAAATGCACCCCTAACACTCACAGCACCCTTACACACACACACTGCATCCCTGACACTCACAGCACCCTCACACACACACTGCACCCCTAACACTCACAGCACACACACTGCACACCTGGCACTCACAGCACCCTCACACACACACACTGCACCCCTGACACTCACAGCACCCTCACACACACACACTGCACCCCTGACACGCACAGCACACACACTGCACCCCTGACACTCACAGCACCCTCACACACACACTGCATCCCTGACACACACATCACACACACACACACACTGCACCTCTGACACTCACAGCACCCTCACTCACACACACTGTATCCCTGACACTCACAGCTTCCTCATATGCATACACTGCACCCTCAGAAACAGCTTCCTCACATGCACATAGCACCCTCACGCAAACACAGCACCCACTCACACAGCACACACACACTGCACCCATCACACACACAGCACCCTTACCCACTTAGCACCCTCATGCAAACACAGCACCCATCACTCACACACACTGCATCCCTCTCACACACACTACACCCCTTATACACACACAAACACAGAAGAGCACCCTCACACACACTGCGCAATATGCTTTCCTGGCATTTTTGTCTCCTGGTATCCCAACTATGGAGACACCAGAGACAAATTTCAAGCAAACACAGTGCAAGCATGTTATTAAATTTGCTTGCGCTGTGCAGAACAAATACAGGGTATTTTTCTCATGCCAGAGCTCTTCAGCAGAGCTCTGCGCCTGGTCTACCCTGGAAGAACATTGAACCAACATGCTCACTTTGTGATGGGACGTGCTTGTCATTGGTGATGACAAAACACACCCTATCTGGCCCCGCCCCCTTTTTAGTGGGCCGCTGTAGTTAAAAAATGCCCGGGCCGAATTTTCTTCCCAGTCTGGCCCTGATACCAGGCATATCATCACTGGCAATTTGTGGCAAACAAATACTTTTTACAGCATAGTCCGGTCTCAACCTGTATTGTTCTTGGTTCAGAATTCAGGATAATTCAGTTCATGAGAAGATAAATTCAAAAGTAAAAAAATGCACAATAGATGACAGAAGGATAAAGAACACATTCACACTCTGAGAGTTAAAGGAATTCTTAAAGTAAATTTTTAGTTCACAATACCCATCATACCTCTACAGCATTGATCCATCATATTGTATGATAGCTCGTGAAGAGGTCATAAAAGATATTGATTAATGCCTGTGCAATACTCATCACCACTTGATGAATTTGACCTATATCTAAGATAATCTCTTCTACAATCTTCAATCTTTTTTTTTCTTCTAACAGCTCAAAATGGAGTGAACAATTGTATGATTGGTAATCAAGACTCTAGTGTTCGTGGCAAGGGATTGGTGTTTTTTCAAAAGACCTGTGATCTATTTTTCATTGGTTTTGCTCACCACAATTATACCGTGGAACATCACTCCGTCAATACTGCTCTTCTTAAGTCTATTGAAGCTAAAGGAAGGTCTGCATAATCGATAACTATTTCAGTCATATATACTTCATATTTTGTGCCTACAATTGTTTTTTGCCTTTTATATTCTATGTCGTATATGAAAGATTTCTAGTCCCACTGGGGAAATCGAGTGATCATCAAAAGTGCATGTCTAGCAGCTTGCAAACCGTTTGACTAAATCAATCCCATAACCTTCAAATACCTTCGATAGATCACAAGTTAAAGTTCTATGTCTAACCTGCTGCAAGCATAATGCAAGTTTCTGCCAAATAATAAACTGTGTATATAAATATATATATATATATATATATATTAATATTAACAATATTTTATATATAAAAAACAATGTTTACCTCTAAAACAAATGCTAATGTGTCTTGAGCAATTGACTAGTAACTTTTCATTTTACAGCAGCCTTGAATGTGGCACTGTCACCCCAATATTAAAAATAAGTATTTCATAAAGATATAATATTTATGAAATGCTCATTATGACTGAGTTAGATTTTAACTGGAATTACAACCAAGTCAAGAGTCTCTGATTGACACGTCTTGACACTTCTAGACACAAGGCAGAGCCTATGTGTCAATCCCTGCAGCCAACATCAGTGATAGGTACAGGGAATTGGCTGTGTCTATGGAGGATCCTGGAGTCTAACAAGAATACCCATATACATCAATGCTGTACTCTCGTGCATGAACAATGCAACTTGCATTACTTAAAGCATATGCTGCTAATGTCCAGATACTAGACATGTTGGGCCCAAGGAGAATCTACATGATATTAGACTAGTGGTTTTAATGTTGTGGCTGATCAGTGTATATAAAATGTACTCTCATTTTCATTGGTTTTTTTTTAACATAAGTATGCAAATGTAAATATTAATTTTATTTATAAAATTAGTAAAAGAACAAGCAAATACACTGATCAGCCACAACATTAAAACCATTGATAGGTTAAAGGAACACTGTAGGTTCAGGAACACAAACAAGTATTCCTGACCCTATAGTGTTAAACCCACCATTTAGGTGGCTTGCCCCTCCTCAGCCCCCTTAAAAGGAATTAAAACTCACTTTATTTCCAGCGCAAGTCTGCCGGCACTGGCCCCACCCCTGATCCGCCTCCACGATGACATCATCAGAATTGCAGATTTTTAGCCAGTCCAATGTTGGATTGGCTAAAATTGGCAATGAGGCAGGATGGGGGCGGGGCCAAATGCATTTTTGGCCAATCAGCACTTCAGAGAGATGCATTGACTCACTTCCCTGATGTGCATTGTGCAGCACTACCCTGGGAAGCACCTCCAGTGGTCATCTGAGGAGTGGCCACTTGGAGGTGTCCTTAGGGGCAATGTAAACACTGCCTTTTCTCTGAAAGGCAGTGTTTACATGAAAATGCCTAAAGGCAATGATTATATTTACCAGAATAACTACATTAAGCTGTAGTTGTTGTGGTGACTATAGTGTCTCTTTAAGTAAATAACATTAAATGTTATGCTAATATGGCAACTGTCAAGGGCTGGGATAGTTTAGGCAGGAATGGTTTGAGGAACATGACAAAGAATTCAAACTGTTGTTTTCCTCTCCAAATTCTACAGATCTCAATCTGATTGAGATTCTGTGGGATGTGCTGGAACAACAAATACAAACCATGTCGGCCCCACCTCGCAACTTGCAGGACTTTAAGGATCTGCTGCTAATGTCTTAGTGCCAGATACCACAGGACATGCTCAGGAGTTTTGTTGAGTACATGCCTCAATGTATCAGAGCTCTTTTGGCAGCACGAGGGGAACATACATAATATTAGGCAGATGATTTTAATGTTGTGACTCAGAATATAAAATTAACTCCCATTTTCATTTTCAATACCTTCACAGCCAGAGGCTGCTATACAGGGCTCTGAGTATTGTGAGTGATCCATTACCTTTGATTTTAACCAAATTTTTCTCATTTGGTCAATCTCTTTTTTATTTGAAGCATATAGTAAACGGTACAGAAATGAGACATAAGAAGTTATATCTTCACTTGACAATACACGACTACATATGTGATATACAGTAAAATATACCTCTTTGTATATTGATCTATTTTTAGAATTACAAGGGTTAAACACACTAGTGTAGTATATGCCCTATGGATAAGTGTTAACATGCAAGAATAAGTAGGCTAGGCGATTAAATGGAAAAGTGTCTTGAAGGCCCTTCAGATGTAAGTGCAGCGTGAGCTTGGGTCATTGAAGGCCTTTACAGGGTTATAACTATGAATTCTCTGCTCACAATTTCGTTACTGCCTAGAACGCATATTAGGTGAGTTAAAATGTGAGTTGCAGCAAGAAGGAGCCTTGTGGAAGGTGGCCTGATGCTGAACAGCAGGAAAAATTGTAACAGTGAGTTTTAACTTAGGTTTGTTGGGAGGTGATCCTAAACTGCCCCAACATGATTGTCTGGCGTGTATGTAATATTGTGCCCTACCAAGTGGGAGATCATGTAAGGTGCATACATTAGATGCTAAGAGTGTAGGACAGATCCCTCGACTGTACCCTCTGGGTGTGTGACCGGGATAGCTTTTTAAAGGGGGGTAAAGCCTGCAGCTGCTTTAGGCAGGCTGTGGCTGTCTTCGGTACACCTGAAGTAGTGGGCAATCCTTCCAGACTGTAATGCTACAAGTGTAGGTTGTTGTTGAAGGTATCAGACTGGTCGAGTGAGTGTAGAGAAGGTGTTTGCTTGTGTTCCGTGTCATGCTTCTGTTCATGAACCGTGTTGAGGGTGTCTGGGACCTGTGTGTTATGAAGTACCATAAGGTCTTGACTCCTAAAGGGTCTCACGGGGGGGAGGGTCTGTGTGTTTGAGAGCTCTCTCTCGGCTGTTGAGGGCCCTCACTGTGGTTTGTGAAACTGTGTGAATGTAGGTTTTTGCCTATCTAGCTATGGTGAGCTGCAGGGATTTTTATGTTTAAAACAGCTTAAAAACTTAAGAGAAAACAGCGTTAAACTAAAAAAGACATAACATAGTGTGGTTATTGAGTAAGGTATGAAGGCTTAATAGGATGCCTGAGTCAAATAGGTGATTCAAGTTAGTGCCCCTCTCTCTTCTCCACCACTGGGGACGAAGGGCCGTATCCTTACCGGGTCCCAAGAAGGTGAGGCTGAGGAAGTTGCTGGTTGCCTGGATTTTAGGGGAGTCTCCAGTGCTTGGAGGAAGAGCTCTGCTTTGTCTAATGAGGACAGCCTCAGTATGGTGCCCTCTTTGTTTACTGTAAGGGCTCTGGGAACTGTCCATCTGTAATCGATGCCGGCTTCACGTAACAGGTGTGTCACTGGGCCCATTGACCGACGCCACAATAAGGTGTTACATGTCAGATCTTGTTAGAAGGAAATTTGGGATGATTCAAAGGTAATTGGAGTTTTTCCTCAAACTGCGGCTAGGATACGATTTTTGTCCATCAGGGACTGGCAACGGATAATGACATCTTGAGAGGCTGTGGCTGGTGCCTGCCTGGGCTTCTTGATTTGAATGCAATTTTCTTCGACTGACTGTGCAGGAGAAGCATCTAAGTGAGGTGGCGGAGGTACTGGGGCAGTTCGGTCATGTTGATTGAGTCAGGGATGCCCCTTAGCTTAAGATTGGTGCATCTGTTACTCTCTTCAGCCAGATTTACTCTAGTTGCCAAGGTATAGTGGGATGTCAGTAACTGTTGGACCGTTTTCTTTAAGCCTGTTATCTCCTATCTCATGTATAGGATGTCCTCCTCAGAGGCTTGTGTGCGAGCTGTCACTGCTTGCATTTCGGTGAGCAGTAGGTCTAGGTCCACGGCGTGCATCTGCCTCATCTCCTGCAGCAGGTCAGCAATGTCTTGCTTGGTGGCCGGGGCCAGCTTTTCCTGTCCCCTAAGTTTGGCTACAGGAGGTTGAGGTGTGTGAGGTTCCTCTAGGTCCTCCATTATGTCGTCTGAGCCATGCGGGCTATGTCCGTGGTCTGGCAAGGCCACCATTTTTGGAGGCTGCAGGGTGCTGTAGCAGAGGCACTTATGTCCTGGGTGTCTTTATGTGCACCCGGTTGCGGTCTTTGGGATCTCCTGCCCATATTGTCGGCCTCACAAAGGGGTGTCTGTTCAGAGGCCTGATATGTCAGCAGTCCAAACTGATAGCTCCGATGCGATGTGGAAGTCGATGTAGGCACCAGATCTCCGTCGGGTTTTCTTGCCCACTCGCGGTAACCAAAACGGAATCGGTATTTAGCCTGTACTTAAGGGGTGCCTAGGGTGGTGTTTCCTCACAAGGATGGCTCTGTGGGACCGCAGATTAGCGTGGGTTAGTTACCAGTTTGCAGGAGCTCTGAGAGTTGTCGGCCATTCCGTTCAGATGCTTAGCTCTGCCCCCCTTTGATCTAATTTTTAAAAACAATATTTTACTATGTGAGTTTTTCTGTTTTTCTACAGATTAATCAACAGAAATTGTGTAATGTATGAAAACTGGTTTTAACTTACCACTTTTGCGTGTAACTTGCACCCCCTTTTCTATTTATTTGTTTTCTGTTTTACTTCTGTGTCTAATTTGTGGTTAAGGACACTAGGGGTAGTTGCAATTTATAAAAGATCAGGGCCAATCCACCTATTCCTCATTCTCTGTTTGGGCTTTTCACTATTGATCTCATTTTCATTGGGTTATTTAAACATAAGTATGCAAAACACCAAAAATGGCAGAAATAGTTGGTAACAGAGTGTGTACAGACAGTGTCAGAAAGCCATCTCCTACAAAATATCTTCTACAGCTGCTCTATAATGGTGCAACTCTTGAGATTACCAAGGCCTATTTTTCTACAAGCCACACATATGCCTATTAAATCTAAGGCCAAATCTGAGTCTCTGATAATGATTAAATAAAACTATTTGTGAGAAATGAAAAAAATCAGCATAATGAGATAGATAAACATGAACTGTTTTTCTGGCACAAAATTATAGTGATGATGAACTGTCTGGAAACAGTGTAATTGTCGAATGCCCAAAATGTAATGTAAAAATAAATGTGATTGCAATATGAAAAAAAAACACAAATGTAACAAATGTTCTTTAATACAGAACAGACTCGGTATGTCTGATAAACTAATCTGTTAAAAAATAGAAATAACGTTTTTTTAAATCTAGAGTGCATCTAATCATACTAACGTCTAATAGTTCACTAACATAAATGTAGCAATGATTAGTGACAGTCAGTATAGTCTTAATATTCTCTCTATAAAAAGTGCTGGATTGGAAGATCACAATTGACACATATGCATTGCAGGGCCCTATTGCTTCTATGAAGAGCATTAGATTACTCTAGGAATCATCAAATCATGACAATCTCAGTGAGGGCAGGTAAGGCTGCATCGAGGAGACTGTTTCGGTGATGGTAAAAAGGTGAGTTTATATGAAATTGGGAGGCCTAAAGGGGGAAAGTGAGAGGACATGAACTGGTTAATCACAATGTGCATGTTGCATACCATACTAAAAATAACATATGATTAGTTATAGGTGTAGTTGAGCCAGAATTTTATGAAATGTGGCAAAGGTGTTACGGATGAACAGTAATTTATCGATTAGGTAGTCATCATCAATTTTAGTGATGACATCCCTTACCATATGATAAAATGCTCTTATTTTCAAGTCTCAAAGGATGACCTGTTGTACAGTCCTGCTAATGAACAGGTCACCAGATAGCTGTTTGAACCAGAACTGTATATATGAATAAATCAATATTGTGTTGTTAAAAAAGGATTCAGTAGAATGATTATATAAGCGGAAATTTGAAAAATAGTTGTTTTCACTCTCTCTGAAACTGCAGACTCCTACTCACCTTCTCCTCCCCAACACACACATACTTTTAGTGTTCAAATTTTGTAGGGCACAAGTATTACTCTCACATGCTCAGTTAAATACAATGCTATTGAACTTACAATCACGTTATACATCACCATGTCTTTGGACATGTAACATATAATATGCTACTACATTCCAGGATATAATTAAACCAAAAAAGTGAACTCCAACATTAAATTCCAACAAAAACAAACTGGTATGAAGACTTACAGTTGTTTCATATCGTTATAAAAGTTGTTTGTTGAGGACATTCAATATTGTTTGCTCTTTGTAGTTTAATGTGAAGCTGATATTAGTTTAGCTAGAATTGGTTACACTCTATTAGTTTTCTTGGTAATAGAACAGTACATTATTGATAGAAGACAGCAGGAATGGACTATTTATTCAAGGTACGGCTAATGTGTACAACTTTCAATTAGATGGACACACCAAATGCAAGTGAAAAATTGACATTATCACCCTGGAGTAATTAGGACTGTTATTCAATCATGCACAGCTTTGCTTCACTGATACACAGACGTAAAACATAGCATCATTGTTCACTTGACGATGGCAGAGGAAGAGATTATGTCTATGACAACTATTGATTATGCCAGTGGGGTTATTTTGTAATGCATGTCTGACGTGGAGAGAAAACATAACATTTTTTACTTTTGTCAAATGAGAAACAATGTGTGAGTCTCCAGAATGCTGTTACTGAAAAAAGAAACAGGATACTATCAAATAATATAAATACTATTTTACGAAATGAGCCATTTAATTAACTTTCATTCTTCCAGGGCTTGTAAAATAAGCATCATTGAGTTGGGTAATAATAAAATTAAGACATATTTAAAAACTATAGAAAGCTCAGAACTACGTCTTGGTTAAATAATTTGGTATAATTATCTTTTTTTTTTATTAGAAAGTCATCACATAGCTAATGGTTTGTTATTCTGTAGGATATTGTGCAGATTATTTAAGACATGCACTAACCACAAGCAATTCTCTCAGAGGACTTCTGTGGAAACAGCATAGAATTCTAGACTGGTAACTGTGGGTAGGGATAGAGCAGGAGAACCACGCTACAGGTGGTTTTCCTGCTACCTGTCTAAAGCAAATTATATAATTGTTGTTTAAGGAAACTTGTCCATCATAAGATGTACACTTGAAATACATGAAAGCTCATGAACACACTCCATAACGTTGAAGCAGATATTTACATACCAGGGTAACTGAGGTGCATTATTAAATTGAGATCAATGTTGGGTGTTGCTAGTGTCCCAATATGAGTTACTTTTCAGTTTTAGGATGTCCGGCCAGGTTCACATTTCATCTTTGTATTGGTAAACAATGCAAAATACTGGTAATTTTTTGATTGTCAAAGTGTAATATGAAGACATAATTAATCTCCTCTGCACCATTTTATAATAGTGTTGTGTCTATAGCAAGAAAATTCATCGTATGAATATGTGAATGTTTCTCTATTAAACTGTGCAGTCTTAAATCATCTCACTATCTAACTCACATAAGCAGTCTGCAGGCGTTGCCTTGCTGACCCTGCATTTGTATTTCTGGATTTGTTGGCTCCTTTACAAGTTGCTTTCAAGATACGTCTATGTTTGACAGGTAGTTATTTTTTTCAGGTAGTTATTTTTTCCAAATGCTATTAAAACCACCTTTACACCTGCTGTTTTGCTCCGCATTATTTACTTAATGTACTCGGTATTTTAGTTAAATGATGTCATTCTCAGAAGGGATATATATGAAAAAATACACTTTCATCATTCAATATATATTTTTTTTGTAATTTAATGATGACTTGGAAAAAGTAATAATTTTACAGTGATGTTTACAAGTCATTTAAATATATATATCCAGTAATTCCAAATTCCACTCTGTGCTTATTTATATTTCTTGGGGATATTTTGGTTTCTTCCATCTAATGCTCTGAATTATTTTCTAAAAAACAACATATCCAGCTGTGCTTCTTTTTATCATGTATTCCACATAAGAATACTATATTCTATATCTAGTGTGTACATTTGCAAAAAAAAAGGGAAATATTAAAATGTTCTGCACTGTTGCATTTTGCAAATATTCATATTTTTGGATTGCTATATACACTAAGCAAAATTATAAATGCAACACTTGTATTTTTGCCTCCATTTTTCATGAGCTGAACTTAAAGATCTAGGACTTTTTCTATGTACACAAAAGGCCTATTTCTCTCAAATATTGTTCACAAATCTGTCTAAATCTGTGTTAGTGAGCACTTCTCCTTTGCCGAGATAATCCATCTACCTCACAGGTGTGACATACCAAGATGCTGATTAGATAGCATGATTATTGCACAGGTGTGCCTTAGGCTTGCCACAATAAGAGGCCACTCTAAAATGTGCAGTTTTACTGTATTGGGGAATCCAGTGGGGGGGGTCCGAAAACCAGTCAGTATCTGGTGTGACCACCATTTGCCTCATGCAGTGCAACACATCTACTTCGCATAGAGTTGATCAGGTTGTTGATTGTGGCCTGTGGAATGTTGGTCAACTCCTCTTCAATGGATGTGTGAAGTTGCTGGATATTGGCAGGACCTGGAACACGCTGTCATATATGCCAATCCAGAGCATCCCAAACATGCTCAATGGGTGACATGTCCAGTGGGTATGCTGGCAATGCAAGAACTGGGATGTTTTCAGCTTCCAGGAATTGTGTACAGATCCTTGCAACATGGGGTAGTGCATTATCATGCTGCAACATGAGGTGATGATCGTGGATGAATGGCACAACAATGATGCCTCAGCATCTCGTCACGGTATCTCTGTGCATTCAAAAGACCATCATGCCTGTGTTCATTGTCCATAACATACACCTACCCATACCATAACCCACCTCCACAATGGGCCACTCGATCCACAACATTGACATCAGCAAACCGCTCACCCACACGATGCCATACACGCTGTCTGCCATCTGCCCTGTACAGTGAAAACCGGGATTCATCCGTGAAGAGAACACCTCTCCAAAGTGCCAGACACCATTGAATGTGAGCATTTGCCCACTCAAGTCGGTAACGATGACAAACTGCAGTCAGGTCGCGACCCCGATGAAAATGATGAGCATGCAGGTGAGCTTCCCTGAGACGGTTTCTGACATTTTGTGCAGAAATTATTTGGTTATTTTGGCAAAGAGAACCTCGCCACAGGCTTTCGGAAGAGCCTGCTTGACAGCGTCCTGCCCTAGGAGTATACCCCCTTGCAATAGACCTGGCTAAAATACTTTAAAAGGGCTCTATTCATGCAAAATGCTCTGTTCATGCAAGTAACATTATATGGTTCAGTTCCTGAACATCCACACGAACCAGAGACCATCCTAATTGACAGTTTGTGACACTTTCCACCAAAGGTTCTAAGTGTTAGTCTGGGTGGCCTCTGTTCGCATGAACGACCACGAGGTGGCGGCCATCTTGTTCCCATGAACGCAGGCAGTGGTGTGTGGTCATTGAATTGATGGAACTGTTTTCGGACACTGAAACTCCTGAACACCTCTGGACTTCAAGGATCGCCTGCCTTCGGTTCTACACAACTTAGAAGGGCACTGTTCGGTGGAAAAGTTCCCACAAACAAGGTGAAGAAGCTCCAGGGTAAGAACATTGACTATGTTTGGTAGTTTGTTCGGTTTTTAAACTACCGAACTAGACCGACCCAAGCCCTGATTCTCTGGCACTGCTTTGGGCATGGGACCATGCGTCAGTCAAATTATGACATCCAGGAAATTCCTAGCCCTGAACCAATCTGGGCTATTTTTGGATATGTTGGTCACCCAGATAGGGGCTATCAGGTTTTTTGTTTTCGGTTTTTGTGTGTTTAAAGGTATTTTTGGGTTTTTGTAGAAATTTATGTTTTCTGTGCCTGGAGATAATTGAGTTTAATACAGTGCTTGACTTAATTATCTCCCAGGCACAGAAGAGGGATTATTTTGTTTTATGTGGGAGTGTCCTGGACCTGAGAGCCAATGTAATTATGTGCATATTTTTACTGTAGTCTACTCTCTCAGGTCCAGGGGAGAGTGCCCCTTGAATGGGGACCTGCATATAAGGCCAGTTGTGGCTGCCAATAAAGGAATTCCTGCTTACCCTCAACATAGAGTTTCATCTCATGTGTGGGGGAAACGGCTGTATCACTCTGGGTATTGCTATATCACTATACTCCCCTGGGATTATAATCACTTGCTCTTTTAAGAGCATATTGCTGCTCTCTTGGAGGAGACGTTTACCCACTGGAAGCTGGATCCTGGTCTTGGGTCCAGTGTGGGTGGAGGACAGCGAGACCCCAACCAAGCTGTAACGCTGGAAGTGGGGACTACAGTGCTGATTGTGTCTGGTGTAGTGCTTGTGGTACTCGGTAAGCACTAGGAAGCAGCAATTGGCAGAAGCACCCAGTTGGGGTGCCAGACGGTCTGCCACAGTTATGCAAACCAATTGTTGCAGCAGCTGTCCGGGTGGCTGGTGATTTTGAGGTGAAGATGCTGGATGTGGAGGTCCTGGGCTGGTGTGGTTACACGAGGTCTGCAGTTGTGAGGTTGGTTGGTTGGATGTACTGCCAAACTATCTGAAACGCCTTTGGAGATGGCTTATGGTAAAGAAATAAACATTCAATTCACTGGCAATAGTTCTGGTGGAAATTCCTGCAGTCATCATGTCAATTGCACGCTCCCTCAAAACTTGCGACATCTGTAGCATTGTGCTGTGTGATAAAACTGCACATTTTAGAGTGGCCTTTTATTTTGGCCAGCCCAAGGCACACCTGTGCAATAATCATGCTGTCTTATCAGCATCTTGATATGCCCCACCTGTGAGGTGGAAGGATTGTCTCGGCAAAGGAGAAGTGCTCATTAACATAGATTTAGACAGATTTATATTTGAGAGAAATAGACCTTTTGTGTACATAGAAAAAGTTTTAGATCTTTGCGTTCAGCTCATGAAAAATGGGGGCAAAAATAAGTGTTGTGTTTATAATTTTGTTCACTGTACATTGTGGAATGTGTGACCCAAATCATAATATATCTCATTTTTAGGTTAGATAAAAGACCGACAGACAGAACTATATGGGTGTAGTGTGGTTTCAAATATATATGGAGCTGTATTCCATTAACAGAGCAAGACTTTACTCTTCTTATTGAATAACAGTTTTCACATAGACTTCAGTGGAGTAAATGCTATTTTCTATTAATTGCTGTTATAAACCATTACTCTGCTAAGAAAACTCAGACCTTAACCTTTAAGAATGTTGTTTGATCAACTTAGCAGGGCAAAACTTGTTGTTTTTGTTCTTATTGAAGGGCAGCTAAGCATTATAATCATTATATCCCCATGTTTTGGTTCTGATGATAGTACACTATATGCATCATCTTTAAATTATTGATTAAACTGTTTTTGAGCTGTTTGATCACAACATGGATATTTCAAGCACATGGTGTCTTACCCGTGCTCGCTATATTGCTAAAGCATAAGTTTCATTCCACATTAGAAATATCAGTTTTGTCCTGCAATTTGGACAGAAGTGAGCAACATCAATTGAATGCCCCTTTAATATAATCACACACTATAAGAAGTCTGCACTTCATTGGGTCCGTTTAGCTACTAAAATGGAATTTTTTAAAACATTTGTACAGAAAACAATTATTTGTAAAAATATATTTATATCGCGCATTCATATGGATCTACACAGTGCGTTCATATACATAGAAACAGTAATACTAAATGTAGATGTCTATTTACTAAACCATATGTTGTCGTAGTTTACATAATTTAGAAAAACAAAAGTCAATCTGAAACTAAAACTTATCCACATTTGACCTAAAACACTTTGTAGTGAACCAATATTTTCTACATGAAATATAAATATATCCTTATTTTTCTAAAAGTATATTATTCATATGCACTAAACAGATATACAGATGGAATTTAGTGATCTATATTTCTAATGTACTGTATTGGTTCCCTTTTCTTCCTTCCTTTTTTTTTATTCGAAATAAATATTGTTTGGAAATAAAAAAAAAAACACCTGAAAAATTCTCCTTATCTTCAAACACAGTGAAATGTATTATTTTATCAATTATAAAAGACTCCATGTGTCTTTAGTAGAGTGTTGATTGAGGTTGATTTAATTGTAACAGTCTTTTTCGAATGGATCCTCACGAACCTTTGTCAACACTGTGGGCTGTTGAGATTTGCTTGTGATCAAGAAGGCTATCAAATTACCTAAGTTTAGTTTTGTGAGATTACAGTAGAGCAATTATAGATGTGGCCAGTGAGTATTTTATCTATGAATAACATTGCCAGTCCATGTAACTATGAAATTACAACCTCAATTATATCGGGTGTGAAAAATGCCAGAAGTACACACTGTTACTGTCTCTTATCCCCGAGGCTCAGCTTGTAATATGACTGGTATCCATGTGTAACAAATAGTGTTATTCAGCGGACTGGAAGATAATAAATAGATTTGAAGTGATGATTTATAGAAGGGTGCTTGAAACATCTTCACCCAGTAGAGAGATACAAACTCTGAAAACCTGGTTATTGCATCAACTATTTTGCAAGTCATTTTTATCTTGCAGCACCTGTCTCATAACACTACATTGAAAAAGAGAGAACTATTTTATAGGAAATATATTTACGCATTGCATGGTAATGAAAAGGACACTATAGTCACCAAAACAACTTTAGCTTAATGAAGCAGTTTGTGTTTATAGATCATGCCTCTGATGTTTTCACTGCTCAATTCACTACCATTTAGAAGTTAAATCAGTTTCTGTTTATGTAGCCCTAGCCTCACCTCCCCTGGCTGTGACTGACACCGCCTGCATGAAACAAAATGGTTTCATTTTCAATTAGATGTAACATACTTTAAAAATTTGTATCTCGGGGGGCGGAGCCTGACCACCGAGCTGTGCAGACGTGTATAGCACGAGCTCCTGCACAGCGGGCAAAATCTGGGGCAAAAGCAGCGGCTACACAGCCCAAGGACCCTCTGGGGTGCACCATCCACGTCGGGGGTGCACCACTTAACCGACTGATACCACCCCGGAGCCCGTCGGAGCTAGGGAAGCAGGAATCCACGTGCGGCCTACTGGGGTAAGAGCTCGGGAGAGGCGGCCGCTCTCCCTGAAGCCAGAGCCTTCCAGCGACCTCATACCAAATCACCCCCCCCCTTTGGACCGGTGGGGGATATCCCGGTCCTCACTGGACAAATTGATAAGGCAGGAGGGCAGACTTACCGACTACACAGCACACAGAGGCACCAAACCAACGCGGCGCAGACAAGATGGCTGCCCAGCACAGGCCTAAAACATGGTGCACAAACACTCAGCCACCCACACACCATCTGGGATCTTTTGACCGGCTCTGTACAAGCTTCTGGGACATGCTGTACTGCCGCGGAATGGCTTATCACATAGCGATAAAAACCGTGGCTGCATGGATACGCCCAGCAACACGACGTCGCCACTACAGGCGCTTACCTCAAGCTTCCAGAGCGGCCATCAGGAAACTCAGGCATCAGCGATCCTCAAGGCGGGAAGTGGCGCCATACTACTCGGGTGCACGCTTACACTTACAACAGCACAGGTGCTGGACCACCAAACAAGCGCTACACCAAACAACCCACTCGACCCGAAAATCAACAGGCTGCACGACCCTACTCTCTACAATCAACGCTACAAACATAGTAGCTGTGCGGCTGCACATACTACAGGTCAACGCTGGAGCTGACCCCCAACACAGGGGCACCATCGAAAAGACACACCGCAACTATGGGAGAGACTTCCCTGCCCTGGGCATCGGCTAAAGCACCCGCTACCATACCTCTCAGTGGACATACCACCCTAGCATCCGGGGGACCCGCTCTCAGCAGTCGCTGTTTGGACTATGCTTACCACGTAATTACTTATCTCCCAGTTATGTCGGTCGTTATAACCCACTAGCAGGCAAACCCCATGCAAACCTACACATGCAGCATTAAGCGAGATGGTAGCTCCCTTATCCTTAGATCCACTGTCTTCCCTCACGGCTAAGATAGATATCACTATCAGCACTGTTTGTTCCCAGTGGTTTCTCATGTTGTCAGTGAACGTCAGTGTAAAATCATCTACAAGCTTGAACACTCTGTTATTAACCTAAATAACCCGCTTACATTTAACGCTTAAACATGAACCATTCATTACTTAAATTCGACACAGAACATGCAAGTTAGTCTGTACCTGATAATCGCATTCTACTTAAAAATGTGCTATATAATCAAATGCTTCTAAATGTTACGCTATGTCTAATCAAATGTTTGTCACTACTGTTGGGGCATTGACAAAACGACTGTAATTCACATGCACGCAAAAATAAAGAATTAAAAAAAAAAAATTTGTATCTCCTGCTCTGTAAATTGAACTGTAATTACATACAGGAGTCTTCTGCAGGGTCTAGTAAGCTATCAACAGAGCACGAGATAAGAATTAAATAGAATTCACAATTAAGGAACTGTTAACATTAGATGACTTCCTACAGGAAGTGTTTAAATAGGTTAAGTCACATGCAGGAGGGAGGGCTATAGCTGTATAAACAATGTGATTTAACTCTTTAATGTGAGTGAATTGAGCAATGAGACTGCAGAGGCATAAGCTATACACCAAAACGGCTTCATTAAGCTACAGTTGTTTTGGTGATGACAATGTCCCTTTAATTGCTAAATATTCAACTTTGCATTATTAAAAAATGTTTTTAACTTTAAATCTCAAAAAAATAATACATAAATGCAGCAGCATTTTTATTCAGTCTTAAATGTTAAAATCAGACCGTAATGGTAATTACAATTTACATTCAGTTGGGTTGAGCGAATCTGCAGCAATCACACGGATGCAATTGGTGTCAGGATTAAAATCAATGCTTTCACTACTGAATCCAATACAAAGTACAGAATTTGATTTACAAACCACCATTTTTATACTGAATAAGGACTAAATAGATCCAGTAGGATACACATTTGCAAATTATTGTTCACTTGCTTCCATGCATGTGAGCAATAACTTTAACCCCTTAAGGACGGAGCCAAATGTACACGTTGTGAACGAAACAAAATGTAAACAAAACCTGGCATTTGCGCTACATGTCTGTCCAACCGTAATTCAACTCTTTCATAGTAAATACACCCACCCTTGTTATATATCATTTTATTCAGGGGAAACAGGGCTTTCATTTAATATCAAATATTTAGCTATGAAACATAATATGAAAAAAATGGGAGAAAATAAGATTTTTTTAGTTCTACATGACATTCAGGGCCGGTGCAAGGCCCTAGGCAAAAGAAAGATTTGTCGCCCCCCCCTCCCCCGGAACATCGCAATGCCCCACCCATATGAACTAATGCCAGTGCTGCACACAGTGTGTGTTTACATTAAAAAGCCTGCAGGGACAAACTATAGACTCCAGAACAACTTTATTAAGCTGCAGTGGTTCTGGGGACTATAGTGTCCATTAAATGTGAGGAAAATTAGAGATTAGTGTAACTAATAATATACTAGATTGCCTACTTACAATCAGATGAGGATGGTGATGGGCTCTGGCTGCAGTCTGGCTCCACTGGTCTGGTGTAGAATAGGATCTCTGGAGGCTGTTTGCAACTGTGGTCACAAAATTCAATGTTCTGGGAGAACGGGAAGCAGCTCCATTTTTGGGGGCCTCTTACATAGCTCATCTGGGCCCCAGGGCCTGACGGTGAGTATGCCCATAAAGCCCACCCATAAGGCCACCTACATGTTCCACCCATGAACTCACAGGGAGTAGAGTGTGTAGGGGATGTGTTATGTGTTACTGTAGAGGATCTAATGTGTGTGCTTACGGAATGTAGTGTATAGGGATACCAGTTTGTGTAGGTGATGCAGTAGTGTTGTTTGTGTAAGGGATAGAAAGCAGTGAGTGTTTGTGTATAAGGGATGTATTGTGTGTTTCTTGTTGTGTGTTAGGGATGCATTGTGTGAATCTGTGTTTGTATGCATAAGGGATGCAAAGTGTGTTTCTGTGTATGTAAGGGATGCAGTGTGTGTGTCTGTAAGGGGTGCGTTGAGTGTGTGTAAGAGATGCATTGTGTTTCTGTGTGTGTAAGAGAAACAGTGTGTGTTTGCATGTGTGTGTAAGGGATGCATTGTGTATTTCTGTGTATATGTGCAAAGGATGCATTGTCTTTATGTGTAAGGGTTGCATTGTGTGTTTCTCTGTGTGTAAGGGAAGCATGTTGTGTTTCTGTGTGTATAGGGATGCATTGTGTGTGTGTGTGTGCGCGCGTGTGGTGTGAAAGAGCTCCCTGTCCCCCTGTCCTATAGAGCTCTCCCTTCCATTCCTTAGAGATCTCCCCTGCCCCTTAGTGGTCTCTCCTCTCCCCCCCACCTCCATTAGTGGTCTCCTTTTCTCCCCGACTTTCCACTAGTAGTCTCTCCAGATTGGTTACGTTGCCTTTGGGACTTTATAGTAGCCCAGGAATGAAATTTACACCCACAATGGCATACCATTTGTAATAGTAGACAACCCAAGGTATTGCAAATGGGGTATGTCCAATCTTTTTTAGTAGCCATTTGGTCACAAACACTGGCCAAAGCTAGCGTTAGTATTTGTTTGTGTGAAAAATGCAAAAAAACGCCAATTTTGGCCAGTGTTTTTGACTAAGTGGCTACTAAAAAAGACTGGACATACCACGTTTGCAATACCTTGGGTTGTCTACTATTGCAAATGGTATGCCATCATAGGGGTAATTTTCATTCTTGGGCTACCATAGGGTCTCAAAGGCACCGTAACCAATCTGGCGAATTTTAATGTGAAAAAAATGAAACGCAAGCCTTATATTTGCCGCTGTAACTTTTGAAAACACCATAAAACCTGTACATGAGGGGTACTGTTGTTTCAAAACAGTAAAAAGTATCACAGCAATAATATCGTCCGTGTAACTGCTGTTTGTGCATGAAAAATGCAAAAACGTCACTTTTACTGGCGATATCATCGTTGTAATACATTTTACTGTTTTGAAACACTAATGTTTGTGTTCAGCGAAGTCTCCCGAGTAGAACAGTACCCCCCATGTACAAGTTTTACGGTGTCTTGGAAAGTTATAGGGTTAAATATAGTGCTAGCAAATTAAATTCCCTTTACTTTCAGCATGGGTTGTCTGGCAGGTCCTGCTAATTGTAATTAAGATACCTAATTATGTAAAAATATTACACAAATATATATGTAGAATTAATATATGTATATATATACGTATGTGAATCTATATGTGTATATATATATAATTTTTAAAAATATTTTTATTTATATATAGGTATATATAGTGATATATACGTATATATTTATGTATGTAGATATATATATTATTTCGTTCTACGTGTATTTTGATATAAATATATATATATATATATTAATATCACAATACAGTTACAATGAAATAACACACATCTATATATTTTTTTATTATTTTTTTTATTATTTTTTTATTTTATTTTTAACGTATTTACATATTACATTTTTTTATATTATATATAAATATATATATAACAATAATTATATATATATTTATTCAGTATCAGTCTACGTGTAATTTGATATTAATATATATATATATATATATATATATATATATAATTATATATATATTAATAGTAAAATATGCCTAGACAGTGTATGTGTATGTATATGTGTATATATATACTTAGATCATATATCTATATATATATGTATATATATAGATATATGATCTAAGTATATATATATATATATATATATATATATATAGATATAGATATTTTTTACACTTATAAATTTCATTTTATTTTTATTTCCAGCCAGCAGGGGGACCACCTGTCATTACAGGCAGCCCCCCTGCTGGCAATACAGCAGCCAGCTATCCCGGCCCGGTGACGTTTAGAGCCGCCTAAAATAGGGCGTAATTGTACGCCCTCCGGTCTTAAGGGGTTAATACTATTTGCCAGCTGGCAACGCAAATATTTAAGTAACCATCAACAATGCAAAGCCTTATTATGTGGCCTAGTTGATATGCCTAAAATGCGCAAAACAGAAAAAAAGGGGGCTTCTATGGTGAAGTAAGTTTATTCAGAGTATAAAACAAAATACAAATATAAGACATAGAGAATAAATAAAAAATACAAATAAAAGCTATGAGAAATATAAAAATACAAACTGCAGATACTTGATTGAAAGCAGGATAATCCCCTCTGGTACAATCCCTCCCTCACTTGTAATCTACTCACAAAACAGCGTGTGTCTGCAATGTAGAACACTGGATTAGAGCAGTCTCGTGCAGATCCTAGATAAAAAAATAGGATCACCTAGTAGAGTAGTGTAGAGACGCTATATCAGTTCCATCGGCGGCGCACAAAACTGTACTGGAGACAAACTAGTGAAGAGAAATCGGTAATCATCTGCTCCTACACATTTCGTGAGTGTGCACTCACTTCCTCAGGAAGTTTGGATGATCGCTGATAGAGCCATATAATTATATACACCCTCATGGTTCCAATAATTGCATTTCTTAAAGGGATAGAGATACCCAAAATAAGGGAGGGTATTATTTACTAAACTACATATAAAACATACTATTATGGTATAATAGTATAAAAACTGAGGTCCCTTTCCTTCATTTTCATCTGTAAATACAGAACAAAAATATTCTGTGACAGAACCATCTGTCTGCTGGATTTTTGCCCGTTCGTCTGTTTGTCCCCGTTCGTATGAATGGCTGGTTTCTATAGCCCAGCCATTCGAATGACTCTTTTTCCCGAACAAAACCGCCGAACGAACGGCCACCCAAGTGAGGAGTGTGCTGCAGGTTAACGAAGTGATCACCATTATAACGTTGTGGTTAACCGCAGACACTTCTCAATTAAACCGAACTCAGGGTGGTCGTCGTTCGTATGTCGACCACGAGGCAGCGGCCATTTTAAATCATGCGAACGCTCAGCGGTGTTTGGCTCTATTTCTATGGAACGGAAAACGGACACTTTTTCTGTCGAACACCGCTGAAACAAGGGAACGCCTGGCTGCCTCCACGAAAGCATGCGAACATCGGCCGTTCGGGAGATTGAGAACACACAAAAGACTTAACCCAGATAGCCCACCCATGGAGTCATTCGTGTACCGAAGGACTGTAAGAACTTTGACTCCATGGCGATTGAACTATGTGTGTGGGATCTGAGCGCTATTCGCCAATAATATGCACTCAGATCCAGGCTATCTGGGGACATGTAATACGAATGGGAAATGTTCAGTTTTCATGTAGTTATGCATTTTTGTGTCTTTTATTATTTCATGCTTAAGATGGCGACTGTCCTTGTCCTGGAGTTAATTGAGTTACTTGGTAATTAACTCCAGGACAGAGGGGAGAGAATCAGAATGCACTGTGGGTAAAATATGTGACTGTGTGTCAGAAATGTCCTGCTATCTGTCTGTACTTTAAGTCTTCCATTTGGTCCCCTAGGGGAGTGTCCACCAGGTGGGAGACCTGCATAAATACGGGCAGGTAGCCCACAGTAAACCCAGATCTTATTTGACCCTCAATGCGGAGCTTCTGTCTCGTTATTGGGGGGATTTCTTCTTCACGTTTAGAGACTGCTGGATGGAACGAAAGCCGCTTTGGGGATATTATTGTTCGACGGTTCCTAGCAGTTCGTATATTGCCGTTCGGGAGTTTGGAGCCGTTCGTGGATTTCGATCGGGAGATTGCCGCTTCCCCTGCATTTGGTTCGTGGGTTACAGAGTAAGCGAACAGAGACTGTACTGCAGCCGGGGAAGGTTTACTAAACGGCGGTTTGGCTTAAAGACACGGGAGGTGTCTTAACAATTGGTGGCAAGCGACGGGATGAATCCTACAGCATTGGAGGTCAGCTACAAGACATGCAGTACGAGGAATTAAGGCGTGCTACACTTAAGGACATATTGGAACGCCGAGGAAGGTCAGCAAGCAATTTAAAGAAACGGGAGATTATTGCTTTGCTACTGGAGATGGATGCAGCAACGGGAATGGAGAGAGTCAACGTGCCCAGTACCTTGGATTTAACACCCGAGGAAATACAATTTAACCGGGCAGTGCAAATAAGGCTGGCACATTTTGGCCCCAACCCCTCAGCTGACATCGTGGTTCGTGTGCAGGCAGCAGTTGCAACACAACAGGCAGCCCGGGAAAGAGGAGCTGCAGCAGCAGAGGTACCGTATGACAATAATGTGGTTGCTAGAAAAAAGGTACCTTTTGCTGCGTTTAAAAATTTTGTGGAAACAGAGGGAGAGATTGATGGATTTTTGGCAGACTTTGAGAGGCAGTGTGCGCTACATCAGGTACCTGCAGATGAATGGGTCACCATCCTCTCTGGGAAATTATCTGGCCGGGCTAGTGAAGCTTTTCGGGCCATCCCAGAGGAGGAGATCACCAGCTACCGGGCTGTGAAAGAGGCGCTCCTAGCCAGGTATGCAGTGACCCCAGAGGCGTACAGGCGGAGGTTTAGAGAAACCAACAAGCTGGTTGGGGACTCTTATGTGGAATGGGCCTGCAGAGTCCATCGTACCGCAGCCCACTGGATGGCTGGATGCCAAGCGGTAACTGGGGAGGAGGTGTTACAAGTGTTCCTGCTGGAGCACTGCTTTGATAGACTACCTGCTGGGGTCCGGGAATGGGTCAGAGACAGAAAACCCTCTACCCTACCCGAGGCTGCCCGTCTGGCAGACGAATACACGGATGCCCGCAAGTTGGATGGTACAGCTGCTAAAGCCCCTGCCAGACTGGAGTATCGACCAGCAGTAACACCCGCTCCTGCAGTCTACCAACCCCCAGTACACCGTACCCCAGCTGCACCACCAGCTAACAATTATATGCAACCAGCCCGATTTAATGCCCGGGAGTACTCCCAACCCATCCGGTGCTATGGGTGCAAGCAGTTGGGGCACAAGCGTCCTGAGTGCCCCCTGAACAGTGCCAACCAGGCTCAGTCCTGGAGGAGACCAGTTAATGGAAACCAGCGCCCACCTCAGCCTGCTGCTCACTGCCTAGAGCAGGAGGAATTTTGGGGCATTCTGCACGAGGCAGACCCAGTGCAAGCGGCTCACCAGGATAATCGCCAGCAACATCGGCAAACTGTGAAGCTAAATGGCAGAGTGGTGAATGGGCTGAGAGACACAGGAGCCACGATGACACTGCTCCAAAAGAACTTGGTCTCAGAGCATCAACACACTGGAGACACTGTGGCAGTAAGGGTAGCAGGGGGTGCCGTGTTTCGCTTACCTGTTGCCCGAGTACATTTGGATTGGGGAGTGGGCGCTAGGCATGTGGATGTGGGGGTGATGAAGGACTTGCCCGCAGATGTTCTTTTGGGAAACGATTTGGCCCCTTTGGTTTCAGCCTATGCTCCGATGGGCCCTGCAGACGTGAACCCAGTGACCACCCGCGCCCAGACCCGTGCTGCCGGAACCAGCCCACTTGCTGACGAGACCCAGGTAAGATCTCCTTCCCCGACTGATACCCCAGATCAGGTCCCCTTAAGCTGGGATTCCCCAGAGGAGTTTGGGAGGGAAACCCGGGCGGATCCGACCCTCCAAAGATACAAGGACAGGGCAGAGGCAGGGGAGGAAGGAATAGATGGGGAACGGTATGAGTGGGTGGGGGACAGGTTATATAGGATCCCTAAACCTTCCCAGAAGAGTGTTGCCTCTCCGCCGAATCGCCAGTTAGTGGTACCTGCAAAGTACCGGCAGGAGATTCTGCGGATAGGGCATGATGTTCCTTTAGCTGGACATCTAGGGTCCCGCCGCACAGCCTATAGGATTTCACAGAACTTCTTTTGGCCAAACTTTAACCAGGCTGTGCGGATGTACTGCAGCACGTGTGACACATGTCAACGGGTAGGAAAGCGTTAGGCTCGATGCCTATTATAGGGGAGCCCTTTGCCCGCATAGCCGTTGACATTGTGGGTCCACTGGCCAGGGCTAGTCCATCCGGTAAGAAGTATGTTCTTACCGTGGTGGACTATGCCACCCGCTATCCAGAGGCAGTAGCGCTGTCTAACATAGAGGCAGAGACGGTTGCTGATGCCCTGGTTAGAATTTTTACTAGGGTCGGGTTCCCTAAGGAGATCCTCTCCGACCAGGGAACCCAATTCACCGCTGTGCTCACCCAGCAACTGTGGAAGGTGTGCGGCATTAAGCCGTTACTTAGCTCACCCTACCACCCACAGACTAACGGTCTCTGCGAGCGCTTTAACGGTACCCTCAAACAGATGCTGAGGACCTTTACAGACACTTGCAGAGACTGGGAGAGATTCCTGCCTCATCTATTATTTTCTTATAGAGAGGTGCCCCAGGAATCTACTGGGTTCTCCCCCTTTGAGCTGCTGTATGGGAGAAGGGTCCGCGGACCCCTAGATCTCATTAGAGGCCACTGGGAGGGGGAGACGGAGCAGGAAGGGACCCCCATAGTGCCATATGTTCTGGAACTCCGGGACCGCATGGAGAAACTGTCCCTGATGGTAAGGGAGAATCTCCAGGCGGCCCAGGGGAGACAGAAGAGATGGTACGATCAGGGTGCCCGACAGCGGGTCTTCCAGGTTGGGCAAAAGGTATTGGTGCTTAAACCTGTGAAGGCCAACAAGATGCAAGCATCTTGGCAGGGCCCGTACAAGGTAGTGGCGCAGATCTGCGACACTACTTACTTGATAGCCAGCTGTGCAGATGAGAGGATCCAGCGGTCCTTTCATGTGAACATGCTGAAAGAGTACCAGGAGAGACCTGAGAATATTGCAGCAGTGTGTGCCCCAGCTACAGATGATTCTGAGAATTTACCCCTTCCCGATCTATTAGAAAGGGATTCCCAGACTGACCTTACTACCTTGGTACAGCTAGGGGACCGGTTGAACCCCACAGAAAGGGTACAGGCGCAGCAGTTGTTATGGGAGAAGCAGGCGACGTTCTCCCAGGAACCAGGTTATACCACCCTAGCTGTGCATAAGGTAGAGACCCCTGGACAGACCCCGTTACGACAGCCCCCCTACCGTATCCCTGAAGCAGTCCGTGAAGGAATGCGGAAGGAGATACAGGAGATGACCCAACTTGGGGTTATCGAGCACTCCGACAGCCCTTGGGCCTCGCCTGTAGTCCTGGTGCCAAAGAAAGATGGGACCACCCGGTTCTGTGTGGACTACAGGCGACTCAACGAGCGGACCACCACTGACGCCTACCCAATGCCCCGGGTAGACGAATTACTAGATCGTATTGCCAGGGGGCGATATCTGACCACCATAGACCTGTGTAAGGGCTACTGGCAGATCCCCCTGGCCGAGGATGCTATCCCCAAGTCGGCATTTGTCACCCCATTTGGCCTGTACCAATTTAAGGTCATGCCTTTTGGGATGAAAAATGCACCGGCTACTTTCCAACGGATGGTGGATAGACTCCTGGATGGCTTCCAAGAATTTGCCTGTGCATACTTGGACGACATTGCGATCTACAGTGGGTCCTGGGAGGAACACCTGGTACATGTAGGGGTAGTGCTGGATAAGATTAGGGCCGCTGGCCTGACGTTGAAGCCAGAAAAGTGTCATCTAGGTATGGCTGAAGTGCAGTACCTGGGTCACAGAGTGGGGTGTGGGAGCCAGAGACCAGAGCCAGCCAAGGTAGAGGCAGTGGCTAACTGGCCCACACCTACTACTAAGACCCAGGTATTGGCCTTCTTGGGGACGGCAGGGTACTACAGACGTTTTGTCCCTGACTACAGCGCTATCGCTAAGCCCCTGACAGACCTGACCAAGAAGAACTTGCCTAAGCAGGTCCTGTGGTCTCCGGCTTGTGAAGCTGCGTTCCAGGCACTGAAGCAGGCTCTTGTGAATGCCCCTGTCTTGGCTGCCCCAGTCCCTAACAAACGCTTTCTCGTCCATACAGATGCTTCCATGTATGGACTGGGGGCTGTGCTGAGCCAAGTCGGGGAAGATGGAGGAGAGCACCCTGTCGCATATCTCAGCAGAAAGTTGTTACCCAGAGAAGTGAGTTATGCGGCAGTGGAGAAGGAGTGTTTGGCTTTGGTCTGGGCATTGAAAAAGTTAAGCCCCTATTTGTATGGGCAAGAGTTTTCCCTTGTGACTGATCACAACCCACTCGTTTGGCTTAACCGGGTCTCAGGAGACAATGGGAGACTGCTGAGATGGAGCTTGGCACTACAGCCCTACAATTTTACCATCAGCTACAGACCCGGTAAGCTAAACGGAAACGCAGATGGGTTGTCACGACAAACAGACGTTTCCATCACCTCGTAGTCCGGTCATCCCCAAGTTGACCCGCCACAGGGTCAAGCCGGGTCTGCCGGAGTGTCCCACAAGGAGGGAGCCGTGTGACAGAACCATCTGTCTGCTGGATTTTTGCCCGTTCGTCTGTTTGTCCCCGTTCGTATGAATGGCTGGTTTCTATAGCCCAGCCATTCGAATGACTCTTTTTCCCGAACAAAACCGCCGAACGAACGGCCACCCAAGTGAGGAGTGTGCTGCAGGTTAACGAAGTGATCACCATTATAACGTTGTGGTTAACCGCAGACACTTCTCAATTAAACCGAACTCAGGGTGGTCGTCGTTCGTATGTCGACCACGAGGCAGCGGCCATTTTAAATCATGCGAACGCTCAGCGGTGTTTGGCTCTATTTCTATGGAACGGAAAACGGACACTTTTTCTGTCGAACACCGCTGAAACAAGGGAACGCCTGGCTGCCTCCACGAAAGCATGCGAACATCGGCCGTTCGGGAGATTGAGAACACACAAAAGACTTAACCCAGATAGCCCACCCATGGAGTCATTCGTGTACCGAAGGACTGTAAGAACTTTGACTCCATGGCGATTGAACTATGTGTGTGGGATCTGAGCGCTATTCGCCAATAATATGCACTCAGATCCAGGCTATCTGGGGACATGTAATACGAATGGGAAATGTTCAGTTTTCATGTAGTTATGCATTTTTGTGTCTTTTATTATTTCATGCTTAAGATGGCGACTGTCCTTGTCCTGGAGTTAATTGAGTTACTTGGTAATTAACTCCAGGACAGAGGGGAGGGAATCAGAATGCACTGTGGGTAAAATATGTGACTGTGTGTCAGAAATGTCCTGCTATCTGTCTGTACTTTAAGTCTTCCATTTGGTCCCCTAGGGGAGTGTCCACCAGGTGGGAGACCTGCATAAATACGGGCAGGTAGCCCACAGTAAACCCAGATCTTATTTGACCCTCAATGCGGAGCTTCTGTCTCGTTATTGGGGGGATTTCTTCTTCACGTTTAGAGACTGCTGGATGGAACGAAAGCCGCTTTGGGGATATTATTGTTCGACGGTTCCCAGCAGTTCGTATATTGCCGTTCGGGAGTTTGGAGCCGTTCGTGGATTTCGATCGGGAGATTGCCGCTTCCCCTGCATTTGGTTCGTGGGTTACCGAGTAAGCGAACAGAGACTGTACTGCAGCCGGGGAAGGTTTACTAAACGGCGGTTTGGCTTAAAGACACGGGAGGTGTCTTAACATATTCATTGAGGCAGTCAGATAGACCTTTATCCTCTTCTACATACCTTTCTTCTTTTGTTTTTAATCTAACTAATCCTTGTTTTACTTTTCTTTTCTCATTTATGTATCTAAAAAAAGTTTTGTCTCCCTTACTGATTGTGCTATTTTCTCTTCTGTGTGTGATTTGGAAGCTCTTATAACTTGCTTAGCCTCTTTCTGCCTAATCTTATAGATCATTTTGTCTTCCTCACTCTGGTTTTTTTTACTAAATGCTAACTTTTTGTTTTTAACTATTTTGGCCACATCTGTGGAGTACCACAGTGGTTTCTTGAATTTTTTGCTTTTACTGACAAGCCTAATGAATTTTCTGTTGCCTTCAGTAGTGCAACTTTTAAATAATCCCATTTCTCTTGGACTCCATTTAAATTGCTCCAGTGTGATAATGACTTCTCTACACGTATTCTAATTTTAGAAAAGTCTGTTTTTCTAAAGTCTAAAACTTTTGTTGTTGTGTGGTGTGACTCAGTCACTGTTCTTATATTAAACCACACTGACTGATGATCACTGGATCCTAAACTTTCACCTAAAGTAATATCTGATACCAAATCTCCATTTGTTAACACTAAATCTAGTATGGCCTCTTTATGAGTTGGCTCCTCAACGACTTGTTTTAGAGACAATCCCAGTAGGGAGTTTAGAATATGTGTGCTTCTGGCACAAGCAGCTATTGTTGTTTTCCAATTTACCACATTAAACATTACTATAAGAACGTTATTTTGCCTCACCGTGCCTCTACTAAATTTGTAAACCTAGAGACTGGGCTGCCATAAGTCAGTCACCAGAAAAAGGACTAAAATGCTCCCACCCATGGACATCCTGTTGGGGGACTTTAAAATAAGCAATGGGAGCAGATGTATTACTGTTTCTCCCCACCAAAGTCAATAGGTGGTGCCTGTGGTCATTAGTTCATCCCCCTAAAAATTATAATATCCTCCCCAATTTATTATCACACTGGCCATGGTTGGGGCTGGGGGAATATTATAATATTTAGGAGGAGGAACTAATGACCCCATCCATTACCCATTGACTTTGGGGGGGGGCAATTATAAAAATCAGAGGAAAGACCTAGTATCTTCCCAGGCCTCACCCACGGGCAGCATGTGGGGACCCTAATTATTAAACAATAAGGAGGTGTACATGGTATTGTTCCCCTCAAACAGTAGCATGTGAATGCCCAACTTCTACCCTGGGGAGTGGCTAGGGGTATCAATTCCCTAGCTAGCCCTTATTGAAAATGAATGAACCTACTTGCACCCCTTACCCTAATAATAGTGAGGCATTGCCAATAAATCTAATATCTGTAAAATAAAAATGATATTTACCCATGTCTTCTTTCTCATGAAGAAAAAAATTATTTGCAATAAAGAAAAAAAAAGAAGTAAAACTCTCCATGAAAAAAAATTGCACCACCTGAAGAGGAGAGGTGGGGGTTGGACAGTCTGTGTGTGAGAGGTTAAGTCTGTGTGTGTGGGGGTCAGTCTGTGTGTGGGGGACTCAGTTTTATGTGTGGGGATAAGTCTGTGTGTGGGGGTGGGGTTTTAGTATGTGTGTGTATGGGAATCAGTTTGTGTGTATGGGTCAGTCTGTGTGGGGTGGGCCAGTCTGTGTGTTGGGGTCCTCAGTCTGTGTGTGTATGGGTCAGTCTTTGTCTGTGTGTGTGTGTGTGTGTGTATGGGTCAGCCAGTGTTTGGGGGGTCAGTCTGTGTATGTGTGTGGGGGGGTGGTCAGTCTGTGTGTGGGGGGTGTCAGTCTGTGTGTATATGGGTCAGTCTGTGTGTATGTGTATGGGTCAGCCTGTGTGTGTATGGGTCAGTCTGTGTGTGTGTGTATAGGTCAATCTGTGTGGGGTGGGTCAGTCTGATAGGAGTGAGTCAATCTGTGTGTGGGTGGTGAGCCTATGTGTGTGGGGGGTCAGTCTGTGTATGTGTATGGGTCAGTCTGTGTGGGGGGCGAGTGTGTGTGTATGGGGTCAATCTGTGTATGTGTATGGGGCAGTCTGTGGGTTTGTATGGGTCAGTCTGTGTAAGTGCTTGTGCTCCAAGAGAGATACCTCTCATCTCATGATCTCACCTGTACCCGATGGATAGACAGCCTTCTCAACCACCACGGATCTGATTGTGCCACCCCATCCCTGCAAGGTAAGATCAGGGAAAGGGGAAAATTTTTCTTCAATAAACCTTTATAATTAATTTTTTTGCACTCATAATGAGAGCATTATCCTGCATCTGCAAAACCTAGAGTTCTTTCTTACACCAAAAAAAATAGAGAACTATTGTGAAGAAAATAGACTTTGAATTCAGGACTTTTGTAAGTCCATTCGTTATTTTTATGTTTATCTGTTCGGTAGATTAAACTACCGAACACCGACCACCCTCCTGGATCATTATCTACAAAGGGAACTGTCGATTGAGACTTCTCACAGGGTGGCCGCCGTTCGTATAGCTGAACGCCACGTGGCAGAGAAAATGGCGGCCATCTTGTTTGCATGAAAGGAGGCAGTGGGACTTGGTCGTCGAGTGTCTGGAACAAAAATTGGACACTCGACTTCCTGAACACCGCTAAAAACATACAAACGCCTGCTTCCTTTCCACGAACTGATAGGAGAGTGCCGTTCTGTTGTTTCGTTCCCACGAACAAGGGGAACAATCGCTCCTATGGGGGCTCCGTTCTTGCTTTGATTTGCTTATTTGACTTTTTCTAAAATGACCGACCGCACATACTGAATTCATGGAACTGTTTTGGGTAGGAGCCTCGTGTGCAGTCGGTAAAATATGACTTCCATACTTTTCGAAAACCCCAGAACCGATCTGGGTGATTTTTGAATATGTTGGTCACCCAGATCAGGGCTATCAGGGGAAATGTCACTTATGTGGATACCATACGTTTAATATGTTCAATATGTTTTTTCTGCCTGGAGATAATTGGGTTATCCTTTAGCTTACCTAATTATCTCACAGGCAGAGAGGAGGGGATTGTATGTTTGCAGTGGGAGTGTTTCACTTTGTCCATGTAATTTTATTGGTTGTCACCTTGTGGCAAACCTAGCCACCTAAGACTATTTTTTTATATCTAAGTGTTGCCCTGGAGAGACTGTTTTATATATGGTGTTTGATATGTTCGCTTAAAATGTGATAGAGGGAATTTGAATGCTAATGGCACGAAAGTCGCTAGCATTCATATGGTAGTTTCACGAACAGTGACTTTCAACACTGTTCATGAAATGAACAAAGTACTGAATGGGAGCCCACACACAGGGGGTCGTGTTGCTCCCATTAACCAATTGCAACATTGTATCGATCGGCTGCTAATTGATTCCCAGGGTGGCCGTCGTTGGGATATCGACCATGCAGCGGCGGCCATCTTGGATTCACTTTTAGCCCAGTGGTTTTTGGTCGTTGAGTGCCTGGAACTAAAATCGGTTACTTGACGGCACAAACACTGCTGGACTTCCAGGCCGTTCGGGAGTGCCGATCTTTCGGTACTTTTTCCCCACTTATGCATTCGTGACTTTTATGAAGAGTTGATGTTGCAATGTATTTCATGCGGCATTCAGTTAATTGTGCCGGGATCTGAGCGGTACTTTCACGAAGTATGCGCTCAGACTCCAGCTATCTGCCGATCGGTCATTCGGTACATTGGCACGAATATTATACCAGTTACAGATTTTTATGTGAAAAGCTGGTTCTGCTGTACGGAGGGATAATCCACTTAGCAGGATATTCTTGTGGGAGTATCCCTCTCGTACAGCAGTGCATGGTGGGAGAAATGTCCTGTATGTTCAGTTCCCCATGTAGTCCCCAACTGTATAACCCCTGTAATTAAGGAAACCCCTTGCCTGGGGAATCACATAAATACTGGAGCTTGTGAATAAAAACCTCAGTTGACTCCCAAAACTGTGTTTCGTCTGGTTACTGGTGGATTTGGGATATTGCCTTCATTCAGCGCTTTCCTTGGATTATTTTCTTCTACCAGAGGAGATATTGGGATTTAATATTGCAGCTCCGCTACAACTTTTGTGTCCCGGTGCCCAACAAGGTCCAGGTGGGATGTCCCCTTGCATGGGGACTTGCATAAAAGCCAGTGTGGCATCAATAAACCATTATTCCTGTTGTACCCTTCATGAAGTCTAGGCTCATGTTTGGGTAACTAAGTACTGGCTGGGGAGAAGCTGCATTCATCTGGAACTATTCATAACTGCACCTGAACTGCAGCTATAATCACTAAAGCTCTGCAGTTCAGGAGGAATAGGTGAGCAAGGTACCATAACTACCAGTGTTCGTAACAACTATTACTCTTTAGAAAAGCACTTACGCTCATCCATTGTCCATCTATGTCAAGTTTTATCACCTCTTAACATATATGATATTATCCTGTTACTCTGTTAAGCCATGATTACCTATTTGATGTTGTCTTGCCAACATTAGTGAGTGGTGAAACAGAATTGTATGCAATAATTGTTCTGTGTGCTTGAATGATCAGCTTCATTTTATAAGCAAAGCTGGTATGATTACTTTTACTTCATGGCCAAGGCTTGTATGGTCAATTACCTTTACTTTATGGCCAAATTAACTATTGCTCTAAACAATTTCATGAAACAAAAACAACGCTTATTTACAACTTTCTCAACTCTAGCAATGTTCACCTGTTAATAAGTTACGAGGTCTGTCTGGAAAAAGTCAAGCTATTGTTAAAATAACGAGAACAGTTTGTGCAACATCGATGCAACCTGGTAGCGAAGGAGAGTAGATTGGAATGTGCATGCATGAACAATGCTGACTTTACTGTACTTGTCAGTGGGGGTGCTAGACGCCATAGAGTAGAGCAACGAATCTGCATTAAATTTATTTTGCATTAACCTTGAGCTTTCCTCCTTGGAAAATATTCAGATGATTCAGAAGTCTTTCAGAGATGATGCAATGAGTACAGTGCAAATAAAAATGTGGCACAGACACTTCAAAGGAGGTTAAGAATCTGTTGAAAGATTTTTAGGCCCTTGTGACTTTTGTTTTTTCCCCAAAATAAAATCACTTTTGGATGGGAAGAGATTTCAGATCGTCACTGACATTCAGTTAAATACAAAGAATCAGGTGATGGCGATTCCAACAAAGGATTTTGCAGAGTGTTTTGAACAGTAGAAGAGATGCTGGGAAAACTGTGTGAGGACCAAAGATGCCTACTTTGAAAGGGACATTGTCCTATGTTCAATGTTTCTTAAATCTTGCATCTTCTTCAATAAATGTCTCTAATTTTCATTTTACATGGCTGGGTTTTTTCTGGACAGACCTCGGAAATAGCTGGTAAGAGTAATTTGATGATCCGTGTTCAAAGGTTTTTGAACATCTCACTGTGAGCCATTTTATTGCCAGTTTTTGCCTATAAGGACTTCAATGCACTGAGCTTGATTTTATGCGCCCATCAGCAAAGGTATGGCTGAAATAACCAAAATTCCTCATTCAAAAATGATTCTTTTTTTCTGACATTTATTGTATGTTGTCCTGAAGACTGGCTTAGCATCATGAGAAATATAGTTTCATGAGTAATATCTTCATGGGCAAGATTCGCCATTACTCTTTCAAATAAGCATACTGTTTTTTTTTTTTGTTTGTTTTTTTTTGTTTTTATATAGCATGCACTAGCCAATCCATACATATTATGGAAATCTTTGTCCAGGCTGAAATGTGAAGAATCTATACTGAAATAATATCCTAACAATTAATCATGCTCATTTATTCATAAACAAACCCAGTAGTGTAGAGGTTAAAGCTTGGATGGCTGGGACAAATTAATCAGTTTCCTAAGTTGATTTGATCGCCATTGGTGATCTCAACCCCCAGTAAATTCTTAATTGCTTTAGCATGAATATAATCACATTCAAATGGTCACTGATCTCACACTATCATTTGAAGTAATTTGACCTTTCTTAGTAATGCATACACCTCATCACTTTATTTCCATAATTAAGTATAAATATCTACAACTTCCTTCTAATTACTAAATGAAAGTTAGTCAGTAAGAAGGCTGCATATTTACAAAAACATATGTACAACTACTGTATAAACGATGCAATCAGCAATCCCTTATATAGTAATTGTCTAAATGTTTACTCCTTCCTCTTTCTCAGTTGAAATGTAATATAATAGTTTAACCACTATACAACCTGACCAGTACAAGGCTGTATCTAATGCTAATGAGCACTTTGCAAAGCTGTGCTGGAGGCAGTGTTCCCATTGAAGGGTCACATCAGGTACCCACACATATTCGGTGCAAGGTGAAATTTAGATTACAAGAAATCACAGTAATCACAAAATTATCTGGCATGTTCAGTGTATATTAAAAGAAATGATCATGAGCAATGGCTTCTGCATTATACAGAGGTGGTAAGAGAGAGAGACAAGCTTGTCTACTTGTACTGATATTACAAGTTACACAGTTCTCAAACCGTCTCTACTCAATTACCTTTACTTCATGGCCAAATTAACTATTGCTTTTAGACAATTTCACAAAACAAAAACAACACTTATTTACAACTTTCTAAACTCTAGCAATGTTCAACTGTTAGTAAGTTACGTGGTCTGTCTGGAAAAAGTCAAGCCATTGTTAATATAACGAGAACGGTTTGTGCAACATCGATGCAACCTGGTAGCGAAGGAGAGTAGATTGGAATGTGCATGCATGAACAATGCTGACTTTTCTGTACTTGTCAGTGGGGGTGCTAGGCGCCATAGAGTAGAGGAACAAATCCGCATTAAATTTATTTTGCATTAACCTTGAACTTTCTTCTTTGGAAAATATTCAGATGATTCAGAAGTCTTTCAGAGACGATGCAATGAGTACAGTGCAAATAAAATTGTGGCACAGATGCTTCAAAGGAGGTTAAGAATCTGTTGAAAGATTTTTAGGCCCTTGTGACTTTTGGTTTTTCCCAAAAATAAAATCACTTTTGGATGGGAAGAGATTTCAGATCGTCAATGACATTCAGGTAAATACAAAGAATCAGGTGATGGCGATTCCAACAAAGGATTTTGCAGAGTGTTTTGAACAGTAGAAGAGATGCTGGGAGAACTGTGTGAGGACCAAAGATGCCTACTTTGAAAGGGACTGAGGCGTCATTGTCCTATGTTCAAAGTTTCTTAAATCTTGTATCTTCTTCAATAAATGTCTCTACTTTTCATTTTACATGGCTGGGTTTTTTCTGGACAGACCTCGTAAATAGATGGTAAGAGTAATTTGATGATCCCTGTGCAAAGGTTTTTGAACATCTCACTGTGAGCCATTTTATTGCCAGTTTTTGCCTATAAGGACTTCAATGCACTGAGCTTGATTTTATCCTCCTCTCATCTTCTTACAAACAGTCAAAAGCTGATTTCCAGTATGCAGCTTGGGGCAAAAACAATATGTGGATGAATTGAGTTTAAGAGGGATTGGATATGCTACATTGCCACCTACTGCCAGTATTGTGATGGGCTAACACAGCATTAGCACAGTACATACAGCCCTTCCTATGTTATCTGTGTGATGGCTACCAAAGCCCTCTCTCTCTCTCTCTCTCTCTCTCTCTCTCTCTCTCTCTCTCTCTCCCTCTCTGCATTGTATTATATTCATGCAGCTAAAGCCTTGCCCATATCAAATAATGACTGCAACATTAAAAAGATAAGCACTGAGTACTATGCTCCATTAAGGCAATAAAAGCACTGGGACTGACTCCAGCTGCATCAATTTAGGGAGTGCTACAAACAATAGCAAACAGCCTCAAAAAGTGCACTATAAATATATACTCTGGACATACAAGGGATATAGCGATCATTATTCAAGGCATGCTTTACAGAGTTAATTTAAAGTGTTTCATCTAATCCACAGTTTACATTTCATAGGACTAATGGGCATAAGGTTCATTTCAATTCTTGTTTCACATCTCTAAGCTTGCATGTTTGTTTGTTTGTTTTTTTGCTTATAGGAAACATAACTTCTTTAAGTCAAATACTTAAAGATTTAGCTACTGGTTTAGTTGTTTTATGTTATTATTCCAGTAAATTTTGACTCAACTCTAAATACATATTTTCACTGAATACCGTTACTGTTTAAAGTGCTTACATTTTCGAATGAATTGAACTCTTGTTTTTTGCATCAACAGGGTTTGCCTGAGAGCCAGTGGATAGAGAAATGTTTATAAAAAATATTAATTAAAAAATATTTAGGTCCCCGGATGTAGATGTTATTATCCCCCAACTTAAGGGTGCTCATTTAATCAAATTTGGAAACATAAAAAACTGGGCTTCAAAAAAATATATTGCGAACTTCTATGGAACTGTCTGCTTCTGGCATTGTATTTTACAGTGTGTAATGTTCTTTACCTGTCACCTTGCACACAATATATTGTAGCTATGACATTAATTAGACTCATTGCTTTACTCCATACATACTTCTTTAAACCCTAATCCTCAACACAATACCATAGAAAAGTGCTAAAAAATGCCAACTAAGTACACTATTAAATATACTCATGCTTTGGTAGAAAGAACCTCTGAGATATTCTGAGCATTGATAGTCTTGGTTGGCTATGTCATACCAATTTCATACTTAATTTCCTACCTCCCATTATTTAGAGGTATATATGTGTTGTATTACCAGCTACTCTTGCTTTGTTTAACCCCTTAAGGACACATGACATGTGTGACATGTCATGATTCCCTTTTATTCCAGAAGTTTGGTCCTTAAGGGGTTAAAGAGCCACACCATATGTATATCACCTAAAAACATGTCATGGTAAATCTTAATTCTGATCATATTTCGAGGTGATTACATTAATAAAAATATATCCCAATCAAGGAACATGTAAAACAAACACCACTGCAGATTTTTTTTTTTTTTTTACAAAAGCCACATTTCATTTCTAATTGTAAAGAGGGCAGAAGCATGCGCTAGAATCACTAATTCTAATTATTGCTTTAAGTGGGAGTTTTTGGCAGTAGGTCAAGAAATAATAGAAGAATGTGTGAATCTGCAGAACACAGCAGCAGCAAGCTTAATCATTTGAATAAAGCCATTTTTCCCCCAGACTCTCTGGGTGATGTTCAATGTTCTGGATGGATCTAACATAATCAGTCTGTTCTCTGGTGTACATCCATTTCCTGCTGACTCAGACCCGTAATGCTTCTTCTGCCATTTTTTAAACTGATACATTCATGTTAGAACAGCATCTGCTCCAGGTAAATCTATGTCACATTGGTGACAACATGCTCCTGTTAATCGCTGCCAGAATTTTTTCTTAAGGAAAAGGATGCAGTAAAGGGTTTGAAGGGAAAGCACATTACAATTAAATATATTCTCTTAGCGTTTGGGAATAAAAAAGCATAATTAAAGAATCCCTGTAAACCTTGTAACTCTACTACACTATTTTTACCCTTTGCGTCCAGAATAGTTGATTAAGTTGCAGTGTACAATGGATATGGAATGCAAAGAAGTCAAAGGATAAGGCTTAAACATGATCCTATGAATGTTTCTGGTTTAGAATTTCCCACCACCTTCATTCTTCACATAGGTATGGTGAAGCAAATTCATAGTTCTGAACCCCATCTAATCCCTAAGCCTCAAGTGGCCATCTACAGTCACCTTATAGTTAATCCTGTTATAGAACAAGCTGACATTTGCTAGCAGTTCTGGAGGTAATCGTTGTGATTCTGTATTTAAAATAACTAGACTTCTGTAAATTTCTGCTGAAATTACAGATGTTACTACCAGTCTCTGACTTAAAAGTCCATATGCAGATGGACTTTTAAGTCAGAGACTGGTAGTTATATTTATTGCTTTTTATTGGTTTTATATTGTATCAAATAAAAATATATATACTTCTACCTAACGGATTCCTGTGGTACAAAGAAGGGAGTGTAGCCCTTAACTACGCTAAGCCGTTTTACTGAGCCAGTTCACAGGCTCTACTCTTGTGAGTATAACAGCTCTATTTACTTCTTGTTATATATCCAAACGGAACTTCACTATATTCTGTGTATCCATTTTCCTGAGATACCAAGGAACCCTATATATCTATCCATTGGAAAAGGTCGCCCTAAACAGACTCTCAAGTGCTTCATACCAGAGCTAGGTTTTCATAGCCCTGGAATCCGTGAGTGCTCCCTTATTGTTTAAATATCACATTCATAAGTGTTTAATAGTTTGCACTATATACACTTTATTTTTGTCTTAAAGGTACCACTACAACAGAATACACATCTTTGTATATAAAAGTTAAGTGTTTATTCAAGTTTATCACCGGTATTGCATGTGGTGTATTAAAATTATAAATAAGCGCTCCACTGTTCCATTATATATTGTACTTGTTTGTGTGGTGTTTTGGAGATTTGCACATTTAGTGTGGTAGCAGCTACAATCGCTATATTATATTTATGAAAAAAAAATTGTAGAAATATATTTTGAGTTATACGTTTCTTACACATCTATATCTATATATAAATAAATACATTTCGCATGGAATGATTTGATGGTATATCACCGATTAATAATAAATGAAGATTGCAATTATTGTACTGCATTCTGAGCAGAAATCTATGAATATAAAAATATGTTCACAAGAATTTGTTGTACAATAATTAATATGTTCATTACATTTTAGCATACAGGGTTTTTATTTTTTGGGAAATTTAATTTAGTATTTTCTGCTACCTACATTTATGCACATTAATGCATTTCAGTTCCAAAAAAGACAAGTTACGCTTCACACCATTTTAGTTACTTCAAGTAAAATTAGCATTGCAGTAAAAAAAACTTGCATCAGCTTTAGTTACATTTCTCTGTTGAACTCCGCCATCTCTGATCTTTTGACAGATCTTTGGGATTCTACCGACACTGAGTATAACAGACCTAGCTCTGACTCCCCCCACCCCCTTCACTTCCCCCTACACACACACACACACTCCCAATTTACTTTACTGTAAGGGTTATTGCTGAGTTGCCAGTTTATATTTCATATAAGATATATAGAGCACTAATTATACAATTCATAATAGATTATTAGACATGGCAATCTATAGTCTTATATATATATATATATATATAGTCTCATATACAGTATAACATAAGGATAAAAAAAATCTTATGTTTTTTTGCATTTTGCCCTCAAAAGCTGTTGAATTAAAGATGTGAGTTTTATCACAAATTGGACAATAGCAGCTTTAACAACACCTCTCTCCAAGCTGCATTTCTCTATTATTGTGCTACTATTTCTTTACTTGTGTTTCCAGCATTGTGCCTTGATATCTATAGCCCTAACAGACTGTTTCATCTTCTCCTCTCACACGGTATAATTTCCTTTATATTTCACAGCAAATAGATCTATCTACAAATGAAAAACATTCCACATCCAACACAATCATTTTTCTATCCAGCCGATTCAGTGTAAATCCAGTGGCATCAAAAGGGTTAAAGATTGGCATTGCTGATAAGGGTTAACAGGGATTCAGGAAGACAGAATACTCATATATCTCAGTAGTCACAACCTCTCATTCACTGCTTCAGCGTGCAGTTCTTGCTTGTGTTGTACAAATATTTGAACAAAAATGAGAAAACAAAACATTCTCATTATGACAGTTCCAACCGAGAAGTGGTTTTAGGAAGCTCAAGAATCTTTCAGTTTTTGTCAAACCAATTCAAACCAATTTGACAAAACTGGAGAAACTGTACCAATAGGCTCCTAGTACCATAACCACTATAGGGTTTTGGTGGTTTGAATGTCCTAGTAAAAAAAAGAAAGATATGGAATAGTGTTATATCCAATAATGACATTCACTGATTTATTTGCGCTCTGTACAAAACAGTGCTTAATGCAGAGTACTTTTTAAAATATGCAGATATGACAGATAAACAAATTATTTTATATGCAAAGATACACACACACACAAACACAAGAAAGCACACATCTTATACTAGATTTGAAATGCTTTTACATAATTTTTTATAATTTCACTAAATCTCACTCTGCTGAACGATAGCTTTATGTATATATCATGTACTGTAGTTGGAGGACTCGGAGAATATGTATGGCTACGGGATAAGCAGTATCCAGGAGCTCTCTGGGGATTATAAAAAAGGCTTTTTACTAGCAAGAAAAAGATCTAAATAATGCAGAAACATCCTACAAAAGTAGACAATTGATAAATATTTGGGATTATAACAGATTCTTGCCCGAAGCACTACAGGAGCATCATTAAAAGTGTGTGCGTTTTTATATATTTTTTTTTTTGCACATTTTTATTACTGTTGTTATAGGTTAAGATATTCTGCAGTCTATCAAATGTAAAGAATCACTACATACTAATGTGTTCAATAATTGTATAAGATGCACATTGGTGGGATTCCTCATTTAGTATACACAACTTTTGTGGCTCATGGAATGGCAGGACTTTTCTTCCTCTAGATTCTGTTTGAAAATGGATTGTGATTTCAGTGGAGGCAAACTGAGGCAAAGACATTTCTGCCACATAGCATACTGTGGCAAAAGTGACCTCGCCACTGTTTTTTGGAGAGGTCTGCTTGACAGCCTCTTGCCCTGTGACTATGGCCCCTTGGATGTATTGTCTTTTAAAACACTAATTGTGCATATTGGGACTTGGCACAATGCCCCTTTAAACTTTCGAAGTTATCGAAGTGGAACTTCAAACTACCGAACAGCTGGACCACACACAAGTGGAGTGTGCAGACAATTTACCTCCCAGGCTGGGAGTTAACCACAGCCAAATTGACGAACAGCTGGGTGGTCGCTGTTCGTATAGTCGAACATGTGGCGCCGGACATCTTGTTTAGTCGAACGTGTTCAGCTGTTTTTTGTCGTTGAGTTCATGTAACTCAAATCGGACATGTGACGGCATGAACACCGCTGAACTTTACCTTCTCTGGAACTTCGACTCTTCGACAGGAGTCGAACGGCGTTCAACAATTCGAATGCCACTTTGACATTGACGATGTGCACGATCAGTCCCTGTTCAACTATTCAAACGGAACTTAGACATTGAAAATGGACCGCAATGTTTCGACCTAGCGAGAGGTCTTTGTCAGGCTTGACAAAGACCTCTCGCTAGGTCGAAACATTGCTTTTCATTTTGTTGCAAATAAATCTGCCTGCGGCTTTCACATTTTGAGTGCCTGGGAATCTTTTCTTATTGCCCTGTCGTATTGGGATTGCTGGTCCTGTTCCAGAGCACCTGTGGCCGTTGGGAGTGTGTGCGGTTCCTGTGACCAAGTTCTGCTATATTGAAATAGACCGGCCGCACAGCCTAATTCTCTGGAACTGTTATGGGCATGAAAATGTGCGTGCGGTCGATCAAAAGAGACTTCCAGGAATTTTCTGAACCCCTGCCCTGATCTGGGTGATTTTTGGATATGTTGTTCACCCAGTTCAGGGCTATCTAGGGATGTATAATTTATGGGGATATGTTGGAGTTTTGGGGTGTTTCTGTACTTTGAGTAAAAATGTGTGTTTTCTGCCTGTGGATAATTAAGTTAGTCCATTATCTACCTTAATTATATCACGGGCAGAGGGGAGGGCTTGCTGACTGTATGTGGGAGTGTTACAGTGCTAATTATTGTTCCCATTGGTTTATGTTCCTTTTGTCCCAGTTTTCCATCATCAATTCAATATAGCAATTGAACAGGTACAATTAGATTTAAGAGGAGGTGATCTGATGCTCAAATTAAGAAAGAGGGAGGGTTTTTGACTTCATAGGTTAAAGACCCTACAACCAAGAGGTATGAACGTAGATTTTGATCTCGTTTGCTTTTTAAACTGAGTTCCTTTTTTTATTTGAGCTCTTTCGCAATTCCACTTCGATACTGTTTCTAGACTCGGAGTCTAAACAATATTTTGCAATTTGGTACTTGAATTTAAACTTCCATTTTTAGCCCTTATATTATTATTATTTAATTTTTATATTTTTTCCCCTTAGGAATAGTAAGATTTTTTATTCGAGTATGCCAGAATCTTTTTTGAACTTCTAGTAATGTCCTTTCTCGCATTTGACATTTATTACAAATCCTGTTATGTATATAGATATTAAATTATTTTGAGAAGATTATTTATTCACTTCTTAATGTTTTTTATTGCTTTTTATTATTTGTATGATTAAGTTTGTATTTTTCTTTTACTGTTAGTGATAAGAATATGTATAGAATTACTTGGAAGAATCTATACGCTTTATTCTTTTTTTATTTAATTATTGGTTTTTTATTTAATTATATGTTTTTCATTATCATTATTATTATTTTTTCATATATATGTTGTTCTTATTTGTTTTTTCATTTCTTTTTATTTTCTTCTTATCTTATTTTTTTTATTTTCATTTCTATTTTTATTTATTTATTTTCATATTATACTTTTTTATATTTTTTATATATTTTTTTATATATTTTTATATATTTTTTATTTTATTCATTGATTTTTTTATTATTATTTTATTTTATTCAATTATTTGTAACTAAGTGCATACTTTATGACAATTAAGATCATGATACATGTTCTTTCTATCTTTCTTTATTTTTTATGTATGTATGGCACGATGGACACTTTGTGATCCTTTTGAGTAGACAAGCTTCCTACCCAATTTGGAACGCTCTTTTGTTGAAACGCAAGCGTTCCCTTCCGGTCTCCCTTTGGAATGCAGATAGACTCAGTGGAACACTCAGATGACCGCTAATGCGGTCAGAAACGAGGCTTGGAATACACACTGAAGAAAATAAGCGTCAGCTGTATTCCCCCTACACAGATGAGCTGATGGCATCTGGAGGAGGGGCTTAATGGATTTAAATACCGAGCCGGGCGGCAAAGAGATTCTACACAGGAGACCGATCTTCATTTTACCTCTGAGGAAGTCTGAATTGTCAGACGAAACGCGTAGGGTTGGGACTTTATGTAGGAGAGTATTTTGTTTTTATTTTCTGTTTTATTTGTGGTATTTAATAATTTTTTCAAGCTACAAGAATTTCTTGCTTATTTACATTTGAATGTTCTGGCGGACTTCATCTGAACTCCTTGGCAACCTGTGATATGATATGCCTATACACCTCTGCAATCTTGTAAGTGTTTTATCATTTAGTGCAGGGTTGGCAAACATGCGGCCCCCCAGATGTTGCTGAACTACAACTCCCATTATTCCCTGGCTATCTGTTTCATTGGAAGAATCATGGGAGTTGTAGTTCAGCAACATCTGGGGGGCCGCATATTTGACAACCCTGATTTAGTGCTTCACCAGGTTAATAACAGTCTGCACTTATCATCTTATTTTCTTCTCTCCTATATGCCCTTATACATGGGGAAGATCGCTAGTCAACCTTATTATTGATGTGCCTTCAATCAACTTTTTTGTTGTGAGTGTAACTTTTAACACCACTATTAGTATTCACTTAAGATAGTACACTATGATGTTTGTTTTTTTCTTCCTACTGTAGAACCTATAGTTTATGCATGTTTTGAGAGGACTGGAAGGAGTCCTTTTTTGCCAAATTCTACAGAGTGAGGTATAAATTTGGTATAGGTAAGTGTTTTGTGTTTTACCTCCTCAGTTTATGTCTTTCCACTTGTGATTGTTAAGGGTGTTTTTATTGTATTAGTTCCAGGGGGTGTGCCTCTGGCCTAATAAACTGTAAATATTCCAAGCTGTGGCAATAAACCTTTTGTTCTACTTCACCCTCAATCTAGAGTCCTGTCTCTTATTGGGGGAATCTGCTACAAGGGATTGCTATGCTCTTCATACTCCCTTGAATAATCACTAAGCTCTTGTAAGAGCTTGTTCCTGTTCCTGTTTCACTCTCTGGGAAAGAGAGGTTCACCCACTGGAACTTGGAGCCTTGTCGTAGGTCCAGGGTGGGTAGGACACGGTGAGACCCCAACCAAGCTGTGGTGGTTCGTGGGGTCTGCAGTGCTTATGGTGTCAAGTGGAGAGCTTGGAGCCCTCAGGAAGCACTAGGAGCATCCGTCAACAAGGTACCCAGTCGGGGTACAGGAAGCTCCGTTACACATACAATGCTATCTGCTACTGGCCACAGCATTGAAAATATGGTTTGATGTTTGGTCTGTTCTAAACTTGGCCTCTCTCCTGAGCCTAGTGACACTGCTAATTAATAATCCTGATGCAGCAAACTCAATACATTTATGGGGGTCTGGGTGACTGGGTGATATAATCTGGCCTTCAACAATTGCACAGCTATTTGTCCCAGAGATCTTCAAGAGCTCCTGATAGCTTTTGACACATTCAAGTTACACATTACTGTAGCTCTTTCCCTTTAGAAGGCAGCTTCGCAACATTTAAACAATTTTGCAAAATAGACTCTCCTTCAAATAAGGATATTTCACGCATATCATTTACCTCATAAGGATACGATAATGACCCTGACTTGATTTATAGCAAGGTAGGAGGAGCATCTCAGTTGGACATTCACAAATGAACAATGGTTTAAGAAGTGCATTTTTGTCCCAACAAGATTCCTTGAAATCTAAAATGCTGGAATCTAATTATAAGCTATTCTCAAGATGGTATCACACCACAATTATGGCACAGAATTAATAATACTACCCCAGCTGAATGTTGTTGATGCCGGCGGAGAATGAGCATCACTGCACTGTGATGGCTTTGTTCTGTGGTCCAAACATAGTGGCATCTGGTACATTCCCACCTGACTAATCCTGAAGGATCCACCACCATTCACCCAGAGGTTATGCTTCTCCTCTTAACTTCATTCCCCTTTTAAAATACAAGAAAAGCCTGTCGAGACACTTGATTAACATAGAGTGCTTATCCCTGCCCCCTGGTGACAGCCAGTCCACCTGACCCTCACTCAATGGATGGTTGGATAATATGGAACAAATCTATAATTAATAGAGGGTTTGGCTGCATCCTTCTGATATATACAAGTTAAACACAATGTGTGATGGAACCATTTCTGCTCTATCCTACAATAAGATGTCTGAATGTATAACGGCCTTCATTCTTGGTTCAAGGTTAAGACTTAGCTCATCTTGCATGGTTTTTTATTCCTTTTTCCTTATTCCCTGCGCACATGTGTCATTAAGTGTAATGTTCTGACCCCATTTGAGCCTTCTGACTATTTTTTTGTATTGTTGTTTTAAAATCTTGTGAAAATAAAGACTGTAAAATATGAGCACTGATACAAAATATACTGTATTGTATAATTTGTCTTAGAGGAAGATGAGGCCAAAAGTTGTTTAACCCAATCAAATAATTCTATGTGCTGATAAATGGTATTAAAGGGACCCAAATTTTAGCTGACAGGCAATCTCTTGCACTCAATATAATGCAAATTAATTCTCAATAGAATGTCGTACGTTTTTTTTTTTTTTTTTACCTCTGCATTTAGGAAAGGCATAGGGGGAAAATCAGAACCCAAGTATGCTTTTTCTTTATGAGGAAGATAAATTGTACAGAGCAGGGCAGCAGGAGCTTTAACACTGTATATGTTAGCATGCTGTGTGTTGTGTGTCCTCACACCAGATGAATATGTTTCACAAATCTGACCATGACAGCCCCAAAGAGAGTGTTCCAGCTTCTTATTGATAGCGCAAAAAAATATCTCCAGAATAAGACATTGTTTTAAAAAATAAAAGCTGCACGGACAGTGCACTATATGTATGTAAGTAGGACATTTAACCATTATACCTGAAATTCTTCCGCTGCATTGCTAGTCTGTAGTGGTTAGCTCATTGGAATGTCCAGTAGATCACACAGTTATCTAGGGAGATACCTCAGAAGTACAATTAATAAAATTCCTTTGAGAATAAAATGAATCTTTCCAGTTTCCTGAAAGAACAATGATCCAGCTTTTTTCTGCTTTCTTTGGCCTTTTCCTTGGAGATCAGTGGATAGTAAATAAATTGTTAAACACAGATCTTTACACAGACTTGCTTTTCCAACAGAAATCTTACACTTGGAGGTCAGTTGAGTCTTAAAGGAACACTATAGGCAACCAGACCCCTTCAGCTCATTGAAGTGGTCTGGGTGCAGTAACCCTGTTCCACTTAGTCCTGCAATTTAAGTCATTACAGTTTTATGAAAACTGCAATAATTACATTGATGGACTAAGACTGCCTCTAGTGGCTGTCAATCAGACAGCCAGTAGAGGCACTTCCTGTTTGCTAACAGACTTTTGGTCACCTAACATGAAGACATCTGCATGAGGACATCCAACTGAAGGACATCCCCATAGGAAAGCATTGAAGCAATGCGCATTACCCCGCCATAGGATGATGCCGACCCAGCATCGTGGGACATTGGAGCTGGATTTGGGTAAGAGACTAAAGGTTTTTTTTACCCTTTAGCTGTCTGAGGGTAGGGTGTGAGGGAGGTGGAGACCAGAGGGCTCTATAGTGTAGGAATACCCTTTAGAATCCCTTTAATGTTCTCTCTAGATACATGGATAATGATTCCATATATGCTTTTGTGTAATGCTGTGTTTGGATAAAGCAGCTTAGAGCAATGTTTACTATAAACAAATTGTTTGTTCCCCTTAATTTTCCTGTTTTTCGTAAAGCCTCAGTCTGCATTATTCAGATAAATATGCATAGATGAATTTAAGTGTAAAACACAAATTAATATGTTTATTTTATGTCTTGAAAATTGCAATAAACACTCAATTGACTCACAAAGTGCCCACATATTACAATAGGCAAAGATGGTAAAATCCCAGATTTAAACAAAGTAAACAAACATATGTTTGCGTGGTTTGTATATATTTTATAATTATAGTACTTTACTGTGCTGCAATATAATAAAAATATGGTCACATGTCTATGGATTTGTTCACCACTTTCTCTTCTAAGGGCCACATATATCAATGGGAGCCCAGTGCAGTTACTTGATGTCTAGTTTTGCTAAATGCACCAACAATAATTAGACAAACTACTTATCGGGGGTACACTGCTGACACCCCACTCGTCGCGTCTGGGAGCCTGGAACACGGCGCCTCGGCCTAAGAGAGTTGGACTAGGGGAAAGGCGGCAGCTCTTCCCTAAACTAATCTCACCACGCAACTCACCTGGACTCCTTCCCCCCCTCTGGACTGGAGGGGGTTATCCTGGTCCCCATTGGGTGGACTCACTAAAGCCCTTCCTACTGCACCTACATACTGCTTAAAGCAGAAGTCTAAGGCAGCCCGACCACTCAAGATGGTAGAGGCCCTTCCAAATGCCTCACAAGCCTTCAGCTGGTCATATGGAATTGAGGATTTAGGATTGAAAAAAAATTATATGGTTGAGCCATACTATGATTATCATAAATTAAAAAAGGGGTTTTGCAATTGTTTTATTTATGACATATTTTATCAGGAGGTGTGTCTTGGTTCAATCTTCTTTTTTGCATAGATACGTGCATCCATTAGCATACAGATGTTATTGTATATGTGTTAGCAATTTGCAGTATATGTATATGCCTAACAGTGAAGCATGTATTAAAGGAACATAATTATATTGATCTCCAGAACCCCTTGATGGCATTATTTTCCCAGCAATGTCAGCAATATATTTTACATCTGTAAATTAAACTAGGGAGCATAAGAATTAAATTACTGTAATTGAATATATTGATGACATAATTGGTAAGCAATACTTTTCTTTAGTTTGGGCAGATGATGGAAACTGGAACAAGCAAAGGGGTAGACAATTTATTTTAATTGTATTATCCATAATAGTCCCTATATCAAATGCTTCATTTGCATTTTTTTAAGTTTACTAATCAACTATTTTAATGGATCAAAAGTTTTGTTGCTAAAACGTGGTATCCCGAAAATCCTGCATGTTTCCATTTTAGTAGACCCTATATAAAAGAATGTTTACATGGTGTGTTCAATAAAAACATGGCAACATTTAATTCTTTGTGTGTTATTAGTTTAAGCAGACTGTGCTTGTCTATTGTTGTTACTTAGATGATGATCAGATCACATTTTATGACCAATTTGTGCAGAAATCCATATCATTCCAAAGGGTTCACATACTTTTTCTTGCAACTGTACATGTTCCTATCAGTCTGAAGTTGATGGGAGGTACTCAACTTGTGTGGACAATAGCTGCTTTTTGTAGCTGCTGTATTTAATTCAGCCCCTTTCCCTTTAGTGATGGGAGAAGAGCTGTAGAGAGAAAGAATTACACTGCCGGTTCCCTAGCCCATTGTTCAATATATCATTTTCCATAGAGTGACTGAAATAATGGCAGGAGGTTCAAATAGTATCTGTTGCCCAGAAGCGTAGCTTCAACAAATCACAAACACATTATTTTTCATGTCAGTTGTTTCATTTTTGGAATATTGCACATGTATAGTTACTATTTGCTTGGTATAGTTTTTACTCTATTGTCAAAATGTAAAATATCATACCATAGCTATCCACATTATATCCTAAATCAATATCATGTTTTATTAATAATGCAGACCGTCTTGTTGAAAGCTTTAAAGTGAAGCCTACTTTAACAAGGATCTATAACTTGATGGCTGGCTGGGCATCATGGGAACTGTAGTCCATAAATAACTATAGGCCCAAGGCTCTCCATCAATGAGCTTTTGATTTACAAAAATATATATGTGCAAAATAAGCATTATACAAAAGAGAAACACTGACCCTGATCTATATTTAATTTTTGTATGAAAAATAATGATTTAGATCACTATTTGTTCTGAACCCAAAAAGGTGGCTTATTAATAGAACCTAATGCTGGCCAAAAAAAATATGGTTAATTTTTATTATTTTGACTTTAAATTAACTGCTGAAATTAAATATTTGTAAAAACATGTGTTGTAAGTGACACATAGGTGCTGTAGATACAAATAATTGATACAGTAATGCACATGTGACTTCACATCTTTAACTCAGTCAATTGAATTCCTGAGTTGTTGGTTTCCGTTATTGTAAATATGGTTCCTTAAGCATTTACAATAGATGCTGCCGCATATTAAGAATGCAAAAAAATATCAGGTTTCCAACTGCAAAAAACAAGCAAGTTAAAAAAAAAAAATTGAAAAATTAGGCTTTTGGAATTCACATGTGCATGAAATAATAATGAAATAAACAGAAATTATTTCGATTTCTGATTATTCCTGTTTTATACTGGTTCTCAAATTAATGGGAAGTTTATATAATATATATATGAGTTTATGTGACAATACTGAATTAGATAAATACATAATTATTTACATATATCTATAAGGTAATAACTCATTAGGGTTAAAGAGCAACTAAAAACAAAATATACTGAGACTTCCAATTGTCGATGTAGGTACATAGACAATATTAGGGAGACAATAGACAATATTAAGGAGAATTATAGAGTGTGCAGGCTTGTGGTATTCATTGAGAAGAAGCAATGTAGTTATGATGTGTTTGAGTAATGATTAGAGGTGATGTTGAAAATTAGCATCTAAGACCTTGATTTTATTACCTGTGGATTCAGAGGTGGAATTCCATCAGCATGCCAGTAAAGGCTAAGCTATTATAGTGGGTATAGAATGTAGAATTGCTTTACCTTTTATCAAATTATTTGATGCAAAGAGAAGTTAGGTTGGGGAGATCTAACAGAAGTTCTTTAGTGTGAAGTTGAACATTAGGGATGTGCATGGGCAAAACATTTGGTTTGGAAATTCGGGTAAGTAAAAAAAATTGTCTGCTTCAGCCATTCGGACCAATGGCATTCGGTTCAGAATTTCAGAACTGCCGAATGGCATTTGGTTTGGGCATTCGGCATTCATCTCGGGTATTTGGCAGCTCGACATGTCATTCATTTCAGGCATTCGGCAGTTTGGAATGTCGCTCGTTTTGAAAAATAAACATTTGTGTGTTTTTTTCTTAAACAGCAATGTTTTACATTGCATAGTGGACCACAGCAGCACCTACACCACTTAATCTTAAAGAAGCGGTCTAGGTTTAGTTAATAATTAGTAGTGTTAGTTTAGTATATATACAATTTACAAAATGATATTTTCACTGCACACATAGTGCAGCCAATTAGGGAGCACTACCAGCATGTACCACTTCTGCACACTATTTAATCCCACCCCAGTGACACCATCTTTGTGGAGAGTTTAGGAGCAGAGAGCGAGCAGAGATTGAGCAGAGTGTGGGAGCAGAGTGTGAGAGCAAAGAGAAAGCAATTTGTGTGTGAACAAGCAAGTGAGAGTGTGTGTGTGAGAGAGAGAGAGAGAGAGCAAAGTGAAAGCAAGTGATGGATGGTACACAACATTTATCACTGCAGTAAAGTCACCATACAGAAGAGAGACACCCTGGTAATCAGACAACCTGGCTTGCATAGCCACACACTCTCTCACTCCCTGCCCTCCTTCAAAAAAAGAAACAAGATACAGAAGAAAAAAAGGCAAAACTAACTCTCTCTCCCAGGAACACACACTTAAAAGCAATGTGGCTTCCCATGTTTGCAACAAGTAAAGTACAATAAATGTAATGTCACTTATCTCTCTCAGTCTCTTGTGCTATCACAACTAGTCTGGTCATGTGAATGCAAGTCAACACCCTGACAGCCTGATTTATATACCATCCCACCTCAATGACTCTGTGTGCCTTCATTGGCCAAGTGTCTGTGACAAAATCACCATTAATTAGCTCTCCGCTAATATCAATCACAAAAATGTGTTCATTTCATTGAATAGGGAATAGTGAAACCAAATTGGGAAAGGAAGCATTACATTGCAAGAAAAGGAATTAGCTAATTGGTCAAGATTCCTGTCATTATTCACATAAGTTTCCCTCCCTCTCTCTTGTTTTGCCACTTTTCAGAAATCCGAATCACTTTCGCACTTCGTAACCTCTGCACTTCGGACATTCACACAATTTACATACAAACATGTCCAATGGACTCAAGGTTCAGTGGACTCAAAAAGGATCCCTAATGGATATGAACAAGAAATAATAATTAATAATCATAAATAAATATACAACTTTATTAGAAAAAAATGACTAATAGTAACAAAAAATAAATAATAAACATTAAAAAGCCAACTAAGTGGCTCTGTAGGTGGATAGGGGGAGAGTACATGGGCTAGAACAGGGTAGGGGCAGATGCGGTCAGGAGGAGATGGGAGTTTTGATCTGAGGTATAGCCCCATGCTAAAATCAGTGCCAAACACAGTAGAGATCTCTGTGTTTGTATAATGATCCTTAGATGGGAATTGCTATTAGACACTAGAGAGACACTTCAACTTATGTTGCCAGTCTATGAAATATTTAGCCAAATAGAAACAATGTATCTTGAATCTATACACAGTTGTCTTATATGGGCAAGAGCAAAAATTAAACTGGATAAAGTCAGAGAGTGTCTCTGTGTAATACCCTCAAAAGAAGAGGGAAGAAATGCAGCAGCTTTCTTGCCTTGCTACAATGAAATCAACTTCAAGGTCGCTGACTAAATAAATTGGTCAAAAAGAAAGCTGCTGCAGATACAAGAGAGAAAATAAACTCTGCAGAACTAAATACCCAAAGTATCTCCCAATTGTTCCCCTATTAAGTCAATCCAACCTCCCACAGTCCGGTCCTATGTACTGCCAAATCTGCTTAGTGATCCCCCTTCTCCATCTGTTATTGAATCACCATAGTGCTGAAAACTGTGCTGTGATTTAAAATAAAGTAAAGAAACTAAGTAAATCGATGCGTGTTTCAGCGCTACTAGAACACCTTCATCAGGGATATTCAGGATGAAGGAAGCATCCGAATGGCATAAAATTTGTACGAATGTACATTCAGAACGAAATGAATTGCACATGTCTATTGAACATCTGGAGATTCAATACAACTGGTGTGGTTTTTTTTTTTTTTTAAACTTGTTCTATCTATCTATCTATCTATCTATCTATCTTTCAATCGTGTGATCATCCAAAATATAGATTTCAAAACAGCAACTTGTTAGACATATGGAACATATGCACTGTTTCAGTATTATTGGTGATTCAGAGTGCCGTTTCCTGGTGTCAGAAAAAAGGAGGATGACATCTAGAAAGGCTGTGTGAGAATGGACAACAACTTAAGTAGCTTTTCCTTCGGTGGGTCCCTGCTCAGATCTAAAGTTAGTTTTAGGTCATTGTGACGGACCCGCTGGCACTCCGACCGAGTACCTCCACCAATCAATGCTCCTAGTGCTTGCCGAGGACTCCAAGCACTCCAACCGACACCATCAGCACTGCAGACTTATCCCATCCCCCAAGCATGAGCCAAGGCTTCAAGAAATGGTCAAGTAGGTATGTTTAGTGAGCATACAAAAGTAACAGCACTCATGCAGTAAAACAACTCCTCCTCAGAGGAAAACAAAATGACAGTTAAAAAGGGTCAGACAGAGTTTGAAAATATGGCAGTTATTAAGGGTTTAAACTGGTGTTCTAAGAAGGGAGAGGGGAATAAAACAGTCAAACTAAGTCCATAAAACAGGGGTTTTCTTCACACTCTGCATCCGAAGTGCATAGCAAAACTGCAGATCCTTTGTCAGAGCATTTTAAGGGCCAGAACCAGATCCACTATACCCAAATAATGTATTTAAAGGGCAAAATCTTCCAGGGGCCATAGTCATACGTCAAGAGGCTGGTAATTAGTCCTCTCCTGGCACAAGTAAGACCACACCTTGAATATGCTGTGCAATTTTGGGCGCCTGTTCAAAAGAAGGATATCATGGCACTGGAGAGGGTCCAGAGACAAGCTACAAAATTGATAAAAGGAATGGAGCATTTTAGTTATGAAGAAAGGTTAAAAAAATGAAATCTGTTTAGTTTGGAAAAATGGCGCCTGAGAGGGGTTATGATAACTTTATACAAATATATTCGGGGCCAGTACAAACCTTTATCTGGAAATCTATTCATAAACAGGGCTATACATACGACACGAGGTCACACATTTAGGCTGGAAGAAAGGAGATTTCATCTAAGGCAAAGAAAAGGTTTTTTTACAGTAAGAACAATAAGGATATGGAATTCTCTGCCTGAAGAGGTGGTTTTGTCAGAGTCCATACATATGTTTAAACTGAAATTGGATAAATACTTACAAAAACATAACATACAGGGATATAATTTCTAATTAGTGGGTAATAGCTGATTGATCCAAGGAGACATCTGACTGCTATTTTGGGGTCAAGAAGGAATTTTTTCCTAGTTTGTGGCAAAATTGAAAGTGCTTCAGACCAGGTTTTTTGCCTTCTTTTGGATCAACAGCAACAACATTTGTGAGGAAGGCTGAACTCGATGGACGCAAGTCTCTTTTCAGCTATGTAACTATGTAACTATGTCACAGTCATCTTATGCCATTAGAAAGAATATCTTGGGCATTTGCATATCAGACTGATCCAACCCAAAAGGGTGGACCAGGTACAAAATGCAGGCCTGTTTCTCTCTCCACAAGTGATACAGAAACATCAGATGATCATTTCAACCTTTTAGCCAATATCCCTCTAGGCACAGTGAGCAAGGTGTCCACGTCTTAATTACCCATTAAACTTGGGAGAGCAAAAAAAAAAAAAAAACAGGGGAAATGAGAAGAGTAGTGGCTATATTGGACAAATGTGAGTTTTAAATCCTGTCCAATCAAGGGTGGAAAACAAAAGATAATTGATGGTTGGTGAGCAGCCATTACATTTTATTTTATTCACAGACCAAGTGACAACTAATCAATAGAGGGAAAGAAACAAGCAGTAAATCAATCTATATTTTCAAGCAGGATAATTTTAGACATGTTGACTGCAGCTACTGAGGTAGACAGACCATAGTTACATAGTTACATAGTTACATAGCTGAAAAGAGACTTGCGTCTATCAAGTTCAGCCTTCCTCGCGTATGTTTTTGCTGTTGATCCAAAAGAAGGCACAAAACCTAGTCTGAAGCGCTTCCAATTTTGCCACAAACTAGGAAAAAATTCCTTCTTGACCCCAAAATAGCAGTCAGATGTCTCCTTGGATAAAGCAGCTATTACCCCACTAATTAGAAATTATATCCCTGTATGTTATGTTTTTTCAAGTATTTATACAATTGCAGTTTAAACATCTGTAATGACTCTGACAAAACCACCTCTTCAGGCAGAGAATTCCATATCCTTATTGCTCTTACTGTAAAAAAACAACTTTTCTTTGCCTTAGATGAAATCTCCTTTCTTCCAGCCTAAATGTGTGACCTCGTGTCTTATGTATAGTCCTGTTTATGAATAGATTTCCAGAGAAAGGTTTGTACTGGCCCTGAATATATTTGTATAATGTTATCATATCCCCTCTCAGGCGCCGTTTTTCCAAACTAAACAGATTTAATTTTTTTTAACTTTCTTCATAACTAAAATGCTCCATTCCTTTTACAAATTTTGTAGCTCATCTCTGGACTTTTTCTAGTGCCATGATATATTTCTTTAGAACAGGCGCCCAAAATTGCACAGCATATTCAAGGTGTGGTCTTACCAATGATTTATAAAGAGGCAAAATTATATTTTCATCCCGAGAATGCATGCCCCTATTTATACATGACAAAACCTTGCTGGCCTTAGCAACTGCAGATTGCCATTGCATATTGCTGCCTAATTTGTTGTCTATAACAATTCCCAAATCCTTCTCGTGTGTGGTTATCCCTAGTTCACTACCATTTAGACCAGCAGTGATACAGTGTGTTTTACCCTTGCTGTGCATGTGTCGGAATGGGAGATTGAATAAACAAGGAGAAGGTGGATGACTGATGAATAATTGGGCAAAAATAAAAATAAATGGTAGCACACCTGAGGGCAGTGTGTTCCCCCCAAAAACCCTAAATAAAATTGGTAACAGAAAAAAATCAAACAAGCAGGATGAACCAAATGTTATAATCCAGATAGGTGAAAGGGACATTTTAAAATAAGTGGATAGAACACAAATTCCAATACAAAAATTCCTTTTTGAAGAATATCATATGTATTGGGATTTGCTTTGTATCCATTACTTTTAAATTGTTCATTTTACTAACATATCTGCATTTATTATACCACTTGGTGAATCCTGTTTGTATGTTTTTTCTGTTACCAGGAATGGGAGATAGCCTGCATCATTGATTAAAGTATGAGACTAGGTATAACTTACTGCTGTGTGCAATATCTGCAAAAACACCACCAGTCTGTATTACAGAGGAAAGAAAGTACTGGGACAGGCAGAAGGTATACTGGTACTGTATTTAATTATGTGCAACCAACTACCACTGTTGGCACCTCCACCAATACTAGCACCCCTAGAGCAGTAGGAATGTTGAGCTGAGTGCTGCAACAGGGAAAGGCAAACTCCCAGTCCTCATCATCTCAGGATCATCATTCTGAATGCCAAAAGCTTGAAAATGTCCCCACAACTGATGGAGCAAATAGCCTTCTTCAAGTTCAGTCTTCCAAAGTTGGGTTATCCTTCTCTGCTCTGAAATACTTGAGATCTCATCATCTGCTAGCTGAGATACAATTAGCCCCTCACATCTCCCATCAAATCTCCCATCTAAAATTGCAAATGTTTTCTAATATCTGGCAGTGTATAAAACAATTTCAAGAAAAATGTCTCCTGCTGCTGTGGATTTCCTGGTGTTTTCACTCTGCCTGGCTGAGTCTTGAGCTGTGGGTAACCCTGCCACCGCCACAACACAAAGTGCCTTAAATGAAATTCTTCATCTAAAAGGTGGTGCTGGTGATAGAATGGTTGTCATTTTTTCAAATGCCTTCAAAGTTATTGGTTCCTCTTACTTAATTGAGTCGTGCAGTGCTTGATACTTTCACAGATGAAGTAACATAGTTACATATTAGTCTAGGTTGAAAAAAAAGACAAAGTCCAACCTTGAACCCATCCAACCTTGAACCCATTATTTTATGCTGTTGATCTAAAATAAGACAAAATAAACAAACAAAAAGTATAATGAGGGTCACTGACACTCCAGACTGAATGTGTGGGAAAACTTTTTTTCTTTTTTATTGTGAAAGGGATGAGTGGATGGTCAAATACCCCTTTTTTAACTTAAAATTACTTCTGCTCCCCAATTTTTGTTGATACAAGATAGTAAAAGGTACAACAAGACAATCAACCATTATAATAGTTCTCTAACTTAGTATTTTGCTTTAATAAAGCTATATAACTGACACCTCAAAATTGGTAGTGCAAAAATGCCATTAGGTCAGGCAATATTATAGCCATTTATGCAGTGTAGCACACTAATAGGTACATTCCTTCCTGCTTTTTTTGGCTCTCCAATTTTTTTTCAAAATGTTTTTTTCTCCATTAAGGAAATTTATAAAACGTTGAACCACGACATGGGCAAAATTCTGTCATACCAAAAAAATATTTATTTTAGGACAACATTTTCTCGCTGTGCACAATTCTAAATATATGGTATAATAAATTATATTCAATGTTCCATCAAAAAGTCATAATAAAACAACTATTATGAGAAATGTATGAATCAGTTTAGCATTATTTTGAACATGTTTCAGATTTTTGTCAGTTTTGAGAAATTTTGGTTTCAAAAAACCTTGATATTAATCTGAAAATTGCCAGGAAAGCCCTAAAAAGAAGGAAAAAAAGGTGCATATATTGTATCTTTGACAAAGAAAAGACAACTCTCAAATTGTAAATTAGTAATTCAAAATCAATGTTAAAGTTTCAGTGGTTACTATAAGTGTACACTACAAATCAAATTCCAAATTCCAAATCAAACTCACTAGTACACTATTAGGTTTATTTGGAATTTGAGTGAAGTTCAATTTGTACTTTGAAAGAAAACTGAATCAGTAAATAAACCAAACCAAATCGCCAAGTCTCATATTGACCTGTATAGAGAGGCCACCAACATAATTAGCTTATGACTAATGTACCATATCATCAGGGCTGGCCCGTCCATAGACTGTTTGTATGTGTGTAATGTGTGTGTAGTGTGGGTATCTGTGTGTTTGTATGTGTGTAATGTGTCTAGTGTGTGTTTGTGTGTGTGTGTGTGTGTGTGTCTGTGTGTATGTATGTGTCTATCTGTGTATGTGTAGTGTGTGCATTTGTTTGTATGTGTGCAATGTGTTTATCTGTGTATGTGTGTATCTGTGTGTGTTTGTGTAGTTTGTGTATGTGTGTAGTGTGTGTATGTGTATGTGTAGTGTGTGTATCTGTGTGTAGTGTGTGTGTATCTGGATGTGTGTAATATGTGTATCTGTGTGTGGGTAGTGTGTGTGTGTGGTGTGTGTATCTGTGTGTAGTTTGTGTATACTGTATGTGTGTTATGTGTATCTGTGTGTGTAGTGTGTGTTCTGTATGTCTGTATATCTGCATATGTGGCAGTGTGTGCATCTGTATGTGTCAGTGTGTGTATCTGGATATGTCAGTGTCTTATGTGTCTGTGTGTATGTCTGTATGTCTGTGTGTATGCAGGCATATTAGTGTGTCTGTACATCTGTATGTGTGTCAGTATCTGCATGTGTGTCAGTGTGTCAGTTTTGATACACATACTGACACACATGCAGATGCACAGACACACTAATACACATGCAGATATACAGACACACAGACACAAACTCTGCCACACATGCAGATACATAGACAAACAGATAAAGTCACTGACACACATACAGATAGAGACACACAGATACAAACACTGACACACATGAATATACACAGACACAGTGTACAGGTAAGTGTACTGGCCCCAGCACACACAGACACACACTTCACTCCCAGCACATACACTTCATACTCGGCACACCTACATAGAGACACAACCATTGCAAAAGTATATATAGTGGGGGTGGGGTGGGTTTGGGGAGGGAGGCAGCATTTCATCCTTGGACCGAGGCAGCACAATGTCTTGTGCTGATAATAATCATAATGTAATATTATGATTATTATGAAAAATTCTATTCTCGTTTTTACAACCCATTGATCATTTGTAAAAAAAATTGCTGTAGGGGGAAATTTCAAGGGTAGTTTAGAAACTAAAGAAATAAAGCTATCTTAATTGGGCTTAGCAATGGGATTTTTCAGTTTACAATATTTACTCATAGAAAGTCTTGCATGCAGATGAATAAGCTGTCATCTGTTTTGAAAAGATGCAGCTGAATTATATTTAAGTTCTATTAGATGGTGTGAAAAAAGCACACATTGGCTTTCTGTACTGTGAATGTGTAATGCACTCTAGTTTCTAGACTTGCAATGTCAGGCAATTTTTGCAACATCTAGTAACTATCTGCATTAGCCTCTGCCCAACACCATTTAACCCCTTCAGGACGCAGTCAATAGTGCACGTTCTGATCAAAACAAAATGTAAACAAAAACTGGAATTTGCGCTATATGTCTGTTCAACCGTAATTCACCGCTGTCACATTAAGTGCACCCACACTTATTATATATCATTTTGTTCAGGAGAAACAGGGATTTAATTTATCATTAACTATTCATATATGGAACATAATTTATTATGAATAAAATTAAAAAAAATGTGAGAAAATAAGATTTTTATTTTACATTTGTATTTACGTCCGACATTTTAGCTGTGAATGTCATAATACTGTTAGGTTTTACTGCAAAACAAAAATGCACATATTTGTAATCAGCGATGTCACACGAGTACAACAGTACCCGCCATTAACAGGTTTTATGGTGTTTTGGAAAGTTACAGGGTCAAATATGGAATGTTCCATTTTCAAATTGAAATTTGCCAGATTAGTAATGTTACCTTTGAGACGGTGTGGTAGCCCAGGAATGAGAATTACCCCCATAATGGCATACCATTTGAAAAAGTAGACAACCCAAGTTATTAAAAGTGTGGTATGTTTAGTCATTTTTAGTAGCCACTTAGTCACAAACACTGGCCAAAGTTAGCGTTCATATTTGTTTTTGTGTGAAAAAAGCAAAAAACTAATATTTGGCCAATGTTTGTGACTAAGTGGCTACTAAGAAAGACAATTTACTAGTTTGAAACACTAATATTTGAGTTCAGCGAAGTCTCCCGAGTAAAACAGTACCCCCTATGTACAGGTTTTATGGTGTCTTGGAGAGTTACAGGGTCAAATATTGTGCTTGCGAATTAAATTCTCTGCACTTTCTCCCTGTGTTGTCAGGCATGTCAATCAGTTTTTTATTAATCAAAACGCATAATATTTTAACATATTTTCAAAAAGCTAGGACCCAAATCATAAGAAGCAATTATATAACCTCCCAATATGTGATGTGGAGACCCTTATAACTAGTGATGATAAGTAGAACTTTGATAAGTACATTTTAAAAACACATGGCATCTAATGGAATTCCAAAAGATAACATATAGCTGGTGCTATATAGCATGTGCAACAGTCAACTGGAATTTAATGTCATCTGGAGGACATTCTCAAAAATAATCACTGTATATGTCAAGCATTGATACTCATACACTTCAAAGACTAGTTGTTAAGTATTACAAAAGTAAAACCTAAGCAAAAATAACCAAATAAAACATATTGTAGAATGTTGCTATTTTATAAATAAAACACCATAATTATCAAATAATAGGAAATAATAGTAAGACTCTAATGAACACTCTTTAGATGTTGCGTTTTAAAAATTGATCTTTTATAATTTCCTGTATGATCTGGAAGAGCAAAAGAGATGGTGTCACAAGTGGTCAATGGAATTGCAACCAGAAATTCTCAACTCACAGTTTTACTTTTTTTACTGAAACATTTATGTAACAAAATATTTCCAGTTGTTCTAATAACAAGCTATACTGCCATCTGCATTAACGTTGAACTTTCACATTTCGTTCTCTAAACCCTTGTCAGTTTGTTCCATTCCCATGCTTATTTGTATTTTTTTCTCTGCAGGGGGGTTGAACCATGTCATTAATGAGCCCTAGAGGGACAGGTTTCTTAACTCTCTGTTACTGAAAATACATTTCTTCTTATTCCTCTTTAAGTTGTTTTGAACATCTCATTAAACTTCTGCTCACTGTTGTTTTTTTTTTAGTTTGTTTTTTTTCCCAGTCGCAACACAGAAATATATCAGCTACCGTTTTATGTAGTACATGGATTTTCTATTTTTCTATTTAAGTTTTTACTTGCATTATTTTTTCAGTTCTTTTAGTTTGGTGATCTTCATAATACATCACCACCCAAAAAAAAAAAGCATAATCTCCAATGTAATAGAGGTTGAAGTAATACCTTATATAATGGAACATATGCAAATCCTTAACATGTTTTTTTGTATTACAATATGTGGTATACACTTTAACTATACAATATGTTTTAAATATATATTTTTACAAACAAACAGAAAAATGATGAACGCATGACCCCGGATTTTCTAGTTAGCGTTAAAGCCTTCAACGCATGAAAAAAAAAAATATTTACACTTGAAAATCAGAAAAAAATTTGCTATTTACTAAAGATGATATTTACACTTTCATTGTATCTTTTTTTCTGGCTTTGCCTGTGATTTTCCTGTTACAGTATATATTGACATCACCAGTCGAGCCATGCACAAGTGAGACTTGCCAACAAATGCACTGTGATTTGTTGGCTTTGTAAACCAACCAATCATGGTATACTAAAGGAGCATCACGTCTGCAGAAGCACATTGAATCATATGTTTTTTGTAAGGGTGTGTATTAATTATTTTTTTTTATTTTTTTTAATACAGTAGTGTTGAGTTAAGATAGGCAAAAATACTGTACCATGGGCTGGCCAAGTTGCTTGACTATATGCAATTTAAATGTGTTTTACCTAAATGTTATTGCAGTGCAACTTGAATATCAATGAAGACTGTACATGTGGTTAAACGTGACATGGGAGTATTACTAGTATTTATTAATATACTAATAGTGATTGGATACCATGCACGTCTTTAGAGAAATCGATGATTATGGGCACTGTTGTGGGTAGTTTGGGACCAGGGAGATGAACTGAGAAATAATGCAGCCTAAAAATATTGTTTTTTTAAACTGGCTGGTCTAAAGTGAGAAGTTAGCCAGTAGGTTTTAATTGGCTTGTTTAAGGACTGAAGACTAGTGGAGGTCAGAATGGAAAAGGTTTTGTCTTTCTATAGAATTTGAGGTGGACGTGAGAATTACCAATATGAGAACATAGACAGGGCAATGAAAGGTTGCTATCAGAGCCTAATGCAGGAGAAGTTATGTACCTGTGAATTGGAGAAACAGTGTTCAAGGAGGTTGTTTGGGGCTTTGTAATTTAGTGTTAGTAATCTGGTTTGGATTATGAAATTGTATAGGAAGACAATCTAAAGCTTGGTAACATGTGAGAGGGCTGGCAACATCAATCAATACAGTTTGTAATAGGGAAGACATATCCTTCTTCTCTTGAACTTACATCTTTCCTCTTTTATTGTTTTCTTGTTGTTTTTTTTTTTAAATTTAAATTTTTTTTTACGTATTGTTGAAGTGAAATAACGAAGCCACTAACACGTGTCTTCTAGATCCATATTTTAGTGAATAAGTAATGTCAGCATAATATATACAGGTGAGAAAATAACAATTTACTCCAAATTTTAAAATAATTAGTGAGCCTTGTAGAAGATGTTGCATCAACTGGGGAAAACATCCCAAATCAGCTTTGTATGATTGATTGGCTTTAAATTCTATTCAAAGAATGATGAAAATGGTTACATATGTTAATGGAAGTGAGTTCGGGGAAAAGCAATCCAAAATCAGAATTACTCTTCTTTATGATTTTATAGCTCTTACACTATGCCATCATTTGGCATGGCTGACATGGCACACTTTGGTATAACAGCCTAATAAGCATGGCATGACCTAGGCCAGACTTTACAGTCATCCACATCAGAGGGTGAGCCCTCAGTTGGAATACACAAGCTGCACAAATAACACTGCCAATAAGACGTAACACAACAATCCCAATGAATTAATTAACTAAGCATGTTTTATATCAGTTCAAAAGTAAAACAATTATGTATGACAGATTTTATAATCCATTTTAACAGTCTTGCTGGTATGTTATGTGTTAATATGTAGCATATTTATTTTAAATGGATTCCATCCCTGATCTCATATTACATAACATTTTGTGTATGGATACTCCAGATAAAATTTCCCATGACGAGAGAGAAAACCTTGTTGATTATCACAAAGTGTGTTCACTGAGTTTGCATTAAGACACTATGTAAATGAAGGAGACTTGTTTAGAGATTTTGTGTTATTGTTATTATTTTTTCTAACAGGAGGGAACATCCTATTTTAATAACCCCAGGTAGAGTTGAGTGAATTTGTTATGACTGACAAGGAAACAAGAGGGTTCATGAAGATTATCAATAATAAATGAGAAGAGAAACATTACTCTGCTCTCACCCATATTACAGATTCTGTTTTTGGAACAAATAAATTTGCAAAAATTAGGTTCTTTCAAGACTTGGAAACAGAGCCTGGTTTTCTAGCAATGCATAAAAACCCCTCTACCAATTACTGTCTGCTTTCAGTAATGCTAATGTTGCTATGTTGCCAGCCCTCATTACCGTGTTTTTCTGGAGATAGCAGATATATCCTAGCTTGAACTGTACATTTCAATACCATAAGGCAGATATACTTGAAAATCATTCTTTAATTGATGTAGTCAAATCTGGACCAAATGCATTTCACAAACAGAAAATTACAAATATATTCAAGGTATCTTTTCCAAAGTGCTTCTGTGTGCCCTTTTGCATCCTGCTGTATTCAAGTTATTTTTAGTTTTCTTTAAACAGAAATGGTAAAATGCTTTCAGTCAAAAGGTCTAACATTGAAATAAAGAGAATTGAAATTATGGAATATGGATTTCTTGCAGGAAAAATATGATCAACAATACATCTGACATTTGTCTCCGCCTTTGTTTAAAAGAAATTATGAAATCAAAATTTTTGTGCTTTACAGTATATTAATCTCAGTAATGTGTATCAATGTAAATAGTTTTGTGAAGTTGAAGCAGTGGATATAAAATCAACTGACCTCAGAGGACAGAACTGTGGAATAAACACTGCCATTCTGAATAAGAAACATTTAAATATTGGACTCTTTATTCAAATAGACTTTATTTTCCCATGATTCCTCCATGATATTTCAGAGGTTACTAATTTCAGGAGTGTGTTCAGAGAATTTGCCACAAGTCAGATGGAGTTCATGAAAAGGTATTGGTCATACCAGAGTAAAATATATATTGAATTCAATAAATAATGAACAAAATACCCTAAATAAGCAACAAAGTAACATAGTATGTACATGTATATGCTAGATTTTTATTAAATACTTTTTTAAATATGACAGATTTAATAAATATCACTGTAAATTGCTCGATTTTAGTAGATTTTAACTATCATTTAGAAATTTTAATGCTTAAGGATTGTTCTACCTATTTACATGGTGAAAAAGTTAAAGCTAAATTTTTTTTTTAATTCCAAGGAAAATATAAACACACTCTAACTTAATCAATGCTATGAAATGGCAAACATAGATTATATAACTTTAGTGTTTTAATATATATAATGTTTTACTGGAATGAATACATTGAGTTTTTGCTTGCTTTGAAGTATGTCACAGGGAACAATACAATATGGTACAAATGTAAACGATCAAAATAGTTTGATATTACCAGCTATTAAATTAAAATTTGATTCTTGCTAAGGAGAGGAAGATCTTTTGAGTAGGTAATAAGGGAAAATAATGGAAAGTAATGGAAGGTTGTCACTACAGTGAATTGTGCCAATTGAAAACCAAATTACAAAATTAAGGCTACAATTGCCAAACTGTGACTACAGACATGAATATTTCTATACCAATTACTCTAAATAAGTGTTGCAGTTTTAGTTCATGAGTACTATATTTTAAATGAACCCTTCATGTGTACAGAACTCCCTAGGAGAACGATGCAAAACAAACTTCATTTAAGAATGCGGAATTGTGATTTAAGTACCGAAAGCTGCCCAAACGTTACAGGAGACGTGGGGATCTGGAGTAAGCATAGTATCAGGGTTGTGTGAGAACGTACATAAAAATACATAAGGATGACTAGGAGCATGAAATTACATTTTTTACATGGATTTAAACATCTCTGTATCACATTTCTGTTAACATTCCATTGATATATTGAAAGAAAAATGACCCAGGTTCATTTTCGTAGATGCAGAACAGATATGTTTTACATGGACAGTTTAAAAAGGACTTTAGGCAACAAATTCTTCTGTGTGAGAAAAAAAAATGGGAATAAGTTTCCTGTTTTTTCTATTGGTATAACAAACACCCTATCGTTTTGTAAGAAAGTAATATCTCTACACTTAGTTTCATGCACTAGCTAGTTTAGGTGTCTTACCATTATTATCTTTATAATTATATCATTACAAGTAAATGTGATATAAAACGTAGCAGAGTGTTGTCACATGCTACAATGTTTCCTAAATGCTATTCTGCTCAAAATGCCACATTGCTCACTTACCTAACACACAAACATGCACAAAATAATCTATTTCAAAGCACTGAACATAGAGAGTCTCACTATATCAGAGTTCGAACAGCTGCTAGTGATCCCAGTCAAACACATGCATGTGTTTGTGTGTGTGCGCATGTGTCTCCAGTGAATACATGAATGTAACTGAGGTATAGTGAAGGCATACCTTGCAAATAAAATGTGTTTGCAATAAACATGTTTGTTTACAATGTATGATTTTGGAGTATCTGTAATATAATCAAAATGAAAAGGTTAAATTCCTATATCAGTGATCATGTTACAATACAGATTTTTTTTTTAAATTAAAAATATCAGTTACAATGGAATTTACTCATATTCATTCACTCTGAATAAATAGGAGTCATCTATAGTGCCTCACAAAGAAAGCTTGGATCACTTCACTCAATCCTCAAAAGACATAGATGGGGTATCAGATATTGGTAGAATTGCTCACTCCCACATGGTCAATGGCAGGGAGTTGTAGGTTTTGTCCATCATGACAATGAAAATAAGATACTGCCTGCAGCACTATAGTGTTAACAAAAACAGATTTAATTCTTGATCACATCTGAATCCTGGATAAAAGTTCTGCTGAGTGAGGAGCCCATTTAGCCTGTTAAAATGCAGTACATTGAGGGCAACTGTGACAGAATATCCAAGAGGCAATACATACATTTTAGGCCAGGAGTCTGTAAAAAATAATGCTTATATAGATTTTTTCATATTTTACTTTGCTGCAGGAAATGGTAACCAACACTACTGAGATTTAAATATGCAGTTTTATAAACCTGCTTTGAGTTACTACAAAGTGAAGGGTTGAAATTCAAGTTAGATAAATCTTTCTGTAAACCTACTTGATTTTGCTGTAGCTATATTGACCTTGATTTTTGTGAGATATCAACCTCACCCACTTCAGTGAATTACTCCATTATCCCGAGGATTTTGTAATTACAGAAACAAATGATATGATATTTCTTTACTTGTATGTGTCCCACTGATTCGATGTAGCCCTAAATAATGTTTGCCCAATGTCCATCTAAAAGTCCAAAGTAAAAACCAAGAGGTTGTATTAGATCAAGGAAGTTATTTAAATTGTAATATTTAGCAATCAATCTATTGTCAGAATTGAAAGTAAATTTCTAAAGCCAAAGTAATTCAACTGGAAGCATAGAGAACTTCTTTCCAGTTTGTTTTTTTTGGCCTGAAATTTGAAAATCACTTTTCTTATGATTAGGGTTTGTGCCATGCTGTGTTAGGATAAAGTAGGGTTAAATAGTGAACTGTAAAATATACTGCAAGTTAGTCTGTGTGGTAGCTGTAGCAGCTACAAACCACCTGTGGGAACCCCTTATACCACTCTAAGAAATACTCAAAAATACTTACAATAGGTGGAACACACGTCTGATGATTCTATAAAACAAAACAGAATAACATAGTGTAATATAGTCTTTCCACTTCCGGGTCGCGTATCATGCATCATCTGGGCGCATAGTAAGCATCGCTGGAGGGATTTTGGTTTCTCTGCGAAATTTGCGGTGTCTATATCTATATATATTTATGTTAAATGTCTTTGTCAATTACATACAAATACAGTATCATACCGTGGATATGCTTAGATGTTAAAAATAATTTTATTAAAGTGTTGCATCTACATTTATCTACAGTTGTATTTTATGCTTTTATCCAGTACAAATGTAAAATCGAAATTATACAATATATGGTCTAATTGTGTTCGAAAACCAACTCAATATGCAAAATAGTCTTAACTGCTAAAAGAATTGTACTTGGGATTAGGGAACACCCTATATAGTTAAATAGAAAGGCACCTCTACATGGTAGTGGGCTTAAGAACTGACAGATCGTCTCATAAATATGGTGGAAATAAAATATTCAGAAATACCATAGTGTGAAAATGTGGACAAATCCTAATACATCTCCCAATTAGAACGGTATTATGTAATATAAGGTAAAATTCGACTGAAGTGCCGCCTCTAGACAGTGTATAAAAGACTTATGGAGCTGCACCTTAAAGTGGGAGGGTGATAAAACGTGTCTTAATATATTAATTAAAACATAAATATTGAATCTAATTAAAAATATGTGTAAAATATTACTAGTAAGGAAAAAGAAAAGGGAGTAAAACATCTACAATGGGTATAAATATAGATAAGAGCAGGCTATAATTCACTTATCTACATAGACTATGAATCTCTATTAAAAAAGTGACATACCTCAAAATCTGAGTTTAAGCCATTTGGAATAAGGGAATTAAAATTAAAAATAAATTTAATTTCTTCTCTTACTATTTTTCAATTATAATCCCTCCCTCTCCAATCTTTCTTAATTAACTTTAGAGGGCAGAAGAACAGATTATCTGGATTTTGGTTGTGATGAATTTTAAAATGGTAGGAGACACTATTGGTCTCCAAACCTTTTTTTAATATTCCTGACGTGCTCCAATATTCTAATGTGTACACACCTAATAGTCCTACCGATATATAATAAATTACAGGGGCATTTTAATATATAAATATCCCCTTTTAAAAAGCAAGTAAGTTGATCCCTGATGGTATAATCAATATTAGTATGTTTCTTTTAATTTTTTGTTCATCTACATGCTAAGCATGTACCACAGCCATAGAAATCATTCTTCTGGTTAAGGAATTCACCTTATTTTAACAAATAATTTATTTTGGTTTCAGGACGCCTTTTACCTTCTGATCCGTGGTACGGCAATGGGCACCAAATTCGCACCTAGTTATGCCAATCTGTTCATGGCATATTGGGAAGAGAATTTTGTATTTTCTGAACATTCCTGGGTATCTAATTTGGTGGCCTGTCATCGCTACATAGACGACATATTTTTGATTTGGAATGGTTCTAAGGATCTTCTGGACATGTTCCTGTCTTTTCTTAATGCTTACTACCACACATAGCCAAACAGACATCAATTTTCTGGATCTTCACATTTTTATACAAAATGCGCAAATAAAAACAAAACAAAAATTACACCAGTGGATGCTAATAGATATATTGAAAATAATAGTTGCCATCACAAACCTTGGCTAAATAATGCCCCCAAAGGCCAGTTTTTAATAATAAGACACAATTGCTCAAATGAACAAGGTTCTATAAGTCAGGCTAAGACAATAAAAGGCCAATTTCTGTAAAAAGGTTATGAATAAACCAAACTAACATCAGCAATGGAAGAAGCGAGAAATATCCCAAGAGAACAATTATTGGCCTATAAACAAAGAAATAAAAGGAAAATGAATAAAAATGAGGCACATTTCATATGCAATTTTAATGGTTATACCAATAAAGTGAATGGGGCAATTAAAAAATTCTGGCACATTTTACAAGGAGATTCAGTTCTTAAATACCTTTTACCCACAGAACCAAAAATTATTTATAGAGGTGCCACCAACCTTAAGAGATCTTTAGTCCATAGTAGTGAGGGCCCACCAGCAATAACTATGCACTTTCTGAACCAGAAGAATGGCTGTGGTACATGCTTAGCATGTAGATCAACAAAAAAAATAAAAGAAACATGTGACCAACAAAGAACATACTAATATCGATTAATACATCAGGGATGAACTTACTTGTTTTTCGAAAGGGGTTATTTATATATTAAAATGCCCCTGTAATTTATTATATATCGGTAGGACTATTAGGTGTGTACACATTAGAATATTGGAGCACGTCAGGAATATTAATTAATATTATATAGATATAGACACGGCAAATTTTGCAGTGAAACCAAAATCCCTCTAGTGGAATGCACATATCACACGGCATGCATTCCAGTCACTCTTACTATGCACCCAGATGATGCATGATATGAGACCCGGAAGTGGAACGCTTGCGGTCTGTATTCGAACGCATTATGCGTTCCAAGTGCGGACAGCCGAACCCTAAAGTACACACAAGATACAATTTAAAAGGACACCAAGGAGGCCCCTCATAGTATACCGACTGAGGAAGCCCCCACCATAGGGCGAAATGCGTTTTGGGTCTACTAGCCACCAGGCAGTATCTTTATTGGACTGTAGAGTTATATTTGAACTTTTTTTACACCAATTTATTTTTTCTTATCCACACAGTGCACTTTGTTTATTTTATGTAATAAAGCCTTTTTTGGGGAAAGAAGTTTTCACATCTCATCTTTAACCCTGACGTTTCAAAGGCTATCCAAAGACCAGCAAGAAGAAGGATGGAGACATCTCATTAAGAGTCCCTCTGCATTATTCATGAGAGCCATATGCTAATTTGGCTCCAGGCTTGTGAGTACTTGATATCCACAATATTTCTATGCTATTTATATCGACTATATTGCATGTTCTTCTGTTTTTTTTATAGCATCATCAGACGTGTGTCCCACCTATTGTATGTATTTTAAAGTAGGGTTAAGGTTAACATAGAAACATAGAATGTGATGGCAGATAAGAACCATTCAGCCCATCTAGTCTGCCCAATTTTCTAAATACTTTCATTAGTGCCTGGCCTTATCTTATAGTTAGGATAGCCTTAAAGGTAGGTATATGGGTAGGTGTTAAGATTGGAATAGCATTTGGGGAGGTTGGTATAGGGTTAGCATTAACTGCCAAACATGTATTTAGATCCTAGTCATCTAGACTGATACGTGAATCTATTCTGAGTTCTTTTTCTTTAGTTGCACTGGATATGTGCAAATTATTAAAAAGCAAATATGTGAAAAATGTATGTTTCCATTATTTTTAATTTTGTTAACATTTTATTCACCTTAAAGGAACACAATAGGGTCAGGAACACAAATATGTATTCCTCACCCTAAAAACACCATCTGGCCCCCCTGATACCTCACTTGCCTCCCTAGATATGGAAAAATCTTACCGTTACTCCAGTCTGCTGCTGGCTCTACCCTGATCTGCCTGCTTGGCTGACATTATCAGAAGTGTTGTTCTGAGCCAATCACAATGCTTTCACATAGGAAAGCATTGGATTTGCTGAGACTGTCAATGAGGCATATCAAGAGCAGAGCCAGCAGAAGCCACAACACAGAACTGGCTAATCAGCATCTCCTTAAAGAGATACATTGAATCAATGCATCTCTATGAGGAAAGTTCAGTGTCTCCATGCAGAGGGAGGAGATACAGAATGTGTGCAGAACTGCCCCAGGAAGCACATCCCTAGGCTGTAATGTAAACACTTCATTTTATTTTTAAAAGACAGTGTTTACTGCAAAAAGCCTGAAGAGAAGAATTACACTCACCAGAACAGTTGCAATAAGCTGTAGTTGTTCTTGTGACTATAGTATCCCTTTAATGTTGTGTTAGGTATGTATATATATATATATATATATATATATATATATATATATATATATATTTATATATATATATATAAAAATATATATATATATATATATATATATATATATATATAATATAATATATCAAAAGAACACCATCTCTGTCCTTTAAAAAACAATATATGATATTATAGGGGAACTTAAAAATATAATCTTAAATTACAGTTTAACAAACACACTGCAAATTCTAGGTTTTATTTTGGTTCAGAAATTGGACAAAAGCCCACCCCCAAACCCCTTATTGTTATTTAGGGCTCCTACCTGCTGCTCAGGGGTGGGGGCAGGGGAAGAGGACAATAGGTCCCCCTCATTTTCATTTAGGGCCCCCACCCGCCGCTCGGGGGTGGGGGCTGGGGGGGGCAATAGGTCTTGGTTTTGTGTTTACTAGACAAGCCCCTACTCACGGTATTGCGAGTAGGGGCAGAATTTACTAATACTAAGTCATCTTTACTTAGTATTAGTAAATTTGGCTGAAAGACCAATTTAGGTCTTTCAGCCTTTTGGTAGATAGCTCCCTGATACCATGGGAATTAGGAAGCTATCTACTAAGCAGCTGCAAGATGCACTAATAGGATCGGAGTTTCATTCATATGAATGAAATTCCGATATGAACAAAGTCCCGAAATGCGTCTTAACATGAATGGACAAACTGTTCTCATTCTGTTAGGACAAAATTCAGTAGTTTCGCCAGCGTTCTGTCTAAGGGACAGGATGTTCGGGATTACTGACAGGAAGCATCACAATATCATGGATTAAAGGTGAGAACTGTGGGAAAATTGCTTTGATCACCAGAAACGAAGCACACTTTGCTCCTCTGCTGGTCAAAGCTGGTCAGACGTAGGAAACCTCCGTAAGACAAAGTAGTCCCTACTTTGTCTTATGGTTTAAAGAAAACTAGAGCAGACAGGAAGAAATAAAGAACAGATCCTGACAGAGGGAGAGAAGAGGAATCGATTGAGAAATGTAAGTTTGGCATGACAATGCTGCTTTAAGAGATTACACTTCACAAAATTTCTAAAGATATACGTACATAATCATTTACGTTGGGAGGAATGCAAATTATATGTCAGCATAACACTAATGTATGTGGATTTACATAATCATTATGGAATACAGCTAAAATAACTTTTTACATCAGTGAAAAATGTTGATAAATTTTGCATACAAAACTTTTCAATTACAAGTGCCTACTTTAAAAGATTTGCTAACCACTCAGAGACAAATTTAAATTCTTTCCTAAAAAAAAATACATTCCTTTTTTTATTATTAAAAGCCTATAGTTGTTTTAAGAAATAGAAAAAATGTCTGCAACTATTACATTTTGACACATTATTTTCATAATGAGTGAACGTAACAAGTTGATTAGACATTGCAACTGTTGAGAGAAGACATATTCGCTGGTGTTGACATTTAGGGCTGAAATGTAAATTATTCACAGCTGATTAGTCTAAGACAAGTACTTCTAAAACAGTGCTCTGAGCTTGTGAAAAGCAAAATAATGAACTATGTTTTACTGTGGGGCTCAAAATGGCAATTAAGTCCTCCTGGGCTACATACAGAACTAATATGACTTACATTTAAATGAAAATTAAATGAATCAAATTATGTTATCTTTGGTTTAAGAACCAAGAAATAATTGCAAATAAGAATTCAGATATAAATCACTTCTTCGAATAGACACATTTTAATTACTTACAAGGTCAATAGAACCAGGATGTGTTTCTGAATCTGCCAGCGATTTCACAAACTATGTACAATGGAAACAATATTCTATTATTTTTAATATTATAATTTTACATTATATTTTGCATTTCATATTGACTGCAATATTTTTGTATGTTTTTATTTTAATAATGTTAATGTTATGAAAGCTCAATAGAAGTCACTTATGACCCCCACTCCCTCAAAAAACTGTTGCATGAAAAAACAATAATAATTTGTGGATGTTTAAAGAGAAAATGTAAGAGACATTAACCGTTTCATAATATAACATACAAATATTTAAGTTGGCAAAAAACACAATAACTTTATAAACAAACTGAAGCCTAATAATACCTTTATTGGCATCCAGTGATATTTGCAATCATACAAAGTACCCATGGTACATTAAATACACGATGAATTAGTTGATGAAATTTGTATACACTGGACCTGGAAGATGAAGGAACAGTTATGGTGTTCACAGAGTTACAAAAAATAAATTCCAACCAATTCTCATCTGTTTGGAAGCGCTTAGAAAATCAGTAGTATATATTAACGACCGCATGGAGAATGAAGACAAATCAAGTACATCCTGCAGGATGCATATTCACAAACACACAGATCTTATTGTAAAGTTTAGTTTTGTCTCTTTAGCTCCTTTATCTCCTCTACTTTATACTATTCTTGATCACTAAGGATATTCTAGTAATTCGGTATATTGTTATTTATTCCTATCGAACCATTATTTTACCTGCTCTTTATTTTATATTATTTTATTTTATTGAGAGCAATAGGAGTTTGAATATGGTCTTGATTTATTTAGTGCTTTACTTACCATTATCAAGACTAAAGGAGTTATGCAGTAAAGAATATACTAGGTAATTGTGTTTTTTTTTTAGAGACCCCAGTCTACAGGGATATCTATCTAAGCTGATGTGCATGATGAGGGTTACTCTTTCTTGGATAGTGTGTAATCCTGCTTTATATATCCTTTTTACTTTTATTTTTATAACTTAGTATTAGGACCTTTATACCCCACTCACTTTGATTTTAGTTATACTTGCTTTTATGCACTATTGGCATGCACCAATAAAGCCTGATTTGTGCATTTGAATTGCTTAATTTCGATACTTAAGAGTGAAGATACATGCATTACTTATCGTTATTTTATTGCAATCTATTTGCTAGTAGTCTGAATTATTAGTATTGGTTTTTAAAATACCAGTTAGGATACCTCTTTTTGTGGATCTTTCCCGTTCCTCCAATATATTGTTTATTACTTGGGGTACATGCCCTGGAAAGCCTGGTACTATCCTTACTGACAGCTCACCACAATAGTTGTCTTTTAAACTGGTGGTTTTCTATAGTGTTTAACATTCGCAAATTATCATTCAAAAGCAAGCCTCAGCTACCTCATAATTCATTCTTATTTTTTTGTAACTATTTGCTTGTTGCCTGGTAGCCCATGCCAGAAAGTAAATAGTTTAGATTTTTTTTTTAAATCCAGGAGTTGAAGCCTTCGGGCCTGAATTTAATTAATTCAGTCTGGATTTCAGCTGCCTAGCAGCACTCGGTCCAGCCAAAATCTGGACCTAATTCAGGCCCATTCGGTACCTAACTTACACAGTCTGGACATTGCGGAATTCCACCCACAACATCTGGATTTTGCATTTAGACTTTAGTGTATGTTTTGCATACCTATACTTAAACTTAACATATATGTATTTGTGAGATGTGAAATTTTTAATATACAATTCCACACCTCTTTATTCCTCAGCTGGGCACATCCATCTTAGATCCTGTCAATTATTGTTATAAGCTCTATCAATTATTGTTATAAGCTCTATCCTTTCCACACGGCAGTCAATAAAGAGAAAGCTTGGGGAGAAATTAAAGGAACACTATAGGGTCAGGAACACAAACATGTATTCCTGACCCTATAGTGAAAAACCCACCATTTAGGTGGCTTGCCCCCCCCCCCTTTAGCCCCCTTAAAAGTAAATAAATTCACATTATTTCTAGCGCTGCGTGGGTCTGCTGGTACTAGCTCTGCCCCCTTGGTGACATAATCAGAATTGCAGATTTTTAGCCAAATTGGCTAAAATAGGCAATGGGTGGGGCCAAACATTGTTTTGTCCAATCAGCACCTCCTCATAGAGATGCATTGAATCAATGCATCTCTATGTGGAAAATTCAGCGTCCCCAGGCAGAGCATGAAGACGCTGATCGACAGAGCTGCCTACTGTGCAGCACTGAGCCAGAAAGCATCTCCAGTGGCCATCTGAAGAATGGCCACTTGGAGGTGTCCCTAGTGGCAATGTAAACACTGTCTTTTCTCTGAAAAGGAAGTGTTTGCATGAAAATGCCTGAAGGCAATGATTATACTCACCAGTACAACTACATATAGCTGTAGTTGTTGTGGTGACTATAGTATCCCTTTAAACAGTGTTTCTATTTTTCTATTCATTTGCAATGTTGGCCCGTCTTTTGCCTTTTCTGAATTAGATTGTGATATAATAATATAATTTACTTAATCTTTAATATATATTTAAAAGAAACTGAAGCATCTCATAAAGTGAACACAAACAATAGATGATTTTAATGTTTTATTTAATATTGAACCATTTTAGGTGCAGTTACTAAAGTCAATGGGATTTCCTTAAAGGAACACTATAATGTTAGAAATACAAATCCATATTCCTAACGTTATTGTGTCTCTATACTTACTCTTTTCCAGGTCCCTCCCCGGGTGCAATAAAACTTTAAAAAATATAGATTTATTTTCCTTTTTCCAGCGCCAAGGCACCTACTTCTTATTCTCCCGTGACATCATGAAGGACGTATGGTCACCTCCTCTGCAATCGTCCACTCCAATGCTCCTCATAGACCTAACGTGCATGCATTGCATTGAATTAATGCTTTCCTATGGGGGCTTCAGCATCACATGATCAAGTTTTATTACTTTCATACTGACTGCCACTAGAGTTGGATAGAACCCTGCAATGTAAGCATTGCAGTTTCTCAAAAAACATTGCAGAATTAAGATGACAGGGACACTGCACCCAGACCACTTCATTTATATAAAGTTGACTATAGTGTTCCTTTAAGCTACTTTGTCAAAGTTAATTCACAAAATATTAAAATGTGCTGAATTGAAAACATATTGTGGGATTAAGTCACCAAGCAGTGGCTAGGGCTGAGTTTGGAAAATCTGCTTTTTTTATCCTCAATTGTACCATTAAGATTCCAATTTGCTACAATCCAGAGTATAGTGAACGACCCTGATTAGCATCAGCTACTAAATTCTCAGCCTGTGCTCTCACCAAACCAGCAAATGACACAGCTCACTAAACTCTGATGTATTTTATGAGCATCGTATATTTTGTCTGGGCATTGTAGTTCAATAGTTATTTTTTTTTTTTGCTGAAGCGACATAATTCATGACATGATATATAGCATTAAAAGGGGAAGCATCAGTTTGGGAAGGAAAAGCAGAAAATATATTGTACAAAAATAATTATTAAATATAAATAAATATATTTTAAAAAATCAATATTGTACTAAACACATATGGGTGTCTGGAGTACCCCTTTCAAAAGGCATTCTACAGACCATAACCACTACAGTTTTTTGTAATGATTAAGGTGAAGGAAATCTTTAGGTGTAATCCCCTTATTTGCAGACAAACAATATACAAATAAGAGTACGTTTAGTCTATGTCATCCTTTAATTTAACATTGCATTTAAAATTACAAACTGCCTGTTTTGAACAGGATCATCCTTCCATGGTCAATAAGATGCATTACACTGAAATTAATAGTATCAAATCCCAGTGTAGCCTTTCTGGCAATATAATATGATGTTACTGTTGTCCTGTATGTGTCGCAGTAAACAGTTAATAATAATCTGCAGTAGCTTCATGTAGATTTTTTTCCCTAACACTCTACAATCTGCACTCACACATACACCCACGCACAAGCACACAGAGTAACACAGTGGTAACACAATCTGCCATTACTTTGGGAACACTTACATTTATTGGCCACTTATATAATTTTTTTTAAAGCATCCCATTGCCATACACTAAAAGCAAAATGCAAAAATAAAGGAAAACAAAGTATTCGTATCACAAAAGCAGTACACAAAAGAAGTTTAGATGCACAAACATGACAGAATCAGGTCTTGCTATTCTATGTAAAAAATCACTCAATCCTAATATACAATTTAAATGGAGTAAAGGTTAATATATATATATATATATATATAATATATATATTATATATTATTATTATTATTATTATTGCCATTTATATAGCGCCAACAGATTCCGTAGCGCTTTACAAGAGGGGGGGATGTAACTATACATAGGACAATTACAAGAAAACTTACAGGAACAATAGGTTGAAGTCTATAGGAGGTGGGGTATAAAACATGTTAGGACAGGAAATATCAATCAAATAGGGTGGGAGTGAAGCAAAACTGGAGGACAGAGTAAAGCACTGCCCTATAGGAGAGAGCAAGAGACAAGTATGTAATGTAGAGGTTACTCTGGGAGGCCATAAGCTTTCCTGAAGAGATGGCTTTTAAGGCCCTTCTTAAATGATTGAAGTCTAGGGAAGAGTCTAATGGCGGTAGGCAGGCTATTCCAGAGGAAAGGAGCCACCCGCGGAGGGAATGAGGAGGGGCATACCTATGGATCAGTGAAGAGATATAAGAGGGGCTAGAATTGTTCAGTGCTTTAAATGTATATATATATATATATAGTAACAAAATAAAAAAACTATATAGTTTACATACAAGAAATGCACACTGATACAGACGTTTCAGATAGATGCATCTGACAGATGTGTGCATCATTCAAGGCTTCAGGAATTTTCAGAAACCAGTTTAGTAGCCCTTCTCTGAACTCTCTCACTTTGGAAAGAGTTTGAGAAGGGCTACTAAACTGGATCATGAATTGCAGAGTAAAACTTAACAGGAAAGGTTAAAGGATCTTAACATGCATAACTTGGAGGAAAGACTAGACAGGGGGGATATGAAACATTTAAATACATAAAGGGGATGAGAAAAACTAGCACAAGAAGAGAACATAATCTTAAATTAGAGGACCAAAGGTTTAAAAATAATATCATGACATGTTACTGAGAGGGAAGTGGATGCATGGAATAGTCTTCCAGGTGAAGTGGTAGAGGTTAACACAGTGAGAGAATTTAACCTCGTCCCAACCTTGGATGTGCCAGGTACATCCAACAAGAAAACGATAGTTAACGACCGCGGATGTACCTGGTACATCCGATCCCAAATCTGCACTTACCTGATCGCTGGCGATCCCCCGCCGGTGATCACGATGTTGGAACTTGCCTAGCATCCCAGGCAGTCTCCCTGTGGCTGATTCGGGCCCCCCCCCCCGGCCATGTAATTATGGGGTCCTCCCAATTATCTGGCCGGAATAGCCGGCTTGTGCAGTGCCTGCAGGGGGAGTGCCTGAGCTCTCAGGCTGTCCTCCTCATGCCTGCACAAAAGTTCAGAAAGTAAATAAAAGTTATTAAAAAGTTTAATAAAGTTAATAAAAGTACTTAGATCACATATATAGATATATATATTTATATATATATATGATCTAAGTACTTTTATATGCACATACACATACACAATCCATTATTCTAGGTGTATTTTAATATTAATATATATAAGAGCTATATATAAATAAAAAATATTAAATATATATATATATATATATATATATTTAAATTCTACAAATATATTCATATAATATTTCTACATAATTAAGTAATTTTATTAATTACAATTTGAGGGACCTGCTTGACAACCCAGGCAGAAAGTCCAGAGAATTTGGTTTGCAAGCCCTATATTTAACCCTGTAACTTTCCAGGACACCATAAAACCTGTACATGGGGGGTACTGTTTTACTCGGGAGACTTCGCGGAACACAAATATTAGTGTTTCAAAACAGTAAAACATATCATAACGATGATATCATCAATGAAAGTGCAATTTTTTGCATTTTTCACATACAAATGGAACTTTGACTGAATATAATTGTTGTGATAAATTTTACTGTTTTGAAACACTAATATTTGTGTTCCGCGGAGTCTCGCAAGTGAAACTGAACCCCCATGTACAGAGTCATACCCCATATTGAATATCCTGGGTTGTCTACTTTTAAAAATATGTACATGTAAGGTGTGATTCAGAGATTTATGACAGATAAGTGTTACAATGTCACTATTGATAAATTTAAAAAATATATATTTTGAAAGAGCGATGTCCTACTTGTACTTGCAGCCCTATAACTTGCAAAAAAAAAGCTAAGAACATGTTAACTTTGGGTATGTATAAACTCAGGACATAATCATGAAATTATTTAGCATGGGTGTTTTTTGGCGGTTGTAGATGCATAACAGATTTTGGGGGTTAAATTTAAAAAAGTGGATTTTTTTACATCTTTTTTATCATATTTTATAATTGTTGTATAGTAAATTATATGATATGATGAAACTAATGGTATCTTTAGAAAGTCCATTTAATGGTGAGGAAAACTGTATATAATATGTGTGGGTACAGTAAATGAGTAAGAGGAAAATTACAGCTAAACACAAACACAGCAGAAATGTAAAAACAGCCCTGGTCCTTAAAGGTAAGAAAATTAAAAAACGGTCTGGTCACTAAGGGGTTAAACATGCATGGGATAGGCCTAAAGCTATCCTAGATAAAAGATAAGTCCTGTGACTAATGAAAATATTTTGAAAAGTGGCAGACTAGATGGGTCAAATGGTTCTTATGCGCTATAAAATTTTATGTTCCTATGTATGGTCCCCATTTCCTCAGTGAAGACAATGTCTAAATAAACAAAATGTAGAGAGTTGAAATCTTTATGTCAACATTTAAGCAATAAACCTGGTAAGCGTAGGATGGCTGAGAATCATGAGAAATAATTAACATATATATACAGTGTAAAAAGTTGTTTCAGTAGCTTACTCTACAATATATTTTATTTTATTTATATAGAATTTTGGCAAGTGACGAATGCACCACTTGCTAAGTTTAGAAATCCTGACCAGTAAAAATATAGAAACAAATGAAAAGATGGGATAGCATAACTAATTTAAAGGAATGCTGAAAGTACCAGGATCACCATAACAATCTTTTTTAAAATATTTTGTATTACCGTAACAATCTATTCTTCTTAAATAATGGTTGATTGTAAAGCGGTCCTGTATCACTGTTCCCCTGCATAGAATTGGGGAGATCTACTAATGTGCTGTGATCTGAAAAGCAGTACTAAGCTCTTAAAGGGATCCTATAGTGCCAGGAAAACACACCCATTTTCCTGGCACTATAGGGTTAATTGCCCCCCCCGCAGTGCTTAAGGGGTTAAAACCCCTTTAGTCACTTACTTGAATCCAGTGCCAATGTCCCTCAGCGCCCACAATCCTCCTATGGGGAAAATCTGACGCTAGAGGTCCGTGAGCACGTTCAGTGTCAGATAATGGACCAAAAGTCAGTTTGGATTCTGGAAGTGCCCCCAGTGGCTGTCTGATAGACAGCCTCTGAGGGCAGACTTAGAGCTGCAATGTAAATATTGCAGTTCTCTGGAACTGCAATGATTTACATTGCAGCACTAAGTGCAAAAGGGACATATCACCCAGACCACTTCAGTTAGCTAAAAGTAGTTTGGGTGCCTACAGTGTCCCTTTAAAGTAGGGCAAACACTATCTGAAATCCCTTAGTATTTCCAGAAAATGCGGGTATCCAGAGACTCACAGGTAAGTCTGTATTTTCTTTTATTTTTTAATCCAGCCTGGAAATGTGTCTTTAACTTAAAGTTGGCCCTGCTCAATCTTTTCTGCTGAATATAATATAAGAATATCTTATTGGGTATTTTAGAAGGACATAGTAGAAGTCTTATTTCACTACAGGTAATCCTCACTTACCGACCAGGTCGTAAGAACGGAACCCGGTTGGTAAGTGAGGAGTACCGCTCATTGAATTTATTGGTAAGTGAGAAGTTGAGGGATTCCCTGCTCTGGTGCGCATGTCTATGTTTGGGGAAGTTTCCCCAAGCATAGACAAATGCAGCAGAGCAGGGAATCCCTCTAATCCCCATGACGGCTCGCACTTACCCCCACGCTAGAGAGCTGGTCGTAAGTGCGAGTCGTCGTAAAACAGATAGGTCGTAAAATGAGAACCACCTGTACTTGAAGACTGCACTTTTAGGAATACATTAAAACATTGTAGGTATTAAGTGTCTTTATGACATCAAAATGTTAATCCATAGACTAAATAAAGATATGTCAGTTGAGTGGCGGTTCTTTTAAATTGTTAAATGATAAAAAGAACCCTCATTGGAAAAAGGAGTTCTACCATCTTGGTATAGGCAAAACATAATGTAGGTTTGAGGATTTTCCCAGATAAACTGTAGAACCGTAGGAAGATATAAATAAGGTACAATGTCATCATTTATTAGACTGGGTTGTGTAGATGGTGTCAGTTCAGCTGCCATAGTTGTCTGCACTAAAGATATGGCCACCAATATGGATCAATAAATAGAAAAGAATAACATTCTGCACAATGTAAATGTTTGATGTGCATGCACAATAGCTTCCCAAAACCTTCCTATGGGTATGCATTGTATTGGCTGAGATCATCAAGATTGATGATCTCAGCCACGGAGCTGGAGCCAGATGGGACCAGCAGTGACGAGACAGGCACGGCGTGGGAGAAAAAGTTAGTAAAATCACCTTTTCGGCACAATCGGAGCAGAGCTGTTCACCTAAAATGCCACATCAGGACTATTGTGTCAGGAATACATGTTTGTATTCCTGACACTATAGTGTTCCTTTAAGATAACAGAAAAATATGTGCTCTTGTCTGCTCTCTGACCAAGACGGAGACAAAAGAAGTTACTTGTGTAAATGTCAATTTTTTTTCTTAATGAATGAATCAACTTAATGTCTTGTGTTTCTGTGTTATGTTGTCTCATTGATAAGAGCATTTTAGATGTTCATAATGGAAAACAATGATCTCATTTTCAATGTTAATTCCCATTTCTTATGCTCATCTTTCAATATTAAATTATATAAAAGTTGACATTTAGTGGACTTGTAGGAAAGAAATAAAATTATTGTTCTGTGTAACCGTTTACTCGCTTCTGAGTGATTTCCACATCTGTTCCATTAGGCACAAGCGCTATTTCTAATGAAAGATACTCTTTTTCTGCCAAACTCTACTTCTGCATAGCTGTGCCATAAAGAATTTAATAAGCAAGGGTGTTAGTGTACATTTCTGAGTATGAATCGTACAACTCAATTATTTTATTATCTGAATAGCAGAATTAAAATTTCAGCATATCATAAGTACTCTTCTTTAAGTCATGTCCTGTGAGCAATATTGCTCATGTACTTGGAAGTTAATTATTTCTTGGAATCTAATTTGACCAATGCAACGTTGCCACCAACATCACTATTATAAGGGGACATGACCACATCCAAACTGAAAAGCATGAAAAAGCACTAAAATATTTGTTGAAATATATTAAACTGTAAGAAGTGTTGTGTAATTCTACAATTTCTTGAATGAACAGTGTTGATTATTCTATAATGCCATGTAGACATACAATATGAAACATTCCACATTTATTGAGACAAGTCATTTGGATCAATCCTTAGTTCCTAAGAGTAGCAGCATGGGCCATTCCCTATTTCCCAAGAGACATATGATGGATCATTCCATAACAGTTAATGCTATGGTATATAATATTAAATGATTCATATAAAAAAGCAATGTAAATTCATAACTACCACTGGTTTACTAATGGGGACGCTTGGAGGAAGCACCTACACTGAACAGCAACAACATTAAAACACCTGCATTTGCAGTGGTGGACAGGGGTCATCATAGCTATGCAGCCCCATACACACAAACTGTAATGTACTATGTGTTCTGACATCTTCCTATCATCGGCAGCATTATATCTTTAAGCAATTTGAGCTGACACCTGTTCACCGGTTGTCCATCCTTGCACCACTTTTGGTAGGGGCTAACCACTACATAATGGGAACACCTCATAAGACTTGCCATTTTGGAGATGCTCTGACCCAGTCGTCTATCCTTTACTATTTGGTCCTTGTCAAAGTCACTCAGATCTTTTCGCTTGCCCATTTTTCCTGCTTCCAACACATTAAATTCATGAGTTGACGGTTCACTTGCTGCCTAATATATCCCACCCCTTGACAGGTGCCATTGTAACAATATAATCAATGTTATTCACTTCACCTGTCAGTGATTTGAACCCCTTAAGGACTGAGGCAGTTGTACAAGTTGTGTTCAAAACAAAACATAATCAAAACTTTGAATTTGCGCTATATGTCTGTCCAGGCGTAATTCACCTCTTTCATATTATGTGCACTCACACTTATCATATATAATTTTGTTCAGGAGAAACAGGGCTTTAATGTCACATCAAATATTTGTATATTAAACATAATTTAATATGAATAAAATAGAAAAATAAATGAGAAATTAAGACATCATTTTTTTAGTTCTGCGTGGCATTTTAACTGTGAATGTCACAGAACTGCGAGCTGTTACTGCAATAAAGTACACATATTTGTATTCAATGATGTCTCACGAGTAAAACAGTACCCCCAATGTACAGATTTGATGGTGTTTTGGAAAGTTACATTGAGACCAAATGGAAGCCCAGGAATGACAATTACCCCAATGATGGCATACCATTTGCAAAAGTAGACAACCCAAGGTATTACAAATGGGGTATGTCCAGTCTTTTTTCATAGCCACTTAGTCACAAACACTGGCCAAAGTTAGCAAAAACTAAATTTAATGCTAAAAAATTAAGTTTTTTACATTTTTCACACACATCAAAGATGAACACTAACTTCGGCTAGTGTTTGTTACTAAGTGGCTACTAAAAAAGACTGGACATACCCCATTTGCAATACCTTGGGTTGTCTACTTTTTCAAATGGTATATCATCAAAGGGGTAATTCTCATTCCTGGGCTATCATAAGGTCTCAGAGGCAACATAACCAATTTGGCAAATTTCAATGTGAAAAAAAGGAAATTCAAGTATTATATTTGACTCAGGAACTTTTGAAAACACCATAAAACCTGTACATGAGGGTACTGATGTACTTGGGAGACTTTGCTGAACACAAATATTAGTGTTTCAAAATAGTAAAACATATCACAACAATTATATCGTCATGTACAGGTTTTATGGTGTCCTGGAAAGTTCCAGGGTTAAATATAGGGCTTGCAAAACAAATTCCCTGGACTTTCTGACTGGGTTGTCTGGCAGGACCCTCAGATTGCAATTAATAAAATGACTTACTTATGTAAAAATATGATATAAATATATTTGTAAAATGTAAATATATATACTTTTTTATTATTTATATATATTATTTCTTTTCCCTCTCTCCCCCCTCACTCTGCTCTTCAACAAGATATTTATGACCCTCTACTAAGATGGTGTCTATTTTCTAACAAACCTGTGTCTTATCTACACTCATGTCGCTTTAACCCCTGTATCACAACTCAACTTTGAATTCTATGTGTCGTCTTGCTCAGAAATGCTTCAGACTTGAGAAAGGGAGGTTCGCCCGAAAGCTTGTCATTAAAAAATTCTGTTAGTCCAATAAAAACAGTATTACAAGATACAAATTTTATCTGTTTTTTACATCTATATATATACACATATATGTATTTATAACATCACTTTAAATGTATTTTGAATGTAATATATATGTATATTAATATCAAAATACAGTTAGAACAATTTTTCAATTTATTTATTTTTTATTTTTTTATTTATTGATTATTTTATATATATATATATATATATATATAAATATATATATATATAATTAAAATTATATATATATATATATATATATATAAAATTAATGTCATTCTAAGTGTAGTTTAATATTAATATATATAATTTTATATATATATATATATATATATATATTAAAATACACTTTTATTAATAATGTATGTATGTGTATGTATGTATGTGTATAGATATATATATATGATCTATGTGTATAGATATATATATGATATAAGTACTTAATCATTTTATAAACATTTTTACAGGTATTAGAGGGACTGCTTGATAGTTCAGGAAGGACCCCTGCAGGCACTGCATAAGTCGGCTATTCTGACCATGTGATCGCGAGGACCCCGTGATCACATGGCCGGGGGGGGCGGATTGGGCAGAGGGGGTCTGCTTTTAGCTCCCAGGCAGACCCCAGGATCATGACCGCTTGTGTGGGATCGGCGAGGACCCGGTAAGTATGAAGGACGGCGGGGACTTTCTATTGCACCCACCGGCATTTAGGACCGCCCCAAAAAGGACGGTATAGAACGCCCTCCATCCTTCAGGGGTTAATGTTGTGGCTGATCAGTGTATATCCTTTCATCAGTGTACATATTGCTTTAATAGTTTTATTGCTTCTTTGTTCACTAATAGTAGAGCAGCCGAGGAGATGAGATGAAGTTGTTTTAAATTTTGACTTAATTTATTTTTACAATTTATTTTTTTGGTTTTATTTTTTGGATCTATGTTTATTAAAGTTCTTATGTAACTGTTGTAGCTATTGTATGAACTGAGGCATGTTTACACATTTAGTCAGGAACACAAACATGCATTTCTTACCCTATAGTGTTAAAAATACTATCTAGCTCCCTCATCCCCAACCCCCTTCTTGGAATAGTAAAATCTTACCTGTATTCCAGTCTGCTGGTGCTTTCTCAGCCCCGATCTGCCTCCTTGGCTGACATTGTCATAAGTGATGATTTCAGCCAATCAAAATGCTTTCACATAGGAACACATTGGATTGTCAGTTCTGATTATCTCAACCAAGGAGTCGTGCTGGTGGGCAGAGCCAAACACTGCCCTGGCCAATCAGCATCTTCTCATAGAGCTGCAATGAATCAATGCATCTCTATGAGGAAAGTTCAGTGTCTCAATGCAGAGGGTGAAGACACTGAATGTCAATGCTGAAAACTGTGCAGCACTGGCCCAGGAAGCATATCTAGAAGCCATCCGAGGAGTGGCCAATGGAGGTGTCCCTAGGCTGTAATGTAAACACAGCCTTTTCTCTGAAAAGACAGTGTTTACTGCAAAAATCCTGCAGGGGCTGACTATACTCACCAGAACAACTATAATAAGCTGTAATTGTTCTGGTGTCAATTGTGTCCCTTTAATAAACAGGTTAAAGGGACACTATGGGCATCATAACAACTAATTTGAAACCGCTGTAGTGCCTGGAGTGGTCATTTAACAAAAAAAACAAACAAAGGTCTTTGAATAAAATATCCTGTGAAAATTCATAGACATCACAAAAGCTATCCTGTGAGGATATTTATGGGGTGATAAATATTAAAATAATATTTTCCTAAAAATTATCAAAAATTAATCTAATCATTTTTATTATATCATAAATTGATATCTTGGTACTGTTTCCCTGATTAATGATTTAAAACTGAGAATTACCCACTATTTTAATTCTCATAGATCCTAGAGTAAGTTTCATTAGTAGATTTTATTTCAGTCATTAATCACAAATTAATTATAAAATTATAATTTATTGTGACAATAATAATAAAATATGTAACATGCGTGATAATATTCAGTGAATATTTAGGTATAACAAAAGTATACAATATGGCAGTGGTTTTAACACAATATAGCTAGCTAAAAGCAAGTTATATGCAACAGTTGTCAACAAGATTTACGACAGGACACTACTTTGAAATCAAATTAACACTGAACACAGCATCTCACAGCAGCACAGCGTAAAGCAATAAAAACTTTGTCTGACAGTCAAATCACACTGAATTAACTCTTTCACTGCTAGCTATAATCCTCATAGGCAAGATATCCTATTATATTGCGATTTTACAACTACAATAATTCTCATTCCAGATCATTTACCATTTCTGTGTCCATCCAATAAGAATAATTCTAACCAGATTTTATGTTTGCAGAATTTTAACTTTCCTTATTAGGATTCACAATTTCTAAATTATGCAAGCTAATATATCTGGATAATTGCCTGGTATTCTAGTTTTAAAGTTAAAAGTAATACAGAGTTCATTGGTCCAACTGCTGGAATGGAATTACAAATTCTATATATTATTAACGAATCATGACTCCTTAAATGTTGCAATCACAGGCTTTTATCTAAGTATATTCTGCCTTTTAGTAAATCAATTAATTTTATTTAATTTAATTAAATAAAACCAGCATAATTACCAGTTATGTTGTAGAAATTCTTATCAGGTGTTTAGATATGTCCCAGGGATTTTGAATGCAAGTATGATGAGAATGGTGGAAAATAGAAAAGAGAATTTCAAAGTAAAGTGTTAAATAAAAAAATATAAAGAATTAGGTGTGTCCAACTTTGGCTCTAGATGTCAGATCTTAGATGTTAGATGTGAGTTTGAGTTTATGTCTAAGAGTCAGAGTCCAAGAGTGGTTTTACGTGTAAGAGTGTAAATCTTGAGAGTGAGAGTCTTGAGTCCAGTCCCCCTTCCCTTTGTCCTTACTTTTTAAAGGGGAAAATTCTCTGCACGTCGCTAGTCGATAAGACCAATAGGGAACTGTGGGCATGTCTAACCTACAGACTATCATCTAGATTTTGAGCAGTAGATGGTGCAATTACATCAGCGAAAATTCTTGTCAGGGGATTCATTAACCTTTTTGTATAATGGGTTAACTGAATTTCATGATGCGTTTGACGTCATTTGGTTATCTTTTATAGCTACTATACATCAAAGAAGCTGTCAATCTTCAAAGCGTTTGGTTCACTTTTACCCAGACTTGTGTCTGCATTTTAGTGTCATAATTTAGAATTGGACATATGTAACCTTAATTTCACCCTTCCTTTATTTTTATTTTTTTAGAAAGTAAAATGTATTACTTAGTGTTATCTGTCATTAGTGTAGGGTTCTCTTGTGTGAAACTGTGTAGTTAGTATTATTTATATATGTCTATTACACATATTCCACTAACGTTAGTAATAATATGACATTTCTTCATTGATATTATATCCATGAACATTCTATATTATTAACTTAGTACTATGTATATATGATTAATATAATATAACAAAATATATGTGGATATTGTGTGTGTGTGTGTGTGTGTGTTGAGTGCTGATCATCTCTACATTTTGTATACATCATCTACCCCAGACTGCAAGCACTCAGAAACTACAATATAGAGCTCATGTGTGCAAGGATTTTGCGGATTATATATATATATATATATATATATATATACACACATTTGTCTCTGGGTTGGTGCATTCAACCCCACTTTTGTGGACATCATGCCTTATTTCTACTAAATGTTTACATAAGTCGCATTCCTTAGCTCAGACCTGAATGAATAGAGTTACAGAAAGAGAAATTTCTGTCTGTCTTAGCCTTGTAATACAAAATGGAGTCACCTCTGTTCTGATGGTGACTTACAGTATACACTTTTAATTTCTATCTTAACACAAAATGTCTGCCAGTATAAATATACTGACAATCCTGAATGTAAAAGGAAGCCGTATAAGAAAGATAAACATAATTACTCAGTATTTCAACCATATATAAAATAAGGTGCTAATTCAGTTGAAAAAGAGATTTGTTAGTCAATTTCACAATATAAGATATTTCCACAAACCTTACGCCAAACCTTATTGTTTAAAGATGAGTGAATAATGTTTAATTCAATTACCAGTAAAGGGAAGTCAAATGCAAAAGCCACCTTTTCACTCACATTGTCCTGATCAGATTAGGTATCAGGTACAGTTTTAACCTCTTAAGGATGGAGGCAATTGTACGAGTTCTGAGCAAAACAAAAACAAAAGAAACCCTAGAGTTTGAGCTATATGTCTGTTCAACCATAATTTACCTCTTTCATATTAAGTGTATCTACACTTATTATATACTATTTTGTTCAGAAGAAACAGGACATCCCGTCAAATATTTGTATATGATACAATTTAATATGAGTAAAATTAAAAAAAATGTGAGAGAAATTAAGAATTTGTGTTATTTTTATTAAGTTCTGCATGACATTTCTACTGTGAAGGTGATACAACACAAATATCTGTATGCTGTGATGTCCCATGAGCACAACGATGCCCCCCAAGAACAGGTTTTATTGTGTTTTGGAACGTTACAGGGTTAAAGAAAGAACTTTGAAGGTGGTTTTTCGTATCACTCCAATGGCCATTATAAAGAATGAAACAGAAAACAAACACTGAAACACTCAGCAGTGTCAACACTAAACCACTATAATCCTTTGAATTCTTCATCGTCTATAAAGTACAGCTTCAATGTGAACATTTCAGTACTATAATAATATATTTTACTATATTATAAAACTGGTTAGAAAAAATACAATAAGTAATTTACCTCTTTTTATTTCAGAAAGTTTAGGATAAAACATTGCAAAACATTGCACCCATGCCTAATAAGAGAAGACGTAGGAAAATATATTCAAGGGTTAACTTCTATTAATACCAACAAAGCAAAGATGTTTTGCTTTGTACAGTTGGAGGCGTTGATCAGGAGAAGAGATGTACAGCTGGTAGTTGGGCGTTTAGAAGAAATCTTGGGATTGCTTCAGAATTCTTTATGCATTTCCAAGAAGCAAGTGGCATATATAGCCAAAGCACACAAGGAGACAGAGCCTTTTCCTTCTGTTTTACATGATGAAGATACCGTGGAATCTCTATAAAACACACATGAATTGACAGCTTTACATGAAAACTGAGGCTGGAAAAGGAATTGTGTAACTGCCTACTCAAAATCATTACTTATATATATATATTTGTATGAAAATGAATTGTCCATAGCTCCTTTTTAATTAAGAGATTATATAGCACATAATTACAATACAGAGAGAAAATGCTGTTGTTTTTCAATATCTATGTACAACCTAGTTTAAAATGTTTCATGTAAGACTGTTTTCTTTAAAAAACAAACCACTAATGATATATTATTTCCACAGAACATCTTATTCACAGAGAAAAGGGGCATCTGGCAAAAAGGTTTTTTTTTAAATCTGTGCTATGTATTTTAGCTATTTCTCTGAAAAAAATAAGCATATTGCAAAACTTGCAGCAGAGCATTTAGAATACTAAATTTGGTCCATAAATCACAATTATACTTTTCTCCACTACTGGCTTTTACCATGCAGAGAACAAATTCTGCTGCCATGACAACATTCTGACCCTCTGCATCTATGCAGAGCAACTATAAATGGCAACTTATTTTTCTCCTTTGCCACAATTCAATAGTCAGGCACACCTGTAAATCTTTGCATAGTATATATGAACACCCACATGTTCCATGTTATGTGTTAATAAGTATGCAGGGGTTTAGAAAAATACCTCTCTGTCTCATTTCATATTTTTTACCTGAAGCTGAAGGAAGCAAAGTGAATTGTTTGCGTAGGACTCAACTTAGAGGTTTGCCTTGACGTAGCAGGTGAGCTTACACTTAAATTGTCATTGGAGTAATACCAAAAAAACTCCAGTTATTTGAATGTGCATATTGATCTGGGATAGTGAGCATATAACTCTATTTCTTTGATTGTTTTACATAATATTATATGTGTGCACAAATCTTTCAGGTGTGTTGAAAAAATCTAATTCCTGTTAATCTACAGCCAAACTAATTTATCTGTCTGGGATTTACTTGTGGAGTCTTATAAGACTCCAAAGGTAAATGTGGATGAATCGATTCGTTCAGGCAAAAACAAACAGTAATATAATTTGCATTCGTTCAACAAAGCTAAAATGCATTTGTGCACAAGTCTAGTAAATATAATTTATCTTGAACAACAAACTACATGCAGAATTGCTGTTTTATGATGTTTAAACAAAAATTACTTGGTGGCTTTGTGGTTAAATCTAGTAATAACTTCATATATTTCCAGTATATTCATATTTCAGGTAATATAATTATATGAGAACCATTGTAAATATCATTCTAAATATCCACACTCAAAAATTAGTGACCCATAGTGTCGGGGGGTGAAATGTATTGCTCTGTTGGTAAATATAAGCTGTTGCAGATAATTGCCAATTAGCTGTAGCCATGTGGACTGATTGGTTCTATCCAGTTATTATCAGCATCATCCATCCCTGATAGCAAGCGGAGAACATTCTCTGTGCTATATAAAAGACTACATAAAAAAAAGACTTTGAATTGTGATTCTCAAAAAAAACAATAAACATGTTATTTTTATATGTTAACTCTGATTTAATATTGTGTCATTTTAGCAGTGCAGATGTTATTAAATTATTGCATTAATTAATTAACCCCTTCATGCCACCACTTGTGTAAACACGATTGCCAGGGTCTGCACCCATACCCCGCAATCGTTCAAACACGAGTACAATCACTGGAAATTAAATTAAAGGGACACTATAGTCACCCAGACCACTTCAGCTCAATGAAGTGGTCTGGGTGCCAGGTCCCTCAGGTGTTAACCCTTCAAATGTAAATATAGCAGTTTCAGAGAAACTGCTATGTTTACATTGCAGGGTTAATCCAGCCTCTAGTGGATGTCTTCCGGAAAGCCACTAGAGGCGCATATGTAACGCTGGAGGCATGTTATGCCTCTATCACGCAGAGCTTCCATAGGGAAGCATTAAGAAATGCTTTCCTATTGACAGCTTGAATGCGCAAGCGACACTTGCCGCGCATGCGCATTCGGCTCCGCTGACGTCGGCAGAGGGAGCAGACGTCGGAGGGGGAGGAGAGGTCACCAGCGCCGAAGGAGCACGGTGCTGGATTAAGGTAAGTAACTGAAGGTGTTTTAACCCATTCAGCGCCACCGGAGCGGGGACTAAAAAAATAAGCACTGTGTAGGGAGGCTGAAGAGGGAAATACAGCCTCCCCACATACAATCTAACACCCCATCAGTCATCCTGTCACACCACCTTCTACCCCCACACATAATCAGTCACCCTGTCACACTTCCCCACCCCCACACACACAATCATTCCCACTCTCACACTCCCTCTTTCCAGAACACACACAATCACCCTGTCACATCACCCATTCCCCCACACACACAATCAGTCACCTTATCACATTAATCCCACACAGACAATCAGTCACCATGTCTCAATCACCCCCCCATATTATCTCCTTACACACAGTCACTCTGTCACAACCATACTGCCACAGTCACCCTCGTAAACACATAAGGACCCTTAGGCACAGGCACCACTTCACAGATGGTAACCCTCATACTCAAACAAACCCCACTCGCACAGACCACACAGTCCCACAGTAAATAAAAAATACACAAAAAGCCCCACCATACACACAACACACTGCAAGCAGCTCCCTCAACACAAATCCCCACAGACACAAAGATCCACAAACAAATATAGACATAGATATGCATTGCAAGCACAGTCAAGGGTACACATACACTCACTGCCAAACACTCTAAGATACATACACGCTACACAATACCAGACATGAACACACTGGTACCAATACACACTACCAGACACACTGTGATTGTGTGACTGCATCTGTCAATGTATATGTGTGTCTGTTTGCCTTTGTCTGTCTCTATACATCAGTGTGTTTGTGTGAACATGTGTATGCACGTATCAAGTGTATTATGTGCATGTATCATGTATCAAAATATAAATGCATGTGTCAGTGTGTGTATGTGTGCACGTATATTTGTGTGTGTCCAAATTGCCAATAAAGCTGCAATGTGAGGGTATTTTCTGATGGTTTTTCTGCACACTGCTTGGTAGTGAAGGGGTTAAAGAGACCCAACATAGTTTATGCATATAAGTATGTGAATATGCAATAAAAACATGTTCAATATGGATATAGTACAGAGAGAAGAGATATACTTTATATCTCTTACAGTCGTCAACATTTTGATATATTTTAACTTTTTATCATAAACATGTCAGTACAGGGTTATGTTAATACTGTATATTGCTGGACAGATACAAATTTAATTAACAGAAAACCAGAATCAAAAATATGACACAGTGACACTCGACCTTCCAAAGAAGTAATTTATGGCACATCTGAACCTTGGTGAAATATGCAATTATCTTTATTTTCTAAGAATATAACTGCTAAAAAGCTTTTTAGTTAAATGAAAGATATTTTTAAAGTAGTAAGACTGCTATATAAAATGTATTGTATTTCTTTTTCACAGTATTTCCAAACTTTATTTGTTGATCTGCCTCTCCTGTATCAATAACTAAAATTAAAATAGCATATTATGCTTTATTGAGCAGTACACCTAAAATATTTTATCGTTCTTATTATGGGTCACAAGGAGGTTATTATGTAACGCCACCTCACACACAAATATGGTGCATTAGAAAGGGGAAAATACTTGCTCAGGGGGTAGATGTTCCCAGCAGTGGAAATAAATTTATTATTTAATTTTATATTTTAAATTAGCACTGCCTTTTAAAGTGTAGCGGTGGGATACAAAATTGATAAAAGTAATGGAGCATTTTAGTTATGATTAGAGGTTAACAAATATAAACCTATTTAGTTTATAAAAACGCCACCTCAGATGTAATATGAAAGCATTATACAAATATATTCACACTAATACAAACCATTGTCTGGAAATCTATTAATAAATGGGCTTTTACATAGGACATGAGGTCCCACATTTAGACTAGAAGAAAGGAGATTTAGTCAAAGGCAAAGAAATTTTTTATTTTTTTACAGTAAGAACGTGGGAGTCTCTGCCTGATAAGGTGGTTTTATCAGAGTCTATACAGATGTTTAAACAGCAATTGGATAAATACTTAATATACATAACATATATACATAATATACAGAGATACACATTTAAATTTGTGGGGTAATAGCTTCTTGATCCAAGGATATATCTCACTGCCATTCTGGGGTCAAGAAGGATTTTTTTTTCTAGTTTGTTGCACAACTGGGTTTTTTGCCTTCTTTTGGATCAACAGCAAATATCAAATGTGAGAGGCTGAACTTGATGGATGAATGTCTCTTTTCAGCTATGTAACTATGCAACTATGTAATAAGCACGTGTCAAATAAGCATTGTGCATTAAGATGCATTCTAGTCATATTTTGCAATCTTCCATTGTTTATATAAAACCAAATCAATTATACTTTGCTTTTTCATATCTTTTAATTATGAAATTTCAATGCAATACATTTTATCTGTACTTGAAACTCAGATGTGGCAAAAACAACAATTTAAAAGTAAAACTGTTTAAAATGCAGTAGTATTAAACCAAATTGAAATTAACAGTAAAAAAAATGATTAGAATGAAATGGAGATACAGGATCAAACAGATTTTAAATAGAAAATACAATGAAAGAATTTGAGTGCAGTTGACAAATTGAGTTCACTAGAAGAAATCAATTGAGTAATAGGACATTTAGGGAAATATAACTTTGCTCACACAAAAGAATTCAAATGAAAATTAGAAACGTATAGGTTACATTTTTTTGTGAAAAAAAAATATATTTTTATGGGTTCCTCATCCAAAAAGTAAAAAAAAAAAAAAATGCAGCAAGTAAAAAAAATATAAAAGAAGAAAATTATATACAGACACAAGCATTCCAGTAAAATTTCTCATCTTTATGAAAAGACCAACAAAGATGACATTAACAACAACGCAGGTCATTACAATCAAAATATCTGTGAAACAAAGCAGACTAATTGGACAAAAACCAAGTCAAAACAACCATAGCTAGAGCTGGAACAGACATAAAAAAGACCGGCAGACGAAGAAAATCACACTACTTTTAAACCATTAATATTTATTAATTTAGAAAGTGTTTTAGCAGGAAGCATATATTGAGATTGTCTTGTTTTTAAGTACATCCTAGGGTGTAAGATCAATACAAAGCAATAGTAACAGTGAGTTGCAAATATATTAAAGGATACATTAAATCTTAAGGAGGAAGCATTTTTGTTTCATACAAAGGCGAGACAACATCTATATTATATTTGTAACATTCAAAAAAGCTAAATTATTCAATATTTAAAGCTTAAGGTGTATGCATTACAAAAAGACAATATAGATTTTAAGTTAGCATGTAGTAGAACAAAGGTCGCATTGCATAGCTCTAGGCAGCCCTGGGCCAGCTATTATTAAGTAATATATTATGATCACTTAAGTCGCTCCCTGATTAATCGCCTTATTGACAGCTGGTATTGGGGACAGCGATCACATTTCTCTAATCCCAATTTAATTTTCACTTGGAGTGTCAGCTAAAAATCCAAGTTAGGATGAGTCCAGTCTAGTAACATGGGTGTCCTGATAAATATTTATTCATATATATTTATTTTCACACCCTTTTAATAAAGTTTGTCGACTGAATTCCAACTGAATAGCATAGTATGTTCCCATTTAAATGAAATCTACATGCAGTCAATATTCTTAATTTTGAGTGTTCGGTTATATATTTTAAGTGTTCGATTCGACTGCTACCTGGTTTATTCCTTTATTATATTATTATTTATTTGATTTGGTGCCTGTCCCCTAACCATGAATCGTCTCTTTTTTGGCAGCATTAATGGAGACCAAACCTTGCAGCAAACTAACCTATTTGGCCATTGGCCATGTTGTTTTTTTGTAATGTGTCAAGCTGACACTTATGGAATTCGGACGACCGACCAATCAACCAAAATTTGGATGAATTGCAGTTTGTTTGAAGCTGAATGTACAACTCTAGCTGCTATGTCAAATAATACTTTATGAATAAGGCAGGTGAAAAAATCATATATTTTAGGTAATGGGATAATCTCCTCACTATGTAATTTCCATTAATTTCTGGGTAATGCCGTTTTCTTTGTCTGTTGTTGAGATGTTGCTAATTGCCCTGGTGTTGATGCAATAGCTTTTATTTTCTACATTACTGTGTTTAGCTTTTAGTAGTATGTAGCTTAAATTGCAATCTTTTTGAACCCATTGGAAATTCCATCATAAGTTACGCATCTAGAAACCAAGAAACTGAAAGGCCAATGAGATTAATGCTTATCTAGATGTCACTATTTATTCACACAACATATCTGATAAAAAAAAGGATATCTTTATTTCAATACAAGAAAACAGCCCTATGGTGTGTGAAAATGAGCCAGAAAAGAGTGATGAAGCAACATAATTACAGGTGGAGAAAGTCGCAGGAATTAGGTAAAGTATTATTAAACTATCTAGGAAGAAATGGGAGACAGCTGGTCATGCCTGACTACTTGGGATGAGTTGGAACACAACATGTGCAATAGGATCTAAAGATGAAAACAACCAACATGCTTATGAATTTATGATATATTGGTTATTGTTATCTATAGACACCATCACACTTTTAGTATAAATGTTAAGATAACAAAAGACCCTCTTTAGGGAAATTCCATCATTCTATCACAAGACTATGATCCTATCAGCTACCAAGACAAGCTACAGCCTTATGCAGAGCCTGGCTCCCAAACAGAACATTAACTAGCTCCCAGGACTCTCAGGTACAAGACAAGCTACAGCCTTATGCAGAGGTTGCTCTTTTGGATGGTCTACCTAAGATAACTTGCACCACTTATTTTATTTTATTCTTCTATTTCTTAGTTTCTATTTTTACTTCTCTCCCCTACAATATTACTACTTAATTGTTAACTTTGTACCTTCCATGATCAACCCTTGTTTTGGTAATTGTTTATTTTGTTAGTATTGTGCTAATAGTCTTGTTAATTTCTGTCCACCATTTATGACCTATCCCTATTTTGGTTAGTTTATAGTTATTGTGCTGATAGTCATGTTTATTAATGTTCACCATTTATGACCTACCCTTATATCTTTAAATCTCAAATACATTCTCCTCTGTTCTTTATTTTCTTTTCCTCGTTAACTGCCATTTCTCACCTCAATATCTGTGTCTTCCCCACCCTTAATTTGCTGTTTGATTTAACCCAGATATTTTCTTGCAGCCTGGGTCCCAAACAGAATATTAGCTAGCTTCCAGGGCTCTCAGCTACCAAGAAAAGCTACAGCCTTATGCAGAGGTAGCTCTTTTGTATTTTCACACCCCGCCCAACCCCACCCCACTCCAATCCACCCCACTCACTACATTTATAGATATAACAAATTACCTGACTTTCTAAACACACTAATTATGTCTCTCAAACCATCATCCCCTGCTCAATTATCACACTCCCTACCTGCAACCCCTGACCCCTCTCATCTCTCATGTGACTTTAAGATCCCACCTCATCTAATTTTGCATAAATAAAAATCCTAATTTTCCTTCATTATATAAACTCCTTTTATTCTCCTTAGAGAATGTTCTTCCTTATATTCTTTACTTTCACTCTTACCTCTAATTAGCAAAATCTATTTATTTCTCTGCTCACCAATCCCTGCTGACACCATTTTCATTGCTCCCACTTTACTTCCCTCCTCTCTCCTTTCATCCCATGCACTTTACGTATACCTTTCCAGCCTATCTCCACCAACCCTTTCTAAAACCTCTAAATACACACCCTCTCACAAAACGTTTAAATCCTACTATCACCTTCTCTTATTCTCTATCCTTCTTCTCCTAGCAGCTGGTGATGTCTTTCCAAATCCCGGCCCCACCTTTGCAAATCCACCATGTGCTAACTCCAGGAATCACAATAATCTCATACCCATCTCATGTCACTCTTCCTTTAAATCCTCCTTCCATACTGACCTTTGGAATGCACGCTCTGTTTGCATTGTTACTAAATCCACTACTGTGCACAACCTTTTTCACCTCTCATTCCCTAGACTTACTAGCCTTAACAGAAATATGGTTCTCTCCCTCTGACACCGCTACCCCTGCCTCTCTATTCTTTGGTGGTCTTCAAGTTTACCACAACCCAAAACACTCTGAAAGCAAAGGTGGTGGTATAGGGTTTCTGCTCTCGCCTCACTGCTCCTTCAAACCTCTACCCACGCCCCCTACCCTCTCTTTCTCCTCATTTGAATTTCATTCAATTTGCCTTTTCCAACCCATCTCTGCTAACATTGCCATTATCTATCATCCCCCTGGTTCCCCTCTCCTCTTCCTTGACCACTTTGCTGCTTGGCTTACCTACTTCCTCTCCTCTAATATTCCATCCCTAATTCTTGGGGACTTCAACATTCCCATTAACCTACCCTTGTCCTCAGTAGCCTCAAAATTACTTTCAATGACCTGCTCCCTTGGGCTATCCCAGTAGGCTAAGTGCCCCACTCATGTAGCTGGCAATACCCTTGATCTTATTTTCTCTCATGAATGTACAATCTCTAATCTCTGCAACACTCCATTTCCTCTCTCAGATCACCAACTCTTATCATTTGCTCTCAATAGCCCCCTACTCCATCATCCTCCATCTAACCCGCTTCAATTAAGAAGAAATCTGAATGATACTGCCCTCTAGCAGCTAGCAGCTAATATTGATTCCAACCTCTATCCATCCCTACTTTCTCCTGTCCCTCACTGGCTATCTCCTCATATAACACTACCCTCACCTCTGCCCTTGACGCTGCAGCCCCACTCCAAACACCTTGAGGAGAACACGCCCCCAACCGTGGCAAACTAAATCAACATGCTACCTGCAGAGATGCTCCCTTTCTGCTGAACGCTGCTGGAGGAAGTCACGCACCCAGTCTGACTTCCTCCACTATAAATTCATGTTGCGTTCGTACAACACAGCCCTTGTCCTTGCCAAACAGCCTTCCTTAACACACATATTAGACTGCTCTCTCTCTCCCTGTGTTGTCCCTGCTGCCCTTAAACATGCCACTGTAGTACCCATCTTAAAAAAAACATATTTTGACTCGTCCTCTCCTTTTAACTATCGTCCTATATCCCTGCTCCCTTTTTCCTCAAAGCTTCTGGAAAGACTTGTCTTTACCCATCTGACTTGCTTTCTCAATAACAACTCTCTCCTTGACCCTCTTCAGTCTGGCTTCCGCCCCCTCCACTCTACTGAGAATGCTCTTATTAAAGTCACTGACGACCTAATCGCAGCTAAATCCAAAGGGCACTACTCTATACTAATTCTTCTTGACCTCTCTGCTGCCTTTGACACTGTTGACCATGTTCTCCTTCTCCAAACTCTTCAATCACTTGTTCTTTGTCACACTGTCCTCTCTTGGTTTTCCTTCTATCTCTCCCAATGCTCATTCAGTGTCTCCTATTCTAATGATACCTCCTCCCTTTGTCCTGTCTATGTTGGAGTCCCCCAAGGCTCTGTAATTGGTCCCCTTCTATTTTCTCTTTATGCTGCCTCTCTTGGCAAACTTATTACCTCATTTGGATTCCAATACCACCTGTACGCTTGCCTTTCTTCCATCTCTGATTGGATGTCCTCCTGCTTTTTTAAACTCAATCTCTCTAAAACTGAACTCCTTGTCTTTACTTCTCCTAATTCTGATCCTCCTCTTTTCACATTATCTGTGTCAGAATGAATGTACAGTGAGGGAAAAAAGTATTTGATCCCCTGCTGCTTTTGAACATTTGCCAACTGACAAAGAAATGATCAGTCTATAATGTTAATGGAAGGTGTATTTTAACAGTAAGAGACAGAATAACAAACAAAAAATCCAGAAAAACGCATGTCAAAAAAGTTATAAATTGATTTGCATGTCAATGAGTGAAATAAGTATTTGACCCCTTCGACTTGGTGGCAAAACCCTTGTTTTTCTTGTAGTTGGCCACCATGTTTGCACACATCTCAGGAGGGATTTTCTGCCACTCCTCTTTTGCAGATCCTCTCCAAGTCATTAAGGTTTCAAGGCTGACGTTTGGCAACTCGAACCTTCAGCTCCCTCCACAGATTTTCTATGGGATTAAGGTCTGAAGACTGACTAGGCCACTCCAGGACCTTAATGTGCTTCTTCTTGAGCCATTCCTTTGTTGCCTTGGCTGTGTGTTTTGGGTAATTGTCATGCTGGAATACCTATCCACGACCCATTTTCAATGCCCTAGCTGAGGTAAGGAGGTTCTCACCCAAGATTTGATGCTACATTGCCCCGTCCATCGTCCATTTGATGCGGTGCAGTTGTCCTGCCCCCTTAGCATAAAAACACCCAAAGCATAATGTTTCCACCTCCAAGTTTGACGGTGGGGATGGTGCTCTTGGGATCATAGGCAGCATTCCTCCTCCTCCAAACATGGCGAGTTGAGTTGATGCCAAAGAGCTTGATTTTGGTCTTATCTGACCACAACACTTTCACCCAGTTCTCCTCTGAATTATTCAGATGCTCATTGGCAAACTTCAGACGGGCCTGTTCATGTGCTTTCTTGAGCAGGGGGCACTTGCGGGTGGCTACAGAATTTCAGTCCTTCACGGCGTAGTGTGTTACCAATTGTTTTCTTGGTGACTATGGTCCCAGCTGCCTTGACATCATTAACAAGATCCTCCCGTGTAGTTCTGGGCTGATTCCTCACCATTCTCATGATCATTGAAACTCCACAAGGAAAGATCTTGCATGGAGCAACAGACCAAGGAGACTGACAGTTATTTTGTGTTTCTTCCATTTGCGAATAATCACACCAACTGTTGTCACCTTCTCACCAAACTGCTTGGCGATGGTCTTGTAGCTCATTCCAGCCTTGTATAGCTCTACAATCTTGTCCCTGACATCCTCGGACAGCTCTTTGGTCTTGGACATGGTGGAGAGTTTGGAATCTGATTGATTGATTGCTTGTGTGGACAGGTGTCTTTTATACAGGTAACGAGCTGAGATTAGGAGCACTCCCTTTAAGAGAGTGCTCCTAATCTCAGCTCGTTAGCTGTGTAAAAGACACCTGGGAGCCAAAAATCTTGCTGATTTATAAGGGATCAAATACTTATTTCATTCATTGACATGCAAATCAATTTATAACTTTTTGACATGCATTTTAAAATACACCTACCATTAACCCCTTAAGAACCAAACGTCTGTAATAAAAGGGAATCATGACATGTCACACATGTCATGTGTCCTTAAGGGGTTAAAATAATAGACTGATAATTTCTTTGTCAGTGGGCAAACGTTCAAAATCAGCAGGAGATCAAATGCTTTTTCCCCTCACTGTATATGTGTGTGCTTTAGTATGCATCTGTATCTGTGTCAGACTGTACGACTGTATCTGTGTGTGTCTGTGTATAAGTATCTGTGTCAGTACGTGTGTGTGCGCAGCATTGTATGTGTATATGTCCATACACTACAAAATACAGAACGCAATACAAAAATACATCCCTGCATTCAAACACCAATGCTATACACAAATCCATCCCCGCAGTCAAATGCAACACTACACACAAATGTAAACCTGCATTCAAATGACAACACTACATACAAGCATATCACTGCATGCAAATGGCAACAGTGCATACAAATAAACTCCCACATTCACACACACACATACTCCAAATAAAAGCATGCATACATTTGACGCACAAACACTGTTCACAATTACAACTCTGCAAGGGTGAGCAAATGCTATATCACCAGCTAGCAAAGGATTATTGGTATTGAATGACAGTTGGGGATCTTTCTTTTAGTCACCCTAGAGCTAGAGGGAGCCCAAAACATATTTTACACCAGGGCCCCCCATCTACGCTAATTCTGCAACTGCTCCAGTAATTATATATGACTCAATTCCATAATGCTAAAAACCCAGTCACACAAAGTATTCTGGAACTAAACCATATAGAGTACTTTATCAGTATAACTTACTTTGTAATAAACATATTTTTTTTCAAGTACAAGGATACGTTAATATTTTAAGTCATTTTATGTATCGCTTTACTGGCAACAGTACATTATGAGATAAATAAAATATATAGCCAGTTTTTCTGTGTATGGGGATTTTTTTTGGAGAATATTACATTACCAATGCAACTTGTAGTGTTAAATGAAAATAATAAACCAACAGATAAACAAAAGCTGTGTTTAATATTTCAGAAGAATGCCTGTCAGTTTAAAATTCAAATAACTAATGGTCTGCGTTATAGAAACATTCTATAGTTCATTGAACTGTTTTAATGAACTGAGATGTTCAGATTCACTATTAACAGCATCTTGATGGAGCATCTTCTACAGACTAGTCCTTAGCCTTCAAGAAAATAAATTAAAATATATGCTAATAAAATTCCAGCAGGGCTATTTGCCCTTAAGGCAAGTGCAATAATACTTTCGACATAAAGATAGTGAATCATATAAACTGTGAGCAATATTATTTCACAGATAGCTAACTGTCAGGGATTAAATCAGGGGGAAGTTTCATGCTGTGACCATTTCATCACAGAAGCTCCCTGTGGGAACTTGAGACGCAAACTGGTTATTTCGAAATCTTTCTCTCCTTGTCTCACCGTAGACAAGTCTTGTATGATCACAATGATGCTTGTGTATGGCATTATAATTCCCCATTACAATTATTCACCAAGTGTGAGACGTAATTGAGAAACATTGAGCAATTTACTTTTATTACTAGGAGAAGTTGCTAAAAATACAATTGCACAATCTTTTTTTTTTCAATCTTTTTTTGTTGTCCCTATTCTAATATAACCTTTGCAAACAAACAAAAAAAAATAATATATATATATATATATATATATATATATTGGGAACCTTGTCACCTAGGGACCTAAATGAGAAGTGCTCTTATTCCATGTTCTTGTAAATAATTGTTAACTGTAGGGCCATCTTTGGGAGTCTTTAACTATATACTTTTCTTAAATTACCGCTGGGCTAATCGTGATAATTATTAGCCCTAGCACCCCATTAGGGGGAATTATGTCAGTACGTGTCCCATTTATGGTCCATGGTTTAGTTCAGAAGAAATCTTTCTTTTAACTGTTGAATTTTAAAACCTTGAAATAATCTATAAGATACATGTGGGTACTAACTCTTAGGTGTATATACAGGCTAGATTCTAGCCTGAGGGATTCTATATAAATACTTTCTTTCACTCTGACACAGATTTTCACCAGATCCCCTTTTAATTTCATGGGGAGACACTTTGGGCACAAACACTCACTGTCTCACCTTTATATACATTGGCACAATACACGTATACATATTTGAATAATCTTTACAACACACTCTAAGCAAGAGGATTGATTGTCCTCCATCCCTGTATTGAAGTTCGGGGTCTAACTTGATTGTTGAGAATAGATATATAATAGGAAATTTTTCTACAAATAATTGCACGTTTCATTTCCACTGATGTAAATAGGTTTATCATTATTAACTTTATTTAATAGGGTGTCTTTATCTAGACCTTCTTGTCTCCCAATGGCTGCAGATATCCTGTTGAATACATGCTATAATATCCTGTCATTTCCTTTTTGAACGCCGGGGTGCGCCATGATCGTCATGGCAACATCACGCTCAAACTGAGTAGGTATGAAGTTTGACTCAAATTGGCGCCTGGACATGCGGGAGCAGCCAGAGAGACATAAGCGTCTATGGTTGCCCCGGCGACGTGTGACACCGAGCTTGATGGAACACACTACTTGGTGGGCTCGGATATACAAGCCGGAACCCGGAAGTAAATGCAGCAGGTCGGCGATCTAGGTGAACCCCGCGGCAAACGGAAATGAGGATCACCTGTAAGTGAGTATCCTTTAATTTAATTTGTATTACATGTCCTATATAAGCTTGTTTCATTTTAATGTAGTTTGTTTATCCTGATGAAAGCTCTGTAAGGGAGCTGAAACATTGATGTCATTTAGAATAAAGAAGATTATATTCTGGAAATCCTTGGAGTGTCGGTATTTTATATATATATATATATATAAATATATATATATATATATAATTGCAGTTTGTGTTCCCCATAAGTGCTATTTCTTTATTCATTGCATAGTAAAAAAAAGTCATTTATCTTGATGTAGCATATTTTACATTACTCCATTTCCATTTGTAGTCTATAATTCTATGGATGTCTACTGGGATATTCAGTAGTAAATGAAACATAGGGTTTGATTTTGTGATAATTTGTGCTGTTTCAAAAAAAACAAAAAACATAAACCGTGGTTTATATGTTCCATGGCAGTACCCCGAAAAGTCTAGGAAAAAAAACACAGAATTAATAAAACAAGCAGAATGCAAGTCCTATTATTTAACAAGCCAATTCTGTTGAGAAATATCATGGACAAGACGCAGACGTCAACTTAGCGATAAAGAACAAATGTCATTCTGTGTATATTTTAAAAGGTCATGTCTCTGAGAAGTAGAAAATATATAGCATTGCATTTCACCTGTTCAATGCTGGATAGCACCAAAACACATGCACTTGTCAACTTTCAAATAATAAATGGTTATAAAGCCTGCTGCTGCAATTAGAGAGGTCAATGCTTCATTATAAACTGTGTGCTAAGGGTTCCATCTCCACGTTGCAATATTCCCTTAGCTGTCAGATTTCCTTCTCCATATTATTATAAAAATTTACTAGACCAGTTACTGGCAAATTCCTTCTTATTTCTGTCTTTTAACTAGCTATGTTCATGTACATATCAGTAATATACTAAAATGTAGGCAGCATACAGGACTAATTATGCTCTGTACACCTAGATGTTTGGGTGCAGGCAATCTCAGAGTATTTTCATTGACTGGCAAAAAAAAGTTGGTACATGCAGGTACATTTTGCCATAGTAACATTATTTATTTTTCAAAAGGTTAATAAAGCTGATAAAATATTGCTTTCTGCAGGTATAAGATGTAATCGTTGCCATGGCATGTTGCATAAAGCAACAATGTTTTATTGTCATCTGTATGTGACTGACGAAAAACCACTGTAAGTTTTTTGGAAAAAAATATATTTTGTAAGGAAAACTGTTACAAAGCAAAAAAAATCTGTACTTGAAGTTTATTTTTTTTTTTATTTAAGTATACATAGAGTATACAATTCAATACATAAAGTACAAGCAAATATTAGCAAACAATATAAAGGAAATAAACCAGGAACAGTAGACAATCACACTGTACAAACTACACAAGGAATATTTGACATAGTGAGACACTTAGCAGTCATCATCCAGAATTTACGTTGATGCGCACAATCGCCAGAGAATTTAAGTTTTACTTGTATTATGCTCTCAGATAGCCATAATAAAATCTTTTAGCACCTATAACCTCCTCTACTGTACCTGAGCAATATTAAACAAGGATGTGAATAGATAATAATCTGAATAAACACTGCAAATGGGCGTGGAGCATCATCTTACACATATTTATCCTCCTTACCCACAATATTTTAACAGACTTTCATGTAGAGATTTCATCCCTGTATACATTAATCAAGGGAATATAGTTGTACTTAAAGAGTGTGCCAGAAGAGGCAGTTATTCTCCAATTAAATGATTTATCTCATCAGCTTTATCGGTAGGGCCTGTGTTTTTGGCTTGGTTGAGTTTATAATATGGTACTAGGCCATAATCTGTCAGTTGGCCAGTAAAGAGGTAGAGGGATGACTCAGGTAAAAAATATGTAATCAACCAATAATGAATAATACTCTCTCCCATTAATCTTGACACCTGGAATATCTGGGTGTAGTCTTGGTTTGTGAGTAAAGTTAAGATAAATAGCAGGGGGAGAGTGGGCGTTCCTGGCAGGTGCCACTGGTGATTCTAAAAGGAGTTGGAAATAAATCCAGTATTTGATAGTGTTCTGTATAGTGACATATCCCCTTCTATAGACAGGGAGGGAAAACTGAGCCGTTCAAGGACACCCCTCATTAAGGACCAGTTCAGCTTGTCAAAGGCCTTCTTGGCATCTAGTGCCAAAAGAAGACATATATCACTAGTATTGTTCAGCTGGGAGACATAATTTAACATTTACCATGTGTTATCTGATCCCAGAAGGGTGCAGAAAAATCCAGACTGGTCCTTATGTATTATTCGGGTAAAATAGGAGAAAATCTGTTTATTGGAGTTATGTCTGAAAACATCTTTTTTTTCTCAGCTCTTTGAAGGGGATGATAGAGGAAAACAAATTCAGTATAAATGATAAATATGCAAACAATAATTACATTTCACAAATATTAAAATTTTGATTAAGCGAATTATTTGCTATTGAACAGATGTCTCATACTAGAGACGCGTATTGCATTTAACAGCATATGACTCATATCTTGACAATATGATCATAAAATACAAATAAAGCAAATGTTGCTCTTAAAATGAAATTATAATATGGCAGTATGTAGTAAACTAATAAGTAGTAATTAATACAAAGTTCAAAAAATTTGAATTTTATTATGTATTGACCCATACATATGCATCTAACATATCTCCCTCACTACAAATGTAAGTAGTCAAATAACATGTTACCTGATTGACTTTTTACCTGGGTTCCGCTGAGCATCAGTCTCAGCCTACTCTCTATCCTGGAAGCTGTCTTCACTTAATAGCTCATTGGCTCATTAACAGTGATTATCACCATATATACATTACCATGCAATTCTCACGAGATCACTTTTTGACATGAAATCAAGCCAATCAAAGCTCTCTGACACATAATTCAAAGCAGGGTGGTGCCTTTCTTGGACGAAGATTGTATTATTGTTTTTTGTGGTACATCCTTAGCTGTCTGGAGGGATTTGGGTGGAAATGACCAGTGGCATGTCCACACTCCATTAGATTAATATACCCCACCCAACACACAAAATCAGTGGGAGGAATGGGTACAATGGCACGTCTCCCTTGGATTATTTTATAGGCTGCATCTGCTGGCTATCTATTTTATATCCCCACTGTATGGGTGCATGATGGAAGGCAGCACAGGCATCTCCACTCCATGTCTCATTATTTTAGTCCACACCTGACCCTGTTGGTGGTGGCAGAGGTACATCAGTATGTGCTCCTATGTATTATTATTGAGCTTCTATTTTGATGGTTATGGGTGGGGCAAGGTGGATGAACAGTAATATCTCCACCCACCTAAAATACTTTAATCCCTAACTTTTACCTTTAAGTGGGTAAATGGGGATGCAGTGTCAGTGCCTCCCCCAGTTATTTAAGGCACCATCCCCATGGAGTGGGACCTTCTTAGTGATTGGGCAGAGATAACTGCCCATTTTGCTAGTTTAAGTAATGGTGACAGTTACATTTTAGTGCTGGTGGGAGCATGAGGAAGATTCCTTCCTATAGTTAGTGGTTAGCAACCATATAATGTAACCTTTGAACCACCAAGGGTTTCATTATTTGTGTGCTGGCTGCTAGTACTACCAGGGGGAAAATAATACTGATTATCATTAAAATACTGCATGCCTTTGGTTATCATTCTTTTTAAAAGCTGTACTTGTAAGTGTCTGAATTCTATACTTTGTATAGCATTTGTTTTAAATTAAAGTTGGCACTGAATGCATCTGGTCAAAGAGTGCAGATTCATTTGGGACGAATGAATTCTGACTGGATTTGGCTTTTGTATCTATGAGAATTGTCAATTTGGTCAGAATTTTCTGTGGTGGGGTGTAAAACGACTGAAGCAAATACAGATTTATCTATGTGTGAGAGCAGATTAAAAATGCCAAGGATTTCACTAAAAAGTTGTTCATTTAGATTTGTAACTCCGATGTACATCAAATTAAGACAATGAATCATTTTATTAGGATAACATCTTAAAATGTTGTTTTTAAAGCAGTGTCTCAAAATGGTTTAATTCCCATAATAGTTAGCTGTAGCAATAAATACTCCATTTAGAAGTATAAATGAAAATATTTGCAACATATAACATTAAATGAGTATCCTAATTTAATTTAATGTTATTAATTTAATCACACAGCATGTGTTAAAGAATTTAAATAACACTCATAATTATAATGCATTTAAATAAATTATATACATATACAAATAAATATGTGTGTGTATAAATATATATATATTTCACAAATATAATTTTTTTTAATTTTTTTATTAATTTATGAAATTTTTATTGAATCTTATTAAAATGGTTTAGTGTTTGGAGTCCATTGGTACTGTTGTTCCATTTGATGTTTAACCACTTTTCGTGGTTTACTGCTACATAAGAGTCCCAAGTAGTCTGTGTAGCAATTTGCTGCTGTGACTGTCTGGCAATATCAGCTGATCATTGTCAGACTATCACAGCACCCATTGATGGTATGAATTGGTATAGCTAAGGAGGAGCTTAATTTCTACTCTTATTCAGTGTTAAATAGTGTGAAACTGGTTTAACATGGAATAAAGGGGACTCCAGGTGCTAAAACCACTTCAAAGAGATATGTTTTTCATACCTATAGTGTCCCTTTTGGTGCTTAAATGTTGTATGTATTGTAAGACTACCATTTCCCATTTATTTCAATAATAATGTTTTTTTAAATTGCTATTTCAATAATAGTGTTTTAAATTGCCAGATTCTACTTCCCTGCAACACTTGAAAATGCTTAGTTGCTAGGTGATAGGATTATAATTCCTCTGAACCATGTGAACTCAAGCAGTTATGAGGTAGTCAGTAACTGAAATCTCGGATCAGGACATGCTGGTATGAAAGCTAAAAAAGGAGTGTCACTCGTTAGGTCTTTGTATTTTTTCATAAAGACCCCCAAGGTGACATTTTGACTTGCATTGTGATGGCAGCAGTTATGGAGAATTGCTTACATTAAGTTCTCTCTCCTAAGTGTCACCATTTTCTAGCTGACATAGCTTTTTGACTCTTGGCAATTTCACCTGCCAAGTGCCATCATCACCACTGTACTCTTGTGCATACCTACTAATGGACCTTGCACAAGATGTTGCACCCAACAACTGATGGGAAATGGTTGGGGATACTCTACCTTTTGATAAAAATTGGTAATTACATGAGTCAAAGTGGTCACTACTTTGTCTTATGTATATCTTTTGATTGCATTGGAATTCGGAGCAATCAAAAGACACTCAAAAATAACTTTTCATATTTTCAAAAATGCATTAGTTTAGCTCAACCTGGTTAATACTTGCTACAAAATTATATGGTAAAACAACGTGTATAACCCTTTATAAATACAAGTGGATGTTTTAGACATAAAATATTGCAACCTCTGTTTTATTATTATTATTATTATTATTATCGACATTTTTAAAGCTCCATCAAATTTTGTAGCACTGTACAATTGAGGAAGAAGACAAGTACAATATATGCATCCCAATAAAAAAGGAAAAGAGGTCTCTGCTCTGGAGATGATATCTATTGTTTAGAGTCCTTATTTAGATAGCCTGTAAGCTTACACTCTAAACGATTTAATGGGGAGTTGAGACAAAAGGTAGCAGGAAGAATTTGAAGATGACGAACAGAAAGAATTAATGGATATATGCAGTCACTGTTAATGTATAAAGGGAATGAGGAGGTAATTGAATGAGATATCAAGCAACTGAAGAAGCCTGATATAAAGTACGATGTAAAAGGCTAGGTGGGTGGCACATGTCTAAAAACATCTACATATATATTATCCAAGGGTTTCTATCACACTTATTCAATCCCTTATGTCTTCATTAGTGCGAGGCAAATGCAAAACAGAGCGAATTTCCAAATGCAGTCAAATTTCTGCATTCAGCTCAACTGGGTTTCTTTGTGGTAGCAATTCTAAAGATTAACCTGTATTGCTTGTTATTTTGTTTATTTAGTAAGTGAATGCAGGCACCAATCAATAGACATCGATGCATGTGAAGTAGAATCTAACGTTTTACTATCATATAGACTCATGTGTGTGCAAGCCTTTTCACACTGACATTTTATACACAAAAGCATCTATTTTTTCAGAAAAGAAAAAATATTTTCTGCTATTTTGCAATGGAGTTAAAGAGATAGACGCCACCAAACCACTTTTGTTACTGCAATCAGCTAAAAGCAGCCAGCCATGTCGCACTAAGAACTCATCCATTTTGCATTGATAATGTCTGTTTAATAATTCAAGGTATGGTTAATAGCTTTGCAAATTAAACCACGAGAGACTAACTGCAAAAAAAAAAAAGGAAAAGAAAAACACAATAATTAAAGCTAAGGAGAATTCAATGAAGAAAAGAAATCTGCCGTACTAAAGAGTGTTCCAGACACTGTCTCTGGATCAAATATATGCTTTTGGAAATAATAGATTGTGTGTGGTTTTTCTGCCCATATAACTATGTGTGTCTGTATGAAACAGACTACCAGTTTACAATACACAGGCACCAGGTATCATGTATGGTCACTAATGATGTCTGAGGAGCAATACAACCAAATCTGAGTCTAAACAAACATTTTATATGCATCTACTTTGTGTTTTCCGTAAGACAATTTGAATGATTGCCAGGGTTTAGAATGTATTGTGTTTACATTATAATGCAGAGATAGATTGACTGTATAGAGTACTTTAGAGTATTTTTATGGAATCATGTCAATGAGAGAGAGTATCAACTTACCGCTTAGCTGACATTTCCCTTGACATTAAAAACATGGTTATTTCTGATTCCTCATATAACTCAAGGAAAAAATATAACTTCAAAATGGATTTCAAAGGTCATCAGATCAACTCTGTCATGAACAAATATAAACATTAATCCCATCCTCATGTATGTACAGGCTAGATTTAGTATGGCATTGCTTTACAACAGCAGGCAGTGAAGAAAATCTAGATAAAAAAACACACATAGTGTATACTCTTCTCCTGCACTGGTCATATCCTAGCAGAGCAGCATTCCAACTCTTCTGCATTGGACAGAAGGAATGTAATAACCTGATAACATTAAAAGAGTAAAGAAAGGTAATTTAATTATTAACCTCCTAAAACGGGAGACAGGGGAGGGCTGGCAGCCTTAGGCCTGGGGGTCAAAACCAGTCAATTCTGGCCCATTGCACCACCAAATCAGTTCACCATCCATGCCCACCTTTTCCTGGCTTTATAATGGATATTGATGTTATGCTAATCAGTAGCTCTTTGCCATACCCCCTCCTTCACGGCTCTGACTTTCAATGTTGTCAGAGCGCAGGCTGAGATCTCTGAGCCTGTGCTCCAACTCACTAACTGAGCGCTGGAACCACGAGGGAGAGGATATGATCTGACTGCACCTACTGCTGGTGCGCACCAGTGGACCACCAGCAAATCATTTAAATTGAATATGCTGGTGTTCCCAACTTGTGAGCTGTGTTGGCCGCCGGGAGCCTCTGTTGTCATGGCACCCTGCGTGACCGCACAGCTTGCACACCCCAACGGCTGGCCCTGCTGACACCAATAAACTGTGGAAACAGAGCTGATCCCCCCCAAATTTATAAAGATTTGCTTACTGGATTTGTTGTAAGATTAAATCATGCCTCCTCCTCTCTCTCTCCCATGCGCTGCTCTGTAGGCTGGGAGGAAGTGAAGAGTAATCACATTCTCTCAGCACAGTGCCACCTGCGGCTGCATGGGGAACAGCTGTTTAATGTAATGCTTGCCAGACGGCCAGCTGCCGCAGAACCTTTTTGTTCCCGTCTCTGCAAAGGGCTCCAGGCACTGCTTGCTTTGAGTGTGAGCCACTGTAAATTAGGGGCAGAGGACACTTGCACTGCGGTAAAGATGGCTCTGGGCAGGAGGAGAGTGCTGTGCAATCAGTGCATTCCCCTCCTGTGGGTCACAAGTAGACTGGTGCACCTGCCCAGGATCAGAGCCAGTGCAAGGATTTGCCGCCCCCCATGTGACATCACAATGCCCCACCTATATGATCTGCCATATGAACTAATGCCAGTGCTGAACACAGTGTGTGTTTACATTAAAAAGCCTGCAGGGACTGGCTATAGACATCAGAACCACTTCATTAAGCTGAAGTGGTTCTGGGGACTAAAGTGTCCCTTTAATGTGAGGTAAATTATAGATTAGTGTCACTAATAATATACTAGATTGCCTACTTACAACCAGTGATGATGATGGGCTCCACTGGTCTGGTGTAGAACAGGATCTCTGGAGGCTGTTTGTAACTGTGGTCACAAAATTAAAAGTTCCAGTAGAATGGGAGTGTGTGTAAGAAATGCATTGTGTTTCTGTGTATATGTAAGAGAAGCAGTGTGTGTGTTTGCATGTGTGTGTAAGGGTTTGCATTGTGTGTTTCTGTATATGTGTGCAAAGGATGCATAGTCTTTGTGTGTAATGGATGTATTGTGTGTTTCTCTGTGAGTAAGGGAAGCATGTTGTGTTTCTGTGTGTGTAGGGATGCATTGTGTGTTTCTGTGTATGTATAGGGATGCATTGTGTGCGCATAGTGTGAAAGAGCTCCATGTCCTGCCCTGTGTCCTATAGAGCTCTCCCTTCTGTCCTTTAGAGCCCTCCCCTGTGTGTATGTATGTCTTATGTGTGTGTCTTTGCATGTGTACCTGTCTGTATGTATGTGTACCTGTCTGTTTGTATGTATGTGTCTTGTGTGTGTGTGTGTCTGTATGTATGTGTGCGTGTGTCTGTATGTATGTGTGCCTGCCTGTATGTATGTGTCTTGTGTGTGTGTGTGTCTGTATGTGTGCCTGTCTGTTTTTCAGTATGTATGTATGTGTGCCTGTCTGTGTGTCTGTATGTATGTATGTATGTATGTATGTATGTGTGCCTGTCTGTGTGTCTATATGTCTGTATGTGTGCCTGTCTGTGTGTCTGTATGTATGTGTGCCTGTCTGTTTGTATGTATGTGTCTTTTTATGTGTGTGTGTGTGTGTATGTATGTATGTGTGCCTGTCTGTTATATTGGGCTATAGTAAGTGGGCTACCTAGCTCAGCCTTCCTACTGGGCATTGCTATAAGGAAGGTTAAAAAATAGAAAAAAGGGATAAGAAAGGTGGGGAGGGGAATTAAGGAGGGAGATGAGAGGAGCTGATGCACAGATGAGAAATCATATTATGCACAAACAGAGAAGTCGTCTGAATATCACCGAAAGAGGAGACCTTTGTTTGTTCCTTACGAAAATCGAACCAGATATCAAATATTTAGTCTTGCAGCATCAGCCTCAAGGATCTCATTAATCACTAGTAAAGGTAATTTCAACTTACTTAATTGTTTTCCCATTAAACTTTATAAAGTTAAAAACATTATAAACATGCATTAAGTAGAAATAAAAAGATAAATGTACGTACATTTTTTTTTTTTTTAAAACACCCTCCTTTCTAAAAAATATTCCGGACTTGCGCAAAAACTGGTGGGCGGTAAGAAGATTTTTCCATCAAGAAAGATGCATTAGTGGGCGGTAGGTAGAAAAAGGTTGACTACCACTGGGCTAAATGGTCTTGCTAGAGATAGTGCAACTAAAAAAGTCCAGAAATGTAGTGGAAACAAAAAAGCAACATTGTATTAGCTAATAGTTGCTGCCAAACAATGTAGCCAATACATGTCTGTAACAATAAAGTGATGGCATGGAGAAAAAAGGTAAATACGAATTCAGTACCTTTGAGGGCACCCCTTAACCCAAAATGCCTGTTACTCCTAAATGGATGTATACGAAATGCCTCCCACCCCTAGAATAGATATAATGAAAGAACGCTGGAGATTGTAATGATAGCCATTTTTTTAAGTCAAAGATTTCCTATGGGGAAGCTTGCCCTGCATGCGCTTTAGGTCCCCCCATTGGTTGATGGAGGAGCCTGAGCAGCACCAAGGGACTTCAGCAATGGAATCTATGTGTTTAACCCCTTAAGGTCACATGACGGAAATATTCCGTCATGATTCCCTTTTATTCCAGAAGTTGTGTCCTTAAGGGGTTAATAGGTTTTTAAACTCTTTACATCCCCAGGGGTGGGTGTTCCAAGAGGGAGGGGGGGAGCAGATGGACCATTTAGTGTTAGGATTCTAACTTTGTATGACTCCTGACACTAAAGTTTGCCTTAAGTTTATGAGCTACATTTTCATTCATTTTCAAATAAATGTCACACTTGGAGACTTATAAACACAAATCTCTTGGTAGCGAATGGGGTTCAAGGAAAACTTTATACATATATGCAACTTAAAGCTGTCCCAAAATATTATAGGTGTTCCTAAATATACCAGAAATGAAATTTAATTTAATACATTTTATTAAATTGCACAAAACCATGCTAATTATTATCCATCTGTATATTTGGAGTGGCAAGCAAGCTACCTTTTTCTTAATAAACCACAACAGTTTTAGTGTGGGTTTTACAGTAAACAAATGAGCTATAGAGTTACTGTCACAATTCATGTAGGGAAAAACCACAAGACTGAATTATCTTAAAAGCTGATCCAAGAGTAAGAAGAAGACAGCAATGTTGTCAGTGATATGTTCTTGACTATCTCTAATTGAAATAGAGTTACAATAACACCTAAATCAATTATATAAAACAAATTTGCTAATTTCACAGTTTAGCAGGAATGTGCTAAGCAGTTCCAATCCATTAGAAAAAGGTGAAAATGATGTATTAATTCAACTAAGAACAAGATATTGCTCTAAGCATCAATCCTAGCACATAAGTTTCAACCATGAGAAGCAAGTACAATATATAAAAAGGATTTGCATTATAGTAATGTAGTAGTCCTAATTCCCTTATTTTACCTGCTGTTTTGGAACTATAACTCTCATGATACTTTGCCAGCCTAAATTTCAATATAATTTGCTGTTAAATACTGTCCGAGCATCCTAGGAGTTATATACACAGACTATACAGGCTATACACAGATGTACAATTCAGGACAGGAAAGGACTATTTGCTATCTTTGCTATCAAATAACTTAATAATTAAAGCACACAAACCCATATACACACATATGAAATATATGGCATCAGCATGAGGTTGGTTATACAGTAACCAACCTCATGCTGATGAGTTGCATTAACAACGAAACAGCTGTCCATGAGTGGTTCACTGGCTTTGCTCCTTTTCCTGAGTTGTGTTTCAAATGAGGCAAAAATGTGGTTCTTTGTTGAGCTCATTTGCATACACCTACCCAGAATCCCTTGCAGTAGTAAATGCACTGTTAGAGTGAGATTTCTGTGGGAAAAGCAAATCTTATGGCTTGACTGGTATGTGTATTTGTATTTAGCAATGTATTAAATATCCACTTACTTCAGGTGGAAGGGGTTTTCATCCACACTTTTTCCCCACCACAACTTTATTGGTATATATATAAAAACAGATACAATTTGTATCTTGTAATATCTTTTTTATTGGACTAACATAATTTTTTAATTACAAGCTTTCAGGAGAACCTCCCTTTCTCAAGTCTAAAGCAATTTTATATATATATATATATATATATATATATATATATATATATATATATATTATATTATAATATATACAATATATATTTTACAAGCTATAAGATGTCCCCATTGATTTCAAATGAAAATCTATTTTGTGGAAATGCATGTTTTATTCCTATGTGTTACTGCGTTTGCCACTTGTAAAAAGTCAATTTCATAGATTTAAAGAAGAGATCCATAATGTAACACTTAAAAAGAAACTGGTTTGCTTTAAAATTAACTATAAAGGTGAGGTGTCTATAATTAATTACAACTTTAAATTCCTAAAAATTTAGCTATTTAATATGCCACGTCTCACCAGAATCAAGAACAAAACTGATGTGTCCTGAGAATTAAAAGTCATATGTGATTGTGTACTGACATCAAATGATCAATGCTGCTTAACAAATGGTTAATTTATTCAATATGTTATTTAACATTGAACATCCAGCACCACAGGCAGAAGCTGCTAACCTCTATAGTAAAAAGGTCAGTTTTCCAATAATCATAATCCACAGGAAGTAAAAAAATCAAAGGAGACAAAATGATTATAACAATAGCAAAAACAATAAATGGCGTCCTTGAATATATTGAGTTAGAATTCACAATACCATTAAAATTTTACTTATTGAGTAAAACAAAAATAAATAAAGAATATCACAATATAAACAATCAGTGATGTAAAAAATTACAGCAAAACACTGCATTAAAAAGGGGAAATCGTATTAATAAAAGATATACAAAAGGAAAATTAAAATTAATACAAAACAGCAGCTACAGTGGCCATTTTATTTTAAGGTGGACGTCTGCACAGGATTGTTGGGACATATGGTTATTTCGGTCACTACCACCTGCCCCCTTACTGTCAGATTAACCAATCTGGACATTCTCGTCTGATCATTCATGTGCTTCTAACCACAAACCTGATGCCCTGATGCTAGTGGTTATGGTGCCAGGAGTGCAGCCCATTGTAGGCAGTCAATCCATTTTAGAACTGTATGACTTTTTAAATGTGGTCCGCTGGGTGACGCTTCCTGCCTCTTCTCTTGTAGGAAACAAAGCGGCATTAAGAGTCTTATGGTTTATCCTGCTCTGGCTGGAAGCTCTCAGCTCAGAACTAGGTCCAGTGGTGCTGAGAGCAATAAGCTGACACACTCAGCCAGTGAGCTAGCCTTCCAGGTAGTAGCTGAGTAGAGCTAACAGAAGCTCCTGAGCAGGCACTTCTGGTTCTCCTTGCAGCTAAGAGGAGGCAGGAAGCAGCTCATGGGCCCTTGGTAAGAAGTCAAATCACAGCACAAATGAGAAGGTGAAGACCAGTAAGAAGTAAGTAAAAACAGTTTGCCTTAGTTTTTATTGTTTTTTTGTGTATAGATACCACCCCATCTTTATTTTTTTTGTCTAGTTACACCTATTTTGTCTGTACGTTTTAGACATGTTTTATTTTCCAACAATAAACCTGTACTATTTCCTGGACATTTTCTATGAATAGCTTTTGAGCATGGTTTTTTCCTTCTCATTTGTGCTGCGATTTTATTCTTCATGGATATATGGAGCAGCCACTGAAGATCCTGATATGCAGAGCCAAGACCAAGTGAGGTGTTTTTTTATTTATCTTTTACCAATATTATTTTCCCCATATTCGGCATAGCAACACACTGCACTTGCATTACTTTTATTAAGTTAAAGAAGTCAAATCATTCTAAAATGGTTTGACTACAATGGGGAGCACCAGGGCACCTCTGGCACCTCTGGCACCATAAGGCCTACAGTGTGCTTATTTATAGATGCAATGTCAAGTTTACATAATTATATGTAAATTAACCTAGATAGCCTGTAATGTACAATTGCGGCATGGATATGGCAACATAGTTGATGTATGACTGCAATTTATAATTCATATACTGTATGCATATGAAGATAACATTATCAATGCCAGGTCAGGTATCAAGATTTTCCTGTCTCACAATTGAAGTTGTTACAATGATTGACCTACTGATTAACAGGTAAGTGTATTACTAGTTCAGTTAGCAATTAACTCATGATGTGTAAGGGGTATACGAAGGTTTACATTAACACCTGATCTATCAGTTGCTTTCAACAGCTGTAGCTGCCCACCCATGATACGGGTAGTGTGAATTACTATAGTAGCATTGGGTTACTATTGGATTGGCTTTATTGGATTTCTGCAGATCCAAACAATTTAAAAAGATCTTAGTACTTTTATTACTTCTGACTTTCTGGATCTCTTGGTTAATGATACCATCTTATTTGACTACTTGGAGTTGGTTAAAGGCTGCAGAGACCCCATTACCCAAATATCGAACAGGACTAGACAAGATCTCATATTTCATCCCCCATATATGTTTTAAACCCAAACATTAACACCTACACCCAACACTTTTGTACGATCCCATAGCTGGAGCAAAAAGCATAAATCAGAAATACAGAGTCGACAAAGGATATCACTCTCAACACACAGTGTGGGTACCGACTGTTCACTCCGGTTTAACTGTTCGTATTACTCCATTCCATTGCTTTAATATATTATATTATGTTCTCTATTTTATGTCATGACACTGATACGACATATGTAACCATTACTGTTTCATATTTGCCTAAAATCTTGTATTTTTAGGGGCTATGTTTTCTTGTATGGATTAATGCATTTTTGTCATGACTTTTTTCTGTACAATTATACCAACCTCATATGAAAAATGTGATATAAATAAAAGGTTTTTGGTTTTTAAAAAGCTTTAGAGAGTCCAATAATTTTGTGACTACAAGCACTTTAGAAGAATATCAACTATTTATTTTATTATTTATTATCAATGACATATGTGATTAAAGAACGTTCTTTGGGTTTTTATTTTTACTTAATTCTTTTTTAAAATTTTTACTAGGGCACTTTAAATACATTTTTTTAAAAAGTTAAGATTCTTTATAAAACGTACATTTGCAAAGGCATATTGGAAATTTCTTTTAGCTCTTATTCCAGATCCCGGAAGACATTCAGATAATATATTTTTAGTTTACTGCAAATTCCTTGTTCTGTTTCAAGGTGCCCTGTAAAATGCTGTACTTCATTTCTGGAACTGACACACTATGTTAAATTATCTTTAATTCAGCTATGCTTATGCTGATTAGTTTATATTCCTTATTTAGATATGTGCTCGAATGTGAGATTTTTATATTTCTTTCCTCCTTATCTATCCTCCCCCATGTAAATATCATGGAACTACATAGAAGTGTTGTAATTAAAATACATTGTATCTGTCAAGATGTTGTAGTCTCATACATTCTAATATGTCTACCCACTCTGAATGCATTTGACTTCAGAGTTCATTGGCTTAAGTTTATGCGGGGCTGTCAGATGTCAGGTACTTTCATTAGAGATAAACGTAGTACATGGTAATGAATTTTTAGTTAAATCTTCTGTGCACTAAAAAAAAATGTAACCTTTTGAGTGCCAGGGATGACTGAATGTACAAAATAATTATATATCAAATTGGCCCAAGAGACATTATTTTTTGGGGTGAGAAAGAATGCATGCAAAATTGGTAACGTTAGAGCAAAAAAAAAAAAAAATTTTGCATACATTTTTTCTCACCCCAAAAAATAATGTCTCTTGGGCCAATTTGATATATAATTATTTTGTGCATTCAGTCATCCCTGGCACTCAAAAGGTTACATTACCGAGTAGACTTTCTCCTTAAATACCAATAACAAAGATGGAGTGAACTATAACTCAAGTCCTGACAAAGCCGCAGGAGAAATGCGTAGACGTGCGTAGTGACATCATAAGGTGGGCGGAGCTAATTTGAGCCGCGAGAAACAACCAACCAAAGCACTAAAGACGGAGCTCGGAACTATCGGAGGCCCAGCCCGAAAATACACTACCTGGAGAGACATTGCCTGGAGAGGTAGCAGCTTTGGATTGGGAACTGGACAACTATAGTTGACCGTCTGAAGGTCAAAGCGCTTGTGAGGGCAGTGCTTTAAACTGCATATGCTCACCACCAATTTCGAGTAAGGGGCTGCGATACCCAATTCAAAATGCAATATATTCAAAAAAATTTATTAATATTTCTTTTAAATCTGTGTTAAATAAATTGTGTATTCATTTATTCTTCATCTTTTGATTTTATGCATATTATTATCAGTGTTTATACATACATGATTCATATGTAGCAATATTACACTATCTTGCATTTTGTCTCTTGTTTTACATCATTATGGAAACCTGAAATAAAGAAATTAGTCTAAGTATATATTTTTTTTGCGCTCCACTTTTTAATTTAACCCCTTCAGGACGGGTGACGGACGAGGTCCATCACAGAGGGGAGACCCTTAATGACGGGTGACGGACCTCGTCCGTCACGCGGTAAAATTAACCCCGGATCGCCGCTATCGCGGCAATCGCGGGGTTAATGGTGCTCCCGGTATGCCTCTGCATTAGAGGCATACCGGGAGCACCCGGTCAGGCTGCCCAGCACATGTGCTCGCTCTGACCGCAAGTCAGAGCGAGCACATGTGCTCTGTATACTCACCTACCGGCTCCCTGCACTTCCGGGTTCTGTGTGAAGTGCAGGGAGCCGGATCAGTGCTGATCCTGCCCCCTGCTGTTTAAAAAAATAAAGGTTATTTAAAGTCCCCCCCCCTTACCCATTTTAATAAAAAATTAACCCCTTCCCTGCCAATTGATCACTGACTACAGTGATCAATTGGCAGGGATTACATTTTACTATGATCTGATTTTTTTTTTAACCCCTGAGGGTTAATTCTTTTTTTTTTTTTAACCCTCAAGAGTTAAATTAATTAAATTAATTAATTAAATTATTTTTTAATTATATATTTAGCTAGCTGGGGTAGGTGGAAGTTAGTGGGGAATTGGGGGATTTGGCGTTAGGCTAACTAGGGGTTAACGTTAAAAAAAAGTTTTAAAAGAAACTTTAAAAAGTTAAAAATTAAGCTTAAAAAAATGTTTTAATAACATTTAAGTAAAAAAAACAAAAAAAACACACTTTACCTAGTCCAAATAAAAATTAACCCCTTCCCTGCCAGTCGATCACTGCCTACAGCGATCAAATAGAGATCACAGTATTATACTGTGATCTAATTTTTTTTAACCCCTGAGGATTAACTTTTATTTATTTGTTTAACCCTCAGGGGTTCAATTTATTTAATTAATTAATTTAAATATTTTATAACTATATATTTTGCTAGCTGGGGTGGGTGGGAGTTATGGGAAAATGGGGAATTTACTGTTACTGCTGCGTACTGCTAGTTAGGGGTTAACGGTAAAAAAAAAGCTTAGAAAAATGTTAAATCTGTAAAAAAGTTTTAAGAAAGTTTAGGAAAGTTTAAAAAAAATTTATAAGCAAAACAAAAGTTTAAAAACTAGTTTTTAAAAGTAAAAAAGTTTCAAAAAGTAAAAAAATACATTTTAAAAACGCTCATTACCACTACACCTGGAACAAACTAGAGAAAAAATTATCCCACGCCAAGGTTCAAAATATGCCTTTTGAATTACCCCAGGGTGTATTCTTTAATAAATAGTATGTGTTTGTGGGGAAGTTTCAATAACCAACCGTCTAAACTACTCCAAATTGGAACATGGACACAGCGTAAAACTTCAAAGTTAGAAAAAAACTGAATGGCTGCGTCTCAAATGCGCCCCTTCAACATCCACATATACCTGGCAAAGGTACATACGGGGGTATTGCTGTACTCAGCCGACATAGCTGAGCAACATATGAAGTATTATACAGTCATAGCACACATAAGGTTTGCAAAATATGCTGCGCAAACTCACTTTGTATGTCAAAAAGGCAGAAAAAATGCTTATTACCACTACACTTGGTACAAGCTAGCGGAAAAATGATCCCACGCTAAGGTTCAAAATATGCCTTTTGAAATACCCTGGGATGTCTTCTTTAAGAAATGGTATGGCTTTATGGGGAATTTGGATTAGATAGCCTGGTAAAATACTCTAAAATGGGACATAGGCACAGCATAAAAATTCAAAGTTTGAAAAAAACTGGAATGGCTGTGTCCCAAATGTGCCCCTCCGATGTCCACACATACCTGGCAAAGGTACATACGGGGGTATTGCTGTACTCAGCCGACATAGCTGAGCAACATATGAAGTATTATACAGTCGTAGCACACATAAGGTTTGCAAAATATACTGTGCAAACTCACTTTGTATGTCAAAAAGGCAGAAAAAACGCTTATTACCACTACATCTGGTACAAGCTAGCGGAAAAATGATCCCACGCTAAGGTTCAAACTATACCTTTTGAAACACCCTGGGGTGTCTACTTTAAGAAATGGTAGGCCTTTGTGGGGTAGTTTGAATTTAAAACCTGCGAAGATGCTTGGAAATTGCACATAGGCCCAGCGTCAAAATTCAAAGTTTGGTAAAAACGGATATGGCTTGGTCTCCTATATGGCACTGTAGCTTCACAAAATAGTGACAAAGACATTCATTGGGGGTGTATTTTTACTCAAAAGACTTAGCTGAGCATAATTTGGGAGGTTTGAACTTAGTGGCACATATGAAATATACAAAACGCCCAGCAAAAATGCAATCCGTATGTAAAAAATGCACAAAATAATTTTTTTACCACATACTTTGGCATATATTGGTGAAAAAATGGGGGTATGTTAAGGCACAATATGCACCTTATGAGATACCCTGGAGTGTCTACTTTTACAAATGGTAGGCCTTTGTGGGGGGTTTTTGAACAGTCAAACTGTTATAATACCCCAAATGGAAGCTAAGGCTCATTAAATCCATCTCTCAAAATTCTACTGTGAATACTGTAAAGGACAGGTCTCCTATATGGCACTGTAACTTCACGAAATAGTGCAAAAGACATACAATGGGGGTTTCATTTTACTCAGGAGATGTAACTGAACACAAAATAAAACTTTGTACAGGAATAGCACACACCAACTTTACAAAATATACACGAGAATTTCTCTGTTATAAGTTTGTGTGCCAAAAACCAAAAAGAACACAATTTTACTCCAATATTTAGCAGAGGTTGGCGGTGAAATGGCTAAGTAGAAAGTGTCAAAACAACCTTAGGTAAATAGCCCGTGATGTCTACTTTATATAAATATATACTTTTGTGTGGCAATTTTGTTTTCTTTTATGGCTATTAAGCTTACAAGACAAACATACCAAATTCTAAAATCGCTCCACATTAAAAGTTTATTTTACTCCTTGTGCTTTGTGACCTGTAACTACCAAAAAAAACTTAAAATCCCAGACACATTATATATTCTGTAAATCAGAACAAATAAATAAATTTATTTTTAATTACTTTCCTTAACTTGCACTAATTATGCACACATTATTATTGCAAAAACTGTTAAAAAACCCAATATTTTTCATTTTTTTTGCATTTTTCTGTATTTTGTTTATAATAAGTAAGCATTTATATATATATATATATATGTTATATCAAATTAAAGCCCTTTCTGTCCTTTAAAAAACAGTATATAATATGTGTCGGTGCAATAAATGAGAGAGATGCAAATTGCAGTTGAACGCAAACAGCAAGAAAATGCAAAAATTGCTTGTGTCATTAAGCGTAAGTCAAGCTTCTGAAGCTGTGTCCTTAAGGGGTTAAACATAAATAAAGCATTTACTTTAAATACACTGAACAAAATTATAAACACAAGACTTTTGTTTTTGCCCCATTTTTCATGAGCTAAAAAATATAAAAAAATTCTACCTATACAAAAATCCTATTTCTCTCAACTATTGTATACACCGATCCAGAGCATCCTAAACATGCTCAATGGGTGACATGTTAAGATGCTGGATGTCGAGGTCATGGGCTGGTGTGGTCTGCGGTTGTGAGGCAGGTTGGATGTACTGCCAAATACTCTGAAATGCCTTTGGAGACAGCTTATAGTAGAGAAATGAACATTCAATTCACAGGCAACAGCTCAGGTGGACATTCCTGCAGTCAGCTTGCCTATTACACGCTCCCTCAAAACTTGCAACATCTGTGGTGTTGTGGTGTGTGATAAAACTGCACATTTTAGAGTGGATTTTTATTGTGGCCAGCCTAAGGCACACCTGTGCAATAATCATGCTGTCTAATCAGCATCTTGATATGCCACACCTGTGAGGTGGATGGATTATCTCGGCAAAGGAGAAGTGCTCACTAACACATATCTGTGAACAATATTTGAGAGAAATAGGCCTTTTGTGTACATAGAAAAAAGTCTTGGATCTCCAAAAACAAAAGTGTTGTGTTTATAATTTTGTTCAGTGTCCAACATCAATGGTTAATGCAATAATCATAATTATATTACAATATTTATTCATTTTAACCCAATAATTCTATTTTTCACATTCTATTTTAATTATAGACACTATAATTTTATAATGACGGTTGCATGACTCTTTAGAAATTGTCGACCACTTATCGAAGGATAAGCTATGCAGCCTTTTCCATTGTTTTGTGGAATAATATAGAGATGGCTATAGTGATTCATCTTCTGTAGTAAAAGAAAATGTAGGGTGGGAACTGCCTAGGCTAGAATTGAGATTTTAGAATTTTGATTCAGTTGCTTGCCTACTAAAGCATACTTGTGCTCTTCCACTTTCCTGATTGTGCCTTTCCTGATTGTATCTCTCTAAGCCATTGTATGGTATTTAGTTGTAAATTACCCAAACACATTGAAGTGGCAGTGTCACGCCCTCCCACCACTCCCATGAGTATATCATAAAAATGTAGTCTTCATGAAATACTCCAATTGACTGTGTTGGAATTCCAACCCAGTCCAAATATATCCTGAGACAAAGTAGGCACCAGTAATTGCTGTAGGGTAATTAAGCTCTTTCTATAGAGGATCCGGTAGTTTATAGACCTCAATGCTATACTTTCACCAGGAGAAGAAAAGTATCACGAAGATGATAGTAGCACCCACGAAGGACAAGTTCAGGTAAGTAAATCTCACCTCTCCCTGCCTGCCCTGGACACTGGACCCTGAATGGCGGTTACCATCGGGGGTCTTTACAAATTATGCATTATTACAGATCTCCCTTCCTATGGAATAGCCTGCCTACCATGATCAGACTCTCCCCTAGTCTTTAATCATTTAAGAAGTGCCTTAAAACCCATCTCTTTAGGAAAGCTTATGACCTCCCAGAGTAACCTCTACCTTACATACCTGTCTCTTGCTCTCTCCTAAGGGGCAGTACTCTACTCTCTCCTCCAGCTCTGCTTCACTTCCACCTTATTTAATTGCTATTTCCTGTCCTAATGTGTTTTATAGACTATAAGCTCTTTTGAGCAGGGTCCTCTCCAACCTATAGTTCCTGTAAGTCTTCTTGTAATTGTCCTATTTATAGTTAAATCCCCTCTCATAATATTGTAAAGCGCTACGGAATCTGATGGTGCTCTATAAATGGCAATAATAAATAAATAAATCTGCTTTAAGCGCATTAAAGGGATCCTATAGTGCCAGGAAAACAAACCTATTTTCCTGGCACTATAGGCTCCTGTAGTTCCCTCCTCCCTCTAACCCCCCCACCCCCTCTCGCGGAGCTGAAGGTGTTAAAAATCATTCAGCCCCTTACGTGAATCCAGCGCCAATGTCCTTTGGTGCTGGCTCAGGCTCCGCCCATGCTCTTCCGCCACCGACGTCAGCCGGCGGGGGGGACCTAATGTGCATGCGTGGCAATGGCCGCACAGGCGCATTAGACCTCCCCACAGGAAGCATTATTCAATGCTTTCCTATGGGGAGAATCTGATGCTGGAGGTCCATGAGGATGTCCAGCGTCAGATAACGGACCAAAAGTCCGTTTGTTAGACAGCCAATGAGGGGAGACTTAAAGCTGCAAGGTAAACATTGCAGTTTTCTAGAATGCAATGTTTTACATTGCAGCACTAGGTGCAAAAGGGTCACAGCACCCAGACTACTTCAATTAGCTGATGTAGTCTGGGTGCCTACAGTGTCCCTTTAAATAGTTGCTAAGCAGGAGTTTACTTATAGATTAAAAGAGTAGCAGATTTCAGAGCTCTGGCTGCATTGGGCAGCAGTGTACTGATAATTAGGACTAGATGATAGTTGCTATGCCTGCTGCACTTACATCAGCATATCTCTTTTTAATTTTTGGATATGTCTTAAGATTTTTGGCGAGCTCAAGTAGGTTGACACAAAGCCATTGATTATGCAGACTTTCATTGATGCCTTCTTGACTCAATGGATATTATTAAGTAATGCTTATACGGACACAAAATAGTGTACTGGTTATTCTCAGAATTATGTTCACAGCTTAACATGATATTGTTTGTATGTATGTTCGTGTATGTATGAGCAGGGCCTTCTTCATTACAGGCATACCCCGCTTTGCTGACCCTCACTTTGTGTACACTCGCGAGTACGGACATTCCTGCACAGCACAGCTGCAGTATCGCAAGTGAGTACATTCCCGCACCGTGCAGCTGCAGTGCCGAAGAGGCAGAGATGATACATGAAGTTCCTGCCAATCCCACACCCTGGAGTTGCCAGTGAGCTCAGAGTTGCCCACCAGAGTTGCTGTCCATCTAAAAACCTGCATAAAGGCAAGTATACTTACACACTATCCTGTCCTGCTCCTAATCATTATTTGTCCTTCTCACTCTCTACTGTATCTGTGTATTCCCACATGTGCCCACTCCTGAACCATCTCAAAGTTCCACTCTGCATCAGGACCCCATGGCAGATTACCAGGAGTGAGATCCAAATTGTAAAACAATGCCTTAAGATTAACTATGTGTGTTAAATGATATTGTGGTCACAGTGGATAGTATAATATATATAGGTAAACTCTGCTTATATACACTGTACTGTAAACTCTGCTTATATACACTGTACTGTACTGTATATACGCACACCACCCCATCCTGATACCCCATTAAAGCCCCTGACACCCTATAACAGCCCCTGACCACCCCCAATAAAGCCCCTGACCACCTGCACTACAGCCACTGACCCCCCCACTACAGCCCCTGACCACCCCCACTACAGTCCCTGATCCCCCCACTACAGCCCCTGACAAACCCACTACAGCCCCTGACACTCCTCTAAAGCCCCTGAACACCCCCACTACAGCCCCTGCCCCTCTCACTACAGCCCCTGCCCACCACTACAGCCCCTGACACTCCTCTACAGCCCCTGACCACCCCCACTACAGCCCCTAACCCCTCACTACGGCCCCTACCACCCCACTACAACCCCTGACACCCCAACTACAGACCCTGACCCCATCACTACATCCCCTGATCCCACCACTACATCCCCTGACCCCACCACTACATGCACAGACACCCACATTACAGCCCCTGGTCCTGAATGTAAACCTAATAATTTAGGGATAATTTAAATGTATTATTTATTTCAGTTATGCCTGTAAATGACTATTGCAATGCAGTACATGCATTGTGAAGTGAAAAAAAGGTATTGCTTCACTTAAAGTACATTTTCATTTTACATACATGCTCTGGTCCCATTGTGTACTTAAAAGTGGGGTATGCCTGTATTGTATCTGTCAACATAATTTTTTTCTGTCGATTATTTAATGCTAATTAGCCCAATTTATAATTGTATTGCGAGGCAAAAACTGCAGATACTATATAAATGCAAATGACAATAATAATAGTTTATGCATGGTGATAGGACATATAAGGCATCACTTTGCATTAAGCATCAGCCCCTGCAAGGAATTTCTTTTGGACTTCAGTTTTGGTTCTGATAGTTGCAGTCTCTAAATTGCCACTTCCAGTGTTCCTATACATTCCTGAGAGAGCAGTGTTCCACTTACAACCTACCTGTTCTCAACTTTTTTTCGCCATATATGATAAGCCTGGGGTCAGAATCAGCAATGCTCTCTATGTTCAGTATTTTATGTCTCAAAGGAATCTGAGCCTCCACTTAGTACAAGAAAATGGAGCATCTTTCTTTTTATTTGTTCAGAAAATTCTGCATCCATTTATCAAAAAACATTTTTGTGTTTCTCATAGAGGTCGATTGAATTCTCGAAGACCCCACTGAGATCACGAATTCCTTTATACTTAACACTGTAGACATTGATATAGGATGCAACTCAGCTTGCGATATTAGATGAGAAAATAATTTAATTATATGCAAATTCCACTTCCTGAAACTTTCAAGAAATTATATATAAATATATTCAACACCTATGCATTGGGAGTACTGAAATGAAGTCCATCACACTCTGTGCTAGCAAAATGAGACTTAATTAATGGCTTATTCTCCGCACCAATAATTAACAATAGTGAGCTGAGACTGTATGGATCGTATTATTTTCCTCCCTGTCGGGCATTAGGTATTTAATAAACGATGAGGGGTTCCTGTAGCTTACTGTTAACTAGGAGGGAGCATTAATTTATTATTATCAAGGTATAAATTCCTCACCGTCTGCACACAGAGAAATATACCTTTTTTAAATTAAAAATTCATTCTCAACTACCTAAAACAGAAGTAACATCTAGCCTCATATTATTATGTTGTTTGTTCAGTTAATTAATTCCATAAGGCAATTGTATTGTTTGATTAAACATTTATGGAAGGAAATTTCCTCCCTATTATTACCCTTCCTTTTTCCCTTTTTTTATTTATATGTATTTTATATAATTTAGATTTTCTTTGTTATATGTTTCTTGTAAAATATTTAGCAAAACAAAATTCTCAATTAAAATAATTTGAAAAGAAATTTACAAAAGTACAAAGATGCCTAAAATAATAGGAGGCTATATAACTAAATTGTCACAAGAAAGGGTTGTAATTAAGGCACAAACATGACACATAAAATCTCTACTCCATAATTCCAAAACACAATTCCTATTTCTAACTTCTAGCCCCAACCCTATGTGTTAAGATTATGGTTACTTACTCTACAGCTGTAGATAATTAAGGGTACCCAAAAATGGTTTAAGAGCAAGCAATTCCTATGACTTTGAATTTATACTGATCTCGTCTAACTTTTCCATTTCTCCAAAATATCTTTGATTACAAGCTGTATTATACCAGTGTATTTCATCAGAGGATTATTGTAGAATCTTATTGTGTTCATTCGGCCTCTAGTCCCACCTCTTTATTTGACAAAAAAACTCTACATTCAAATGATGCCTTAAAGACATTCAAACACATATCCAAGCCCTTACACAGATGGTTTATCTACTAACCTAGCAATAATGAAAAAAATTGACAAGGGACTTTAGGTGTGCTAGCAGAACTAAAAATAAATTCTCCAACAAAGTATTATTTTCCAAATTGGCTATTTTGACCTATGATATTGCTGCTAATTCCTCTAAATTGTCATTTAATAGGAAGTAACTATTGCCACTGATTAGTAGGTAAAAATATGTTGCACTTAAATAGTCTTCGGCTAATAGTAAGTACTTTAGTTCTTAACCAAAAGCCTGAAATGTATTGGTGAATATAGCATTTGCCCTTACTGATTGCTATTCAGCAGTAAGAAAAAGGTCATAACAAAAGTAAGACGCCTTTTTTTAACCGAAAATAGGACACTCAGTACAACCAATTACTGGAATGGTCCCAAGTAATATTTACTGGTAGCTTTTCCACTGAGACTAATTAACTTACATGTGTTAAACAAAATTGGCTTGTCTTCCTTGTGTTGGATATACTGCTTTTCTTCAATAAGTCAAATGATTCAAAATCCAACATTAAAAGATATCACATAGCACCGAGACTTAATATGGAGCCTATGTGCCCAGGAGAGTCTACTGGGGTATAAGACAGGTTTTGTTCTACTTTCCAATATATAGTTTTTCAATACTGCAGAGACTTGCAACATTGAAGGATTTCAAAAGGTTCAGTCAGCAACATTTCACATACACGGTCAATAAATTTCATCAAACGTTCATAGGTTTGTAGAATAAACAAAGGGAAAAAAATCAACAAAAATGCTTAGAGGGTAACCTACAATAAAGCAGAGGATGTAAATAAAACTTACACACAAAGTTGAAGTTCAAAACTAAATTAAATAAAATTAAAAGTCTCTGCTGTGCTTCCACTGATTAAATATATCAAATTTCTATCAAAACACTTATTTTGGTTCCATTCACTGGATGAGTTCTGGAAACTTCAGAACCAACCTGCAAAAAGCTTCCCTAAGATCTAAGGAAAGCCAGCCTCCTCTGGCGTAAATCCTTCGGCCCTGTAACAAGCCACCTACCAACAGCAGTCATAACCTAGAGGTGGGGGATGAATGAATCCCTCGTAGTGAACTGAAATGGAGCCCCACACACACTTACATCGGAGGAGGTAGCACCCACATTTCTAGAGGCATTAAAACTGATGTCCCTGACTTCCAACTCATCCCCAGAACCGTCCACTGATTTTTGGGATCCAGAACGCGCTGTTCCCTTCATCTCGAGGCCCAAGAGTTCCCAGGCAGTGGAACGAATAATACGCACATGGACTGATCCAACATATGGCACCTGAATTCCAGTCGGAAGACTATTCTCTATTCAAGCATCACTTCGAAAAGTCATATGACTACAAATATACTCTCTTTTCTTTTTGTTTTACTTTATGTTCAGTTTTGTTTTATTAATACTTTCTTTTCCTAATATTGTAAGACATAACATTTACAGCACAGCTCAATAGCATATTGTCCCAGTTTGCACCCACACGGGATTAACACAGCCATACCCGGAACATATAGTTCCACCAAACATTTAGAACAGCAACTAAAAATGTCCTCCATCCTCCCCACTACTCCCTCAGTCAGGAGTAACGGCACTTAAAATAGAGTATTACCACAAGCGTGAGTAGCTGCACTAATGACTAGCTACACTCAATCAACCTTAACCCATTAGACATTATACCTCCGAGATCACACACTTTTATGCAATCACTGCATCTTCACCTCAAACTACCATGCACGCATATATGCCGAGACTTCAGCTACCCAACTCCCTAACTGTTCCTTCAGCATGTCAAGACATAGCCCCTAGGAGCAATGTAGGAGTACTACACACCTAAACACCCACCACAAGTTTTGTAGCCTATGGTTGCATCTAGGCCTACGTTAGCTTGTTGTATACATATATAAAAATGGTGCAATTTACCAATGTTATACAACCTATACTTGTTCATCGCTCTACCTAATTATTATTGATAATGTTTGCCTTATGCACTGTACTGATAAAATAAAGAATTAAAAAAGAAAAGTTGAATTTCACATTCTTGGGGCCAGTTTGATAGCTTGTTTGCTAATACGCACATACGGTAGTTCTAAACTGCACGGTCAATTCCCAGCAAAGTTAAGGCAATCTGTTTTAATTTTTTGAGGTTGATAAACTCAAACTGGACTGGATATCAAAAATTTCTATTTAGTGACTGCCTGATCAAAGATTGTCAAAGTGGTCGAAGTTCTCTTTGGAAAAAAAACATCCACAAAAAAACCTATAAAAGTAGATATTATAATTGCCACTAAATTGTATTTGCTCATTAAAATTCCTTGTTTGTGTTATTTCCCTAGACTTAGCTCCTTCTCCACTGATTCCTTACACCAAGTATCCAGAGATCACATAAACTAAAGCTGTATTCATGCACGGTAAACTAAATCTAAATAGAGACGTATTAAGGAGAGCCGAAGAAATGAAAATTGCAATTTCATCCTCATGGCAAATGTAATCCAAAAACACAACAGACAAAAATCTCGATTTCTATGCAAATTGCTGTAGGTATGAAATCATACCAATATTACATTATATTTGCTTTTAAACAAAGTCTAAATATAAACATACAATGGTAAAGTGATTGGTTCTCTCTATAACATGCAGATCGTTCATATATTGAATCTCAGACATTTAGAAAAGCTGGCCCTTTGGTTCATTTGTTTCTTTTTTGAAGTATGCAACATATACAGATCAAAGATAATGAAGAAGTAAGAAAATATAAAAAACATTCTATTTTACACATACATATCTGAAATCCTTCCATATCAAACAATCACACGTATCACTTCTTTTAGTCTACAAATAAATACCAATGCTAATTAGATTACAAATGAATCCTCTTTCGAAGTGTAAATCCACAGCAAAGATTTCCCCCCTGGATAAATACAAAGCCCTTTATTTAAATTCAACATGTCATTTTGTATTCACAATATTTTAGTTGTGAATAGCATATTATGCTATATAGCTTTTGCTATATAGCATAATATTTGGTGATTTTTTTTAGGATGTCTCAACTTGAAAACAGGTAATTTATTGGTACAGGCGGAACCATACTCAGAATGGTACAAATATTTTGTTTACCATATACAAGCATTGATAACTGCCTGCATATTGTGAAATGACAAAAGTAATGTTTGAACTTTTTGTATTTTAGATACATATATTTATATAGTTGATTATTTTACTATTTTCTGGAAATAAGGTGCAGTCCTGGAGTTTCTCCTGATTCCCTTTAGCTCCATTACAGCTATGCTCAACAGTAGAACCATTAAGGTTCCTTTACCAGTCTACAAATTGTAGAAAATGGTAAAATATAGGCAATCATAGCATATTTGGAAATGTTCTTCAACTTGATTATATATAGTCACAGCTTGGCTATCCTAGACTACATTTTTTTCTTAAAATTTTCTACAACATGGAGTTTAAATAGTAATGATCAATGTCTAATAAAGACGGTGCACATTACAGATGGATAAGGCTAAATCAAAATAATTTCATTTCGGAATCAATGACTGTCATCAATGGTTAAGCAAAAAAAAAAAGAAGCAAAAGTCAAGGTAAGGATGGAACATGATGCCAATTCACCTAGAAAAAAACTGAGTCAGATTTGAAAACTAGCTGGAAGGAACTTATATATTAGGTGTTGAAGATAAACAGGGTATGGGTTGGATTCCCACTGCATCAAAATGATGGACAATGGTCCTAAATTGTACCTGTCAAGGAAAAAAACCTTTGTATCTAATAAAACAATATGTATACTTTGTGCTGGTCAGATAGCTAAAAGACATTTAAAGGGATTCGATAGTGTTAGGAATACAAAATTGTATTCCTAACATTATAGTGCCCTCTGGTCGCCCCCTCCCTTGTGTCTCCCCCCCACTTCCCCTGTTGTACATAAAGGGTTTAAAAAATATTTTATTTACTCATCTGATTCCAGCGACAATGTCTTTCGGCACTGGGTTGTCACTCAGCCACCTCTGACGTCATACGACGGGGGAACCTAATGGGCGGCACATTAAGCCCGCCTCATAGTAAAGCATTGACTCAATACTTTACTACTTTCCTGTAGGGATATCTCTGACACTCATCAGTTAGGCGACCTGGAGTCTTAGTACTGCAATGTAAACATTGCAGTTTCTCTAAAATGTTTTATATTGCAGGACAAAGGGCAATAGGGACACTGTACCCAAACCACTTCAAAGAGGTGAGGTGGTCTGCATGCCTATAGAGGTGAAGTGGTCTGCATGCCCTTAAAGCTAAATGCTATTCATTTTATTTTTCAATAAACTTTCAACCTAATTTTACTTAATATACCAAGAATGTGCTTAAATTATGTAATTCAGAAAGTGCCTCTGTTGTCCTAGCTATATAATTCATGTATATATTACACTTGCCATCATGTATCAAAACCAGAAGTTACACGTATTTTATTTATACTTCCACGCCGTAATGCTATGAATGCTCTTATGATCATAGAACACACTATAATAAATTGATATGAAGAATTCTCTAATTCAAGTTATTTTTTAATAAACTGTTGCTATTTCATTGTTCCAACAAGCCACTTTAACGTTTAAGCAAATATTTACAGAACAAAATATTTGCAAGAATATTTCTGTACTTTGATTTCACATGGTTTTACCTGTCATTAAAGGACCTCTAAAGGCACCCATATAATTTCATCTCAATGACCTGGTCTTGATGCAATGGTCCTTTAGTTTTAACCCTGCAATGTAATTTGCCCCGGATTAAAATTCACAGAAGTTCACATACCACATGTGACCCACTGCCCCTGAGTACGGTAATACCCCACATGTTGACCTTCTACATTTTTCAGTGTTATAGGGTCAAATTACTGACATGCCAGTTTTGACATTTACCATAGACGTCTACACAAATTCATTTCACCTGGGACAAATGTATCACATTCCTACGCTCAAACTAATCAATCCATCACATAACTCCCAGATGGATCGATTCATTCAGGTATAGAGTAACAAAAATTGTATTTGTTCATTGCAGGTAAAAAGGATTTGTGCAAAGTATAGTTTCCATTTATTTTACCGTTTTTACTTGGCCGATGGCAATATCAGAAGAAAATAGAAACTTCTAACTGCACTTTACCCCCATCCTGGCAAAGAAAAGACAGCTTGAGTTATTTAGTATGAGGCATTTTGTGACTTTTCATTACTAATTACTGCTGAATATCACCATAAATTGTATTTATTTTTACACCAAATACATTTTGAACCTTAAAGGGACAATATTTTGGTAAGGGTAGTGTCACCCTGTGAATTGACACAAAGCCAGCATACTTAGAGCCAGTTACAAAAAGGCTCTAAAAAAGGTGAGCACCCATCCCTTATTATATTTTGGATAAATCCACTTTATAATTGGAAATACTACACACAGAGATTTTCTATTTGTTTTCCCTTCTATATATATCGTGGAGAGGATCAGAGAGAAACCAAGCTATAAGAGAGGTACTGTTTGTCTACCTTAAAGACATAGAAGTGTTTGAGTTTAGAACCTAAATCCATAGAAAAGGCTCTTAAAATTTGAGTTTATTTCCACTCACTGGCTAAAAACAAATTAGTCCACTTGTTTCAAACAATATTGTACTATTTCTTGTCTCTTTCTGTTTTTCGTTTATACCCCTAAAACATTCCTAAAGGGGTGTTTAGATATCTATTTCTGTATAATACACCTTTAAATACACTTGTTTGGCGCTGAACTCCAGCTGGGAACTTACTAATAACAATTTGTAACGGATCACCTGGCACCCTGACTGGGTACCTCCATTGAAGGATGCTTCTAGCGCTTCCTGAGGGCTCCAAGCACTCTAGCAGACACCACAACCACCGCATGCCAAACCTCTCTTCCTTCAGAGCGAAGCAGGAACAAGCTCTTAAAAGAGCTTAGGAGTGATTATAGCAAGGGAATATGCAGAGCATAGCAATCCCTTGTAGCAGGTTCCCCCAATAAGAGACGGGATTCCAAATTGAGAATGAAGTAGAACTGAAGTTTTAATGAAACACTCTGCTTTTATGCACATTTTACACACATAGTACCTCCCACAGGGTTTTGAAGAACAACCAATCCAACAACATAGTAAAACACTCCCATTCATTTCCACAAAATCCTCCCCTCTGCCTGTGATATAATTACTGAACACAATGGGTTAATGTAATTATCACAGGCAGGAAAAATATACTTTTTATACATGTACTGTAACTTTAAAACTATACATTCAATCTTCATAATATTATTACAATATATTAATATATTATTAATATATTATATACTAATAATCAGCATGCTTTAAATATAAACACTCTCAAAAATCATACAAATCCCTCCAGCGGTTAAAAAGTTAACTGGAAGTCCTTTCTGACCGACCGCGAGCAAATTTTCATGCCCAAAACAGTTCCATAGATTTGGGCTGTGCGGTCGGTCTATTCGAATGCACGAACGAGGCACCATTTGTGCAATTGGCTCAGTATAGCAGTACATTCAAACTGCCGAACGGGACTTAGTTTCCAGCCGCAGAGTTTAAATGTAGGAGAAGGTAAGGGTCAGCGGTGTTTGTTGAAATGTGTGGACGATTTCAGTTCCATGAATTTGGCTGCACACACCGCTGACCGCGTTCGGTTGAATAAAGATGGTCGTCAATTTACCTACAGCAGGCTCCCAACCTATGATGTAAATTGCATGCACGCTTCCACTTCTGGGTTGTCCGCCTGTGTGATACTTGGTTCAGTAAGCCCCATTTACTGAACCAAGTGGGAGAAAGCCATGCACAATGGTTTTTAAAGGTTTGGAGACATAGTCTTAAAGGGGCATTGTCACACAAAGTCTCAATATGTCCCCAGACAGTTCTTAAAGGGCCAGCACGGTCCAATACAAGTCCATAAGCCCAAATGCAGTTCTTAAAGAGCCATACACAGTCCAATAGAAGTCCATAAGCCCCAAAACTGTTGTTAAAGGGCACAATCTCCCAGGGGCCATAGTCAGAAGGTAGGAGGCGGGCAAACAGGCCCTTCCAAAAACCAGTGGCGAGGTCACTTTCGCCACACAATTTATGGAAGTAAAATGTAATTTAGAACAAAAATGTATCTTATTTACACAGACTGAGCTCTAAACACATTGGTTGTAGTTCAAAGATACAATACTGTGAGTATTATTGCTGTGGAGCTCTTTTATACACTCAGACACACCAACAATATGGAGCTTCTAGAAAATAGGGACATTAGTAAAGAAAAGAGAGACAGAGGAATTTGGGCCCAAAATATGAACTGCCCCTTCTAAACACAGACACTTGGGAAGTATGTTTCTGAGTGAACTTTTTCTTCTGACCTGATTTATGCATTTTATAACTCACTGATAGAAGAGTTAGATAATCTACTAGTTGAGGAAATGGCTAAAATGACAATGAAGGGGGAAGTTATCATCATGGCTGACTTTAGTCTTCCTGATGTGAACTGGAAAACCAAAACAGCTGCTTGTGCCAGGAGCACACATATTCTAATCTCCCTACTGGGACTTTCTCTAAAACAAGTTGTTGAGGAGCCAGCTTGCAAGGAGGCAATACTAGATTTAGTGTTAAAGAACCATTCCACTCTTCCAACCTACCTCCCCACAAAAAACACAGTTTAGTAGATATACACCCAATTAATACATGCATGCATATTTTTATTACAATTACAAAAGCTGCAGTTTTTGTGCCTGCAGTCTTTGTCAGCTCCTCCCCCTTTTTCTCAGGAAGAGACTTTCAGTCTCTTCACAGGGAAATAACAAATCAGAGGCTTCTCACTAAGAAGTCTCTGACTTGGTCCACACGTGCACACTCAAGCACCGCGGCATGCACACGCGCATGCTCATGCACATGCAGCTGCTTGTGCACTACTGAAGCTGGTCTGAGGTCTGTTAGGGAGGGAGAGGGAGGGAGAGGGAGGCAGGCACACTCAAGTAGAGCATGCCTGCCACTTCCGTTGGCTCAGGAGAGCTAACGGAAGTAGGAAGGAATCCTCCCTGGCTGTTTGATTGACAGCCAGGGGGGAGTTCCTCAGTTAATTTATAAAAGTGCTGATTTCTCATAGAAATCAACACTTTTAGAAACTGGGGTTAAATGAGGGTACTCCTCAACCATAATTTTTGGGTGTGGAGTGGTCCTTTCACAAATGGAGATTTGGTATCAGATATTACTGTAGCTGAACATTTAGGATCGAGTGATCACCAGTCAGTGTGGTTTAATATAAGAACAGTGACTGAGTCACACCACACAAAATCAAAAGTTTTAGACTTTAGAAAAACAGATTTTTCTAAAATTAGAATGTGTGTAATGGAGTCATTATCAGACTGGAGCAGTTTAAATGGAGTCCAAGAGAAATTGGATTATTTAAAAGTTGGACTACTGAAGACTACAGGAAATTATATTAGGCTTGTCAGTAAGAGCAAAAAAAATAAAGAAACAACTGTGGTACTCTGCAGAAGTGTCCAAAATAGTAAAAAAACTAAAAGTTAGCATTTATATATATATATATATATATATATATATTTAAAAAAAAACAGAGTGAGGAAGATAGACAGATCTATAAGATTAGGCATAAAGAGGCTAAGAAAGTTATAAGAGCTTCCAAATCACACACAGAAGAGAAAATAGCTTAGTCAGCAAAAAGAGGGGAAAAAACATTCTTTAGATACATAAATGAGAAAAGGAAAGTAAAACAAGGATTAGTTAGATTAAAAACAAAAGAAGGTAGGTATGTAGAAGAGGATACAGGTCTAGCTGACTGCCTCAATGAAAATTTTTGTTCTGTATTTACAGATGAAAATTAAGGAAAGGAACCTCAGTTAGAAAAAAAGCACAAATGAATCATTTGTTACATGCGCGTTTACAGAGGAAGAGGTTCTGTTTCAACTGTCAAATGTAAAGACAAATAAGTTGATGGGGCCTAATGGAATACACCCAAAGTTATTGAAGAGCTTAGAGGTGTACTACAAAAACCATTAACAGATTTATTTAACCAATCATTGTTAACGGGAGTAGTCCCAGAAGATTGGAAATTAGCGAATGTTGTGCCCATTCACAAGAAAGATAGTAGGAAGGAGTCGGGCAATTATAGGCCAGTAAGCCTTACTTCAGTAGTGGGGAAAGTGATGGAAACCATGTTAAAGAATAGGATTGTTGAACATCTAAATCACATGGATTTTAAGATGAGAGACAAAATGGGTTTAATTCAGGGAGGTCATGTCAACTAATCTTATTGATTTTTTTGATTGGGTAACTAAAATAATAGATCAGGGCGGTGCAGTAGACATTGCTTACCTAAATTTCAGTAAGGCTTTTGACACTGTTGCACATAGAAGGATTATCAATAAACTGCAATCTTTAAGTTTGGATTCTGATATTGTTAAATGGGTTAGGCAGTGGCTGAGTGACAGGCAACAGAGGGTTGTAGTCAATGGAGTATTTTCGAAGCAAGGTCTTGTTACAAGTGGGGTATCTCAGGGATCTGTACTGGGACACATTCTCTTTAATATTTTTATTAGTGACATTGCAGAAGGTCTTGATGGTAAGGTATGTCTTTTTGCTGATGATAAACAAATATGTAACAGGGTTGATGTTCCAGGAGGGAAGAGACAAATGGCAAATGATTCAGGTAAAGTAGAAATATGGTCAGAGCTGTGGCAACTGACATTTAATGTGGATAAGTGCAAGATAATGCATCTTGGATGTAAAAACCCAAGGGCAGAGTTCAGAATACTTGATAGAGTCCTAACCTCAACATCTGAGGAAAGGGATTTAGGGGTAATAATTTCAGATGACTTAAAGGTAGGCAGACCATGAAATAGAGCAGCAGGAAATGCTATCAGAATGCTTAGTTGTATATTGAGATGTATTAGCAGTAAAAAAAGGGAAATGCTCATGCCATTGTACAGAACACTGGTGAGATCTCACTTGGAGTATTGTACGCAATACTGGAGACCGTATCTCCTGAAGGATATTGATACTTTGGAAAGAGTTCAGAGAAGGGCTACTAAACTGGTTCATGGATTGCAGGATAAATCTTACCAGGCAAGGTTAAAGGATTTTAACATGTATAGCTTGGAGAAAAGACTAGACAGTAGGGATATGATAGAAACATTTAAATACTGTACATAAAGGGAATCAACAAAGCAAAGGAGAGACTATAATTAAAAGAAGAAAAACTGCCACAACAGGAGAACTAGTCTTAAACTAGAGGGGCAAAGGTAACAAGAGAAAATAATGTATAGAGGTCAGGATGGTGGTTCCAGTTCCACCAATAGAGGGGCTTATACCCAAAATAGAGAATTAAGAAATAGAAAATACTAAGAGTCTCCTAAAAATGAGACTCAAAACAGTTTTTTAAGAAAGCAAAGTATAGAAAAATACCTAATACATATTATGATTTAAAAATCAGTTAATACGGTTAATACGGCCTCCCGGTGATGGAGGCGGTGGAGGCGGGCGGGGGGGTTTGATCTTTGGCCTTCAGGCCTCATTTTGTATAGATACGCCCCGTTGGCCAGACCCGGCTTGTGTTGTGAGTGGTCGTGGGGCGGGGCCAGGCTTCTGGGGGGTGGGGTGATTCCCTGCAAGAGGGAGTTCCCCCTGAGTCCTTGTATCTAATTTTGCTATGCTATAGAAACCCATTATGATGGTAAATTTCATCAATATACATCAAATATATATATCCTAAACCTTATGCAAAAATTAAAGGTGCATTATATCGATTGGTCAGATATAGCAGTGAGAATTAGCAATTTAGCAAAGTCGTGGAACAATAGAATCGTGGTCAAATAGATGATAAGTTTTACCCTCCAATCCTTGGCCGTCTCTGCTAATGCCCACAAGCCTCTGGGGGTCTTGGAGTGTCCCTGTAGTCGTGTGACTGGTAGAGTGGGCACTAGGGAGTAGCATTTAGATCGTGTTGGGGTGTATATGCCCGGTGGGCAAAGTTACTCTGCATTGGGGTATCCCGTTTTGTACAGGGGGGATAGGCGCTCCTCAGTCTCAGGGTCCAGGGCACGCAGAATGGCAGGAAGGGCCCTGGGAAGTGGGAAGGTGTGTCCATGGGCCGTGACCGTGGCGGTTACCCCTGGAGTGATCCCTCACCCAGGTAAGTGGGGCAATGGATGGGGTGGGAGAGCTTGGTTTTACTTGTCCGGTCTTGGAGTGTCAAGATGCAGCGGTTATCCGTCTCAGAGTCTCAGGGCGTCCCGGCCTGTCATCAGCGGTGGTGGCAGTAGGGTGATGCCCAGTGAGTAAGCAAACCGTGGATTTCGGCCGGGTTCGTTAAGAATGTAGGTTTGGTTTTCTTTTTGTACTATTAGTTTAAATGGGTGCCCCCACATGTATCGAATGCCGTGATGGTTCAGTGTGAGGGTCAGCTGCTGGAGGTCCCTCCGTTTCTTCAGGGTGGGTGGGGTGAGATCTTGGTAGAATGCCAGGCGAGTCCCCTGGTATTGTGGCAGGGTGGTTCTGGCGAGGCTGAGGATCTTTTCTTTAATTGCGAAGAAGTGCAGCCTGATTATGACATCTCTAGGGGTATCTGGGTTCAGTGCAGGCAGTCGGAGCGCTCTGTGTGCCTGGTCTAGAAGGAGCTCTTGCATTGAGGTTTCGGGCAGAATTGTTCTGAACAGGTCAGTAAGTGTGGTATGCAGGCCGTCCGCTGTGACCGTTTTGGGTAGGCCCTGGATCCGAATGTTATTCCTTCTGGAGCTATTGTTTAAATCTTCCAAGCTCTCCTCCATGGCCTTGATTTTAGCGTGGAGGTAGGTGATATCCTGAGAGTGTGCTTGAGTGGAGGCTCTGAGATCTTTGATGCGTGTCTCCGTGTAGTTGGACCTGTTCATCAGGGCCTCAATGCCTTCCCTCATGCCTGAGAGCCGTTTGTCTAATTCTGTCGCAATGTGGGACTTGATGTACTTTGTGGCCTCCCTTAGCATGGTTTGCATATCGTGCAGAGTTAGATGGGCATCCGAGGTTTTGGCATATTGACTTTCATCGGAGTCTGTGCCGTTTTCCTCTGTCTGTTGGCGGCAAGATGGCCGCCGTTGTTCTTGTTGCGGGCGGAATATCGTGGCGACCGAAGGCGTCTGTTCCTTTTTCTGTTTTCCACCCCCCATTGCTCTGGGTTGTTGCTGGCCGAGCGGGGTGGGTGTTGAGAGTTCTCTGAGGGTGATTAGTGGATTGTGTGTGCGGATGTCGGCGGATTCAATATGCTGGGAAGAGGGAGCTACAGGATTATGCTGCCATCTTCCAGAACGGTCAGGCTCCGCCCCCCTGCATGTACTTTGTCTTATTGTTCAATTTACTGTTATTCTGCCCCGCAGAGACATATTATTGTACCGTGTTTATTATGTCACTAGATATTGAATATCACACATGCAGTGTGACAAAAATAAAGAATAAAAAATAAATTTAAAAAAAACTATGGGATTCACATTAAACTTGGAATTGTGGAAAAATTACAACATAATTTACTAATATTAAAAAAATATATATTGAGATTCCCTTTATACTTGACACAATTCTGAGAATTTAAAAATAAAACACAATATCAATTCACATGAGCAAATACAACCATGTGTTAAAAATGTGTTCCTCGGCACAAACAACTGACAACAAATTATACAAACAAACCTTAAAGATCCCTGTGATGATTTAACACATGTATAAACGTAGGTGCAAATCTACATATTTGTTTCTGGATAGGGGTTGCTGGGTCCTTCTTTAGTTTTTTCATTGAACAATTTAATAAAACCATATGATACAGATCATGGGTTGTGCAGATAATTTCACCTGATCTAATAAATCAAGGTCACTATTGCAATGAGGGCATTTTAGGAGCTAATTACACAGTATCTGAGTCTTCAAGAAAAACATAGTCAAATTTACAGTGTAGATGTCAGCGGTATTTCTAAAATTAAATTTAAACACTAAAATCTAGCATTACATAATTATCTCAGTAAATACGTTATTTTGAAACCAGATCCTTTCATTCATTGGAGAATAGTTTTAATAATAATGTTGCAAGATATACTATATTTAATAACATATTGATAAACAATTAATAGACAGAGAGACAAACAGACAGACATTTACTTTCCTCTGCAAGGAAAATATTAATTTCACTACATAGTTATTTTCATGCATATTCTTAAATATGTAAACTATCTTAAATTTTCAATTAACATATATTTACTTGAAATAATATAACTCATATTTTGTGCTGCTTATTAAACTGTGTGATGAACATAGATAATAGAAAACGCATCACTTCAGTCCAATATTGTATTAAGAAAGAAAAACTTAAGTGACATTGTAGGAAAGCCAAATATATTGTTTCAATTATATGTTTTGAATACTTTTTGCTCTCCAGAAAGTTATGCAGATTTACATGAATATTTAATCATCTGTTCATTTACAAAAAGCGATTTTACTCAACACAATCAGCACAGTTGCTATTATACATTATTCATGAAAAAAAAAAACGGGACTGGGAGATATATCTTTGGTGAGGAAGTCCCATTGAATGGAGAACCATTTTGTTTGATTAACCTGATGATTATATGAGAAAGAGTGAGATTAGTGAGATCTATAAAGAGATTTTAAGTATCCTACCTGTGAGGTGTGGCATTTTAATCTATGGTTAGAGTAGCAGACATTTACTAATGTTTCCATGGGTAACGAGCACCATAAATGACATCATAGTGAGCGAAGTATGAACAACGTTGCCATGGAGATGCATATGAGATCAGTTTTTGTATCCAAGGTAACATTGCTGACACATCATGATGTCATTTACTGCAACTGTTTATGCAAAGGGACATTACTGGGTGCCTGTTACTATGATAAGATAGATTTGGATTGCCACATTTTGCAGGTTCATTTTGAGCTTTTTAATAATAAATGTGAGTATTTATCTTGTGTGTTAGACTATATAAAATTGCTATATATCATTTATACTTATTATACACCGATCTGTGGTCTGAATTGCTTTTTTAAACTTTATCACTTGCATTAAAGGCACATTTCAGATTGGATTTACTATCCATATTTCATGCATTATGCAGACAATTCATAAATAAACATGCACTAAAAAAATCTAAACAGAATTTCAGTCCTTTTTTAACCACCATATTTTATAAAAATCTGATCTGCATCCAATGTCCACAAATTCACCCATATCTGTCAATTCCCGACTTTCTATAGCATTGTCTAGAAGAATTAGATAGCTTGTATGTGTGCAAGCTTTCGAACGTCCAATAGAGACCCTTGAATGTCAGACTAAAAACGCACAATTTGATTGCAAGCAGCATTTCATTCATTAAGAGAAACGAATTTCTCAATGAATAAGATGCTGTTCTCGGTTCCATTACTCATAAGGTGACCTGCCTAAATCAGAGCAAGGCATTAGGAACTAAAAATCTATCAGGGTTATTCACCACAAGTTGTGAATTCAAGAAAAAGTTCACATTTTAGGCCAAAGTAGCCAAAAGAGAATTTTTCCAAAGCAGCTATGTTGGCCTTAAAAATTTGCTTTGAACTCTTACTTTAGTGAATAAATATGTAACAATGCAGCCATGAAAAATTTATGCAAATAGCTCTAATATGCATCCACACACCCCTCTAATTGCAAACACACCCCTCAACTGAGATATCGCATACAATGTGGGAAGTTCAGTAAATCAGTGAGAATAGGCATAATGCAAATGGCATTTAAACATATAGACAAAAAGTATAACTGCTCCAAGAGAGCCAATGGAAACAGACACGCGTTGATTTTGCCCCTAGATTATAGGGGCAAAATCAACACATGTCTGTTTCCATTGGCTCTCTTGCAGCAGTTATACTTTTTGTCTAAATGTTTAAAGGCCATTTGCATTATGCCTATTCTCAAGTGAATCTGGCTCGGTTCTTCGTGCTTTATTTAAAGGAACACTATAGGGTCAGTAACACAAACATGTATTCCTCACTCTTTAGTGTTAAAACCACCACCTAGCCCCTCCTCATCCCCCTTGCCAACCTAAATATAGTAAAATCGTACTTGTATTTCAGTCTGGAGCTGTGGTCTCTGCCTCCGAACTGCCTCTGACCTTTGACATTATCAGAAGTGGTGGTCTGAGCCAGTCACAATGCTTCCCCATAGGATTGGCTGAGACTGTCAAGGAGGCAAATCAGGGACAGAGCCAGCACAAGTCAAACATAGCCCTGGCCAATCAGCATCTCCTCATAGTGATGAATTGAATCAATGCATCTCTATGATTAAACTTCAGTGTCTGCATGCAGAGGGTGGAGACACTGAATGTTGTAATGCATGCTAGACAGGACTGCCCAAGGAAGCACCTCTAGCAGTCATCTGGGAGTGGCCAGTGAAGTTATCACTAGGCTGTAATCAGTGGCGTACACATGACCCATGGGGCCCCGGTGCGAAAATTGATCCGTGGGCCCCCCCCCCGCGCGGGCCGGGCAGCAACACATGGCGGTGGGCACCTGGTCGCAGGGGTTACAGGGCTGCGACCCCTGCGACCGCGGTATGTACGCCAGTGCATGCAGATGCACACACACTTAAAGGACCACTCTAGGCACCCAGACCACTTCAGCTTAATGAAGTGGTCTGGGTGCCAGGTCGAGCTAGGGTTAACCCATTTTTTCATAAACATAGCAGTTTCAGAGAAACTGCTGTGTTTATGAATGGGTTAAGCCTTCCCCTATTTCCTCTAGTGGCTGTCCCATTGACAGCCGCTAGAGGCGCTTGCGTGCTTCTCACTGTGATTTTCACAGTGAGAGCACGCCAGCGTCCATAGGAAAGCATTCATAATGTGATCGGCTGAATGCGTGCACAGCTCTTGCCGCGCGTGCGCATACAGCCGACGGGGAGGAGAAGAGGAGGATCAGAGGAGGAGAGCTCTCCGCCCAGCGGTGGAAAAAGGTACGTTTTACCCCTTTCCAGAGCCGGGCGGGAGGGGGTCCCTGAGGGTGGGGGCACCCTCAGGGCACTATAGTGCCAGGAAAACGAGTATGTTTTCCTGGCACTATAGTGGTCCTTTAAAGGACCACTACAGACACCCAGATCACATCAGCTCAATGAAGTTGTCTGGGTGTCAGGTCCCTCTAGTTTTAACCCTGCAGCTGAAAACATAGCAGTTTCAGAGAAACTGCTATGTTTCACTGAGGGTTAATCCAGCCTCTAGTGGCTGTCTCACGGACAGCCACTAGAGGAGCACACTGAACGTCCATAGGAAAGCATTGAGTAATGCTTTCCTATGGGCGGTTTGAATGCGTGCGCGGTCGCATTCGGAGCTGAGAGGCTGAGGGATCCTCAGCGCCAAGGGAGTCCGGCGCTGGAGAAAGGTAAGTGCTGAAGACACACACACTCTCACTTACAGACGCATACACACTAGCTAACAGACACACACATTTACTGACAGAGATACAGTCAGCGACAGACATACATACACACTCACTTACAAAACATACACTCATTGACAAACACACACTCACTAACAGACATCAAACAGACTCACTAACACACACACACTCAGTAAGACACACACAGTAACACACTCACTGACACTCACTAGCAGACACACACACTAACACACTAACACTCACATTAACACTCACTAGCAGACACACACTAACACTCACTCTAACACTCACACACACTAACACACACACTAACACTCACTCTAACACTCACACACACTAACACTCACACACTCACACACACTCACACTAACACTCACACATGATTTTTTTTTTTTTAATATAATCCCCCCAGCCTCCTTACCTCTTGGAGTGCTGGGGGGGATTATTCCCTGGGGTCCAGTGGGGCTCCTGGGCGGGTGGCCGGTCGGGCAGGCAGGCGGGCGCGCGAGGGAGCACTCAGTGCTTCCTCTTCAGCTCCCTCGCGCGCCGCGTAGGGATGCCGGCGCCGGAAGATGACGTCATCTTCCGGCTCCGGTATCATTGCGGTGCGCGAGGGAGCTGAAGAGGAAGCACTGAGTGCTCCCTCGCGCGCCCGCCTGCCTGCCCGGCCGGCCACCCGGGGTCAGCAGGGCCAGCCTCAGGGGGGCCCTGGGGTCGTCGGCTCCTGGGCCCCCCAGGGGAAGAGGCTGGCCCTGTGGGTACATACCCACATACCTGGTATGTACGCCAGTGGCTGTAATGTAAACACTGTATATGTACGCCAGTGGTTGTAATGTAAACACTGTATTTTCTCCCACCAGAATAAATACAATAAGCTGTAGTTGTTCTCGTGACTATTGTGTCCCTTTAATCACAATATTCATTTAAAAATAACATCTATTAAGAAATACTTGCAAAATATAAGCTAAAAACAAAAAGCATGTTGAAGATTTTTTTCCCTTCTCACCCAATTATATTGTATTTTCTTGATCATTCGCCACAACTTACTGTTTAGTTAATAAACCCTTTTCTGTGTTTTTCATGATTTAACCCAACTCCCATATATAAACAATACAATTTTACATGTTGGGTGTTTCCAATCACTTCACAATACGCTACTTTTATTGTTGTGTGTTTCATTGTAACATTCCATGCATTTTCATTTTTTTTTTACTTCCTCGTTAGTTTGTGCTCTTCAATTTCCAGCTGTTTCATTTAAATCTCCAAAACACCATCACAAGGGAGTTCTGTGTAATTGCCCATAATATGCAGTGCATTATCCATTTCAGGAACTTTGCTAAAAGACAGCCGCAATAAGGGGTTTTCTGAAGGCAGTCTGGTTTACACTAATGGATCTAACAGGAAGGAAATGCAATTTGAAAGACGCTGATGCATATGTTCTATTGTTGAATATACTGTTTGATTTAATTATTAAATGTCAGTGATGGAAAGGCAGATCCTGTTCAGTTCATGTTAAAATGTAGTGCGCTGTTTTCCACCAAACGAAAATGCATTCTGTATAAATTGTTTAGATCATTGAATATCTCCTTGATTTCTAAAATAATTCCATATTTCTGCATGTGCCACATGGTTTGAGATGTATGCATAACCTCTCCAGTTTCCTTTGTACATGTATATATGAACAGTCAGCCATTCAGTTATACCCGTATATAGGTGTTGGAAGAAATAATGGAAAAACCTAATAATATTATTCAGATTGTTACAATAATTATTCAAAAATAAGACCACCTCTTGCAAGGCTGACATAGATACTGAATTGTTTATAGTGATCTATTGCTCCATTATTTAATTTAAAAACGTCCATTTTTAATTTAAAACACTATGGACTAAATGTTACTTCATCCTCCTGGAATTCATCTTGGGAGTTTGCCTATGTATAGTTTATTTTAACAAAATATAGGAACAAAACCAGAAAGAGCAGTGTCACTGAGGCCAAAGCTGCAAAAGGTGAGAAGAAGAAGCAGGTGGTCAACAGTGTTGAAGGCAGCAGAAAGATCAAAAAAATAACATTTGCTTGGAGAGTTTTCCATTAATGTGATAGGAATCATAATAAATGAACACATATTAGTACTACATTCAAACTGCTAATGTGCAAACAAAACAAATTAGAGATACATCTCTTATGAATCACAAATTGAGTTTATTTTACAATCTTCAGTCTCCACACTAATTAATCTTCAGTAGGAAATAATTATTTAAGGATTTAAATGCACATTAAAGTGATACTCTAAGCACCAAAACAACTTTCCTGGATACTCATCCATGGAAGTATCACGATAGGGTTAGCTCCTCCCCCTTGGCTGTTTAGGACAGGAAATACTTACAAATAGGCCCTCCTTACCTGGTATCATCAGTCTTTTTTCCTGTCCTCTTGGCTGTGGACATGATTCAGGTAATTTACCTTACCTTTATTTTATTTTATTTTAAGTTTACCTCTTTAATTCCCAGGAGAGTTCAGCCTCTCTCTCCTGGAAGAAATTGAAATTTTAAATGTTATTAAACAAGTAAATATACAAGCAGATATCCTTAATATTAGAAGAATTCTGCCATAATAGTCTAATAGCGGTAATATAATGGGTATTATGTGATGGAAATTGTACCTCAGTGATCCTACGGGCAGCGGTTTTTGTTAAGTGATCACACGCATAAGAGATTTAACCGCTGTGATCCTAATGGTAGCGGTGCATGGAGTATACACTTTATACCTGTGATAAGTCCGCAGTGATCCTATTGGTAGGGGTCATTATGTGTGAATCATGCTTTCCTTTCAGGGATTTATAGCCGCACTGATCCTTATGGTAGTGGTGCATGTAGTAAACACACATTGAATATATATATATATATTTATATATATACATATATATATATGTAATCCGCAGTGATCCAAATGGTAGCGGTATAATGGATAAACATTTCTGCTAAATATTTATATCATTTTAGGATATGTTACCAGCATTCTTTATCAATTTTTGCTGGTAATGCATTTATAATAGGAGACCTTCTTATGTTTTTTTTTGCCTGTGTTCTTACTGTTCATTCGTTTGGAAACTGCGTTTGGCAGTTTCCCGTCATTTCGCCACCTTGGTCTGCGTTTTCCTTATAGGCTCTGGTAGCATTCGTTTGTTTCTGTGTTCGTGTGAAAATTTCATTCGGTTGAATTTTCCTGTCTTCATATGCTTAGTATCAGTTTGGCAAACGAAAGGTATGTTCGTTTTTTTGTGAATTTAATGTTTTTTATTCCCTTATTATTTCGGCTGATTGGGCATGCGCATTTAAGGTAGTTCAGGGTAATACTCATTTGGTTGTTGCTATTTAAAGAGACAAGGTGTTCTTTTTTCTCTCTCCTTGGGTTTAAGCTGAAATTTCTAAAGAATACTTTATTTGGCGTTTATTTTGGTTTAGTGCAGGTAAGAAGCATTCTTTTACCTTTAACATTTAGGTTTATTCTTTTAATAGGTATTCTTCATTTATCATTCTTTAATTCTTGTGTATTCCTTCATATAGCTGCCCTAATGTCAGTGTCTAGGTCTTCAAGAGGTTCTCCTTCTAGGCACTCAAGGTACACTTTTTTCTTTTTATTTATTGGATTAAAAGAGCGCAAAGTAATGGTATTTTCAATCCTCCTGTTTCCATTTGGTTTTAGTGTCCATGAGTTTGACACATCGGAAAGATCTGTTGGAGGAAAGAAGTCTCACAAGTCTGCCCGTTGTATTGCATGTGATGCTAAGGCTTTGGAAGGAAAGAAGCTATGTGGTACTTGCTTGTCTGAAGCAGCTGGTTCTCCTAAGGATCCATCTCCAGAGATTATGAAGTGGATCCAGATGGCAGTAGATAAGTCCATGGAACAGCAGAGAGCTAATAAGAGACCAAGAATAACTTCTCATAGAGATAGAGAAGATTCAGACTCTGATGCCTCATTTGTGGAAGCTCAGTCGGAGGAGGGTGAAGAGATGTATTCCTCAGAAGATTCGGATTTAGTGGAAGAACACATGGATGTTAAGACCATCGAGAAATTAATTAAGGCTGTCAGATATACACTAAAGCTTGAAGAACCTTGTACCTCTAAGCCTTCCTCATCTATATTTCCAGAATTGATGAAGAAGAAACCTTCTTTTCCGAGTCATGAAGCCAATAAGGAGCTAATGCTCAAGGAATGGAGTAAACCCCAGAAAAGGGTCTCACCTCAAGGGAAGATATCCTCTCTATATCCCTATTCTGAAGAAGACACTGCTGATTGGGATAATGCACCCAAGGTAGATGCGGCCATTATTAGACTGGGGAGAAACACAGCCCTACCACTGGATGAAGTAGCCTCCTTCAAGGATGCTATGGATAGAAAGATTGACATCAATCTTTGTAAGAATTATGTTTCTGCTGGAGTGGCCTGTAGACCTGCAGCAGCTATGACTTCCATCTCTAAGGCACTTATGAAGTGGCTTTGTCTTCTAGAAGAGGATATTGAGAAGGGTGTAAGTAGGCCATCTCTATTACAATCGCTATCTGAAATTAAATGGGCAACTGAGTTTATCTCATACGCATCTCTGGATGTAATTAAGAACCTAGCCAGAAATATGGCATTATCAGTTTCTGCTAGTAGAGCCCTATGGTTAAAATCATGGAATGCGGACCTATTTGCGAAAAAGAATTTATGTGCCATTCCATATCTTGGGCAATTATTGTTTGGCAAGCAGTTGGAGGAGGCCATCAAAAGAGCTGCCGAAGGCAAGAAGGTCTTTCTTCCCCAATTTCGCAGAGGTAGAAGGTTTTCCCAAAACTGGCAGGACAGAAGATCCTTTCGGGACAGACAGTCCTTTCGAGAATCATGGTCCTATAAGCCAGGGAGAGAATTCACAAGAGGTTCAACCTGGAGAAGTGGCCAGTCTGGAAGAATTGCCATAGGTAGATCCTCAACCAGTTCTAGAGCCTCAAACAGACCTTTCTGAAGGTTGGAGAATCCAGGTCTCGGGAGTAGGAGCTCATCTCCATGCCTTTTGGGAAACCTGGGCTCAAGCAGATTTGGATCCCTGGGTGGTTTCTGTCCTCAAAGAAGGATACAGACTAGAGTTCAAGGTATTTCCCTGTCAAAACAGATTCATGATCTCAAAGACTCCAGGGTTGCCAGAGAAAAGACAAGCCTTGATAAGAGATATTTCCAATCTTCTGCAAGAGGGAGTAATTACAAGAGTTCCTCAAGGAGAAATTGGTTTAAGGGTTTACACAAATCTGTTCCTGGTTCCAAAACCATCTGGAGATTGGCGTCCGATTTTAGACATACACAAGTTAAATCTGTCCCTCAACATCTAAAGGTTCAGGATGGAGTCCTTGTCTTCCATAATAGCAGTAATTCAGCCAAAAGATTGGATGATCTCAATAGACCTGAAGGATGCCTATTTCCACATTCCAATAGCAGATCATCATCAAAGATATTTGAGGTTCGCAATTTTGGGAGAACATTTCCAGTTCAGGGCAGTTCCTTCTGGACTAAGTACCGCTCTAAGAATATTTTCAAAGGTCCTTCTGGCTCTGATAGCTATGATGAGACTTCAGGGCCTTCAGATATACCATTACCTGGATGATATTTTATTGGTAGAGAGATCAAGGACAAGACTTCTGACTCAAAGAAACCAGGCTATAAGAACTTTGGAAAGGTTTGGTTGGGTCGTCAATTACCAGAAGAGTCATCTGGATCCCTCCCAGAGTTTATGCTTCCTGGGAGCATGGTTCGACACAAAGTTAGCCATGGTTTTCCTTTCAAAAGAAAGAAGAGTTCGGGTCATGTCAAAGACACAAAGGGTGATGGACTCAGAATGGGTCACGGCCGAAGAGTATATGAGCATGTTGGGAAACCTTTCTTCAACAATCGGTCTAGTAAAATGGGATCAGTGGCACCTGTGTTATCCTCAGAGGTATTTCTTGGAAAGATTCAATCAAGACAGAGACAGGTAGTCCAAGAAGAGAAATAGATTGGCTGAACATAACTACAGATGCCAGTGGTACAGGTTGAGGTGCTCATCTCCTTCAATGGAATGCCCAGGGCAGATGGGTGAAAAGAGCCTCCCATGTTCCAGCCAACCTTCTAGAACTAAGAGCAGTCTTCTTAGCCCTGACACATTTTCAGGATGTACTAATAGGAAGACGGGTGAGAATTCACTTGGACAATCGTACCGCAGTGTCCTACATAAACAAGCAAGGCGATACCAGGAGCAAGAATCTTCTTCTGGAACTGGAACCCATTATGTTGTGGGCTCAAGAGAAGATATTGGGTCTGTTGGCTGTATATATTCCAGGACCAGAAAATTCGAGAGCAGATTCCTCAGCAGAAATTATCTGGATCCCAAGGAATGGCAATTAAATCCAAAGATATTCCGTCAACTGGTCTTGAAGTGGGGACGACCAGAAGTAGATCTAATGGCTTCAGCGAAGAATACTCAACTTCCAAAGTTCTTTTCAAGAACTTTCATCCCAGAGCTCTGAACACGGATGCCCTATCCAGCCCCTGGGAGTTCAAGATGGCATATGTGTTTCCCCCATTTCCCCTAATATGGAAAACATTAAAGAGAATCAAGAAGGAACATCTCAGAGTATTAGCGATTATTCCATTTTGGCCTCGGAGACCATGGTTCCCCCTCCTCAAATCTCTTGTGATCACCGAACCATGGAAATTGCCAGACATTACGGATGTCCTGATTCAGGGGCCAGCAGTGCACCCTTCACCAAGGACTCTACATTTGATGGCATGGAAACTGAGAGGAGGTGTTTAGCAGATAAAGTATTTTCGTCAGCAGTAATTGACACTCTTTTGAAGTCTAGAAGACATTCTACCTCTTCTACGTATTACCGCATTTGGAAAGTATTTGCAGATTGGGCTAAGATCAATAAAGTCTCTTGCTTGTCTCCCTCAGTTTCTAATGTTTTGGAATTTCTGCAGACAGGTCTGGATAGGGGTCTAAGCCTCAGTTCTCTACGTGTTCAGATTTCGGCTTTATCGGCCCTTACTGGCTACAGGTGGGCTCTGGACAACATGGTGATCCGGTTTCTAACTGCAGTGAAAAAGTCTAGACCTTCTATCAGATCTTTAACGCCCCCCTGGGACCTTCCCTTAGTACTAAGGGCTTTGCCTCTTCCTCCATTTGAACCTCTGTCAGAGGCCTCAGGTAGATTACTTACTCTTAAGGTTCTTCTTCTTGTGGCTATTACATCCGGGAGAAGAGTATCGGAAATTCAGGCCTTATCTACGGAAGAATCCTTCATGAAGTTGTATCCAGATAGAGTGGTACTAAGAACAAATCCAGAATTCCGGCCCAAAGTAATGTCAGAATTTCATTTAAATGAAGAGATTCTCCTTCCATCATTTTTTTCAGTCTCCTTCTACACCAGAGGAAGAGAGGTGGCACACTCTAGAACAGCAAGTTGGAGGAAATCTCCTACCCTTTTTCTAAACTTTGCGGGATTCAGGAGGGGATTGGCTGCATCAAAATCCACTTTGAGCCGATGGATTGTTTCAGCTATTTCTTCTGCATATCAGTATCAGGAATCTCAAGTCCCGGAGGGATTAAAGGCGCATTCTACTAGATATCTCTCTACTTCATGGGCAGCTGCTACTAACACTCATATAGAAAGTATTTGTAGAGCGGCTACTTGGGCTTCAGCTAATACCTTTATTAAACATTACGCCCTGGATGTGAGATCCAAAGCAACCACTGAGTTTGGAAGAAATGTTCTTTCCTCGGTCTCTTGACTCTGAATAAACAAACACTTCTTTGAGCATGAATACCTTGTTTTTGTTTTAATTCGCCCTCCCATAAAATTAGCTTGGGTATTACCCTATCGTGATGCTGCCATGGATTAGTATCCAGGAATTCAGAAAATTTCCTCATATTTACTGTAATTTTCTTTTCCTGGATACGTCCATGGCAGCATCTATTATTTCCCTTCCCATTTATTTATTTTTTCTTCGAGCGTGTTACTTGACTGATGATACCAGGTAAGGAGGGCCTATTTGTAAGTATTTCCTGTCCTAAACAGCCAAGGGGGAGGAGCTAACCCTATCGTGATGCTGCCATGGATGTATCAAGGAAAAGAAAATTATGGTAAATATGAGGACATTTTCTGAATTAGCTTCATGAAGTTTTTATAGTGTATCGATATTTTTTGTGAAACCTCACTGCTCAGTTCTCTGTCATTTATAAGTTAAATCACTTTACTTATGCCACCCTAGCTACACTACCCCTGGCTGAGACTTATGCAGTAATTTTTCTTTAAATACACTTATTGCATAGTGTGTTTAATCTAGAATGTCTTATCTCCTTCTCTAACAATTGCATGCTAGAGTATGCAGGAGCCTCTTGTGTGTGATTAAACATCAATTAACAGAGCAGGATATAAAAACTTCTAAAGTAAACACACTGTACTGTAAAAAAGGAAAAATATTGTTCATGTGTGAATCACAGCCAGGGGAGGTGTGGCTAGAGCTGCATATAGAAAGTGGTTTAATTGAGCATTGAGACTGTAGGAGCATGATATATAAACACAAACCACTTCATTATGTTTAGGTTGTTTTGGTTCTTAGTATATCTTTTAATGGAGCACACTTAAAAAGGATCTGTCACTCCTTTGGAATTACACCAAATAAACCATTTAAAACCATCTAGTCAATCGAGTTGTGTTAACCTTTATTATGTGGTTCACTGTGTTCTTTTCTGTTTTCTGTGGAAATGCATACAATGGCATGATAAAGAGATGTGGATTTCCACATTTAATGCTATTTTTCATAACTCACAAATACATACTTGTTACATTTATGGGATATGCAAATATAATGCATGTTACATGTCACATATTTGCCTTACTCTGCCCTTCTTCATCTATACATATCAGATCCAATACATGCCCACTGCAGTCAGCATGCAGCCATATACTGGAGACCCCAGAGATGTGAGCCTGAGGGATGCAGCAGGCAGGTAAGTATGCTGGAAAAATTGCCTTGATAAATGAAGTGGAGTTAGCCTTATACTCTGGCCTTTGTCAAGTTTTGTCAAGTGGAGGAAAATACTTAAGGAAAAGTAGTTGCTACTTTTCCTAATATAGTTTAAGAGAAATAAAACAGAGAAGAGGAATGGATTGAGAGACAGGAGACAAGAATAATTGATTGAGGTAAGTTTGAGGTGACAGAGGCACTTTAAGGATTTTTTTATTGACATCGGTAGGTAAGGATTCATTTTATGGCCATATAGTGGTACTGAAAAAAAAAAATGGCTTACTTGAAAGTGCACATTGTAACCTTTGTTAGATGTTTTTATTTGTTTGTTTGATAAAAAACATACATTGATTTACAATAAATTCTCATCATACCTTTCAAGGAGGAATTCTGACTACAGAGTGATGTTATATTAAGCTAAATAAAGCAAAACTATATTAAATAAAATAAAACAGGCCATCATAAAACATCTTAAAAGAATTGTGGCAGATTTGCTTTAACTTTGACTTGGCATGAGAATGCTGGTGCTTCGGAATGATCAGTAAGACAATCTAAAAGGTTAGAACTGGCAGAAAATATCAAATACATGAAGCCTGAAGGGTCAGGGCAGGCTGTACGATACTTGTGACAGAAAACAACAATGAACTTGGTGCACAGGCACCGGAACCTCCGCTGATATAATGCTGACATTGTCAGTTCAAAACATTCGGTACACATAGAACAAAAAGAAAGAAAAAAAGTAGCATGTATAGATATATATTCTGTGATATGATATCAATATGAGAATAATTCATTTCATTTATTAGATGTAAAATCTGTGATAAATGCCTGATGGTGTATGTATTGTTGCTCACGGGCATGCCTACAACTTCTGTTAATATAGCATGTTTCCAGTATGCACATCCTGTTCTCACCTTAAGTATGTTAAAAGGCTCTTCCTATCTATCTCCGAGGTCATAGATCGCTGATTTGACATGCTTTTTGTGTTGCATTATCTCGTAGTGAGATTTTATCTGCAAAATTTTCTTCAATTTGTACATTTGTACATTACTCAAGGGAGGATCAAGAGCTCAATCACGGCAGGGCACAGCCAAATTAAATTATAGATGACAAAAATATTTACCATTTTATGTACTGTGATAAATGTATGCATTCTGCACATTATTGTATATATTATTGCAATATTCATGCAAACTGTATATTTACTGCAAGCTCCATAACACTCTTAGAGGCACAGCACATTAATGACACTAGTAAGACTTAGGTTTCATTATATTGCCATCTTCAAATGTCATTCTAACGTTAAATGTGACTTTTGACTACTCAGATTAGAAAATATTACCATTTCAGTGATTTCGCTGAAAGTTTTACCAAATAATAATTTTTTTTTTAGTGAAAATACCACCGTCAACAAATTGAACTTGTAACGACACCCCCAGGCATAAAAGGGTTAAACTGCCGTTTAGAGGATATTCCCCTTCCAGATATACAGGCAGCTATTGTAGACACCAATCCACCAAACCGGAGAAGCATATGAATGCTCTCAAACATACGAATACTGTAAACAGCCGAATAGGAAAAACCATACGAATAGGTTTACACTCCTAGAAGTCAAACTGGAACAGCATACAATACATCCCCCAAGAACGAGACAAGGCTCCGTTTTGAGGGTCAAGCAGGAACAGACAGAGCTGTGGGTTTATTGTTCTTATATACACATTAGTACCACCCACAGGGTTTTGGAAAACAACCAATAAACACATACAATACACTCAGACACTCTCACACAAAATCCTCCCCTCTGCCTGTGATATAATTACCTTACACAATGGGTAATGTAATTATCACCAGCAGAGAAATACAGTTTTTCCACATTATTCATAACTTTAAAAGTATGCATCACATTCACATCAAAATCATCCACATTGGTCCATTGGTTCAAAAGATAGATCGAAGTCCTTTGTGACCAAAGGAAGCATGGCTTTTCTGCCCAAAACCAGTTCCACAGAGTCTTCTATCCTGGAGATAATTGGGAAGTAATCAAATTATCTCCAAGGACAGAGGCAAAACTCCATTAAGCACATGGCAGTAAAAAGGCAGTAAAATACAATAAAATACACAAGGTTACATTATTACATAAAATACAGACATGCAACATATCCCCAGATAGCTTAGGTCTGAGCGCACATTATTACTAATTGGCTCTCAGACCACACACATACAGTTCAATTGCCATGGAGCCAAAGTCTTTTATTAAACGAATAGGCTCCATGGCATAGCTATCTGGGTTAAATGAGTTAATTCATTAAATCCGAGAATCTACCGAATGCCAGAGCAGAAATACATGAATAGACCTTTCTGCATAGGAAAATAAAGTATTTAAATGCCAGTCCATAGTCAAAAGGCAGCAGGCAGGCAACCAGGCTCCTCCAATGCACAGTGGCGTCACAGAACTAAATTCCTAACACTCAAAAAATGGCACATTCTGATTCGGTTATACTGAATTTGCTGACAAATCAATTATTCCCATTTGTAACATATCTGGAGTAAGTAAAATATTTGTGCATGGCTTGATTTTCATAAACATCCTAGACGTTTTTCTATACTCATTTAGCATCTTGTTCAATTTTATTAAGACACATAGACTCCTGTTATGCTGCACTCTTTCTTTATTACCCTCAGCAGCAAAGAAAAAATAATATTAAAATCAGTTAATAACATGAGAGGTATATCTTCCTAGCAACAAGAACTGCCAATCAATATCCTTTCCACAGTATAATAGGCAGAATCCAGTTAACCACTTACTTTTTTTTGCTGCTCCCTCAGTTAATTGAAACAAGGTCCCACAGTTCCTAACAGCGGGATCTCATTTATTGTACTTACTGTTGTTCCTACCGATTTTAAATTGCTTTATTATTATTTATTTCCTGCTCACTGTTTTGTATTATTCATGATAATTTTTAATATATTTTTTTCTGTCATTTTTGTGTGGTTGCATATATTTGTGATTGAACTTTTCTTTGTTGTTCCCCTCTGACAACCCTGGCCCAATACTTTACAAGTGGGGCTTAAACGTGCAGATTAATTATTTTGCGCTTTCGGGCTCTATTTCCGCTTACCTAGCCATTGCCTGACCATCATTTGTGTTTTCCTCAGTTTAGTATAGCATTATTTTTTTTATCTGAACGCACAATTAACACGTTCAGTTCCCCAAACGTGCGTGTCTTCCCTTTGTTTTCACTTGTGTTCACAAACGCATTCTCAGGAAGCCATTTTCTTGGTTTTCCTTTCGCTGTTTGTGACATCAGAATCTTGTGGTGGTAATTTTCTTAGCATTTTCATGTTTTTCACTTTGCCTTGCCTCTAGCTGCCTGAACTTGGAGATAGGGTTTTGTTATAGTGGCGGTCAAATGGCTCTTGTCTCTCTGTGTTTCATTTATTTTGGGTTTTTTTTTGTGTAATATCTGTGATTATTTATCACAGTTAATATTTGTGGGTTATTCAACCCTCTACTTCAGGTTTTAGTGTGTGTACTTCTTCTCTGGTTAAAGTCAGTTCTTTACATTAACATGCAGTCAGAAAGGGACCTATCTGGACCATCTGGGTCTCATACACCCACTCAAGTTGCTTTGTGGCCTCCCCATGTATTTCTGGGAATGGGGCTGGATTTTCAACTTTATTTGACTCCTCTATGTCTAAATCTAAAAACTTAGGCCTTAGTTTTAGTGATGGGGCTTATGTCAAACTCGCTGTCACAGAGCTTCGCAGAAGTTTTTTTGCAGGCCCAGAGATTTATTCTTAGGTGACTGCTCAGGTGATGGTGCCTTTACCCACACCTACTCTGCCTACACTTGGCTGCAAAGTCTTATGTATATCTAAACACTTCTCCAAAACAATAAGGACAGTAAAATACCTGTCACGGATAGCTTGTTTAAGATACCACCATACAAAAGAGCCAATAGCTGGGCAAAATCAGCTAGGATTTGGAAGAGGCCAAATGCCCAATTAAATTAGTCTGAGCTCAGCAATATTGAGGAAGAGTTCCCTGAGTCCTACATGGATGAGTTGTATATGGATGATCAATCTGATCCTGATTAGCGGAATGGTCTCCTTCCAAACATGTGGCAAGATACATTGCATCAAGAGTGTGCAAGCCTTTGGAGAACTATTGGTAGAGTGCCCATGACCCACAGTCCCTGATGACATCTGTAAGATGCCCACTGTAAATTCTAAGATTGTCCAGTTCCTGAGCAAAACATGATGGAAGACTAATAAAGGCTTAGCTTTCTCCATGAGTCACTGTCAGGATAAGATTCTGGAAAGCTTGGGCCCAGCAGCCAAGAGTGTCGAAAATGACCAAGAGTTGGATCCCGATACCATACATGGTTTGGTCATCAGCACTGCAGTAGCCACTTAACACAGCAAGTCCATATTGCCCAAGGTGAAGCCTAAACTTGTTAATTTGGCTCTTAATGAGTCGAGCTCACAAGACAAAGGGTTGCTCTTTGGGGATATTTTGGTTAAGAGTTTGGGTTCCTTTGTTCATACAGTTACAGTCATAAACTTAACGCAATCTAATATGTAAAAGTATTTGATCTTAAATATTTTGCTGGGGCCAAAAGAGCCAGGAGCCGTGTCCGACCGTATGCACAGAGGTTCTTTCTGGACAAGCCAGTTTCCTTGACCAAAGGACCACACCAGCTTTCTTCACACAATGTGGTGGACCCTGGGTTGCTTGTGGTACACAACGTGCTGCTTCGGGGGGGTGGGGGGGACCTTGTGGCAAGTTATTACAATCTCCATTCTTCCCTACTGGTAATGTAGTTATTACATCAGATCATGGTGGAATACATTCCTGGCCTCTCCAACACTACAAAGGACTGGTATTCCCGTCACCACAGGGATTTTAGTGACTGCTGGAAATCCATGGTTTTCCAGGAAATCTTGGATCTTTGGGGTTCATTGAAAGTAGATATTTTTGTTTCTCTATTGAATGTGCAGCTCCCCCGCTTTTTCAATTGTAGAACATATCCAACAAAAGTAGCTACAAATGCTTTCTTCCAAGATTGATCTACTATGCTTATCCTCCTTTTTGTCTTCTTCACCTCCAAGGCCAGTCCGGCACCATGGTGATCATGGCTTCTCTATGGCCATCTCAACCATGGTTTCCACCTCTTCTGGAGATGACTGTCGACTTTCCTGTCTTCTTCCATCCCTTGATTGTCTTCTCTAAGATCCAGATGGGCTGTCTCAACCTGTTGTCCTTCAAGGCCTCCTACGTCTCTTGGTTTGGTTTGTTTCAGGGGACCGTGATCTATCAAGGGAGTTTCACAGTCAACTCTTTGACTTCTCAAGGGCACATGGGCACCCGACATGATACAGGTGCAGAGGAAATGGTTAGGGCATGGAAAAAAATGTGGATCCTGTATTGGCTCTTTTAATGTCTATTCTCCATTTTCTAATAAAAACAGAAAATCCAGTGCACTCCATTATCCCCTAAACAGCAACTTCAGTGCTGACAGATTTAGTTAGTTTTTTTAAAAACACCTAATCCAGGCAAAAAATAATGGGGGTTTAGGTACATTATATAATCACACATTACATAAGCCTGCCACAACATCAATGTATCCCATCTTTGGCAGGTCCTACACTACCAGCCTAGTGTCTGCTTCATGAGCTACTTACTTTGGGAAAAAAATTCCATCTAGAGTTCTCTGCAGTATAAGGCTAAATAGGGCCCTCGGACGAGGCACCTGTGACAGGGAGGGATGCAAAAATGGTTTTCTCATATATATATTTGGGAGTCTAGCCAACTCCTTGGTTTTGCACCCCTCCCTATCACAGGTTTCCTACTTTACCACGATACTCGGTCTTGTGGGACATTTCTATTGTTCTGAATTTTTTTCGAAACTCATAAGTAACTTTTGACCAAATTGGTCATGCTTTTTTGCTTAATCTCCTGCAAGAGAGTTTCTGATTAAGTTCTTGACGCCATTGCTCATTCCTTTATGCCAGAAAGCATCCTTTTTGACATCTCTTGGAGAACTAAGACCTCATCTAAGAAGGTTTTGTACCAGGCTTTTCCTGATAGACCTCACTTGTGCCCAATTGCATGCTTTCACGAACATGAAGTTTCTTCTTTACATAATCCATTGAAGAACAAGCTTTTCATCTTGTTCCAAAAGCCTCACCTTCTAGTATCTACCCGTACCCTGGCCCGGTGGGTTAAATTGATTATGTCACTGGCGGGTATTGATATCTCTGTCTTTTTATCTCACTAAGTCTTTGGAGCTATGGATTCTAAGGCTTCTTCAGTTTATCTTCAGAGTCTACATTTATTGATTTCTACTTTAGACCTATTCAGTACTTTACAGGAAACATGATTTCCCAGCTTTGAACTAGCATAATAGGAGCCTCTGTGTCTTAATAAAATTCCCACATTTTACTATAATCATGACGTAAATTCATGATTTTATAAATGACACAGTGGTGAGTATTAGCCCTCCCATCCCTGGATGATGGTCCTAAGTTATATTCACAGTAAGACTTCATTTTCATTGATGGTCCATATCCTTTACAGTGACTGACATAACCATATGTCTTAAACTGAATTCCATGTTTTATATTTTATGTCTGATAATTTTTACACAGTACAATTCTTATGCATACAGCTTATAGGGAAACTATAGTGCCAGGAAAACAAACTTGTTTCCCTGGCACTCTAGCTTTCCCTCCGTCAAGCCCCCCACCTTTGTGGTGCAAAGGGGGATTAAAAACCCCTTCTGTCACTTACTTGGCTTGGGTCCACCTTCACTACCCCTTGCTGGGGAGACCTAATGCACATGCTTGGCAATGCCCGTGCTCGCATTAGGATTTCCCCTGTAAGAGAGCATTATTCAATACTTTCTTATGGGGATTCTGGTGCTGCTGGAAGTCCAGCGGCTGTCTGGTAGACAGCCACTAGAGGAGATGATAACCCTAGCAGGTAATTATTGCAGTTTATTTAAAACTGCAATACTTACCTGCTCAGGTTAAGGGTGCTGGTGTGAGCTGAAGTGGTCTGGGTGCCTATAGTGTCCCTTTAAGCTTTGGTATTATCCTCTTTTCGTCTCTCTTCCAGCTCGATTTTGAGGTACATTTTGATGTGTCACGCACGCCTTTTTCTTTTGAGTTATTTTTTTGTTCTTGGAATTTTGTTCCACATGTTCTTCAGGATCACAAGAAAGAGGAAGTGGTTTACTGGACTATTATGCTATGGAGAGGATGCTCATTGGCTGTTCCTGTCACTAGAAAGATATACTGTTATGTTATTTACTGGCTGTTATACTGATTTTAGTGTTATTTTTATTTTTATTTTGCTGTTGAGGGAAATAAAGAAAGGGTGCAGCATGTCATTAATCAAATCATGACTTTACGTCAAGTTAATATTAAAATCTGGTAATTATATGCTAACAATAAATAGTACCCTCAGCTATACGTCTCTACAGCAAGATATCATAGTATGGAAATAAGGCTTTTCACTCATAATTCGTGCTTTTTGTCAGACCAATGTACTATATAAGTTAAGGGTTGAGCATGCTACTGAACTCGAGAATGTCTTTAAATCTGTTTAGAATGCAAGGGAACAGATACATTATTTTGTTGCTTCTCACTTAATCATGTATCCCCATACTCATAAATGCATTCATGCTTCACTGTCCTGTTCTCTGCCATGAATGGTATCATATCCCTTGAGTGCCCTCTGCCCTGACACTATTCCAATTCTGTCTATAAAGTAAATTAATTGAGAAGCAAAACAATATCTTATGGGGAAAAGAGAGGAAAAAAAATCTTTAATAGCAAATATTATATTACCTCAATGAAAATGATTGTGGTACAGACTTACTCCTCTGTGTTCGAGTAGGAACAATTTTCATGGAGAAGTTTGATTAAAATTAAAACCATTTTATTAATCTTATAAACGTTCTATTCCACTGGTGGAACTAATGTAGAGATTACCCTAGTGCAGATTTTTGGGGGGACCCCTGTATAGCAGATGACACATATTGTGAACTCCCAATAAATCTCTTTTTCTATTTCTGCTATAGCCAACATGGAGAAATTTCAACAAGCTTTGGAATCTCCACAGGTGACTGTACTCAATTGGTATTCCCTCCCTTCAGCAACTAAACATTCAGCATTGCCACAGTTCCAAACATGGTAGCAAGTAACCTGCAAATGTAAGGTAGGTTTCTCTGATTCATCCCATGAATCCAAAAGGACAACAGTGCCCAAGCAGAATCGCATTTTAACAAATCTTTGTGGACTTTACCTCATCTATCATATAATATACATAATATGGAGAGAATACTCAGTAGTACAAACATTAATAGTAAAAAAATTGCTAGGGTGCTATTCAATATTGGTACTCCCCCAGATACCAAAATAACCAATAGTTAAATCAAAAAAGAATGCACACCAAAAAAACATAAGAAGTCTCTATCTATATTTATTAAATCACTAATACGTATACAATACTAATACAGCAGTCAGTGACACAATATAGGCTACAAATAATAAACAATAACAAATATTTACAGCAATTCACAAGCCTAATCGGGCAGAAACAGGAGTTAAATAAACAAAAACCCCAATGTTTTGGCTCCTCCTGGTAGCCTTTATCAAGAGTGTCTAAATCAAACACTCACCAAGGAACCTTTTATATAGCTGTACCCACAGCTGATGGCCATCAGTAATAATGTGAAAATCCGAGACCGGAAGTGACATCATCACCTCCAACCCCGGTTTCACTCACAAAATTCCAAACATAAATGTACACGACATCCCACAATATAAAGATCCTATCTAAACCCTATAGGTAATCCCCAACAAATCCCTCCATAAATTGTTAATAGACAATAAATGATTGAAAACAAATAAATGAGTAAAATCAATACCCATACGCATGCGCGATCGACACTCACCACTCCATCATATTGCTTAATGGCAGTCTGCCATTACTCCATATTATACCCGCGTAACTACTTTAGGAAGAACATAAATAGGCGGAACTAACCTCTGTCTCAAAAGGGTTAGACACGTAATACTAACGGACCTCAACATCGGTATCATGCCCACCAAACATAGTGCGGACTACAGATGCCGGTACAACCCAAAATACTATATATCACAAAGCACTAAATCTCGCACATGCGCGATTGCTACAAAGAACGAATGCCGATATAGTCCAAAATAGTATATTACGCAAAACATTAAATCCCGCACATGCGCGATTGCTATGAATCATAATGCAACAAACGGTAATCTAAAATAGTACAAAAAAATCAAGCCAAATGGCCAATTAATTTAAAATTAAAGGTCTACTCCAAATAAGTGAAAAGAAATACAAGATAGGGATACTTAATTCCCAACCAGAATAACCATTGGTAGTGAAGCACCTCCACCAATAATTAAAGTGAACCAAAAAAAATGGACAAGGGAGGTGCATTAGTGGTGATGGATACTAGTGAATATGTTGCTGAAATGGATCGCCAATTGACTAATGATTGTCACTACAGGATTCTGGAGCAAGACCCCACAGGTGAGTTACAAGTGAGGATCAAACTAATAACAGGGGCGGCTCTGGAAGGGGGATTAATTGAGAGAAGGAATTATAATTTTTTGAATACTGATTATCCGAAGATCCCATTCATATATCTACTCCCTAAGATACATAAAAATCTGAGGCACCCACCAGGTCGCCCTATAGTATCAGGGTGTGGATCAGTGTTGCAATCATTATCCAAATTTGTTGATATACATATGCAACCTTTGGTTTGCAGCATGCGTTCCTTCGTACAAGACACAACAGATTTTATTAAGAAATTGTGCTTGTTAGCGTTATCCCTGAGGGTGCGCTATTGTGTACAATGGATATCAATAGTCTTTATACTTCTATACCGCATGAGGATGGTATCGAAGCGGTGTTTAGAGCTATGCAGGCACTTGATATGAATGAGGCATACAAGGATTTCTTGTTGGAATTATTGGCGTTGGTGCTTCATAAGAATTATTTTACATTTGGAGGCAAATTGTATTTGCAAGTACAGGGCAATGCGATGGGATCCAATGTGGCCCCTACATACGCCAATTTATTTATGGCAGCATTTGAGGAAGCCTTTGTGTATTTTGACCCATTTTTTGTACAGTTTGTATTTAATTGGGTGTGCTACATAGACAATATTTTCTTTTTCTGGACAGGGACTATTGAGGATTTGCTCCGTTTTAAGGAAGGACTGGACAACAGATTGGATACGATATCTTTCACCATTGAATATGATGCACACAAAATGCATTTTTTGGATGTGTCTATGGAGGTAAGTGATGGGTACTTGAGGTTTGATCTCTATCAGAAGCCCACTGATCGGGCATCATACTTGCACGCTAGTAGTTTCCATCCACCACATTTTCTTCAGCAATTGCCATATGGGCAATTTATCAGGGCATGACGGATAGTGTCACGAGATAGTGATTATGAGAGACGTGCAGAAGAATTAGTGAGAGCTTTTTCCTCAAGGGGCTATAAGATTAATGCCTTGATCAATTGTAACAATAAGGCAAAATTGTTGCCTAGGGAACAACTGCTGGATAAGAAAATAAAGGATAAGAATACCAGGATTCCATGTGTAACAACTTATTCGGTGCATTCTAGAGAAATTCAACATATTATGAACCAACATTGGAATGTGTTACAGTCTGATCCCAAAATAAGGGCCTGCTTTAATGAAAAACCTTTGATCTTCGAGATCGGCTAATGCGAAATGTGGATGTCCAAGAAACAATGAGGACTTGGGAATCCTGGCTTCAGATGCCTGCTGGTATGTATAAATGCGGGCATTGTGTGAATTGTAGTGGTGTGATCACGGGGGACTCCTTTCTTCATCCTAGGACTGGGAAGAAATATTCCATCAGAGACTTTTGCAATTGTCAAACTGAGTTTGTAGTGTATGTTGAAGTGCCCCTGTGGCTTGGCCTATGTTGGTGAGACTACAAGAAAGTTCACCACTAGGATAAGGGAGCACAAGAGCAGTATTCGAACTGGCAAGATTCAATATCCAGTTGCCCGGCATTTTTCTGAGATGCGGCATACTGTCTCTCAGTTGAGGTATTTAATTTTGGAAACAGTGAAACCCCTGAGGAGGGGTGGATCCAGAGAAATGGTGTTAAAACAACGTGAATTATATTGGATCTATGAGCTACAGGTCCTGTTCCCTAAGGGTCTTAATGGGGAACGAGACCTCTCCCCGTTCTTGTAATCTAAGTATTGTGAAGTTGGCTTATCCACCCTGCCTGTATATCGTTTATATCATTATTATTGTTTGTATTTGGTCACTTAATTGTTGTTTATTTGTTTAGATCTCATATTGATATCCATTTGATTGATGGGTACATTGGACACATGGACTGATGGTATAAATCGGATTGAAGAGTGGAATCGGGATTCATTTGAAAGAATTGAAACTGGATCTGCCCCTGTATAATCTGTGGAAATGAAGAATTTTAGGGCTTTGAGTAATTGCGAATATAGATTGTACAATTGTAATATACTTTGTTTCTTTAGGGATATATACATATGTGTTTTGATGATTCAATATTAATGTAATTTGTTAATATATTGAAGATTCTGAAAGGATATTGTTTAATGAGTGATTAATAGAGACACAGGCTTGTATACCCCACCAAGAAGTGGAGGGAATATGGATGTTTATATTTGCACAATGACCGTTATTCATCTATAAACTTCAATATATACATATTTGTAGCCAGTTTGGATTTGATGGTGTTATGTACCCCCTGGGATTTGAAATGGATATAGCAACTGTTATCTGGGGATGTTTGCTTTATAATATCTTGGCTTGAAAATGTCTTTGTTTAAGAAATTTATTTTAATAACTGTAATTGTTCACACTATAAATATGTGGGTGTTGTGTGAGTATTTAGGCTTGAAAAAGACTCAAGATGTGAGCTGGAATATTATTGTAGCACTTCCTGAAATAAACTCAGTCTGTCAATCTGTGTGTGTATGGGTCAGCCTGTGTGTGTATGGGTCAGTCTGTGTTTGTGTTTGCATGGGTCAGTCTGTTTGTATGGGTCAGTCTGCGTTTGCATTGGTCAGTCTATGTGTGTATGGATGGATCAGTCTGTGGGTGTACGGGTCTGTGTTGTTTGTATGGGCCAATCTGTGGGTATGTTTCAGTGTGTTTGTGCATGTATGTGTCAGTAGGTGTAAGTATGTCAGTGTGTGTCAAGGAGGGCATAAATTCCTTAAAATGTTCCTTTGTTGTATTTATAAAGTTAACTAGTGTTGCATTATATATGTGATTTCCTGAGAAAATTGGCCCTGAGATCAAAGTGTCCCTGGAATGGTTTTCCAAATGTTGGGAACTGTGGGAATCGCATGCCTGCATCTCCACTTCTAATATATCTTGTGAGCTCCTTCACTTACAATGTCAGAGCATTGCTGTGGTAGTACGCGGAAACACTCTGACATTACTTATAGGTGCCGGAGCTCCAAGAGAGATGCCTCTCATCTCATTGCCAGCTTTGCTCCCAGTGGATAGGCAGCCGTCTAGACCACCAGGTATCTGAATGTGTGTATAGAACATGCACATGCAGTCTCACTGCTCAATTCTCTGACATGTCAGAGTTAAATCACTTTTGTTTCTGTTTATGCAGCCACAACTCCCCTGCCTGTGACTCATCCAGCCTGCATGAACAAAAAATGTTTAATTTTCAATCAGATGTTAACTTTCTTTAGAAGTTTTTATCTCCTGTTCTGTAAACTGAACATTAACTACACACCAGAAGATCCTACAGGGTCTAGAAGGCTATTAACAGAGCACTGAGCAGCAGGTAAAATGTATTTATTAATTAATTCTCAATTAATCAGAATGTGCCATAAAAGAAGTTTAAACATTAGATCCCTTTTAAGGAAAGTGTTTATGGAGGCTGTGTAAGTCACATGCATGGAGATTTGGCTAGAGCTGTATAAACTAAGGGACCTAAATCCAAAATGACAGAGAATTTAGCAGTGAGGCTATAGGAGCATGATGTATGAACCAAAACTGTTTCATTAAGCTGTTCCGGTGCCTCTAGTATCCCTTTAAGCATCTTTGAGATCAAAGCTGGGTAGCCTGCTTATTATTAATACACAGTCCAAATCTAATAGTAGTTACGGCAGAATTAGAAGAATAGACAACTAAATATATGCTGAACTTTAAATTGTATGATGTGCAAATGCTGCATAGTGTATCATATGGTATCACAGATCCATCAATGTCCTATACCTTTACAAACTTCTCTACTAGTTATGATATTGGATTCTTTGTTGGATGACCTATGTAGGCTTCAACAAATTAAATGTAATATCTATTTGAAGGTGGGGTTACAGTTACAGTACAATAGAAAATATATCTCTATATATACATTTTTTAGTGCCTCTTAGCTTTATTCTCCAAAGACATTGTTAAAAGTGACATAGATTAGAAAATAGAGGGGTTTTGTTAAAGCTGATTGTAACTTCCACTGAGACCTTACATTCCCTTGTTATTTGTGTTGGTTATAGAGAAACCTACTTTGAGGCATTAAATTGCCTAGATTACATTGACAGGCCCTGTATCATTTATGCATGTGGAATGCCATTAGATTCAATGGTTTTGACCTTATCTGCGATTTTTCATACTTTTTTCTACCTTTCAGTTTCATGTTATTGGTATGCAGCTCTTTATTCTTGTTGTATATTGATGCAAAAAAACACAGAACACTCTCAGAAAAATGTCAAAACATTTTGACCTGAAGAACGGCACTGCCTTCTGCTGGATATTATTTAAAATGACGTTTCTGGTGAAGATAAGCTAAATTTGGCCATTTTCCTAAATTTCATACAACAAACATTGACAAGAGGTTAATTTGAAAAAGAAAATATTCAAGAGATTCGTTAATCAGCTACAGAGAAAAATGAAATTACTTTGCAAGAAAATATTTGTAATTTTCGCATCTATTCTAAAAATGGTTTTATTCATATAATAGGCATGTAGCTGAGAATATCCATTTAATGAATCAAAATAATAAATCTTCAAAATGCTTTTAATGATAATTCTTATAAACCCATCTGTTTCAAATGAGGTTCTCTAACAGTATACAAACCTTTAAATCCAATTTACATTACATACTTGCCTATACCTTACATAGTAGCAAAATTCTGAGAAATGTATTAACTCTAGGTGGAATAGGAGGAAAACAAATCAGTTTATTAAAGGAACACTCCAAGCACCAAAACAACAACAGCACACTTTTAGAATGTTTTGACTTGTTACCTAAGGTCTGCCGGGTAGTGCTCCCCGCCTCAAATAGAAATGACAAAAGGCAGGGAGATCCTAAGCAAGGCCAGCTCAATATTTGGGCAACCCTCAACCCTAAAACAAATAAATGGAGGAATTCACACAATAAAATACAGGTTGCACCTAGTTGTAATGAGGAAAAATACAAGGCAAACAGCTGAAAATAATTTGAAAATATATATTGCCTTATTGTTTTTAATAGTCCTAAATAGGTAGTTGTGTAAAAGAGTTATTTGTAGATTACATAATTCAGATAACAGGTTGATATTCTCAGACGGTCAATAGATCAAATGTGCATCAAAAATAAACACAGAAAAACCTCTGATTGTGTAGTACTTTCAGAAGATGGTGAATTATGAAACAAATGAAAAGGCACACACAAGTGAAGAGCTACCAACTAGCTCAGCAGCATGTGACAATATAATCCTTGGCAGGGATATAGCTGTGGGACATGCAGCCGTGTGTGGATGTAGACTTGACTACAGCTTGGTTGGGGTATCTCACAGATGGTCTGACATAAAACAAGTAGAAAAAAAAGGGATACCAATCGTGCAGTATATTGTACAATAAGTGCTATAAGTGTCCAAAGTTAACAAAATCACACTCACAAAGATCTTCCCAATCAGCGCTAAGTAAACAGCATGGAGCAGCACAATCCCTGCTCAAGGATATGGGTACATGTTTCCTTTCCGAAATTGTCAGTAAAGCATATGGTGCAAATACAAAAAAAAGAGAATATATATTCCTCTCAGCTTATAGCAACATGTACAATTAAATAGTTACATAGCTGAAAAGAGACTTGCGTCCATCAAGTTCAGCCTTCCTCACATTTCATTTTGCTATTGATCCAAAAAAATTCAAAAAATCTAGTCTGAAGCGCTCCCAATTTTGCAACAAACTAGGAAAAAATTCCTTCTTGACTCCAAAATAGCAGTCAGATGTCTCCTTGGATCAAGCAGCTATTACCCCACTAATTAGAAATGATATCCCTGTATGTTGTGTTTTTGCAGGTCTTTATCCAATTGCAGTTTAAACATCTGTATGGACTCTGATAAAACTGTTGTAGAATGATAGAATTCTTGAAATTATCTAAGCTAATACTTTGGCAGGAAGAAATGTGCGTCAGCAGAACAATGAGTTTCTGTTGACTGAAATATTGTAGCAACTGAGCCACATGTTGGTCTTAATAAAGTACGTGTCAGCTGAATAATAAAATGTGTATTTACTAAAAGAACCTTGAAACTAACAATACCAACTACTCAAAATGGCTGCCAAAGCACCCCTCCCATCGAGTGAACACCTCGTGCTTGTGTCCACTCCCGTGTCAAGGATGACACCACCTCTTGATGGGAGGGCATCTAACTAACCACTTAACACCTGAACCAATTAATAATGTTTATTTGTTGTTATCTTGAATTCTTCAGTGATGTAAAAATGCCTTTATAAGGGTCTGCGCACCCATTTTTCAGTTAGAAGCCATTAAACTTTTCCGAAGTTCTTTCATTAACCTGAACCCTGTGTCTCAGTGTGAATTTACTTCTGCGTGCACGCAACTTTATTATCTTTAATTTGGACAGGAACAGATAGTCATTCAAACTTATTGGTTTGCAGAAAATAATCTACTACAAAACCACCTCTTCAGGCAGAGAATTCCATATCCTTATTGCTCTTACTGAAAAAAAAACCTTTTCTTTGCCTTAGATGAAATCTCCTTTCTTCCAGTCTAAATGGCTGATGTCGTGAACTATGTATAGCATTGTTTATGAATAGATTTCCAGATAATGGTTTGTACTGCCCAGAATATATTTGTATAATGTTATCATATCCCCTCTGAGATGCAGTTTTTCCAAACTAAAGAGATTTAAATTTTTTAACCTTTCTTCGTAACTAAAATGATCCATTCCTTTTATCAGTTTTGTAGCTCGTCTCTGCACTTTTTCTAGTGCCATGATATCTTCTTTAGAACAGGCGCCCAAAATTGCACAGCATATTCAAGGTGTGGTCTTACCAGCGATTTATAAAGAGGCAGAATTATATTTTCACCCCGAGAATTCATGCCCCTATTTATACATGACAAAATCTTACTGGCCTTAGCAACTGCAGATTGACATTGCTGCCTAATTTGTTGTCTATAACAATTCCCAAATCCTTCTCATGTGTGGTTATCCCTAATTCACTACCATTTAGTGTGTAAATTGCTTGTGCATTCTTAACCCCGAAGTGCATAACTTTGCATTTCTCTATGTTAAATTTAATCTGCCATTTTAGTGCCAGTCCCCCAATCTATCCAAATCTCTCTGCAGCAAAGCAATATCCTACTCACATTTTATTACTTTACAAAGTTTTGTGTCATCTGCAAACACTGATACATGGCTTTCAATGCCTATTTCAAGATTATTTATAAATATGTTAAATAGAAGTTGTCCCAAAACAGAACCCTGAGGGACACCACTTACCACTTTTGTCCAGCCTGAAAATCTAGACCAATTTCTTTTAGTTTGAAGACTAACCTATTGTGAGGAACCGTATCAAATGCCTTGGCAAAATCCAAGTAGATCACATCCACTACAACACCCTGATCTATACTTCTACTTACTTCTTCATAGAATGCAATTAGGTTAGTTTGACATGACCGATGTTTCAAAAAACCATGCTGATTATTGCTAATAACAAAGTTCTTCCCAATGAATTCCTGAATATTATCCCTTAATAGCCCTTCAAATATTTTCCTAGTTACAGAAGTTAAGCTCACAGATCTATAATTTCCAGGCAAGGATTTTGAACACTGAACAACATCTGCCTTCCTCCAATCCTCCGGTACAACACCTGAAACAAAAGAATGTTGAAAAATTAAATACAGAGGTTCACTTATTTCCCCACTTAGCTCCTTAAGTACTCGTGGGTGAATACCGTCAGGCCCCGGAGCTTTATTAACATTAATTTTCTTTAATAGCTGTAGCACCTTGTCTCGAGTTATCTAATAACAAGTTATTTGCAAGTTTTTTGCAGCAATCATTTGCATATCTCTTGCCATAGGATCCTCATTAATATATACTGAAGAAAAATATTTGTTTGAATAGTTTACATTTATCCTCAGTGGTTTTTTTTACTAAGGAGTTTATGCCAGTCAATATGTTGTAGAACTGCCCTAATCTTATTGAAATTGGCTTTTTTAAATTTATACGTTTTAGTGCTTTTGATTTTTTTGAGTTTATTTAAAAAATTACCATATTGTGATCACTATTTCCCAAATGCTCCCCTACTTGAAGGTTGGTCAGAAGATTAACATTGTTTGTTATAACGAGATCCAGACAAGCATTCTTTCAAGTTGGTGCTTGTACCAGTTGTGACATGAAGGTGTAATTTAACACATTCAAAAACGTGATTCACCTTGCTGAAGTACTAGTCACTCTATCCCAATTTTTGTCTGGATAATTAAAATCTCCAATAATTAACGTGTCACCCCGATTTGCAGCTTTCCCAATTTGCTCTAACAGCTGTTCTTCCTCATTAATATTTACATTAGGTGGCTTATAACATATACCAACCAATAATTGATTTCCCTTCATTTGCCCCAAGCAGATATCTATCCATAAAGCTTCACATTTTCCTCGTCACATGCCACATGCCTAAGATTTGACTTTAACTCATGGTTGACATACAAACATACCCCACAACCCTTGTTTTCCTATCCTTCCTAAATAATGTGTACCCATTTACATTAACTGCCCAGTCATGTGTCTCATCCCAGCATGTTTCTGTTATGCCTCTTATTTCATATTGTTTAGTGTATGCTATTGCCTCTAGTTCCCCCATTTTGTTATATAGGCTCCTTGCATTAGTAAGCATACATTTAATATGATCATGAGTCACGGGCAAATCTGTTAGGCTGCACAAGATCAGGACTAGCTAAATCCTTTTCCCTCCCTCCTCTTCCTCGCCCCGTTGTTACCCAGCTATGTGCCTGCTCACCAACTGTCTCATCTCCTCCCACTCCGCTCCCACTCCACTACCTGCACCCACTAAACTCTGCTCAGTGAGCAGCAGACTCCTCTCAAGATTGTCAATCTCCCTCAGTGTTGTAATTTGCCTCTCCAGATCTCCAATCTGAGCTTCCAAAAATGCCTCACACTCATACCCACCACAGATTTATGAACCCTGGACAGATTCATCCAGGCATGCATACAATTATAGTGGAAAAGTACTTACCAGTTTCAGAGCAAACTAATGCTCTATGGAATCAGCATAATTTTCACCCTTATTTGTCAAGATATGAAAAACAGGAATTAGCAGTCCCAGCTATCTGATTATTAAAATAAAGGGTTTTGGGGGAGGAAGTAGGACAATAAAATGAAGTTGTTATTGTGCCTACATGGTTCATGTACTCAAACAGGGTTATTCACTAATGTGTGAATTGTCAAGAATTGAAAGTGGATTTCAAGTTTAAAGTCAAAGTAGTCAAATTGAAAGAATAACAAATACATTTTCCAGTTCAGTTATTTTGGTCTTAAATCTGAAATTCACTTTGAATTCCTGATAATTCTCAAATTTAGTGAATAACCCAGAGACGTTTGTTATGCACAGTCAATGTCTATTTTGTGCTATATGCGAATTGTCCAAAAGCAACTAATTCACCACTATTACCCAGCTCTGGACTTTAAGCACGAACAAAAATAATAACAGGCCTTTTGCAACAATGCTGCTATCAGTATAAGGGCCCTAAGTAATTAATTTTTTAATAAATGGAAGTGGTTTTCTAAATAAAACAATAAAATCAAAATGGCAACTCTTATTTATTTTGAATTGTTTGCTACTAAACTTCTTACATTAACAGCTGTGTACAACATGACGCCTAGTAGCAAGATGCTAAACATTTTTTCAACGTAATTAAACTTCACTAATTTTCAGGCTGCAGCTTCCCTTAAAGGTGGAAAATTATCACTTAACTAAAACATCTTAAGGCTACTTGTTGCTGCATAGCAAAAAAAAAATAAATGGATATGTGCAATTAAAGGGGCGCGACTATCCCCACACATATTCTACTGCAGTAGCAGTGAACAGCTGGAAGCAAGATACTCTAAATATTTTAGATCAGAAACACATGTACTAATCATTTAAGTAAGAAACGTACCTAACATTAAACACAATTAGATCAGATGTTGTCAGCAGGAAGCCTTTACTCTAGAGTGCTAATTAGAAATAAAAAAAAATCCCATGTGCATCACACCTCTTCAGTTATGGTGCTGGTGCCAACCACTTAACCTAAATAAATTAAATTATTTGACTTTTGATTAGTAGTCAGTGGCGTAAATAAGAAGTTTGTGGTATATATATATATATCTCAAGAAAGTTAGGGTTGGGAAAATTTGTGATTGAAAACCCCTTCCACCTAAAGTCAGTGGATAGTCAGTACATTGTTAAACACAGATCTGCACACCAGTCAAGCCATAAGACTTGCTTTTCCCACAGAAATCTAAAATTTGCAATGATGTTACTACTGCAAAGGATTCTGGGTGGGCATATGCAAATTAGTTTAACAAAGAATCACATATATCAGGGGTGGGCAATCTTCGGCCCTCCAGATGTTATGGACTACATCTCCCTTGATGCTTTGCTAGCTTTATAGCCCTAAGAGTATTATGGGAGATGTAGTCCAAAACATCTGGAGGGCCAAAGATTGCCCACACCTGACATATATATATATATATATATATATATATGCAGAAAGATAAGTCCTGCGCTCACTCCCATCACTACTGGGCGGCAGCAAAGACTACAGTACACATCAGCTCCAATATATAATAAAAAACTAAGAAAAACAAGTTACCTGTGCTCTCTCCTTAATCCCTATGTATTTTTAAACAAATTCATTTTTTTTAGTTACCTCCAATGGCCATGAGAGGATAAGCCCACCTGCCAACATCAAGGCAGACCCCCCCCCCAGGTGGGCCCTAACTCTAATCATTCACCTTGCTTCCTTGAGCTTCTGGCAAAAATCTCTAATGAGACAGAAAGGATTATTTTTTATATACACCCCTATATATTATTAACCCTTAATAGGGAACACATAGGATGGGCAGCTGCATTGTAACAAGGCTGAGTAATACAAAAAATGGATACAAATGCAGAAAGATAAGTCCTGCACTCACTCCCATCACTACTGGGCGGCAGCAAAGACTACAGTACACATCAGCCCCAATATATAGTAAAAAAACAAAGAAAAACAAGTTACCTGCGCTCTCTCCTTAATCCCTGTGTATTTTTAAACAAATGGAGGTTTTTTAGTTACCTCCAATGGCCATATCGCAAACTTCTGGTTTATGCCACTGACTACTAATCAAAAGTCAAATATATATCTAGATTTATTTATTCTTCATTGAATTCTGTTTCACAGTGTAGACTGGTACCACAGTTCCCCTGTGGAATGTTTGGGAATGAGTCAAATGAGGGAGAAGACATGGTTATGACTTAATTTCCACTTGCTCTCCTGTAGTACGCCCAAGAAAATATACACAGTCTGCCAGTCACTGCTCCATCACAATACAACAAGCAAGGTGGAATAGGAGAAGAAAATGCGAGGGTACAAACCAATACACTGAGAGGCAGCCCACCAAATCTTTGGTAAAGCACCAATGTGCGGGTCTGTGAATATACACCATTTTTAGCAGCAATTGGCCCTACATGCATTACTAAGGTGAATACAAACCCAAACATAGCTGGCAGAAACTTCAGCAGTAGAGATGAGGCAGTGGTTGTCAACCTTGGGCGGGAGAAGTGAGACATTAAATATTCATTTGCAAAACTAGGAAAAAGTTAAGACAGTATTCTGTGACGTGGCCACCTACAAAGTGGAAAGTCAGAGTAAAATAACGTTTTATAAACATACCTCCCAACTCTTGCATTCAGAGAATTGGGACTCCAGTGGGAGAGAGGTAAAGGTCCTAGACCAGGGATGCAACCAAGCCACAATATCTGCCCCATTTGGGACGGGTCCACCAAAATTACTGGCAGGTCAGCCTGGTGTCAATGCATTTCAAGTTGCCTCTCCAACATTTAAGCCAACACACTGAGGGCAGACTCTACAGGGAGCACTGTTTCTCTGCACAGCCCTAGTGCCCTCAACAAAGCACAAACACATCTAATGATGTGCTCACTCTATGTTTGTTGGGGACATCAGGGGACAGATGGGACAACAGAGAACTAAGTCAGGACAGTACCTGAAAATCGTGACTGTCCTGATGAATTTGGGACAGTTGGGAGGCATGTATAAATAAGCCCCAGAGAGATGAATGTGGCCATTATACAATAGTCCACTCCCCATTTGTCTGGTGTGCCCTATGGCCAGCCTGAGGTGGTCTGCTTTCAAGATCAATGTTTCTATTCTTTTATATCATCTAATTTTAATTACATGATCACACATAAATGTATATTATTTCCATCCGATAAAGATGTCGGCTCAGTGGCTTGACCTATCAACAAAACTGCCAACTGGAACAAAAGAAATATTTTTAAAATCCCTGTGTCCTGATTCAATATGTAAAATAATTAACTTCACTTTCCATTCTCACCAAGAGTTGGAAAACTGTATTTTAGCAATAAATTCTGCTGATGCTGGTGAAGCACATGACATTATCCATTGACATTGCAACTTTTTGACAGTGTGAATAAAAGGTGACTGTGACCGTTGTTCTTTCTATTTTTAAGTAGTCTGAAAAATTTTAATATCTCCAATTACATTTCCAAACCAAAACTTAGCATGCAGAGAAGTTAATGTCTTATATATCTGTTATTTAGTATAAAAATAAATTTTCACAACTAATGTATTAAATGTACATTTTAAGTCCAAAATCACAATATACTACAGTGACGCACACACACAGACACAGACACAAACACACCACAAACAGTCATATGGTGCAATATTGCATGTAAGGAACAAGACCATGCCAAACGAGTGACCTTTATAGAATTATTGTTTATGATCTCTCTTTGGTCATGAGAAGGGAAAGTTGTGCTAGAGCATTGGGAGAAGATATTTCAATTTATTTCAAAGGTTATATGTAAAAACAAAAGTTTCAAACATATCATATCCTAGTGCTTTTACAAAAAGATATTGCAGTTTGTTTGTTTTTGTTTTTATTTATTTTTTGTATTGCTTTATGTAATAAAGGTGAAATACATGGGCCTATACAATGAACATCAATGTGCCCCCTAAAAGCACAATTTACTAAACAAAGCTAAAACTATTATTTTTACTATCATGGGTCACAACCTTACTTCTGAGCTAATTCAAATTAGTTAGCGCATTGCTTTTCCGGATGTAAGTGCAGAGTTTGCAATAGCCCTGGAAATAAGCTGATATAAGTAATTGATTACAGCTGCAAACAAGAAACATATCTTTGATGTTGGCAACTGTAAATATACACCATACATCTAAACAATAAAATCAGTGAGACCTCATTGTATAGACATACCGGTAATATAAATGAGCCATTTAAGTACCATAGCAGAGTATGCCGTACTAAAAAAGAAAATAAACCTTTTTAAATTAGGAGCCAATTATTTCTCTCTTATCTCTATAAAATATTAAAGAAAAAGAAGAAAGGCCAGATTGGGACTCACTGTAAATTTACCCTTCACAATAGATTTTTTTTTCCTTGTCTAAAAGGCCAGAGAAAGAGGTAAGACAACTGTAAATCATAAATGTAAAGATGACAACAGCCCCATATGTTAAACTGAGAAATTCTTCGACAACAAGTATGAATGAAATATGGCAATCTATAATTTATTGTATATCTAGTTATTAAAAAATAAATAAATACAATTATTAAAAAAAATACTTAGTGCAATCACCATGAAGTAGATATTTGACATGGAAACCCTCTCTCCAAATGGTTTAAATATAGAGTTTGACATGTACAATTATATTTAATTTGTGTTTGATCAAAAAAATGGCCGCCAGCATTGTGGAATGCAACACACTTCCAGAACCAACAATACTGAATCTCTTCCTCTTACATTCCCCAGCAACTTGCACCAAGCTTCAGGCCTCATCTCACACTCCCAGAACTAACAATACTGAATCTCTTCATCTTACATTCCCCAGCAACTTGTAGCAAGCTCCTGCAACTTGATGCAAGCTCCAGGTCTCATCTCACAATCCCAGAACCAACAATACTGAATCGCTCCATTTTTTTTCTCAGAACTCAGATTTAAACATATACAGGGTGGACCAAAATTCAGACTAGGATTTGACAGATAAATAACTTATTTGTTAATAGTTCCATTTTTGTTGTTGCAGGTACATATTCTAGCTGAGCCTTGGGTGATTCATCATGGGTATCTTCACAAAGGAGCCAGAGAAAACAATTAATTTATTAATCAACTCATGTTTGACAAACCTCATATCAATTTAAATGGCTTCTTCTGTAAGCAAAACTGTAATTTCTGAGGGACTTAAAATCCACGGATAATTAATTGCACCAATTCCACCCTACCACATGCACTGCCTGGTGTGTGGTAACCTCACGAGAAGTTATTAGGCAGAAGTTCAAGCGCTAGAGCCTTAAGTATTAACTAATGTTATGAACAATGTAATCGAAAGAGCCATATTTTGCGTGGAGTAAATGGAGATCATTTAAATGAAGTCATCTTCCGTACCTCCATATGTTCAGCATTCATTGTATGTAATATAACTGAAATTGGTTCATTAATAAAAAAAAGTTATTGACACCTCAAACCCTACTCTAAATTTTGGTCCACCCTCTATATTATTTTATGACAACCCTAGCTAGCACTGTGAAGATCATTATCCCATTCAGTTTGATGTGCAGGTGAATTACTGTACTCATTTACATATCATTTTACAAGGTGTATAACTGGGAGGTGGAATCAAAAATTAATGTAAAAGGTGTTTAATTTTTAAAGAACTTTCCACAAAACACACATGTATAATATTTTATCACCATATTTCTTGTATAATACACCACAAATGGATTTGCTTTTTAATATCCAATTATTTACATATGTCATTTTATGATTATATATGATTATGATTATATATTATTATATGCAGCTATACATATTGTTATTGAAATGTAACCTTTTTTAGTGCCCTTATCCTTTCTTTTGAAGTATTACATTTGGGATTTGGAGCTGAAACCGGATCTGATTGTACCCTGATTCTAAGGTTGGAAGATTGAGTGCAGTTCCTGTGTTACATTGAAGATACATATTGTTAATGTCAGTTTCGTGCTACAGGAAATCTTGACAAGCAGAGTCACTTCCTGGATTGGTGAGAGCTGGCTATAGAAACTGCAAAGCCCATGCATTAGCTGGAAATGCAGGAATATATGTATCTGTAAAAAAAAAAAAAAAAAAACATTTTATGGTTTATACATATTTATTTCATAACACATTCAGCAAAATGGTCACAGTCTGTGTCTCTTGTCCTTGGTTGGTTCCCTGTTGTCTATGAACACCAGATAAATGTCTCAAGAAAGCTCAGTACGAGCAAATCAGTAGATTAAATAAACTCAGGACAATGAGATAATGAGTTCATTCAAGAGTACATCAACATCTGCCTATTACACTGGCATACCTGGTAAGTCCACGCTCAAGTACATCCAACAGTGGCATAACTGCTATCTACCCCCTGTGCAGCTGGTGCAGTCTGCACTTTAAGGGGGCCCATCAAGTGTCCAAGCACAGTGTGTATGTGTACCAACACTACACACAAACATAACCCTGCATTAAGTATCAGCACTACATGCAAACACACTCCTGCAATAAAACATCTGCACTGCATGGTAATGCACACCTGATTCAAACACCAACACTACATACAAACACACCTCTGTGTTAAACACCAAAATTATACATAAACATGTCCCTGCATTAAAAACATGCTTAAATTCAAACACACAAACACTGCTCAGTGCTAAACAGGGGCGGACTGAGAACCCTCAGGGCCCCCGGGCAAAATAAATCAAGGGCCCCCTTACAGGCCCCACCCATACTCTGCAGCAAGCGCCACCCTTGTCCCGCCTCCAGCCACACCGTACACAATCTTTAGACACAAGGAACAAAAGGGCAATAAGCCCTTCGAGGCCCCAGTAGAGACTACAATTGAGGGCTAATGGGCCATGGAGGGGGGTCTTTCTAGCGGAGGCTATCTCAGTGTCCTTTAGAGGGTGTGTTAGAAAGAATCCCCTCCAAGCCCCATTAGAGACTACAATGGAGTCTAAAAGGCTTGGAAGGGGGTCTTTCTAACAGAGGCCATCTCAGCGTCCATTAGATATCCCCTGCTGGAAACAGTCGCCTCCAGGCCCCAGTAGAAACTACAATTGAGGGCTAATGGGCCATGGAGGGGATTTCTAGCAGAGGCTAGAGTCTAATGGGGCCTGGAGGGTGGTCTCTCCAACACTCTGGTTCCTATTCACAATATAGCAACACAACATAGCTCGCTGATACCTAAGCCAAGTTGGCTCCTCTTACCTTAATTACTGTTGCTGGCTGGCAGTCTGTGGGCTTGCTGGCTGCGGCTGGCAGGCTGTGGGCTTGCTGGCTACTGCCGGCAGGCTGTGGGCTTGCTGACTGCGGCTGGCAGGCTATGGCTTGCTGGCTGTAAGCCTGTGGCTTGCTGTAGGCCTGTGGGCTGGCTACTGGCCTGTGGGCTGGCTACTGGCCTGTGGGCTGGCTACTGGCCACTGGCCTGCCTGTGGGTTGGCTGGCTGGCTACTGGGGCACTTGTAGATTATTTAAAGAAATAATCCATGCACAATAACCACTACTGCTCCAGAGTAAGTAGTCAAACCGTTTAAGAACAGTTTGACAACTTACCTGGGGTCTGCTGGGATATGAGGCTGTAGTAGGGAATAGGAGCAGTGGTGCAATGTGTGTGAAAGGTTCAGTGTGTGTGTGGGGGTGTAGTGTGTGAATGTGTAGGGTGTGTGGGCAGTGTATGTGTGTGGCAATGTTAGTATGGGGGGCTGTGTATGGGGGTCTGTGTGTATATGGGTGGGCAGTGTATGTGTGTGTGTGAGGCAATGTGTGTAAATGTGTATGGTGTGTATGGGGGCAGTGTGTGAATGTGTATGGTGTGTGTGTGGGGGCAGTGTGTTTATGGGGCTAGAGTTCACTCTCACCACTGCGACCACCAGGAATCCATGGGGGTTACAGTGTTGAGAGTGAACTCTAGCCCGTAGCTCCAGGGCTAGAGTTGACTCTCGCAAGAGCAGTAACGTTGCCATGGTAACCGCGGCAACGCTCTGTGCTCGCGCAAGAAGGACCCAGAGGAGCTGCAGGGTGAGCTCCCAGGTCCTCTCTTCCTCCCCTGCCCGCACGGTGCCTGCGGACAGGGGAGGGGGGGCATTCTTCCCTCTCTTTCTCCCCCCTCCCCATCTCTCTATTCCCCCTCTTTCTCCCCGTGTCTCATTCTTCCCTCTCTGTCTCCCCATCTCTCTATTCCCCGTGTCTCATTCTTCCCTCTCTGTCTCTTTCTCCCCCTCCCCATCTCTCTATTCCCCCTCTTTCTCCCTGTGTCTCATTCTTCCCTCTCTGTCTCCCCCCTCCCCATCTCTCTATTCCCCCTGTGTCTCATTCTTCCCTCTCTGTCTCTTTCTCCCCCTCCCCATCTCTCTATTCCCCCTCTTTCTCCCCGTGTCTCATTCTTCCCTCTCTGTCTCTGTCTCCCCCTGTGTCTCATTCTTTCCTCTCTTTCTCCCCCTCTCTTT
>OW240919.1:49838707-49853391 GCA_933207985.1 Pelobates cultripes
CCTCCCCATCTCTCCCCCCTCTTACTAGTCAGAGGGGGCCGGCCGTTTCATTTCTAGAGCCGCCGGACCGGGTGGCAGCCTCGCCGGTCCGGCGGCATTCCTCTCAATAACACTGAAGAGGAAGGAGGAGGAGGAGCATGTGTCTGTCATGCTCCTTTGCGGTTCCCACATCCTGTGCTGAGAATTGTGGGAACCGCAGGGAGCATGACAGACACATGCTCCTCCTCCTCCTTCCTCCTTCAGTGTTAGTGAGCGGAATGCCGCCGGACCGGCGAGGCTGCCACCCGGTCCGGCGGCTCTAACATGAAACGGCCGGCCCCCTCACAGTGTGCCACCGGACCGGCCACCCGGTGGCACCTGCAGTCCCCCCCCAATCCAGCCCTGCCGCCGGGCCCCCTGAAGGCGGCCCTGGCGGCGGGCCCCCCTCCCGGCCGGGCCCTCGGACCGTGTCCGAAGTGCCCGACCGGTCAGTCCGCCCCTGGTGCTAAATACAACCCTGCAAGGATAAGAAAATGGTAGAGCCACAGCTGGGAAATCAGTGTGGGTATTGTGCAACCTTTTGGCCACTCTAGGCCTTCCCTAGTTTAGTTCTGCCACTAACACCGAATTATGGCAAACTCCCTCCACCAACTGTCCCACATCTTTACCTCTTAATGCTCTTAGGTGTGCATATTTTACTGCATTATTTATATAATACATTAATCCCCTTCACTACCAAGCGGTTTTTAAGGGACAACTAACCTCTCAAATCTATTTTTAATATAATGATCCTTTCATCAAGTTTTGAAAGGAAATAGATTGCTTTTGTTAAATTACGTACATGTAATAAAAAACTCATCCCTACCATTGGAAATTGACCCTTCAACCATATACATGCACCTTGAGTCAGACAGTGTTTAAAAACTGACATATATTCTCTCTGGTCTTCCCTGCTTATGTGCAAGGAGTGAAGCAAGGAAGATCATAGAGATTAGAAGCCACGGCAGTTGCCATTCATTAGCTGAGACCATTCAGACCAACAGATCGCTCTCAGCCAATGACTGCCATTCTCTTCACTGAAAGTTAAACAGAATATAAATTAATTGACTGACAACACCCCAAGACACTGGTGGAGATGGAGTTATACCTCAGACAGTTAAGGGGTTAATCTTTGTATATGCAGGTTTTAACATGAAATGCTATACACAGAGACTTCAGCGATGATAAACACTTCAAATCCCATGGCCTTGGAGTAATCTCTTAACATACTGTTAATAATAACACAATATGTTCACACCTTAGAAGGGCTTGAACAAGAAAAAAGTGGAAATGGACATAAAAAAAAACAAATATGTTGTGCTTGTGCACAATTCTCAAATTATTATTAATATTTGTGTTATTATAATCATTAGCATTTAAATAGCACTAGCATTTTCCACATCACTTTACAATTATAGAATGGGGATATCTGAGTTACAAAATAATATTGACAGAGATAAGAAATGAAGAAGGCCTGAGTTCAAACATGCTTACAATCGGGGAGGAAAACTTGGATATAGTATTTCAGTATTATGTAGAATTTTCAGAATTCTAAAATATAGACACAGAGAAACAATGTGAAATGCAAAAAATGTACACCCTTCATAAAATTCACAGAAAAAAAAAACAGATTTATTAGTATTAAAAAAGTGATATGTTTTTACTTTACATTTTTTAATATGTCAGATCGAGAAAACATAAGAAAGAAGCGTTGAAAACTATTAAAAAAGCAAGGCGACTGAGTAGTTAACGATTAAATAATTCTAGAAAATGTCCTCCTTAGTAAAAAGGATATTTATTAACTCACAGCATAGCATTGTGGCAAAAGCTTGTCCTTAAGTGTCCTCTGTTTCTAGACAAGACTTACACACCAAAAAAAAAAAAAAAGCAGCTGCTTTAGAAAATGTTTTTTTTCATGCTGTTTTTCTATATATAACTTTTAACACCAGGCAGCATCTACAATAAACTTTTTTAAAGTAAATCCTTGTGTGAGTGTCTGTCTTGTGCAAAACCCCATTATTTTTTCCAGATTATTTTACATTGTCAATTGTTTGGTAATGAAAAAATGTGAATTAGCTCTATCACAATATTACAATTATTTCCCTAGCTTGTAACATGTGGCGTTAGACGAACATACTGCAAAGACAAAAGGAATTGTGGTTATAAGTAAGTGTTGAACATAGCATAAAAATCAATTGAAAATGACAGGAAACATAAAGCATTAAAAAAAATATATTTGACAGTTAAATGAGGGGTGGAGGTGAGAGGAAAATTATTATAGTTATGAAAGTTTGTCAGATTGCGTTGGGTGATCTTTAACTGAAATCCAGCTCATTAGAAATGTCCAATTAGCAATGCTAAACTCACTTCGTTTCTTGAAACACCTAATTATATATATACATGTATCAAAGGTAAATTAGTCATTGTTAGGCATTGTTTGAAGAAATTATACAACAGCAACATCTAGTGGACATTGTTTAAAATTCCATTACAATAACACTGCAATGTGTTCTAATATCTAATTATGATCATTGCTTTTTTAATAATATAATTAAGAATGAAAAGGAAATGTAATGAGAAAATCATTAACTGTAACCAATTATGTAGTAAATGGTTAATATCTTTAAATAAGCCTGCCATAAAGAAAACCTTAAAAACTTAAAATCAAATAATTTCTGTAAAAAGGAAATTGTTTTCTTTTTTTTTAAATCGGAAAACAATAATTATATTAATATGACAAAATAACTGAATTTATTAATTGTGGAAATATTTATCAGCATTTACAATATATTTAGCACAAATATCAAGCATCAGTAAATCCTTGTTATCGAACAAAGCAGTTACTTATCATATAATCTGTTATTTAGAAGTCAATGGTTTGTCCAACAATGGGTCTTCCTCAAGCTCCTGAGTTTCTCTAAGATTTTGTCCATTCTCAGAGTTCTCATATTTTCTGTTTTTGTTGCAATTCGATTGCTTGGACTATCCCTAACCTAAAGGGCAATCCAGACGTGGACCCTGTGCTCACTGTGCCTAGAAGCTTCACTTCACTTCACTGAAGCTTCACTTCACTGATGAGGCCCAAAGAAGGCCACAATAATCACCAGGGGTTGCTGTTTCTTGAGCAGAGAGAACTTGCCAGTATTTTGGTTCTGGACAGCCCATATGGGTGGGGTCAGTCTGATATGCAAATTATATAGGTTCTCTTTGTAATGGCACAAGTAAGCAAAAACATTTTTGAGACCTGAGAGGGGACTAACCGAAAAGCAAGCTACTGAGTTTCTCTAAGCTTTTGCCCATTCTCAGAGTTCTATTTTTTTTCAATACATTTATTTGGGCTTTCCCTGAGCTAAAAGGGTAATCCAGACATGGACCACATGCTCACTGTACCTAGAGAGGTATCAGCTACACATCACTGATGAGGTCCAAAGTAGGCTGAAACAATAACTCCCTTATTTGTTATCCTTATGTGGGATTGCCATATTTAAGGATACCAAATTAAGGAGTTATCTACTAAAAACATGGACATTTAACCACAGATATACACATACACAATAACAGACATACACATACACATATAATCACAAAACTATACACACACACAATCACAGACATACACAGATACATACACACAATCACAGACATACACACAAATACACATAATCACAGACATACACAAACAAAATCACAGACCCATACACGCACATGTACAATCACAGACCTATACACACAATCACAGACATACACACACAGAATTAGACATATACAAACACAATGACCGACCCACGAACGCACACCTACAATAACAGACCTATACACACAATCATATACATACACACAATCACAGATATACAGACACCATCACAGACACACACTGTCAGGATTCCTCCCTATTCTCTCAGAATTCCTCCATGTTTGATTTCAGCCAGATCGGCGCTACCCATACGACTTCCGGGTGCAAGATACGTTCTCCTCTTATTGGGCTTAACAATAGGTTCTTTACTGAAACTATTTGGGAAGGATAAGGAAATTACTAACTCTGCTTCTGGGATCCCATTTGCATACTCTAATTACTATGCAAACTACTTACTCTTCAATTGTCTTATTCAACATTATTTGGAGTCTAAAGGACTATAACAACTGTAAAACCAGGATCTACCTAATTACCAGATTTTGTTGTATTTTTTTCAAAAGGACTGTATTATTTCATACAACAGGAATCAACTCACCTGCTCTGTCAAACATTATATTGAATTCTATGGATTGCCAACTAAGCATTTCCTTATTTTTTATATGCTATATTCTTGTGATGCAATTTTGAAACAAGATTACAAACATTCATGCATTATTATTTCAAAACCTTATTGCTGTAGTAGTCTGCCGAAGTTAAATTTCTTTATTTAAATAAATTCTATTTTCTTAAGGTGATAGCTTCAAATTTATTTGTTCAACTGCAGTTGAGTTCCACACACATACAATTACAGACCTATACACACAATCACATACTTACATACACACACATAATTATATACATATACACACAAAGACATACACATACATACACATAATCGCACACATAATCACAGACATACACAAACACAATTGCAGACCTCTAATATTGCAAGTTAGCATGGAAATCTCCCATGTTAAAATTAGTGTAGGACCCACCGATATTGGGGTACTGTGACGTTGTGTGAGCTTAACACATATGGTTATATGAAACTGAATCACCATATTTGTTTGCCAAGATAGGTGATTTTAAGTAGCCTTGTAAAATTGAAAACTGTATTTTTTGTTTTGTGCGTGCGCTTTTCCTTCAATTGTATTTTGTATAGATGTTGGTGTTTACGGCAGGACAATTGCTTAGAAATGCATGTTCTGGGTGTGCCCCATATTTCCCATTTTTTATCACAGACCCACACACATACAATCACAGACACACAATCACATATACACATAATTACTGGCATACACACACAAAAAACACATTCACACACACATTTAGTAATTAACAGATCCACCAAACCTCCCTATCTTGCTCTGGTAGGGCTGGAGTGGATCCTCTCCCTGGTGACAAATAGTTGCTGCTGTGATGGGATCAGTCTGCTCTTCCTGCACAGGTCCCTCATACCAAAAAGGGTAGAAAATGTCTCCCTCTGGATAATCTTAGGGTTATTTACTAAAGTGAGAATTAAAAGTGAATTTTAAATTTAATGCCAGAGTATCTAAACTGAAAGCATGGCTGACCTAAAGAATTTCTCTAGTTCGGTTACTTGACCTTAAACTTTAATTCACTTTTAATTCTCACTTTTGTAAAAATCCCTGTCTGTTTTGTGAAAACAAAGGAAATACTACAAAACATAAGAATTGTACAGTTTAAAAACAGTTATTTTGTTCCCAACTGAATTAAAAACAGAATAATGCAACAGAAGGCAAGAAAATGTCAATAAAGTAACTAAGGAAATGAACACAGTGATAAAAAGAACAGTGCATTACTCTATAACTGTCAGCATCGTTGCAGCGGCATTCGCACACACTAAGGGGAATGCCGCCGATCTCCTACCTGTTAGGTCCTTGCCCGCTGGGTTCGCTCATACCCGGTGGGAACGTCTCGATCCGGCTGCATTCCCACATGGTACAGGGAATGCCGCCAATCACTCACCAGTGGTGGCTCCTCCTCTCTCAGTGGCCGGGTCTATATCATTAAAGACGCCAGCCACTGCAACTGTGTTTAACTTAAGGGTTTTCTCTTTAACCCTTAAAGGGCCAGATCATTAAAAATTATGTGGGTGTGTTACACACACACGCATGGTCACATGTTTCCCTACAACTTATCAGGGAACATCTTAGGCTATTTAAACCTAGTTTGTCTATTTCTCGGTGCCCTGTCGTGGTTTCCATATTGGTTATCCGATAGCGTTCCTTGTTTTGATTTCTTGTATATCTGACCTTGGCACGCCTTCTGACTATCCAATCTCTGTATTCCTTGACCTTTGGCTTGGCTCCTGACTATTCTGATTTCTCCATTCCTTGACCTGTGGCATGTGCATCGTTTGCGTTATTTCTAAGTCTTGTCCTTACCCCGTCTTGTGTCCTTTTGCCTTTATACGTCTAAATCTGGCCATTCTAAGGCCCGGTAATACGTCTTAGGTATTTTCTTATCATCTACTTAAGTTCTGCATGTTGGGCATCTACAGTAATCCTGACAATAACCTGCTTGAGGTGGTTATGTACAAAGGTGATAAATGTTTAGAAATAGAATCCAGATTCAGGAATTGCTACCATCCAAGAAGGCGTGAAAGTGGGAAGAGGCAACAGCTACCTGGTTCTTGGAGCTGGAGAGGCGATGGCAACACTACTACTACTTAAGAGGCAATGTATTCTCACGAGAAAGAATAAAATAACACCTGCAAAGCTGGGAACACCAGATGGATTGTAGTGTTCACCAGAAAATAAGTCAAATGGCTTAACCAGGCATGTAAACAGCTGATAAATAGGAGTAATACAAAACAAATAGGTCTTCTTACATTAGCACTGTATCTATCACGAGGCTAGCAAGGCATTTGTACACTTTTCGAGACGGTTACCAAAAAACAACGCACACAAACGCCCACTCGGACACCTCTGCAACTTTAACTGGCTATTGATCCCACCTGAGATGTACCCTGCAAGGCTGCAACTGTAGCAGCCAATGGAGCCCGCTCATGCCTTTTTCTGTGGGCAGCGCTACAGTTGGGACACAAAAATGTTACTGGTGCCTAGCAGCAGTGACTGAGGTTGCAATTGCGACAGCGCCCTCTCTGTTCCACCTGTCATGTTCTTTTTTTGCAAGAAATCTATACATTTGCTAGCAATTTAACTAGAACAATGTTTGGATCAGGATTTCATTTCACGTAATAAAAGTGACATGTCCCAAGCCCCCATTTCATCCTCTAACCCCCACTTCAGTTTCTAACCCCCACTACTGCTTCTAAATTACCTCTTAAACCCCTAACTCCTCACTACTACTCACAACTTCAATGTTCATAAAATTTAACTAATTGTATCTGTGCAAAATTACGCTAGAACAAATGTTTGATCAGAATTTGACATGACCAAATTGACCCATAGGCAGAAATCTTGACAGTGGAGCAATGTTATAGTACACGTGCCACACTTACATGCCAAAGACCATTCCCTTTTTGCCCACTTGAAAACCTGGCAGTAATTTAGTTTCCTGTTTCTATCCCTAAGGACTCTGTTAATGGAAACACTGCCCACAAGTATTTTTTAAATTAGTGCCCTTCTCTGGCTACTGGCCCTATTAATATACTGAGGGACTACTGCTGAGGACAATTGTATACCCATGCAAACTATTTATTTACTTTCACATCTCCTTACATTTTGAAGAAAAAGACAAACACCGCTTGACATCTATGGCTATTAACGGGTCTAAGAAGCTCTTGTTTATGTTAAATATATTAATTGTACATATATTATTATATATAACTATATTTTTTAATTACAGTACTTATCAAATGTGTTAGTACAGCTATGTCTCAGCAGTTCAAAACCATTCTTCAAGGCACATCAACAAGGTTATTACCTAAAGTCCGAAGTCCGAATGGACCATAGCGATGCCATCCAGTATTCAATAATGTCAGGATTGTGTAATCCTGAATGGGCCTGAATTTGGTCCAGATTTCAGCAAGACTGAATGTCTCTGGACAGCTGAAAATTGGACAGAATTAATTAAATCCCGGACTGGAGGCTTAAAAAAAAAAAAGGATTAATAATGAAGAAGTTTGCCAGTGCTTGCTAGCCAGCTTCCACATTAAAAAAAAGTGAAATAAATAAACAAAAACCCTATGGGAATCAAGAAGACCTACATATTACTATAATGGAGGTATTTTACCTCCATATGAATGAAGGGTGGTGGTCCTAATATTAAAAAATAGGGGGTAGGACCTAGTGTCCACACCCTTGCCCCAACCATCGCCAATGGATAAGGACTCTAATATTATTAATATAATGAGAGGACCTCGAGTCCCCCCTGGCCCCCATCCATGGACTTTGGGTGGGGGCCCTAATAATAATAATAATGGGAGCCTTGCATTGTGTAGGCAATAATAGCATGTTGTTCCCCATGTGACTAGGCGTCCACAAGCTACTAAGTACCCCTAAAATAAATTAGTCCATACCTACCCCCTCAACACAATAAATGTGAAAAGGGGGCCGATAAATGTAAATCCTGTTTAAAAGAAATTATAATAACCATCAGAAGTATCAAAGAAAGCCAAATAAAAATCCATAATAACCGACCGCAAAAGAGCTAAACTGCACTGTTATAAAAAATAATCCATCTTCAACAATGGTGGAACTCTATGGTGAAAATAACACTCTTATGTACAGAGCCCGCAGGTCTCTTCTACTGAGGTGGACACCACTCTTGGGACATATTTATTTCCTATAGATGATAAGTCTACCTAAGATTCTTTATTACTTTGAGACCCAACCCATCCAAGTAGATTTAGGTGAGCTTCAAAGCTTTGGGGGCTCTATCTTATATTTTCTTTGGTCTGGGAACAGGATGAGACTTTCTGTGAATAATTATGTTCTTCCCTGGAAAGCAAGGATAGTCTAGGTGTTCCCGACCTCTTTCTCTATTACCAAGCCTCCCAGTTTGCTCAGGTGGTAATAAAGAGTTTCCCTAGGGGAAGATATTGTTGGGTAGATATCAAGAATGCATTTGCTTGCTTTTCTGATCTGATATGTCTACCATGGATTGCTAGTCTGCTTTTAATAACTTCCATACTGTCCATACTTTTAATCTCTGAAAAAAACAAACATTCTTAAATGTGTTGGTTTGACATTGTAGGGCTACCTGCTACCTCCAATTCTATATAACCTAAGTTCTGTGTTTATATCCACCAGAGCCATCTTCTTTTTGGTTATATTACAATATAACTACAATGGTAGATTCCCAGTGTGGTGGAATTTAGGGAAAAATACAGTCTCTCTCCCAGCGAACTGATTAATTTTACACAAATTATGAACTATCTAAGGAATAAACCTTCTATTCTTACTTTAGTGACTAGAATATGGTACATTTAGGACATGTAAGATAGGACTTCTAGGCTTCCCAACACTCTAGAGCTACATAATAAAGTGTGACACCCATGGCAGGTTTTTCTTGCTTAACAGTATATCTATTGTTGGTCTTCCACTCTGAGCCCAATTAGTAAACCCATACAAAGAATAAAAATAAATAAAAAGATGGGATTTATAGTGCTTATTCAAAGGCAAAACAAGAGGACAAATATATCAAAATAAGGTGCAGTATTTTAGATGCTGTGATTAAAAATAAAAGAAAGGAAATGCACTTACAGTCTTCTGGAGCTTGAAGTCAGCAACATATATTTGTGTTAGGTGCTCATGATAGTACAGAGTAAAATACCATAATGAAATGTAGGATAGTAAAAAGAGCAAGTTGGTTGTGGTGTGCCGGAACCGACGATGAGGTAGGCCTGAGAAAGAAGAGGGCTTACCAAGGAAAAGAAATAGAAAGGAAATAATGTTAAAATGTGGTGTGGTGGGAGGGTCATTCAACGCTGACTTCGAACGGTAAGGAGCAAGGTAAGGGGTGTGCCTTAAGTTGGCTAGGAGTGGGTACCAAGCACCTCCCACAAATACAGGCCAAATTGCCTTAATACTTGTGTTAGGTGCTCATGATAGTACAGAGTAAAATACCATAATGAAATGTAGGATAGTAAAAAGAGCAAGTCGGTTGTGGTGTGCCGGAACCGACGATGAGGTAGGCCTTAGAAAGAAGAGGGCAAAAATTAAGTAATCAAATTTATTACAGACAACCAATACAGATACATATATCAACCAGACATGTTTTTGAAAGCATCCTTAATTCTTTTACTGGGTTCGGTATGTACTGTGAGTAAGCGGATGATTTCCAGTGCCCCAGTGTTTTTATAACATGAACTGGAATGTTGACACTAGAGGCTGTGGATGCCGTCCCTATGCGGAAGGAGTGGCCTGAGTAGTTAGCTGCGTTGAGGCCCAGTTGAGTGAGTAAAGACCTGACGTAGGTCATGAAGGTTGTAGTGGTGAGTACCGAACTTTGTAATAGGAATAATGGTTGTGATGGTAGTAAATTATGATCCTGTATGTATGCATCAATAATCTTGACGGGGCACCACCTGTTGTGCGTGGGATAGTATGTTATTTTTACTGGTGCATGCTGACTGGTTTTGGAGTGAGGTAGAGTCAGGATGTAATGATCCATGTGTTTTGTTAAGTGGGAATAGAGGAGAATAGGAGTAGATTGTGTCACGTTGGTTGTAGTGAATTCTCTAGATCTTAGGAATCCATAGAAAGCTATGTATATTGCTGCTTTGATGACAGAATTTGTGTTGGTGTCAAAAGGTTTTAAATCAAGCAGGTCAGACAATGCTTTGAAGATGTGGTTGTCTATGGGTAGCCTCTGTGATGTATGTGTGGGTTCAGATCTCTGAATGCCTCTGAAGATAGTCTTAATCTGGTGAGATGCCATGAAACTTGTGTTGTTTGGTTGTAAGATTAGCATATGGTGTTGAAAGCTTGTGAGATAAAGTTTAATGGTGTTGTATGACATTTTAAGTTTAAGGTGGCAAAAAGAAGCAAAACCCCAAAAATATGTCATGACAAAAGGTTGTATGATGTTATGTTTTAGCAAAAGCCCTTTTGTATGTTTTGTGCGTGTTTTTTGACAGTGCCCATTGGGACAGTGCCCTGCTATGATGCATGATAGTGTCTAGTCCAGTATTAGTTGTTGAAATGTTGGAGAAGTGGTGGCTGTGGGCGCAGCTGATGGGAGTGCTTGATGAAATGCCTAAAATTTAAAACAAGACAAACTGTCAGCAGCTGTGTTACATATACCTGGAACATGGAAACAATACAGAAAGAAATTGTGACAGGCTGCCAACCAAGTGAGTTTCCTCAGAAATCTCATGATCGTAAGGGATTTGGAGTGACCTTTGTTGATGATGTGACAGGTTGCCTGGTTATCTGAGTAGCAACGTACTGGCATGTTTCCCCATAAATGACCCTATGCTACAGCAGCCGCCATGATGGGATAGATCTCAAAGAGAGCTGAGGTAGTGGAAAAACCTTCCAAATCCTGAACTGCTGTAGGCCAGCTGCCCCAAAGCCATTCATTCCCAAAAATGCTGCAAAACCTGTGGTAGATGCCGCATCTGACCAAATGGTAGGTGATGAGTCAGTCAATTGAGGCAGGAACATACTTTTACCATTCCAAGTGGTTAAAAATTCCTTCCACATGCGTAAGTCTGCCGTAGCTTGAGTATCTAAGGACAACCTGTGTGTGTCATGTAGGAAAAGTGGAAAAAGATAAAGGAGTCGTGATATGAAGGAGCGGCCTTGAGGTAAAATGTAGTGAACCCAGCAGGTACTGTAGTTCTTTGCAGTTGCAAGTACCGAGCTGAAGGTAGTGATCGATGTAGGTAAGAATGTTCTCTATCTTGTCGTGTGGCAGGCTTGCTTGCATTGTGGTTGAGTCTAATTGAATACCCAGGAATGTGATAATCGTGTCTGGCCCCTCCGTTTTCTTAGGGGAGATTGGGACACCTAGCTGCTCGAATAGCTTGGTGGTAGCTTTGAGACTACTGGGCAGGGAAGAAATTTCCTCGACCAGTAAGAAATCATCCAGGTAGTGTAATACAGTAGGGCATCTGGCTATGTTCAATAGTAACCAGCACAATGCTTCGGCGAATGTGTCGAAAATAGCTGGGCTACTTTTGGACCCAAAAATTAAACGCGAGAAAAAAATAGTAGTTCCCGGACCACTTGATGCCATGCAGGTGCCAAAGTGTGGGGTGGATTGGCAGCCATTTAAAGGCATTAGTAATATCGGTCTTACTAAGCCATGCTCTGACCCCTGCTTGTATGATAGCTGTAATGGCGTGATCTATGGTGGTGTATTGCAGGGAGAATTCTTCGGAGGGTATGAGAGAATTAAGACTGGGGTTAGCCGATGAGTGTGGTGCAGATAGGTCAATGATGAGTCTCTGTTTAAGGGAAGATTTCCCTGTGACAATACCAATGGGGTTAGTGCGCTATTCTTTGAACAGAAGAGCCTTGAAAGGCACCAATAAGAAACCCTCAGCAACTTCTTGGGCTATGAGAGTGTCAACAGCTGTGTGGTTGTGATGATTGTAGATTAGGTCATTCCAGGATCCCGGATGGTATGTGTAGAATACCCGTGAGGAAGCCTCCTGTTAAACCAGAGATAAGAAAGTCTACCAAGTGTTTAGACGGGTGATGTGACAGAAATGCTGTAAATACCGAAATATTTATGGACGTTAGATAAGGCTTACAGTACATTTTATTTGGATACATGGTTTTTGCATGTGCCCTAAAACATTTTAAACAGATATGCAATAGTCTGTAACCGCTATAATTACAAGACCCAACATTGAAATTATTACATATCTGGGACTTGCCCAGAAACTTGATCGGGCGTCCCAGTTTGTCTCTGGTCAATTTCTCTGGAACACCAGAGGAACTAGCTCCTTGCGTGGAGGCATGTTCGTCCGCCGTGTTGGGACAGAAATTTGTTGTATGTGCAGTAAAGGAGCAATATGCACAAGCCGGTGTTCTTAGACCTGCAAAGTGTCTGCAAAATATGACGGTATCAATCCTTCCCCAGTTGGATCTTGTTCCATACTGGGAGAAGGCTCCAGACACTGGGTCGTGGTGACCGACTCTAGTTTCTCCAGCCTGGAGTTGACCTTGCTCATGGACGCCATGAGTGATGACAACATGGAATGTATGTGGGTTGGACTGGCTAGGTCCTTCCCCGGCATCCATGTTGTTAGTTGAAGTACGTAGCAGTTTGAAAAGTTCTGCCTTCCTTGCTGTAGCGGGGTAGGGGATTTGCCGTCTCCTCAATTCCGTAGTTATATGAGGGATCGTCCAGGATTTGATTGATGCTGGACTAGTTACCTCTCCTCCTTGTGTAGGAGTGATAGCTCTAGCCGGAGTGCTAGGCAGGGAGAAATCCTCTACCCCTTCCTGAGACATACTAAAATAAAACAATTTATTAGTGTATGAAAACCACCAAGATCGTACTGGCAAGGCTAGCTAAGCCAGATGGCGAAACATTACACTTGTTTGGTGACAGGTGAGGCCCTACTAGTTGCCAAGTGGCTTGAGAGGCTCTATCTATGTGTTGGCGCAAGAGGATTTGAGGCCACTCGTCATAGTGGCAGGATTGAAAGGCCTTTGGTGACTGTAACACAGAAAAACAGGGAAAGGGAGTGACAGGTGAGACCCTCTCTATGCGACATGCGAGGCGACTAGCTCACGTGTGGCCCGATAGGTGTTTGCCTCCGAAACGTTGAGGCGGGGTGTTGGCCTCGCGGTACCACTAACTGATGGCAAATGCCAAGAAGGGGTAAATACCTATTGGGGAGCCTTTGATCCTATTTCCAGTACTCTAACCTAGGGGGGAGAAATGAAATGTATGGCAGAATACCATATGAGCAGGCGTACGTACCTGGTAGTATGAATATCTCACAGCGAATTCATGTGGTGAAATATATATAAACCTGGACAGCCTGAAATGGGTAAAATAAAAAGAAAAGGGTAATATAGTGAGTGTGGACTATGTGGGAATGATGTAGACTGTGTAGCCTGTATCAGTGGTGTTTTTTAAGAGCTTGATTGGAGTTTTAATGGTAAATGAAGTGTAGTGATATACCATGACAATATAAATGTGTTACAAAGGCCAAGTGATGCCGTTTCTTTAATGCCAAATTCTGGCTAGAAACAGGGGGGGGATGTATGATGGGTGTCAAGTGAAAAAGAGGATGGGGTGGAGGAGGCCGTGGCCTATATTTAAATGCATTATGCTTATAGTTAATTGACAACAACAAAGGGGCAGAGATGAAAACAATTCTTTGAAGTGATGTAAAGTTGTATATAATATTACTGTAATGTAAAAGACGTATGATTGGTTGGATCAGTACGTGTGATTCAACCCGAGAATTCATGATTTGGAAAAAGGAAACTGTATCCTTATGTATATGTTGTGTCGTAGTTTAAAAACACAGAAATGAGGCCTGTAACTGTAAGCTGAACCAATTTGACTGAAATGTGGAAAACCCCTGAAGGCATGGGAGTCAAAATGATCCATACAGATATGAGAGCTGGTTTGACCAATACAATACTGATACCTCTAAACAGTAATAGAATTAATATATATGTATTAAGCAAAACAAAATCGTTAACCGAATGGTAAATACATGAAATAATGACTGTAATCCACGAAAGGATTTATGCGAAATACATTTAGCAAGAAAAAACAAAACCCTATGGCAAGGGAAACAGAGACTGAAATGAACAGTTTATACGCATGAAATTTTATGCGAACGTGCAAGCGTGTTTAAGTATATCATGAATAAGTGCCGAACGGCGAAACAACCGAAAGGATAACTTGTTTCACTGCAACACGGAACAGTTTTATGCGAAATGACAACCTTTAAGTAATATACTGATTAGCCGAATACGGCACGAAATGAAACCGTGAATGACTTGTTCAATTACCGCATAACAGGGAAAAAAACGTAAAACGAGGACCCATGCTGTACCGGACACCATGGGAACCGATCCTGGCG
>OW240919.1:49853835-50060446 GCA_933207985.1 Pelobates cultripes
TGTTGGCACTATATAAATGGCAATAATAATTATAATAATACCATTGAGAGGAGAGTCTGGCACCAGAGGAGGCAGGGATAGCAGCAAGTGGACCCCAGGCAAGAAGTCAAACTGTTACTGAAATGTTTGACTTCTTACATAGGTTACTACAGTGCTTAGTATGGTCCTTTAAACTCACATATACCACTCACATACTAGTAAAAATGCCCTGCAACTTATAAAAAGTCATGTATGATTTATTGAATTATGCTCTCAAATTATATTTTACATTCCTTAACCCAGCAAGTAGCAAAGTTGGTCCCTAGACAGGATTATTTACGAAAGTGGGAATTGCACTGAATTCAAAGTGAATTTCAAATTCCAGGTCAAAATAGCTGAAACTGACAAAATCCTCCTAGTCAAAAAAATAATAATAATAATAAAAAAAAATCTCCAACTTTGGCCTGAAATTTGAAAATCACTTTAAATTACTTCTCAAAAACTTATGGAGTGCTATGGCAGGTCTGGAGCCTGAGGATGCACAGCAGCAAATAATGGACAGACAATTCGATGTTGTTAGAGACAAGATGTGAAGAGGTCCCTGAAGAGCTTAAAATCTAGAGATACTAATTGCATCTTTAAAAAAAAAAAAAAAAATCAAACACTTATTTCAGGAACACAATTACAAAATACTTAATGAGCAATGAAGATCAGTAGCAAAAGCTATTTAAAAAAACCAAAAAAACTATAAAATGCTTTCTAACTAACATAGAGCTAGGGCTTGTTGCTTAGCAACGAAATCCCCGAAGCAGGAATTCCCGGTCCTGCGCAGTGAGTCGCCTGGTGCCAACCAATGGAATCTGGCCAGGGGCTGGTGGGAGGGAGAGGCCGTCCCCCTGTCAAGTCTACGGGGGCAGCTGGAGCCCAGTCATAGCTGGTGATGGAGCCACATCCCGGGACACCGAGGATCTCAGTATCTCCGGGCTGTATCACCCCGGGGCAGAGCTCGCTGCTGCCCTCGCTCCCCCTGTCCCCGGAAACCCTGCACTTTGATGAAGACGATGACCTGGAGGTGTTCAGCAAGGTAAGGGAAGGCGGGACACGACCAGGGCGGCGTGATTACTGGAGGAAAGTTTACTAGAAACCAGGGGCTGTGTGAATACACCAGAAATACAGGGCTCCCCAGCTGCATGGGCATCGGGGTCATACTTTCCATCCGGTGTCTGGCTGAGCTTCATGGGGAATGCAGTTCGAACAACTTTGTGGCGTTTCAGAAGTTACATATTAACTGCTGTGTGCAATTACCAGCTTCTAATGACAAAGTCCCCTTCCTAAAGTCTCCCTATTTATGTATTGGATGGGAAGCAATGCCACGTTGTTATAGGATGAGCTCATATTGAATCATACTTGGGATCTGCTCCCAGATTGTCCAGTTATTTATTTATATAAATATCTCAGAAAAGTGATCAGAATGGTTTCTATATGTGTTTATTACTATTACTACAGCTTGTATAACCCTTAGCTGTCAAATACTTATGGACCTCTGTATCAAAGTTTGAAATGTCAGTAATTCATTAAAGTTTAGAATTTTAAACTTTAGGCGAAAATAGCCAAGTTGGAAATCTAGGTGATTTTCCGTTTTTTGTTTTTTTTTTTCTTTATTTTGGCCTTTTTTGACTTCCTGATCATTCGGGATTTCAAGTAAGTTTTGTTTTTGGCTTGAAATCTTAAATTCACTTTGAATATGTTGAATATCTGTCAAATTACATTTTGATTTTTGCAATAGGGATGTAAACAACACTGACATAAGCAGGAGGGCAGCTAAGGTTGGACGTTTAGTGTTGTGGGTTAGAACATTGGGGGAGGCTGTAAATGTTGGGTAAAGTTAGATTTTCAGTGGGCTCTGGGTAAAGCCTCCAAAATAATGTTTAAAGTTACCCAATCGATTCTTATTGATGCTGCAGAAAAAATCTTCCATGATTACCAGGCAGGTACTCCTTAACTCTAAGTTCCTGCAACCCTCCCAAATACTGTAATTAAAATATGGGTACAAAACTCTACCCAACCTGATTATGGTACTGGGTACAACAGACCTCTATTTTAATGCTTCATTATAAATTGTTGTAAAATGCCTCTGCTGTGGTTTAAATGTGGAAGAAGAGATGTGATTATAAAGGTAAAGGAACACTCCAAGCACCATAACAACTAAAACATGCAGTGTGTATTGGTTCCCCACCCCCATGGAAGTTGTCAAACTATTTGCTAATCCTTTGATTTCTTGCCAGGGGCCTTTCTCTGCTTGAGCCAAGGCTAGGACTGCAGAGCTCTACTATAAAAGAAAAGGGAAAAAACTAACTAGGAGCTTCTGGCAATCACTGGTGAGAGTGTCTGGAGCCCAGCAGATCCTAAGCAAAGAAGCCATACTGTTGAAGGTGCCAGGGCACAACTGGCACCGTTACCACTACATCATATTGTAGTGCTTGTGGTTTTTGGGGTGTTCCTTTAACAGTTTAAAAATAGAATCTTTATGCTGAAGGAAGATGTACATGTGAGGTGGTCACACTGTTAAAATTGGCATCTGGTGTAGATCATAATTCCTTACATCTGGCAATGTGTAGGATGTTTCCTCTACGAGGTGATTTTGAAGTTTCTTTGGTAAACTTAGAAACCAGTTAATTTTAAAAGGTGAGTTAAGTTTTATAAGAACTTTAAAAGTCATTACTATTGATTAGATGAAAGGTTGGTATCAGGGCTTCTTAACTCGATCAGTATATCTCTTGTGGTACTAGTAAATATACTAAGAATTATCATTTAAAATAATAAATCATGTTTGCATGATTGTATTACATTTTATTTATGTATTTTGCTGACATATTGTAGGTAAATACATAACATTTATATATTTATTTTTTTTGGCCATTTTTCAATGATATTGACATGCAGTTAATTCAAATATGTCACAGATGCACCAGTCCGCACGCTATGTAGTTGTATCCTACACATTGACTTGAAGGATTAATTAAAGCACCATGACTACTTAAGTGTTGGTGGCTTGAGTCTTTTTTTCTGCAGCGTTTCGATATCATTTGCTGTTGGAGGTGTCTGTTGTGGGTGTTTTTTTTTTTTTAAATTTTTTTCACTAAAACCAGCAGGAAACCTGGGGGGGGGGGGACCCAGGTAAGAAGGAAAAGGGTTATGTCGATTACCAGGAAACGTGGCCATGCCATCATAACCACTACAGCAAGCTATAGTGATTTTGATGCTTAGATTAACTCTAGTCTGTAGTCCTTAAAATATGGTTTAGTTTATTTTTTGTGTCATTAAAATTGAGTGTTCTATTTGACAATTAATTAAAACTATTATATATGTCACTGATGAGTGACAAAATAACTACTTTATGTTTAAAAGCTTTCTTTGAAGCGATACTAAAGTGCTACGAATACAAAAGCTGTGTTGAAAGGGTTAAAAACCCTTTTGTCACTTACCCGGTTCCAGTGCAAATGTCCTGCTGGGTCGGACAACGTAAAAGGGAGGGGGTGGGGCCAATGTTCATGTGTGGCGATGCTGGATGTGCAGCGTCAGGCATCCAAAAGTTGCTAAACCACCTGGAAGTGCCTCTAGTGGCTGTCTGGTAGAGAGCTGCTGGAGGTAACTAATTATAATTGCAGGGTCAAACTGACAAGGGGCACGGCACCTAGATCAGATTTTGATACATCTGTTTCTAAATCATAATCCTGATGGTTTCAATATTATAGCGGTTCTCATTGATGATCTGCTTCTGGTATCATTGCACGTACAGCTCATTATTTAGACAAAGGTTTGATTTTATATTACAAGACAAAGGTTACAAGACAAGGGTTTGATTATGTTACAAGATATTATCGCGCCCTATTCATTTTAATGGCTGTTTAAAAAGTGCAGGAAGCAGAGTCTTTCATACAACCTTTATTTGAAAACCAATACAGCTTATTGCTATTGATTGTTGTTCTATCCCTACTTTAGTAAATTATATTTAAGCATCCCCCTCTGTCTAATGCTGCATGTGGGAGAATGGCGAGAGAAGGGGGCTAAACACAGTGAGCTGACTATTGTGCTTACATAGCAAATTACTCTATTGACTGGCATGTGAGTTAGGCATTGGGAAAAACTGCTAACATTGTTTAACTACTATACTGTGGCAAAACTGGTTCACTGCCCCTTTATGTCATTTGTTTATGCAGACTTACCATTATTGAAATGTGCCTACATTTTACATCTCTTAAGCTTTTGTTTCAAATTTGAAAACACAATCACTAGTCTTTCTCCCTACCACCATTAAAAGCCATCATATTTAGATGGTACATTATTTATTATAATTATTTATACATGATTGAATTTCCAGCTCAGCCGAGTGTAGATGAGGAATAGCCAAAAGGTATCTCCCCAGCTGTGGTTGAATTTCAGCTACCATTATCCTCAATCAGTATATGGTTTTAATGTAAACTTTCTAAAAGAGTCATGGGACTTGCAGTTAAAGCACAACTTGAACACGTCTTGTTCTGCTAGAACTTGATATTACTTTGAGAGCTATGGATTTCAGAGACGTTTATAACTTTTTTGAGTATTTTGCATATGACATCAGTGAACCTCTTAAATTAGTGGTGACACACATTAAAACCTGCTCAGTGGTGGAGAGGTTCATGTCATAAGTAGTTAGTAAAAATTCTGTGGTTTGAAACATTGCAAAAAAAAAAAAAATCTCAAGTGTGGTGGCATCTATAGAAAATGGTTCAGACATGTATATCTTAAATATACTTTTAGATATTTTAAAAGGTGGTTTTTTTTTTTTTTTTTTTTAAGATTGCTGTAATAAGCAAGATCCGCTCAAACATATTTACTTGCAGTTTCGTATTGCATCTTTTAGATGCAAATAAAACCACTTTGTTGTCATAGCAGCAGAAAAAAAAATTCTTAGCAGCTTCTGTTTTTCTATGTATTTAAATCTGTTGTGTTTAACATTTGATGTCACATGAGTTACACCAGAAATTATTAAACTTGCTCAGCATTTGTAAACTCTTAGCTGTGCTACAGGGATGCACTTTTATTAGTATATTATCTAACTGGGAAAAGATAAAAATCCTAGATTTTATGAGCCATTTCTAAATCAGAACATGCTATAGCAAGAAGGTAAATAATGTTGTTGTCCTTAAGGATTAAGTGCTCCTGGCACTACCGATCGCTCTGTCTCCCCCCTCCCTCGCACCCCTCCTACCCAGTAAATTAAAAAACCCTTTATTTACTTACTTGAACCCAGGTCCCTCAGTGCTGGGTCGAATTTCCGCCCTTTCCTCCGTCCCGCAACAAGCGGGGTCTAATGCGCATGCACGGCAAATGCCGCACGCGTATTAGACCTTCCTATAGGAAAGCATTATTCAATGCTTTCCTATGGGGGAAAATCTGACACTGGAAGTCCTCATGCAGAGCGTAAGGACGTCCAGCGTCCGATAACAGACCAAAAGTCCATTACGATTCCAGAAGCCCTCTAGTGGCACTGAGGGCAGACTAAAAGCTGCAATGTAAACATTGCAGTTACTCTGGAACTGCAATGTATTACATTGCAGAACTTGGTGAAAAAGCCACACAGTACCCAGACCACTTCAATGAGCTCAAGTGGTCTGGGTGCCTACAGTGTCCCTTTTAAAGAGAAACTATAGGCACCCAGCCCACTTCAGCTTATTGAAGTGGTCTGGGAGCAGTGTCCCTGACCCACCGGGCCCTGCAATGTAATGCAGATTCTGACGATAACCCACTTAAAACTGAGGAATTATATTTTTCTACCGCACATTTAGACTGTAAATGTAATTTTTATTACAAATCAATTATATATATATATATATATATATATATATATATATATATATATATATATATATATATTTATTTTATTTTTTTTTAAGAAAGAAATGTTTGACTCAAGTGGAACAAGTGAGTCAACAAATATTTTTAACATTTTGTTTTTCTTTAGATGTGCACTTTTTGCAGTGTATAATATACAATGCAGTTCTTTGTTTTTCTATTTCCCTCCCATGTTTTGAAAAGGATTTTTTTTTTTTTTCTTTTTTTCTTTGTTTCAATATGAGGATTAAATATATGTTGCTATTATAATATAAAGGCAGGGCTGCCAAAGAAAGGATATCTTATCCCTCAGCCTTGTGTACTTTGCCCTGGAATCTCTATTCTCTCTGTTCCAAAGATTGCCTCTGTTACTGATGTGACCAGAAAAGGAAAGGGTTTCACCGACAGGACAGTGTTGAAAAACATTGATTTTAATGTTTGCAAAGCAGTGAAGGCATATTGCAGTACATGACGACATCTTTGAACTTGTAGTTAAAACTGTGCAGGCAGAGCTTATTTGATTGCAAATAAGGGGACATAAATAAGTGTGTGTGTGTGTGTGTGTGTGTATATTTATAAACTTTTTTTATTTTTTTTATTATTATTATAGGAATTTCTAACTATATTGGCATGTGACACATCTATGAATGTGGTCCTGTTTGTCTTTAGTTCAGAATCCAGACATTACAGGGATGGCTTTGGCGTGTGCATTGATGCATATGCATGCGTACTGTGATCCTGATAAAATAGTTGGAGAAGACAGTGCTTTATTGACATCGGTGATCTCTCTGTGATAAGGTCAAAGGTTTGATACGTGACTTTACAAAAAAACAATTGTTGCATTATAGAAGCCAGTTTAAATATGTGTTTTAGTGTAAAAGTTGTTGTATACTGTGGCTTTAGTTGTTTAATCCCTTAAGGACTGAGCCAAATGTACACGTTGTAAACAAAACCTGGAATTTGCGCTACATGTCTGTCCAACCGTAATTCACCTCTTTCAAATTAAATGCACCCACCCTTATTATATATCATTTCTATTCAGGGGAAACTGGGCTTTCATTTAATATCAAATATTTAGCTATGAAAAAAATGGGAGAAAATAAGTTTTTTTTTTATTTTTAGTTCTACATGACATTTTAAATGTCATAATACTGTTTGCTTTTACTGCAATAAAATACACATTTGTATTCAGCAAAGTCTCATGTGTAAAACCGTACCCTCTATGTACAGGTTTTATGGTGTTTTGGGAAGTTACAGGGTCAAATATAGCAGGTTACATTTGAAATTTGAAATTCGCCAGATAGGTTATGTTTCCTTTGAGACTGTATAGTAGCCCAGGAATGAAATTTACACCCTTTATTTGCAATACAACCCAAGGTATTGCAAATGGGGTATGTCCAGTCTTTTTTAGTAGCCATTTGGTCACTAACACTGGCCAAAGTTAGCGTTAGTATTTGTTTGTGTGGAAAATGCAAAAAACGCCAATTTTGGCCTGTGATTGTGACTAAGTGGCTACTAAAAAAGACTGGACATACCCCATTTGCAATACCTTGGGTTGTCTACTATTGCAAATGGTATGCCATCATAGGGGTAATTTTCATTCTTGGGCTACCATAGGGTCTCAAAGGCAACGTAACCAATCTGGCAAATTTGAATGTGAAAAAAATGAAACACAAGCCTTATATTTGACGCTGTAACTTTTGAAAACACCATAAAACCTGTGCATGAGGGGTACTGTTGTACTCGGGAGACTTCGCTGAACACAAATATTTGTGTTTCAAAACAGTAAAAAGTATCACAGCAATAATATCGTCCGTGTACGTGCTGTTTATGCGTGAAAAATGCAAAAAACGTCACTTTTACTGGCGATATCATCGTTGTAATACATTTTACTGTTTTGAAACACTAATATTTGTGTTCAGCGAATTCTCCCAAAAAAAACAGTACCCCCCATGTACAGGTTTTATGATGTCTTGGAAACTTATAGGGTTAAATATAGTGCTAGCAAATTAAATTCCCTATACTTTCGGCCTGGGTTGTCAGGCAGGTCCTGCTAATTGTAATTAATTAAAATACCTAATTATGTAAAAATATTACATAAATATATATGTAGAATTAATATGTGTATGTATGTATATATATGTATAGAATGGAGAGTACAAGCGCTTATTTACGTAATTTTATATCCTAGTAAATACCAATATTTCCGTGAGCTGCTATATCACCGTGCTTATCTTTCTATCAGAAATTGTGGAGAGAAGAAGTATCAGGTGAAGCGCTCTAATTCCCTATAGTAGATATGTTGGTGTATAAAGGAAATATTGATGATATACCTTTAAGGGATCGTATACTTTAATATGATGTCCCAATACTTCCAAATAAATCTTAAATACAAAACACAAATATACAGAACATAGTGTAACCTGTATATAAATATATAGTAAATGAAAAAATATAAATTTCTGACTCACACTTTTCTGAGCTAAAACACTAGCTCAGGTATATGCGCCTTAGGGTCCGTTAAGGCGACCCTCACCCTCCTTTGGATCCGAATTACACTATGTTTTGTTTATTTGTGTTTTGTATTTAAGGTTTATTTGGGAGTTTTGGGACATCATATTAAAGTATACGATCCCTTAAAGGTATATCATCAATATTTCCTTTATACACCTACATATCTACTATAGGGAATTAGAGTGCTTCACCTGATACTTCTTCTCTCTACTGTGTGTATGTATGTGTGTGTATGTGTATATATATATATATATATATATATATATGTGTGTGTGTGTGTATATATATATATATATATATATATATATTTATTTATTTATTTATTGGAAGGCATGGCCTGAAGTTGTGGGAGGGGCTATAGACCTATAAAAAGGGACTCCCCCCTTTCCCTACTTACCTTTGTTGGTCAGACGAATAGACTGTTCAAGGTCAGCATTTGCATGAGATCCACTTCCAGGTCATAGAAGAAGCCATTTTGGTTTCACCTTTGCTCCATGAGGTCTCCTACTCCAAGCTGTGTCCAGGAATCCTGCAGCAGGGATTTCCGTTAATCCAGTGGCTTTCTCTCCGGTCAGCATTGCATTTGGTGTCTCAGGGACTCTCAAACCGTAAGTTGACCCACCTGTTGCACCAGGATTAGTTCCCATGGCGTTCAGCACAGCACGGGTCCTCACTTTACGGTTTCCTTTAGTTTTGCACTGTTATTTCGTTACCTTATACTCACCTAGCTGTTTATGTAAAATCTGTTGGTTAAAATCTGTTGGGTTAAAACTACAATCGAAATTAAATTTTTCGCCTACACACTGACCCCTATCGGTCATTCTGTGTACTACAAGCTTCTCAGATATTATTGCATTTCATGTACAAACCAACGAACCACTGCATTTTCACCTAGACACTGACCCCTATCGGTCATTCGGTGCACTACAGGCTTCTTAGACGTTTTTTGCATTTCATGTACAAACCACTGCATTTTCACCAAGACACTGACCCCTACTGGTCATTCGGTGTACTACAGGCATCTCAGACATTATTGCATTTCATGTACAAACCAACGAACCACGGCATTGCAGGATTCCAGAGTCTAATACGGAATAGTTGCACGCTTAAAATATAAGTCCTTCCAATTATGTATTTTCACATATTAGGTTATTCAGCTGCCAGTCATGGTTCACTACACTCATGTTTCGGGGTACAGTTGTATTCCATATCACACATGATATAACACTCCCGACAAGTTAATTTCCTTCAAACAGGGGCATTACAAGCATACAATAAACATTGGGACGGAGCACTTTGCTCTATTAAACTTGCATAACACACATATGTGTATACGCTTTTAAATGTCTATATTCAATTTTCATACATTGTTTTACCCGTCCGGGATACAGGTATTAATAACCCTTACGACCAGTAAGGGTATCTAATCATACTACCAGGTACATACACCTGCTCATGTGGTATATACATACATTTTCTGTTTCCCCTTGGGTATGTCCTTAGCGTACTGGCAATTAGGGACTATAGGTTTCCAATAGGTATTTTCCTTTCTTGGTATCTGCGCCTGTAGTATAGTGGTCCCGCGAGGCCAACACCCCACCTCAACGCTCGGAGCCAAACACCCATCGGGCCACTCGTGAGCTAGCCGCCTCGCATGCTATATAGAGAGGGCCTCACCTGTCACTCCCTTCCCCTTTTTTATGGTTACAGTCACCGAGAGGCCAACATCCTGCCACTACGTTTGGTGGCCACAAAAATCCCCTCGCACCATTGCATAGATAGAGCCTCTCAAGCCACTTGGCAACTAGCAGGGCCTCACCTGTCACCAAACAAAGGATTAATTGTTTCTCCATGCGGTTTTAGCTAGCAAGCCAGTACTAGCACACTGTGGGTTCCTATAATAATGGCTATCTTCATGTTTTTTAGTATGTATCAAGCAAGTGGTAAGGATTTCTCTCTACCTAACACTCCAGCTAGAGTCAACACACTTTCACTTGGAGATGTTGCTAGTCCCACAGGACAATTTTGTCCTACCACAGCGGACGATCACGTTTCAGGCTCCAGGCTCTAGCACCTCTGGTAATACATAGAAAACTATCATAGACAAATTGGGTCGTCTCATTCTCTTTGGCAAATCCCAGATTTGCAACAATTTCCATGTTGGCACATGTAGTTTCAGTGCATGCAGACTGTTGCAGATATGTTCCCAATATGTCAGGGCACATGCAAAAACCATGTGTCCCAATAAATGTACCCTGAACCTTACTTCACGTCTGTAAACATTATGCATTTCGGGTACTTTCTAACTCATCACTCTTCCAGACATTTAGTTTATTTCCTATTCTCCGATTTTAAAGGCCTTCTGTTCAGGTATTGCCATATACTTTTGGGGGAATCTAGAATGCCCTAACTTGCAGTCATCACAGCAGCATCCAACAGCTGGCATTACACTCATGGCCCAAGAAATGGCAGAAAGATTTCTACCTGGACCTCTCCGATCTACACCATTTACAGTGTGGCGCAATCCCATTGGGATTGTCACAGGGAATCTTCCCTCATACTGTAACTGATCATAGACTTATCTTCACCTCACGCCTCGGCTACCCCATAGTCTCAACTCCCTCATACCCTCCGAGGAGTTTTCATTACAGTATGCCACCATTACAACTATCACTCAAGCAGGGAGGGGAAGCCTGGTTAAGTAAAACTGATATCACAAACGCATTTCAGACTGCCACCTTCCACCCTGCACTGGCACTTACAGGGCATTTATGGGCAGCAGTTATATATTTCTTCTCCCGCTTAACTTTCGGGTCAAGAGCAGCCCACAATCTTCAATATATTTGAACTCTTGGTTGTGGTTAAACATATCCAGATGCCCCACAGTCATACACTCCCGAGATGATTTCTTGTTGGTCAAAGGGAATGCCTTTCCCTCTAGAAGCTTCAAGGAAGCCATTAGTATGTCTGAACACTTGGATGTCCCAGTATTCCCTAAGGTCACAGAAGACCCAGACACTATCGTTACATTCCTGGGCATACAACTTGACTCGGCATCCATGCCAACAAGTTACCATGTGAGAAATAGGAACAATCACAACAACACCAATTACCACCTCCTGCTTGGTACTTGCAACCACATGGAACTACAATCCCTGCCAGGTTCCTTAAATTTTGCCATGCGCATCATACCGCAGGCCGCGCTTTCATCTCAGACCACTTTGGTTTTTTCTCCCTCCTGAATGATGATCAGGGGCTGTCCCTAGACAACCAAGCCATGGCAGACCTACACATATGGTGGAATTTCTTAACCACACGTAATGGTAAACTATTGTGGCAGCTGCCGTGACAGTCGGCATGGCAGGGGGGTCATTTATGGTCAAGGTCATGGATTAGATGAACCTCGCCAACATAGCCGGGCTCTGACTAAACTGGCCTTGTCCACCAGCACTCAACACGCTTGCTACAGGGTTTTCCACTTATACAATACGGTTCATGTCGGACCATCACTTAGCTGGTTTGAGGTTTCACCACGTATGGCCTTCGCCTATTTTTGCCACCTTAAATTTAATAATTCTCGCACAACACGGTTAAACTTTATTTCACGGGCATTCAACACTATACGTATTTCTCCATCCCAAACAACAAGGGTTCCTGTCCTCTTACCCCATCCATACCTTACTTAGAGACATGGCCAGGCGGACATTCCCGCTAAAACTAAATACTGGCCATAGACATACAATGTTCAAACCATGTCAGAACCACTCAACCATGCACTTCCGAGCCACGCACCAATCCAGTTATCAAAACTACTACCTATCTAGCCTTTAACGGCTTTCTCAGGCCAAAACAATTGTGACGGAACGCTGGCACTCCGACTGAGTACCTCCGCCAATCGATGCTCCTAGTGCTCGCTGAGGACTCCAAGCACTCCAACCGACACCATCAGCACTGCAGACCCCACTTCCAGCGATGCAACTGCGCCGGGGTCTCTGCTGTTTCCACCCACCCTGGACCCAAGGCCAGGATCCAGCTTCCAGTGGGTGAACCTCTTTCCCCAGAGAGCAGGAACAGGAACAAATCAAGCTATTGCAAGAGCTTCCTCTGGGGAGTAAGTGATTATAGCAATCCCCAGAGTGTAGGTATCCCTTCCCCCAAACAAGAGCCAAGGCTTAATGCTGGAACAAGACTAATTTACTGGCACACAGAACTCACAATTTATGCAACACAAAACTCCTCCTCTGGGCCAGGCTAGATAATTGAGTTTCTACAATACACAAATCTCAATTATCTGCTGGCCAGAAATTATACAGTTTCATAAAACACACAGGGACCCCAAAACATGCAATAACCCCATACAAATATATATATCCTTGGAACTGGGGGATCTGGGTGAACCACATATCCAAAATTCACCCAGATCCGTTCAGTACTTTGGAAAATACAGTTTAATGCAGATTCTGCAGAACATATACAGGCTAAATGAAAAACAATTACTGTATAATGTGTCCCCTGCTGTATAGTCCAAAACCACCGCACGATGTCTCTGTGCAACAAATACTGGCGAGATGGCACCGTGTTGAAAAGTCCACACAGTGTCTGTGAGTTAAAATGGCCGCCATCCATTGTTCTCACCATGTGCTTCTGATACAGGAAATGGTGGCCACCCAGTAACTCCACAGTATGTCCCCAGATGGTTCTTAAAGGACCAGCAGCAGCACAACACAAATCCATTATGCCCAAATCATGTCTTTAAAGGGCAATACAAACCAGGGGCCATAGTCACAGGGCAAGAGGCGGGCAAGCAGTCCTCTCCAGGCACAAGTGGCGAAGGGCACTTCGTCACAACAATAACTCCCTATCAGCGGCCAACATCATAAACAAGAGTGACTGTTGACCTCTTATCGTCTAAAACACACAGACCACTATGTCCGGTCCCTTCCTAAAACTAAGACGAGTCAGAGGGGCGAGCCACTGCATATAACCTACTACCTTACAAGCAATGCTGGGTGCCCGGTTAAGGTACTGATTACATTCTTGGGCACGCCACCATACACACCACTGAACCACTGAACATTTACTGTCGCTGTACGATACTGTCCTTACCACAGTTCATGCACTATGTCCACCTACTCATTCACCGGGCTCAAACTAAACCCTAGCGACGACTACTCAGGGCACTCCTTTAGGATAGAAGCAGCTTACACAGCCTATAGCCAAGACATACCCGTTAAGACACGGGGCCGCTGGGAATCATAGGCTTATGCGACTTGCATACCACAGCCGGTTCAGGAATTAGGAATCTTTCATTAAAATGTCTAACTGATGGTTAACAAATGCACTATGATCCTGTATAATGTTTTGCATTAATATTTCATATGTAAGCCCACTTTTTACCGGCCTACAGCATATGTCGGTTTCGGCATACCTCAACCGATTATTCCTAAAGCTACATCTCTACAACCCATCTTATTCTATATCATATGAGAATGCCCTGAGGAAAAAATATATATATATATATATATATATATATATATATATATTCTAAGTATATTATTTTTATTTATTTTTTACACTGATTTTAATTTTATTTCCAGCCAGCAGGGGGACTGTCATTACAGGCAGTCCCCCTGCTGGCAATGCAGCAGCCAGCTAACCTGGCCATGTGATTGTAAGGTCCTTGCAAGGACCTCACTCTCACATGGCCAGGGGGTGCGGAGGAGGCAGGATCCGCCGTGGGGGACTTCCTTGGATCCCAGGTGAGTCTCCCCAACCGCGGTCGCCGGCGACCGGGTAAGTAAAAACAAAAACAAAACGGAGGGTGTACTATTACGCCCTGCAGTGTTTAGAGCTGCTTAGAATAGGGCGTAATAGTACGCCCTCCGGTTTTAAGGGGTTAAAGGGATACTATAGTGCCAGGAATACAAAGCTGTATTCATGGAACTACAGCTCCCCCTAGGTTTTATATGAAGTGGTCTGGTAGACAGCCACTGCAGGCAGACTTAGTGCTGCAATGTAAACATTGCAGTTTCTCTGGAACTAAGTGCGATAGGGACACTGTAACCAGACCACTTTAATGAGCTGAAGTGGTCTGGGTGCCTATAGTGTCCCTTTAACTAAGCAACATTGACTGTTCATGGCAAGACCACTTTCTGTAGTAACAGAAATACTTGGAAGCAGGTGCATAACACATGACTATAAATAATTACGTGTCACTGGAAACCTATTTTACAGTATACAAATAGGCCACTGTATTGTTAGCACACAAAGCATGAATATACACTAAATATAATTTCTAGAATAGTAAGGGCAAGCAGTGTCAATAGGCACTCAATAAATCACTCTGTGTGATTCTCACCTCATTTGTATAAAGAGTTAATCAAAAATGTAAATGTTCATGTTTTCATCAATATTTTACTTGTAAATGCATTGTATTAATTCTTACTTGGTCATTAACTAAACTATGAATTGTAAATAAACAACGCAGAAAAGGGAGCGTGGTCACTACAGTGACAAAAGAAGAATATATCAAATTCACCTAGTGTAGCAAAAGTGTAGAATGCTGCTTTGGTTCATCAGCAGCAAAATGTAACCACAAAAATAGGAGTAACACAATGAGCAGCTCAGTAGATAAGGACATTTGTACACTGAGGAAGGGACAGGGGTCCAGAAACATTTGTGTTTTGTATGCTCTTCGAATAAAAGTTTGGTTCCACGAGTGGGCCTTAACTGAATTGGAATGAGATTTGCTAATTTTTTTATATGATCTAGCCTGACAGGGATGTGAAAGACCATTCCATCCGGCTGCCCAATATTTTACACTTCTCCACGCTGTCCCCTGGTTATCCTTTCCACGGTTGCGGAAAAGGCCTTTGACCAGTTGGACTGGGGGTACATGCTTCTTACTCTACAGACCACGAGAAGTCAATACTCTGAAGTGTTTTCAAAGAAAGACTTGTCAAAAAAATTATTATTATTATTAAAAAATATATATCACACACACACACACACACACACACACGTGATACTCGAAAAATTAGAATGTCGTGCAAAAGTTCATTTATTTCAGTAATGCAACGTAAAAGGGGAAACCAATATATGAGATAACTAATATATGAGATAGATGCATTACATGCAAAGCAAGATAGTTCAAGCCGTGATTTGTCATAAGTGAGATGATTATGGCTTATAGCTCATGAAAACCTCAAATCCACAATCTCAGTAAAGTAGAATATTACATGCAATCAATAACAAGGAGTGTACATAGAACAATATCGGACCTGAAAAGTCTAAGCATGCATATGGACTCAGTACTTGGTTTGGGCCTCTCTTGCAGCAATTACTGCCTCAATGCAGCGTGGCACCGCTGAGGTGTTATGAAAGACCAGGATGCTTCAATAGCGGCCTTCAGCTCTTCTGCATTGTTCGGTCTCATGTCTCTCATCTTTCTCTTGGCAGTGCCCCATAGATTCTCTATGGGGTTCAGGTCAGGAGAGTTTGCTGGCCAATCAAGCACAGTAATCCCACGGGCATTGAACCAGGCTTTTGGTGCTTTTGGCAGTGTGGGCAGGTGCCGAGTCCTGCTGGAAAATGAAGTCAGCATCCCCATAACGTTCGTCTACGGAAGGAAGCATGAAGTGCTCCAAAATCTCCTGGTAGACGGCTGCATTGACCCTGGACTTATTGACGCACAGGGGACCAACACCAGCAGATGACATGGCTCCCCAAATCAACACAGACTGTGGAAACGTCACACTGGACTTCAAGCATCTTGCAGTGTGTGCCTCTCCATTCTTCCTCCAGACTCTGGGTCCTTGGTTTTTCAAATGAGATGCAAAAGTTGCTCTCATCAGAAAAGAGGAATTTGGACCACCGAGCAACAGATCAGGTCTGTTTTTCTTTAGCCCAGGTAAGATGCTTCTGACGTTGTTGTTTTTTCAGGAGCGGCTTGACAAGAGGAATACGACATCTGAAGCCCATGTCCAGGATATGTCTGTGTGTGGTGGCTCTTGATGCACTGACTCCAGCCTCAGTCCACTCCTTGTGAAAGTCCCCAACACTTTTGAATGGCCTTTTGCTGACAATCCTCTCCAGGCTGCGGTCATCCCTGCTGCTTGTACACCTTTTTTCTTCCACACTTTTCCCTTCCACACTTTTCCCTTTCACATAACTTTCTATTAATGTGCTTTGATACAGCACTTTGGGAACATCCAACTTCCTTTGCAATTACCTTTTTGAGGCTTTCCCTCCTTATGGAGGGTGTCAAGGTGTTATGCTACTTTGGTTATTTGGATTGGAACTCAACTGCAGCTTGTAGAACTCCTTAATTACAATAGTAAAGAAACGAAGAATCTTTAAAGTATCAATATTGTAGCTTTAAGAAAAGAGAGGATTGCTGGCAATTTGAGAATCAAACAAAGTTTTAATGATTGATAAACTTAAATGTATTGCATATAGGCAATAATCCAATAAGAAGAAAGTGCAGGTTATCAAACAATACAAAGTTCATTAATAAGTATTTCCTCAGAGAAGTATTAAATAAGATTCTTTAGGTTGCTGGGAATAATCTTCAATAGAAACATTAAGCAGGTAGCAGAGAGTATTTGCAAAGCAAGAAACAGTTCATAGTAAATAAGCATGATGGGAGTTGTCCTCCATATAATTAATAACCTGAAGCAGAGAGGATTTGAGCAAGCAGGAATTGGTTCATTAATACATGATATTGCAGATAATAGTTGAAAGATATACTTAAGGTTAAGGAGAGTTATCCTCCAAGAGTTCAAAGTTATAGTCCACTTGTAATTTAGCAAAGTATCCGTTCTCCAGTAATCCTTTATGGCATGCAGCTTAATCCTTGCATTGGCTCAAAGACTAGTCAGAGTTTGTGGAGCCGGCGTGTATACCCAGCAGTAGGTCCCACAATCATCAAGCGCCTTCTCCCTGGTGCAGTCTCCCTAAGTACTGTCAGAGCCGCGTCAGAAAGGGGGCGGGGCCGGCTCCGCAATGCGGAAGTGCTGAACCCGGAAGAGATACCGCATGACACAATGATGGTTTTCTGCACAACTGTCAGGTCAGCAGTCTTCCCCATGATTGTAATTCCTACTGAACCAGACTGAGAGACCATTCAAAGGTTCAGAAACCCTTTGCAGGCTTAATTAGCTGATTAGAGTGGGACACTGTGAGCCTTGAATATTGCACCTTTACACAATATTCAAATTTACTGAGATTGTGGATTTGGGGTGTTTTGATGAGCTGTAAGCTATAATCATGGCACTTATAACAAATCACGGCTTGAACTATCTTGCTTTGCATGTAATGTGTCCATCTAATATTAGTTTCTTCTTTTACGCTGCATTACTGAAATAAATGAACTTTTGCACATATATATTGGTATATATATATTTTCATGAAAATCTGGCACTCTACCTTAACGTGGTGATAGTCAAAGAGGACCAAGGTGCTGCACAGCATGGATATGTACAATGAAGAAATGAGAACACTCAATGGATTTTGTTCAATCATAGATTCGTGTTGTGAATAAAGGATCAACGTTACGACATGTAGGTCTTTATCAAGACATATATACAAGTAAATGCAGTGTTTATATAGGAAGTAAAATAATGACTTACCAAGTGCAGGTGTTACTACAGTGCTCAGATGCCGTGGAAGGTGGTGAGAGTGGCTACACGAGTGGTGAACATGACCGCGATTACATTGTGAGGCTGTGGGGATCGCGTCCCTTAACCACGGTGATGCTCAGAAAATGAAATATGCAATGAGTGCATCACTCGTCGATGCGTTATACTTTATCGTCGGTTAACATTGCTAGCCTGGTTGAGTCCAGGAGGATACCTTAAGGTTAGCTGGGCGGAAGGCCCTCTTATTTCTCTCCAGGTAGGGAAGACTCCTGATGAGGTGTATACTGCCACGTTGTCTATGATGTTTTGAAGGGAACTGTTGGGAACCTCGACCTGGAGGAAATCATTGGGGTAGCGTATTGCTACTGGGCTGTGATTCACGTTTTTGGAAGTGCTTGCGTAGTGTTTCCGTGGACTTGTCTAAAGTTCGGGGCTAATCTTGGCCCCAAACGTCCAACCCCTGACGAGACGGTACATACCTTCCTTTTGGAACTTAATGACTGCCATGGAGATGATGTATAGGCAGCAACGTTCCGGCTTCAAAAATTCTCACATGTGTTAGTCCGTGGTGGCATATTGGAAACTGATGGCCCAGTTAAGTCGTGTGAAGAGGCATTTCCGAAGGACCCGAACTTGTGTTACGCGAATCCTCTATTTCGCTGCCAAGGCAAGCATCAAGAATCCTCCATTTTAAATGTCATCTGGGTCTTCCCCCTTTAATGAGTTAAGTTCATTCTGTCCAATCAGATTCAATTTCACATAATGTGTGTGTGTGTATTTGTGTACCTTTAATAGGTTAATGATGTTGACGCCTTTATTTGTCTATTTTTTCATTGGTGGGCAGCATTGGTTGGCGGAAGTGCTTGTTTTCAACCGGGTGGTTGGCGGAAGTGACGTCATATAATCATGTGATCGCCTTCCAGACAAGTCCGTTTTGGCCAACCCCCCCCCCTGCAGAATTGTTTGAGTAACAAGTTATAAGTTCTTTAATAGGGAATTCCTCATCGTTATTGCAGTTCTTAAAAGTCTTAATATCGTTATTGCAGTTCTTAAAAGTCTTAATATGCCATTTCATTTAAATGGGTATCTCCCTTTTTTGGGGTTCAATGGAATTTATCCATTGTAATCCATTCTACCCTTTTTGTACCCTTGTTTTTCTTTTATACATTTTTCTTATTCATTTTCAATCAGTGGCATATTATTTATGCCCAAACACTTTATAAACATTGTGAATACCACTTAAAGAATATTGATTTAACCACCTTTTGGGAAAATACCCAATAAGGATATCTATTCTAGCACATATGTATGTAATATCACCTTTTTAATGTTTAAAAATATATGTACCATTGGCACTGTATGCACCTTTAACAATGTAAATATATTAGTCTATATGCACCACAATTTATATTATATCACTAGGAATTTAATATTTGACATTATGCAATTTTAATGTCATTCCAATTCTGCAGGGGGGGGGGTTGGCCAAAACGGACTTGTCTGGAAGGCGATCACATGATTATATGACGTCACTTCCGCCAACCACCCGGTTGAAAACAAGCACTTCCGCCAACCAATGCTGCCCACCAATGAAAAAATAGACAAATAAAGGCGTCAACATCATTAACCTATTAAAGGTACACACATACACACACATTATGTGAAATTGAATCTGATTGGACAGAATGAACTTAACTCATTAAAGGGGAAGACCCAGATGACATTTAAAATGGAGGATTCAGAGGACCAACATTACAGCTGACGAAGCTCTATTTGAGAGTGAAACGCGTATTGGCCATTTTTAAAGGACTTTTATTTGAGGACTTTTATCATCTTTGTTTTTATGTTTATTTTAAACTAATAAATTCACCATTTCCATCCAATACCTCATCCAAGTTATTTTTGGAGCCTCCAAGGAATCCTCACAGGGGTAGTGCCATCCCCATTCAAATTGGCACAAAATCCACATACCTAGAGCCGGGATTCGTAGGCTCAGGACCAGGTGAGCACCCCATTTATTGAACACATATCTGTGTCATTTATCACCATAAGTCTACACATTGGTTTGCTTTCTTCTCTTTTTTTTTCGTGTTCCCGAGAATTTCTTCAAGCCGAAGTAGGAGGGTGGTGCTACCATAACAGCACACAAGCCTTTATACGGAGCCAGTGTTTTCTATATACAGGCTCCTTGAAATGTGAGTATAATATTTAACACGATATTATTATAATCACTGTGAAGCCATTTTTTAGTACCGTCTACACTATATTGTATTTTCTGTATTTTATTTTTACATGTACCCCATATTTTACCATTGAATGAGACTACGTTTTGGTAAGTTTTATCTGTGTTTGAGCGCTCCACTTATAGGTGTAGGTCCTTGTCACTTACACCGCACCAATATCTAGGCGTATAGAGGTATGTCTGAAGGACTTGAGGTATTTAGTTGAGCAACGTCTCTGGTTTACTATAAGGATATATGTGAGAGATTCGTTGAGAGCCTGTGACTGGACTCCTAGCTGCAAATAGAGTGAGGCTCATGGGTGACAGAGAGCCAAACAAAGAAACAGTAGTATGTAATGGCCCGAGTGAGGGGCCAGAACTGATTCGTCGTGGATTGCCCGCGGAGGGCCGTATGTAATGTAGGAAGTGCCAACCAAGTGAGGGTCGCGTATAAGGCTTTCTGGAGGACCCGACGCCTGCTTTTAACGATGACTCTATGTGAACGACAGAGATTCCTTAAACCTGCGACTGAACTTAGAAATGCAGAGAGAGAGAGAGGGACGTGCAAAGAATTTAGTGGGTCTAAGGGGCCCTGGATGTATGTGATAGCCCGGATGAGGGGCCGTTCTATTGTCGTAGAGAAAAGCCCACGCGGGCTGTATGTTACGTAGGCAGTGATGACCTATTGAGGGCTGCGTGTAGAGGTATTCCCGAAGGAGCTGAATCCAGTATTCGACCCATGTCTTAACTTTAATGTCGGGAAGCAAGATAAGATATTCAAGAATTGCCTGTGACTGTACCCATAATTATAGTGTGGAGAGGGTCGTACGAGGACTTGAGTGGGTCTAATGATGCCGCTGTCATATGTTATTGCCCAAGTTAGGGGCCGTAAGAGCGTCGTAACGATAGCCCGCAGAGGGCCGTATGTAACATATGTAGTGATGGCCTGACGAAGCTGCGCATGGTGGTATTACTGAAAGCTAAGTGCCAAAATGTAGGGATTATGCCATGTGTATATATATATTTCAGTTATTAATTGCTACTATTTTATTACCATTGTGTATGGTTTTTAATGTGCAATGTTGCATTGTAAATGTTCTCCAGGTCAACAAGATATAAATTCTAATCTATAACTTTCAGCAACATTTTATACCTGGGATAGCTATATCATTTTGATAATACTTTGCGAAGTTTAACTTACTTTAGCGTTTTATAACAACTAATTGTGTTTTGCTCACGTGGAATAACAATATTGCATTGGAAAAATATATTTTCTTACCTTCATTTAGTAGCTTTTACAGAAAAAAGCCAGAAGGTGGAGATATTGCACTTTTGGGCCGTGTTTTTCTGGCTATACTAGCCTGTTTGGAAAATGTAAGGCATGACAAAACATTAAAAGGAATGGGAAAATTTGCTATTATCATGAGGAATATGTCTTCACAATATGACTGTCAGTTTTTAACGTTTACCATAATGAACAAATATAAATGCAAGTTCCTTGTTTTACGAAACTCATAATTTTAGACATGAAATTAGTACATTATAAATCCTGTCTATAAAGTCATCACACTGACATAAACAAATAGACTGATATTTGTAGAAGGGATTTCTAAAGGCCTTTGGAAACTAGATTACCAGTAAAACCATGTAAAATGCTCCATTATCTGACTGTCACTGACTATTTTATAGTGTAATAATGCTGGAAATGGTATTTATAGATTACATTAAAACTGTTTTCAATTGAATTACATATATGAACTGTGATCATCTTGTTTGTTTAAAAAACCCAATAATTTTAATTTTGGTATTTCCTTTTTATTTATATTGCTATTCTTTTGGTAATTAGGGTGCCATTTTCCAGTAGCAAATAATGTACTTAAAACACAATATTCTATTGGTGCTGTTTTTTTTGTTGATGACTATGCCTTTAATAATTAGAGAGTGTAAAGATATTTATATAATAGCTAGAAAATATTAATGCAAAGAACGATTGAATATGATTATATATATATATATATATAATCACTTTATTTTTTATTTTTTTAGAGAGATAAGTAGAACACTTCAGGCAACATAATGTGAGGTGCAGTAGTTATGGTGTCAGTAGTGCCCTAGTGTGCCTCTCTTCCCTCAGTGAACATATTTAAACCTTTTTAGGCTACCTTGGGTCTGCAGAGGTGGCGTTTCCTGACTCCACTACTTCTCACAGAGAACCAGAAACTCTTTGTGTGAGCTAAGTCTGATGCCTGGCTTTGCTCATTGGATGAAAATACCAAGCCAATGCGCTAAGCTGGCAAGTCACTAAAATAGTATAAAGATACAATTAATATCAAACATACCATACACCGATCAGCCACAACATTAAAACAATCTACCTGATAGAGTATAGGTCCCTCTCGTGCTGCCATAGCCGCTCTGATGCATGAGCTTGACAAGAACTCTGAACATGTCCTCTGGTATCAAGACATTAGCAGCAGATCCTTTAAAAGGATGCCTTAGGCACCCAGACCACTTCATCCCATTAAATTGGTCTGGGGACAGTGTCCCTGTCCCCTTACCCAGCAATGCAGTGTTAAGACTGCCACTAGAGGCCTTTCCTATTGTTTCATGGAGTTTCAGTTTTTGCATGATGACCTCAAGTGTCTTCAAAATATCCACAGAAAAGCATTGATTCAATGCTTTCCTATAGGGATCACCTGATGAGTGTGGCACTCGCCACACATGCGCTTTCCGTTCCCTCTCGCGATGGTATCGGAGGAAATGGAGCTAGCTCCAAGGTGGCATAAGGTAAGTGAGAGGAACAAAGGGTTCCTTTAAGTTCTGCAAGTAGCGAGGTGGGACTCCCATGTATCAGATTTGTTGTTCCAGCACATCCCACAGATGCTCACCTTGAAATTTTTATCCTGTTGCTCAAACCAATCATGCAAAACTTTTGCAGTGAGGCAGTGTCCATTATCACCACCACTGGGCAACACCATTTCCGTAAAGGGTTGTACGTTAATTGACATGTACCACATACCTAGCTATTGTTGCAAAGTAAAATCTACATTAATGCCAGAATTCAAACTTTCCCAGCAGAATATTGCCCACCGCAAAACACAGCCTCTGGCCGCCTGCCTTCTTCCCATAGTGCATCCTGCTGCCATATTTTCCCTTAATAAGTAAATGCGCACACACCTGACCATCCACCTTATCTAAAAGAAAACCTGGTTTATCAGACCAGGCCATCTTCTTGTAATGCTCCATTGTCCATTTTTTTTTATTTTTTTTTGTAAATTTATTTTACTCAGGTACCGTCATGTGATTACCGCAGGTACTGTCATGTGATTATTGTGGACATGCAAGTCTCCTGTATCAATAAGTTGTGACATGCTGATCATTAAGTCATGGTAAATGAGGAAGACGCAGATCAAGGTGTAAAATATTGAACAACAAACCTGGGAGGGGGGGAGAGAGAGGAGAACGTTGTGGGGGAAGAATGAGAAAGTGAGAGGAAAAAAACATAAAGGTGGGGATGGATGTGTCATGATCATGCTTGAAATCGGAACTCATCCATAACCAGGGTCAAGGTTTCTGTAGTTGGCAAGGTCGCTATATCATTTGTCCATGCAGGGTATACCCTGAGATCATCTTAGCCCTCCCACAGGGACAGTTTTGTAGGGCTTCAATAAGTTCTGCAAGTTTTAAGTGTGTGGGTGTGAAGATATCGCATGGGATGTGGAATTGGGAGTCATCGGTCCCCTGTGTCTGGGTTGCGTGTCGTGTCTGGATTTGGAGGCGTCCAGGCGTGAGCTTAGTTGGGATCAGGGACAGCTTGGAGGATTGGAGTGTGCATTTAATCAGTCCGCTTCACCAGGTGTATTTGTCTGCCCTGTGGAGTTGGGGAGGATGTCGGATTGTGTGGGTCTAGGTGATCTAAGTCTGGTTCCTTACCCATAAGGATTATTTCCCGAGGGGGTTCCAGGGTGCTGTAGGAGGCCCTGGAAGTCAGCCTTGTCAGTAGACCATAGCCAGTGGGTCCAAATAGTCATGTATTTCCTAAAGGGTAGGTAGAGGATAGTTCATCCATGCGTCTGAACCACATTGTCAGGGGGGAGGAGGGGTGTTGCAGTTTCCACAACAGCAGAATTAGTTTTTGCAACATTGAGCATCCTGATGGTTAAGGATTTGTTTGTAGGCTGATGATCGCGTTTTTGTGTGGTGCAATAGAAGGTATGTTGGCTTAAAGGGAGGAGGGTCGTCAGAAAATTTCAGGATGACTTGGAGAAAAGCCGACCAGTTTGGTCGGATTAACGGGCAGTCCCACTACACGTGAAGGAGGGTGCCTATATCTATTACGCATCTCCAACATTTGTCGGCCTCCGTGGGTTCATATGTGTGGATGGTCTGGGTGGTTGTGTACCAAAGGGCGAGCAGTTAATGTGGTTTCTTGTATGCCACTGGAGGTCAAGCAGTGTTGTGAGGTCGCAAATTTTTGACCACTGGGAGCTTGAGAATGTTTCCCTAAAGGAACTGTATAGGAAAGAAAGTGTGTGTGTGTGTGTGTTTTTATTTTTTTCCGTAAACTTTGTCACTAAATGCCTAGTGTAAAAATGAGCTTTAGAAGTACCTTTTTTTATCTATACTATGATCAGATTCTCTGCCCCTCCTCTGATTTCTTGTCATATCTCCCTGCTTCCTGTATTTCAGCCAGACTGTCCACCAATGGCTATGAGAATCGGTAATGACCCACCTTACTGGGCGTGCCTGAGCTTCACTCAGCTCAGCACATGCAAACAATGCTGCCCAAGCCTCCTCTGAGTCCTGAGCATTCAGACACTAGAGCTTGCATATCTCACACACACATTTCATCACCACATTATTATTATTATCGCCATTTAGATCTCATATAGTGTCATTTGTTTATTATAAATAAACATAAAGAGACAAACTCATAAATACCTATAGAACTTTGTGTGCTCTCTCTCTCTGTAGGTTGAGTCTCAGGGGCTGGAGGGGAAGGGGTTAAAACTGGTTAGGGAGGCTGACTGACCGGGATGGGAGGAGAATGTATAACTTGCATTTCAGGGGGAGGAAGAGGAACACATATGGGCTGTAGCCCTGTCTGTGCTGTTACACTAGATAAGACATGCCTCTTTTTATTGGCTGCAAAAGGTATATTTCTTTCAGACTGGAAATCAGAAACATGTTGAAATGTGAGAGGAGGATGGCTAAGGAGGCCGGGTTACACTGCTGAAAACGACAAAACATTTTAAAGAAGAAGAACTAACCACAGGTATTTTGAGTTTATTAGCTTTAATTTTGTCTTAACTTGTTTAGCTGCCTTGAGTGTCCCTTTTTAAGGGCTATCTACGCTTTCCCCATGAAACTCTGGGGTGGCAGTCTCCTCAGATGGGAGAGCATTTAGTAGAGGATGGATAATCTCCTAGCGGGCGGTTTAGGTTTGCCGCAAATTCGGTGAGGTCTCTCGTTACTGTGTCTCTTGAGGGGAATAGAGGTGAGAAACTCTTTTAGCTGGCTGCATCGAAAGCGATGCATGATGATGAGGGTTGGGGGATCTGCTATAGGTAGTGCCGTCACTGGTTTAAACTCCTTTGCTCTGATTGCATGGCGGATTTGAGGATGCTGAACTCCAACAATTTTGGAAGAACCCAGCTTCCAGACCAGGTAAGAAGATTTGTTGTGGACTAGAGGTAGAAGGAGCAATGGGAAGGAGGTGAGATTGAGTTTAAGGCACTGGGAGTACCAGATCTGGAGAGTCGTGCAGGTGCTGCAAGCCTTCACCCCTGTTGGTTATCCAGCCACGGGAGAGTAGCGATCCAGCCAGGTTTGTCTCAACATCCTGTAAAAAGCTTGATCACTTCCTGTTTGGACCATTCCACCATTCTCGGGCGTCTCTCTTGGGGATAACCCCTCTTGTTCCTGGTGGACAAGGTCCGGGAGATATTTCAGTATGTGCTGGGATAACATTTTAGTGAGCAGTTTGAGGTCGCAATTCAATAGAGAGATCAAGCGGTAGTTCGCACATTGCTCAGAGTTCTTGCCCTTTTTTGGTATTGAAGAAATTTTGGCGGTCATAGTTTAGGATGGGATATTGGCCCCCTCTTTTATGGAGTTAAACGCTATCTATAGTTTATCTGCAAAATGTTTATAGTATTGTATTGGCAGGCCATCAGGACCTGGGAATTTGCCGGTTTGGTTGTCTTTAGGACTAGGGCAAACTTCGCCGCGAAGGGCTCTTCCATTCCTCTATCGTGGCCAGCTTGAGGCGTTTTTGAAAGTGTCTGTCTTTCCAGTTAATGCTTTGGCTGAAAATTTGTCGTGCCATCTGCACTGGGCGTTTTTGACTAGGGGAGGGAGTAGAGGTCTGCTTAGAATTTCCGCAGTGCCTCTGCTATTTCATTGAATAGGTGTTGGAATTTCCCTTGCGGGGTTCAAATACTAAGGATGTATGATTGCACTCTTATTTTTTTATTGTTGGCAATAATTTGCACCAACAATGCCCCGTGTTTGTTTGCATTGGTGTAAAAACATTATTTGGCACAGAGGAATGCCCATTGGTAGGAAGCATTCAGCAAGGTCGAAAGTTGTCTCCTTAGATCGACTAGTGCGATTCAGTCAGAGTGCCATTGTCCAGTTTTGATGCTCATGTCCACAATGATATATTTGGAGGTGTACAGGGGTCATCATGGGCAATCTGGCAGGTCTGCTGCTACTCAGTTCCCAACATAGCAAACTGATTTACTGTGTACTTTTACACCCATCATTGCCAGCATTAAGTCGCGCAGCAATTTGAACTATGTATGCTGTTCTAAGTGATTGAACCAGACAGGCTACCCTTCGCTACCCACATGCCTAAATGAGCAGATTTCCTTCTTTGCATCACTGTTAGGTCCTAACCACTGCATACCAGGAAGACCCCACAAGACTTGCCGTTTTTTAAGATGCTCTGACCCAGTTGTTGAGCTGTCACTATTTGACATTGTTCAAAGTCACCCAGATCTTTTAATTTGCCCATTTAAAAAAAAATAAAAAAAAGTATCCTTCCAACATATACATTTCAAGAACCGACTGTTCACTTGCTATCTAATATATCCCACCCCTTAACAGGCGTCAATGTAACTATATAATCAATTGTAATCTATATAAACAATGGACTACAGAAGAAATCAATCCTACACCATGAGGAGGAAGAACTTTCCTTACCCGCATTCTTACCTGTACCAGAGAATTGCCAACCTATAAAGGATGTGGAAAGTGAAGGCAATAGTAGTCCCAGTTGTGATAGGAGCACTCGAGGCTGTGACTCCCAAGTTGGGGGAGTGGCTTCAACAGATTACAGGTGGGACATCTGAGATCGCTGTCCAGAAGAGTGTAGTTCTAGGAACAGCTAAAATACTGCACAGAACCCTCAAACACCCAGGTCTCTGGAAGAGGACCTGAGAGAGAGGAATAAACATACCACCCAGGAGGGGGGAGAATATATATATATATATATATATATATATTTATTTATTTTTTTATTTTTTTTTATCTACTGCCTCGAGACATTTACATTTTTTGCTTGATTGTTTTAAAAATATATTATATATATATAGATAAAAAAAAAAAAAAAAAGTGCATGGGTCACATTTGTGTCCTTAAAGGACCACTCTAGGCACCCAGACCACTTCAGCTTAATGAAGTGGTCTGGGTGCCAGGTCCTTCTAGAGTTAACCCATTTTTTTATAAACATAGCAGTTTCAGAGAAACTGCTATGTTTATTAATGGGTTAAGCCTTCCCCCTAATCCTCTAGTGGCTGTCTCATTGACAGCCACTAGAGGCGCTTGCGTGCTTCTCACTGTGATTTTCACAGTGAGAGCACGCAGCGTCCATAGGAAAGCATTGTAAATGCTTTCTATCGGGCTGAATGCGCGCTGCTCTTGCCGCTGCGCGCATTCAGCCCAGGAGGAGGATCGGAGGAGGAGAGAGGAGGAGAGCTCCCCGCCCAGCGCTGGAAAAAGGTAAGTTTTAACCCCTTTCCCCTTTCCAGAGCCGGGCGGGAGGGGGTCCCTGAGGGTGGGGGCACCCTCAGGGCACTATAGTGCCAGGAAAACGAGTATGTTTTCCTGGCACTATAGTGGTCCTTTAACTGCTAATATTGACCTATAAATTAGAATTGCTACCCCAAAATACCAAAAAAATTAAACATTAGTCTCTGTCCAACCCTTACAGGTGCACACAAAGATGTAAATGTTTTTTATTGTGCTATTTTTAAGCCATGATTTTTTTTAATTTATTTTTTTAATTTGCATTCAGATATCTGTTGGTTTTTCTTAATAATGCCCTGCCTCACAATTACAGTGGAACAGTCTTGATTTTTAGGTCCTGTCCTGCAGTCCTGACACCAAGGAACTGTCCCCAGAAAAGTGTAGCACAAGCACAGGTTCCTGCAGAGAGCACTAGAACAGTTCTCCCTACATGTCTTGCCCACAGTGGCTGGGTTGATTGATTGGAAGCCAGGCATGCTTTCATGCCAGGCTGACCTGCCAGTAATTTGGGCAGGCCCGCCCTATTTGGGGGAAAAAAAATATCTACTTGTCCATAGGACTAAAGTGATAACTCAACGTACTTGTCTATCTTTACAGTCTACTGTCACACGTGTGTGTGTGTGTGTGTGCGTGTGCTCGCACGCACGCACTGACTGTATGTGCTGGGTGTGTGTTTTGTGTGGTGGCTATGTGTAATGTAACTGTGCTTGCATGGTGTGTGCTTGCCGTCTAACGTGTTTGGATGTGGTATGAGCTCTATTTTGCCCCACTTTCAGAAGAAGGAAGGGATCGCAACAGACACACATTAATTTTACTTTAATTACACTTTAGTGTACCTTTAAGAATTGTACTTTTATAATTAAGAAATTAATTTTTGTAAGAGTAAAAAAAAAAAAAAAAATTCTGGCTCCTAGATTCAAAGCAATTTTTTTTTTTTTTTTTTTTAAAGCCCTGCTTTAGAACATATTCCTTTCGAAGTCCGAAGCAATCATGCCCGTATAATGAGCAAAGTTTCTAAAAGTTTACTTAACATACAAGTTCTCTGCATGTATACTTCTTTCTACAACTTTTTGTTATATTATGACTCACTCAATAGTGATTGATGGGTATTTTCTGTCATACCTCAAAATAGTGTAAACGTGTGACAGCTGTGAAGATCTAATTAGTTAGAGATATACATTGCATTTTTAGATGTTTTTGTGAAAGATTTCATTGCTGTTACTATGACAACATGTCACTTTGTATTTTAAAGGCTACATTACAGTGCAAAAACCTCTTCACTAAAACTACTCAAAAAATGAGCTTGTAATTGGAGATCGATGTCATTGCACTGCTGTCACTGTTTGATTTTTAACGATAAGTTATGGAGATATATATAATTACTTTAATTTTTTTATTTTCAATATTTTGCAAAGGAGGGAAGGGTTGTGCAGGCTTTGTGATAAAATGGAAAGGAAGTTCTTAGGTGCAGTCATAGTCATAGAATTAAGAGATTTTGATGCATAAATGCTGTCCCATTACAGTTTTTTTTTAAACGCATTCCTATTTGCATTAATATTTTTAAATATGTTGGCTCCAGATGTTCATATCTCCCAATACTCCTGATATGAGGAGATTCTAGATTTGGTCATGTCCTATTACATGATTTCTGTAGTGTTCCTCTTTTGGAGACACCAAGTGCTTGTTTAAAACCTTGTTACTTCTTTTTAGTGGCCAGCTGCTGCTCTCTTAAAATGTCTGTTGCTACTCTTAGCATTTAGCGACTGGCTACCGACTGCAACATTTAACAGTGGTAACAAGGGAGTTACCAGCATCCGCTACTGAAAGCTGGGACGTAAGAAGTGGCTGGCTATTTTTTTTTTTTTTTTTTTATGACAACTGCTTACAGCTACATGGCAACTGCTTTCCAACTTTTTTACAACCTTGTTTTGACTTGTTATTGGTTGCCACTAACCCCCCAAAACTTTAGATCAGCATTTAGCCAAGTGTTAACTAGTTGATCACCACTAAATCCCTTTTCATCCTATTGCAACAGAACGTCTTGTTCCCACCCTGTTGCCAAGTTTTAATTTAAAAAAAAAAATTTATACCAGCAAATCGGTACTAGCCGTTTATTAATAGTTACAGTGTGCATGCTCAGTGTGTGTTTTTGTGGTTTACTAATGTGGTTAGTATCTGTAGAGGAAGCTCTTAGTGGCGATCAGCTACAGAACGTTGTAAACTTGGTGGTAATTTTTATAGCTATGAGTTCAACCTACCAGAGTTTGCATGCACCATACATTTTATATATGACTTTTTTAAAGGGACACTATGTTCACCAGAACAAATACAGCTTATTGCATTTTGTTCTGGTGAGTAGACTCGTGCTCTTGAGACCTTTTGCAGTAAACACCGTCTTTTCAGAGAAAATGCAGTGTTTACATTACAGCCTAGTAAAAACTTCAATGGCCACTCCTCAGATGGCTACTAGAGGTGCTTCCTTGGGTAGTGCTGCAGAGTAAGCAGCACTGCCATTCAATGTCTCCAACCTCTGCGTGCAGACACTGAACTTTCCTCATAGAGATTCATTGATTCAGTTCATGTCTATGAGGAGATGCTGATTGGCCAGGGCTGTGTTTGACTTGTGTTGGCTCTGCCCCTCATCTGCCTCCTTGACAGTCTCAGCCAATCCTATGGGGAAGCACTGTGATTGGCTCAGACCACCACTTCTGATGTCAGCAGACAGAGGTGGTTCACAGGCAAACAGGGACAGAGCCAGGAGCTGCAGACCTGAATACAAGTATGACTTTACTATATTTAAGGTGGCAAGAGGAGGCCTGGGGGCTAGATGGTAGTTTTAACACATTGGGGTCAGGAATGCATGTTTGTGCCTGACCCTACAGTGCTCCTTTAAAGTAGAAATACACGTTCTGTTGATACCCTATATGTATACATAATGCATTATTAAATAAGAAAGTTGCATTATTAAATAAGTGCAACTCTTCTTCTAATTCAATAATTGTATTACCGGTGCATACTACACTTTATTGGGTTTCTTTGTTTTCCTGTCTCCTGGTGGCATATACCTTTGGGGATTTTATCAAGGCACTACTCCTCACCATCTCATACTACTTCCGAATAGATAGTTTCCTGCCTAGTTGTTTAAGCTACCTTCCTGAAATTTCCAGTATCTCCTGAAGTGCTGAACTCTATTTTGTGGTTAGTTCTAATTGACAAAGGGCAGTCTGTGGATACCTTTTTTTTTTTTTTTTTTTGTTTTTTTTTTCTTATCCTGACAGCTTGGGGCTTTAAAAGAAATACTGTGGCTGGTGGTCTATGCATTAAAGTTCTCCACTGCATGACGCCATTGATTGTCCTGTGATCCTTAAGGGGTTTAAAACAGCAGCCCTGCTTTTTCTCCTTTTGATTTTCATTTGTGTCCTCTGTATTTTAATGATTACACTCTCTCCCATGCCACTTAACTTTGTTTATATTTATTATCCATTCTTCCTTGTGCCAGATATCCATGTTGTTCTCCTCTTCCCCTGAGGCAACCGTTGGCACTCTAGATGTTGTGCACTACTCTCCCATAATGTTCTTATAATCAGAATGCTGGCATCAGGGTAGAAGCAGTGTTTTGTCAACCTGACTGCTATACATAAGGATACAATATTTAGAAATGTACCTTAACCCGTTAACGCCGTTATGGCGTTCTATGCCGTCCCGCATTAAGTGGGCTTTAAAGCCGTTGCGGCGGAATAGAACACCGTAACGGCTTGCAGCCCCTGGAGCTCCAATTTACTCACCTCCGCCGCGATCCTCTTCTGGAGGGCTGCCTGACAGCCCAGGCAGCCCTCCCCCGGCAAATCAAGCCCCCGGGGGCCATGTGATCACTCTCAAAGAGCGATCACATGGCCCCCTATAGCTGGCTGTGGATCTACCAGCAGAGGGACTGTCTGAAATGTCAGACAGCCCCCCTGCTGGTGGGAAAGTAAAAAAAAAAAAAATCATTAGACATGTTATAAAATAAAATAGAAATGTATGTGTGTGTGTGTGTATGTATATGTGTATGTATGTATATATATATATATATATATGTGTGTGTGTATGTATATAATGTGTGTAACGTTATACAAAGTGTATTTTAATATTTAATACAAGTTCATATATTAGTATTAAAATACACTTAGAATGATACACACACACACATTATATACTATTGAAACAAAATTTTATATAAATTATATATTCATATGTAATTTCATTCTAACTGTATTTTGTTGTTAATATATATTGGTAACAAAATACACTTAGAATGACATTCTATATATAAAATACAAATAACCGCAAATAAATATTTTTATATATATATATATATATATATATATATATATATATATATATATATATAATTACATAAAAGATTACATTAGTATATACGTAGAATTTAAATACCTATAAATGCATATATATTAAAATTCTACATGTATATTTAAGTAATCTTTTAACATAATTATGTGATTTGATTAATTAAAATTTGATTGACATGCCTGACAACACAGGCAGAAAGTGCAGAGAATTTAATTTGCAAGCACTATATTTGACCCTGTAACTCTCCAAGACACCATGAAACCTGTACTTATGGGGGTACTGTTTTACTCAGGAGACTTCTCTGAACTCAAATATTAGTGTTTCAAACTGGTACATTGTATTACAACGATTATATTTTAAGTAAAAGTGACGTTTTTTGCATTTTTTTACAAACAAACTGCACTTTTATGGGTTATATTATTGTTGTAATATATTTTAAAATACTAATATTTGTGTTTAGTGAAGTCTCCCGAGAATAACAGTACCCCCCATGTACAGGTTTGATGGTGTTTTGGAAAGTTAGAGAGTCACATATAAGGCTTGCATTTCATTTTTTTGACATTGAAATTTGCCAGATTGGTTATGTTGTCTTTGAGAGCGTATGGTAGCCCAGGAATGAGAATTACCCTCCTGATGGCATACCATTTTCAAAAGTAGACAACCCAAGGTATTGCAAGTGGGGTATGTCCAGTCTTTCTTAGTAGCCACTTAGTCACAAACACTGGCCAAATTTTAGTTTTTTGCTTTTTTTCAAACAAAACCAAATATGAACGCTAACTTTGGCCAGTGTTTGTGACTAAGTGGCTACTAAAAAAGACTAAACATACCCCACCTTGGGTTGTGTACTTTTTCAAATGGTATGCCATTATGGGGGTAATTCTCATTCCTGAGCTACCACACCGTCTCAAAGGTAACTAATCTGGCAAATTTCAATTTGAAAATGGAATGTTCTATATTTAACCATGTAACTTTCCAAAACACCATAAAACCTGTTAATGTGGGGTACTGTTGTACTTGTGAGACATCGCTGATTACAAATATGTGCATTTTTTTTATTATGACATTCACAGCTAAAATGTCAGACGGAAATACAAATTTAAAAAAATAAATCTTATTTTCTCACATTTTTTTAAAATTTTATTTATAATAAATTATGTTCCATATATAAATAGTTAATGATAAATTAAAGCCCTGTGTCTCCTGAACGAAATGATATATAATAAGTGTGGGTGCACTTAATGTGACAACGGTGAATTACGGTTGAACAGACATATAGCGCAAATTCCAGTTTTTGTTTACATTTTGTTTTGATCAGAGCGTGCACTATTGACTCCGTCCTGAAGGGGTTAAATACATCCCTGCTAAACATTTCAATACGAGAAGAGGAACAATAAAATTATAAATACTCTTCCAGATTTAAGTTCAGCGACTACAAATATTTACCATGAAAAATATAATAAGTATGGCATTATTCCATCTTAAATCTGTCATAAAGTTATGGAACATTATGTTGGATATGAAATGTGAAATATTCTCAATGCTATATAAAGGATTCACAGAGGAAATATGCTTAATGATGTACCCAGCTGAGAATTCATAAGCCATATGGAAAGGGAGGCTAGAAGCAAATTTTAAAATAAATTCCTCATTAGACTTCTAATTAAAGCATTATTTTTTACATTTGGAGAATATTTATATGACCTAGAAATGCTAACATTAATTGCTATTTAAGTTTTATGAACTTGGGCAATTTAGTTTCCTCGATGACCCTTGTCCAGATCTGCATATATAGTTCTGTAGCATCATGGGGCATTTTAGATGCCAGGTTTCGGCTATTGACCGGATTTATCAATATTGTGTTCTGGTATTCAGCATCTGTAAGGATAGGAATGTCAGCTGGATTTCAACCTGTTCAGGTACTACCATATTACTGAAATCAATTAATACCTTGGTCTCCCTGGTATGAGCAGGGACTTAACGTGTACACAAAGTTTCAGCTCTTACTTTTAGTACTGCATACAGCTCATGTCAGTCTAGGGGCACTGAATATGGTCCCAGGACAGAGTGCAGAACCAGGTATCACTTGATAACCTGGAACGCCATTCTGGGAGCAATGATTCCACCAGAAAGTTAAAGCCCAGTCTTGCTAGGCATAATGGAACAATTCTGATACATGTTATACTGAGGCTGGCATTAAATAGTTTAAAAAAAAAAAAAGAAAAAGAAACTGCTCCAGATGCTGATAGTTTCTCATATAAACAATGTATAGGTTCTCTGTAATTTGTTAGCAAAACAAATATTTATTAGTGCACTATCTCTGATAGAAATTGACTGTCCAACCTCTACTCGTCTAATTGGCTATTACACCACTAGCATAATTAGCTGTTAATGCTGAATGAGTGTGTTACAAAGTTACAGGGCCATTTTTCTAAAATCATAAAATGTAGGTATGAGAAGGTGGGACAGAGACTGGAAATATGGGTGGCAGGCTGGCCATATGGCAGGAGTTATCTGTATCAATAAGTGCAGATCAATCCAGTACTAGTTTGTAGCCCTGTTCTATTTTACAGTGCACTTTGCACTTATTAATTCTACAAGTTTCTATTGAAATTTATGCCTGCTTTTATTTTTGTGCGGTAGGGGTTGGGCACAACCAGATGACCAAGATCAAGAGGCCTGTGGTATGCAAGACCTCCCAGAGTTTGCGTGACCAAGTTTGTGTTGCTGCCTGCACCTGCTATTACTCAATTGTTGACACTCTAATTATTAGAATAAACAACATCTATATGGATATAGTCACATTTTGTAGGACTTGTCTTTCATAGAACTGGTCACAAGGTGTCCTCATCAGTTTCAGTTACAATTTTGACTCATCCTGGTCAACTTAATACACAAATTAGTTTCACAAATTGTTTTGTTAAGCTACTCATTACAGTTAAATGTGTTAATATTTATATTTAACCTTCTCTACTACAATATCGTCATGTCTCTTACAAATCTTTAATGTACAAAGAAAGAGGAATTTTAATTTTAGACACACTTAAATGTTTAGCAAGTGTGTTATTGCTGTGAGATCCAAAAGGAAGAAACAGTAGAGATATTAAAAAAATCACTATCTAAAAGCAACCACTCAGACTAAACATATTTATATAAATATACATGTATGTGTGTCTGTAGTTGTGTGTTGCACAGCCTACATATAACATTACATTTGCTAATTTAAAATACTTTTATTTTAACAAGAATGCATTTGATGCCTTTTTAATAAACTTGTTAAGTTTATGTAACAAACATAAAATCCTAAAAAATCCTGGGGCACTTTTAGCATTTTCAATTAAATAGTTAAAGTGCTGTTGCACAACCAATGTAATGCACTTTCAAACATGCAATTTCCAGATAATGTGCATACAACAAATCACCATACAGTAGTGTTGTGCTACTTTTTTAAACACTCCAATGAATCTATTAAACTATGCACTTTTATGTATGCGCTTTTTAAAAAAAGTAGCGGAACACTATTGCAGAGTGATTATTTTTCAGTAACAAGCACTTGATCTCTGCTGCTTCAGATAAAATGTGATGAAAACATGTTAAGTGGTTTCCTGACATCTTGAATATCTTTTGTGCCAGTAGGATACAACATTGACTGATGGAAATTCATTCAGTCCTCTAATATTGACATCGCCATCGTCCATGACCAACCAGTACAAGTTTGAGGACGAGCCAGATGTCAAGGATATCTTCATTACAGTTGACGAACCAGAAAGCCACATCACAGCAATTGAAACCTTCATTACATACAGGATTGCTACAAAGGTGAGTGTATATATGACCATGTGCCCAGCATCATCTGATTTTACCCATTTCTATTTATGTTTCAATATAAAATAGCAATGATTTGCATAAATAGTCAAACCATTGGGTTTGGTGGGCAATAAAGTGAATTGTGGTGAAGCAGTGTTAACCATATATAAACACTGACAAAGATGTGGGCTGCTTAATTCCTATCTTATAGATCCGCACAAAGATTATTGTGCCTAAATATGACTTATCTTCTACTAAGTTAAAGTCCATTATTTGATTAAATATCTATATTTTTTCTATGTATTTTCCATCAGTCCTATAATGTTTTCTGCTAAGAGTATTTCTAGTGCAAAAGAAATTGATTCAGCCTTTACTACCTTTTGAATAGCACAAGTAATGTTAACTAGATCAGTACATTGTATATTCAGTGTTTTGTGTACATTGATGGGAAAGCAGTTTAATTCTGCCACACACGTTTAAATTAACATTTTGATGTATAACCAGCATGGTACATAAATCTATTCCATTCCTTTATATAAGGAGCCCTCTTGATTGTAATGAAACTAAAGGGCTAGTCCAAGTATTGTGACTATTTCAATGTTTTGAGGTGGTCATGGTGATTGCGGTGTGTATGGACAGCATTTCAGTGTGAAGCATTGTTCTACGCACATCCGCTAAAGAGTGGACTGCTACCTGGCAGGGGCACCTCTGATTGGTTTAAAGCAGTCAGCTGATGCTTCAAGGTGTTTAATAGCGCACAATTCATAAAAAACGGAGAAAGAGAATGGTATGTACCTTTCTCAGGGCGTTTTTAAAAAAATTTAAAAAAACACAGTAGGAAGGGAAGGGGCACAGAATGGGCTCTGTGATACCACAAACTTGGTACCGTAATAAGCATGAAGAAAAGTATGTGTAGTCTGCAGAACAGTCAACACTTCAACACAGCCCTGTTCACCTAATAGTGAACATTTCTTATCATGATATGTATGATAATTTAAACTGCTCATTTGGGATATCCCTTGGTGGACAGGAAATCATGGGATACTGTTTGTCCACATAAACCAGGATGAGATGCTCCTGATTGATGGGTGGTAATTGCCTTCAACTGCAAGAAGATCAACTTGGCAATGTTTTTAAAATGAGTATCTTTGATTTTTTTTTTTTTTTAGTAATGCATTATCTATATAATTTGTTAAAATGTACAAAGTGTATTTTTTTTTCTAAATCGCTTTGTAAATTATGATTTCTGTTCACAGAATTGTTTAGATGGCTTTAGTTAGACTTACAATTCCAAATCCGCACGATCTGCCTTCTCTAATTTTTATTTTTGGCATGCAGTGTTATAAAGTTAAGAGAATTGAAAGTGAAGGGTTAATAAAAATGAATTCCTTCTTGTATCTTTTATTCAGAGCAGCGTGAAGCCGCATTATGAACTATTGGTAATCCCATATGTACTGCCTAAACCACTTCTTCAATGTCGACTACTTAGACTTCAAATACTGTTAAAACTTCAATTGATAATCGTATTAGCAGACAGCATGTTATGAGAGGAATTACCTCCTTTCATTAAAAGGTGTGGAATTAGGTGCTTCAAACATTTTGAGACACTGGAGTTCAATTAAGGAATTACAGTATGTTGCCGAATTGTTCCTGTCGTGTCCTAAAAGTTGAAGCAGAAATATTTTATTTATATATTTTCCCGTGTAGCTATGAATGTAATACATTTCAGTTACGTGTGCAAAGTACTCTGAAATTTCTACCAGTTAATTTTGCACATGTTCATTCCATTCATTACATTTGAAGTAGGATGTTATGTTAACAAAATGAAAATAAATATCTGGTGGTCTTATCCATATTTAAGTCTTTATTTTTCATAAATTAGAGACAATTTTTGAAACCAACTGTGTATTGTCTTCTAAATTTGTGTTTATATAGACATCCTACTAGAGTAGTGTTTCTCACCCTTTTATGGAGAACTACCCCTACTGGTCTGAAAAAATAATTCCTTAGTACCGCTGCCTCTATTAATAAATTGTATTGATTTAAATTCCAAATTAAATGTGTAAACACTGATATTTAAGTTAATCACACTGGAGAGCAAGCCTGATTAAAGGTAGTAAAGAATATCTTTAAAATAAAAATGACGTAATGTGAATATTGTGTATGTAAGGAGGATGTGAAAAATAGAATACAGACTTAATAGTTACACACACTTACACACAGGTTACTGACACACACACATTTACACACTGGTTGCTGACACACATTTACACACAGGTTGCTGACACACACACATTGACTGACCTACACATTCTCTCACACACTCACTCATGTCTTTATTTTTTTTCTTATTTTTAAGTCCACTCAGCCTCTCTAGTTTTGGGAGAGCTGGAGTGGAGTCTTTCCCTATATCATTCTGTGCTCTGCTCCGGGCACCACACATTTGGGCAGAGGGGGCATCTGCCATCAGATTAAGCCAGTGCCTAATCTGCTTTAGCACACAGCTAGCCAGCTCTTGGCATATCATCTGCTTGTGGTTTTAACGTACCACAGGTTGAGAACCTATGTACTAGAGGATATACACAGATGTAAACGTAAATCTCTTGCTCTTTAAGGAAGACGCCAAACATATAAAGTGCTTGCCTTATTTTCCTTTTTCTTGCCTCTTTTCCCAATAGAAATAATCACTTAAATTACTGTTGAAACACCTTGCCTGCTGTCAGACAGCTGGGGAGATTTTCTTCTGCTTTTATTAGCGCCACAACAGGGGCGCTGAGCTAGATCATGTCTGCTAATAATTCTCAATGAGCTGTACTACAGAGAAGTGTGAATTAAAAACGCATGGGGCAAGACCACAGAGGCTATTCTCTGAGTAGCCTCTGATTGTTCAGTTCACAGGCTGAAAGTTTTTGCTGGGGAAGAAGGGGGGGCCTTGCAATAGCTGCAGACACAAGATCTGCAGCTATTGCAAGCTGATTTTTAATATACCGTCGAAGGCAACCTTCAAAGAAAATCTTATTTCTATATATTTACTACATTGTTAAAGGATGTGTATGTATATAATGTGTGTAAATAAATAAACGTTTATGTATATTACCGTGGAGTGTTTCTTTATTCGAATCAGCAGCCTAAATTACTTCTGAAATGTCTTGAAGGAACCTTTCCCTGCCATTTTGACATTGAAGTTAAAGCCATTAAGTCACCCCCTGCTTTATTATTTAAAGTAGCAGCTGTATAGTCAGGAGTGCCGTTATGAGACTCACCCAGTCCACGCTCCAATAGGCCTGGTCTGTTTCATGTCTTGAAGATGGCGAGTTGGACAGGGACACCTGTGAGTGGTGTAGGCCTCTGAAGACGCTGAACGTCCATAGGAAAGCATTGAGTAATGCTTTCCTATGGGCGGTTTGAATGCGCGCGCGGCTCTTGCCACGCATTCGTAGCTGAGAGGCGGATCGGGGCAGAGAGATCCCCAGCGTCAAGGGAGTCCGGCGCTGGAGAAAGGTAAGTGCTTAAGTGTGTGTCTCTCTCTCTCCCCCTCTCATTCCCCCTCTCATTCCCCCTCTCATTCCCCCTCCTATTCCCCCTCTCCTCCTCTCATTCCCCCTCCTATTCCCCCTCTCATTCCCCCTCCTATTCCCCTCTCCCCTCTCATTCCCCTCCTATTCCCCCTCTCCCCCTCTCATTCCCCCTCCTATTCCCCCTCCCCTTTTGGAGTGCTGAGGGGATTCCCTGGTGTCCAGTGGGGCTGGCCGGTCCGACTGGCGTGCGGAGGGAGCACTCTCCCCTGGCGTCATCTTCCGGCTCCGGCATCAGTGTGGCAAGCGAGGGAGCTGAAGAGGAAGCACTCAGGGGAGAGTGCTCCCTCGTGCGCCCGCCAGCCTTGGGGGGCCTTGAGGTGGCCAGCTCCTGGGCCTCCCAGGAGAAGAGGCTGGCCACAGTGGCATACATACCGGGTCGCAGGGCGGCCAGGCCCGGTCGCAACCGCGACCCTGGTATGTACGCCAATGGGCGGTAACATATTGCTGCAGGGATGGTGTAATGGAACCCTTGTGGATATCTGGGGATTTGTAGTGCCCAACTCTTTAGAATTCTTTCCCATTTGAGGGGTCTTTGCTAGGAAACCAGGTAGCTGGAGACTTGGCATTAGCCTGGGATCAAGCAGAAATCCTTGGTGGCCAGACTACACATCTCTTTTTATAAATAAAGCCCCTGACCTAATGCTCATGGGTGGACATATGGGGGCTATCTATTATATCCTCCTGATTGCGAACTCATCACCTGGTATAATGAGTAGGACTCAGGGTAGGTACCCAAAATTCTAATTTATTTTCCAATTGGGTATGAATTCAAAACCTAAAAAACGTCCTTACGTGTTTCATCCAACATTAGGCTTCCACAGGGACCAAAGACCATAAATCAAAATGATCACAAACCGATATAGAGATTATATTCTCACACAATGATATATCACACAATTATTAATTAATAATTGTTTGTTCTTTTATATATAGTTAATACAATGTTAAACAAAAATCTGCACACCAGTCAAGCCATAAGACTTGCTTTTCCCGCAGAAATCACAAATCTGCAGAGATGTTACTACCGCAAAGGATTCTGGGTGGGCATATGCAAATTAATTTAACAAATAATCACTTTTTTGCCTCATTCCATTTTAAACAAGGATTCCTTTGAGTCTGTGTTTGCTGTATACAACCGCTTTGAAACACAGCCTAGGAAAAGATGTAAAGCCAGCGAACCACTCACTCTTAGATAGCTGTTTCACTGTTGATGCAAATCATGCTGATGATTATATATTTTCTTGTTTGTAAATATTTTTATTGATATACTTGATAAATGAAAATTAAACAGAAATACAGTCAACGTCCCTTTAGTGGTAACAGATATAGCTATTGTCTTGCAACTTAAAGAAAAAAAACCCTCTAGAATGTAATTTAACTAAAATCTACCTTTTTCCTTCCTGTGATATTTACAGTATTTTTTTTTTCACGAACATTTGCTCCAGACGTGTATTTGTTTTATTCAAGCTCTACCTGCTATTGTAACATATAGTTATGCTTCAGTGTGATTTATTTCATTAGACTCCATTCATCCAGTCCCACATTTTATCTAAATAGTTGCAATCATATTGTTGTCATGGTAACACATTACTGCCTTGACATAGGTGATATTATTTTAAATTGTGTGAATGGTAGACCATGTACAGAATGGCATAAGTTCCTGCTTTGTATCTCTATAACATGATTTTACAATATGGGGACTGCATGGAATGTTGTAAAATGTATTGCAGATATAGAGAAGCTAATTTTCTGATCTTGAATGTATTACATTTTCAGACAACTCGAAGTGAATTTGACTCAAGTGAGTTTGAAGTCCGGAGACGCTATCAGGATTTCCTTTGGCTTAAAAGCAGACTTGAAGATGCCCATCCTTCGTTGATAATTCCTGTGAGTGTTTATATTTTCATATATCATGTATAATATGTATATAATATTTGTATTTCTTTATTATTTAAATACTACTTTTTATCGCTTGTGCTTGGCCTTGAGATGTTGAGTTTGATCTATGAGCCAGAAAAAGAAAGTAAACATTTCCTACATAGAATCCTTCACTAAAGCACTCCATTATTATTTATTATTATACTTCTAAACCTCCCTGACATTCCGCTGCACTGTCTATGGGGACAAATTGAAAATTAAAAAAAACAAAAAACATAGTACAAAAACTTAACAGTACCTCCCATCCGCAAAATCAATTAAATGACATAATGTGCTCAACAAAAACTGTGCTCCATGTGAAAGAGCCTTTATGAGGCCAAAGTGTGCGTCGGGCAATCTCTTTGCCGTCACGTTTTTTCCATAGTTTTCGTTGAGCACATTATGTAATTTGTTTAACTTTGATTTTTGAGGCTGGGTGGGCTTTTGATGGGAAGGATATTGGGTTTGCTGCTGTTATTGCCAGTCCTCTAACACTTTTTGTCTAAAGTATAGTGTTTTACTATTACCGGAATACTGTGTAACTAGGACTGGGATCATCCAGGATGCAATTACCTGCGGACTCCCTTACCTTGTGTATCATTGTATACTATTACACCTTCTTACATAAACGCTCAGCTACTTTGCAACATCGTTATGTTATGAGTTTATAATCCTGTGAGCCATTTTACTTTGTAACGATTTCCATCTGGATATTACCAGATGAGCTGTCTCAAAAAATGTAGTTTACTTCATTTATTTGATCTTTGAGACTTTTTTTATAGCTCTTTTTGGCCATAAGAGTCACTTTAAGCAAGGCTTTGATAAATTGTTCCTTTTGTGAAATAATTCTCTAGTTCAAAGATAAGTCCTGTGCTCACTCCCATCACTCCTGGGCGGCAGCAACGACCACAGTACAGTACCAGGAGTGATGGGAGTGAGCGCAGGACTTATCTTTTTGTATTTGTATTCACTTTTTGTATCACACAGCTATGTTACAATGCTGCCGCCCATCCCATGTGTTCCCTATTAAGGGTAAATAACTATATAGGGGTGTATATAAAAAAAAAAAATACCCCTCTCTATCTCATTAGAGATATCTTTGCCAGAAGCTCAAGAAAGCAAAATCAGTGTAGGACCCGCCTAGGGGGGTCTGCCTTGACGTTGGCAGGCGGGCATTCCCTCCAGTGGTCATTGGACCTCCATTTGTTTAAATATACATAGGGATTTAGGAGAGAGCGCAGGTAACTTTTTTTTCTTTGGTTTTTACTGTATGTATTGGGGCTGATGTGTACTGTAGTCGTTGCTGACGCCCAGGAGTGATGGGATTAAGCGCAGGACTTATCTTTAGTCCAGTTGTAACTCCTGCTAGCCACTTGTAACCCGGACCACTTGCAACCAGGGGTCCAGAGAGCCAGTGTTCTAATGCTTATAGCACTGGAGGCTAACTAAATCCATATGCCGTGCAGCCTTGTAACCTATTCTAACCATAGTATACATTTTACATAGTCTATATAAACCCCATTTTGCAGACAGACCAAACCTATTCTTGCTTTGAAAATTAAAAAATAGACTAGATTTTACACTTTGTTGATCGTCACACACACCTCGCACACTTGGGTATGGTTCTGAAAAAAAATAGAGAAACAGAGTTTATAGTCACAATTCAAAGTGAGTAGTTGGACTGATTATCGTAGCTTATCTTCAGTAAGAAATTCACTTTAAATTCTCACTTTAGTTTATAACCCAGTAAATGTCAAGCCAAGCTGACCTAATTAATGTGTCTCTGTCCCTTCTCAGTATTTAATCTTTATGAAATACTATGTTGAAATTTCACTGAAATCCCATTGCAATCCAAAGATACTAGGGACTGCTAACTCTCTGCTTTATAGATCACATGGAGCATAGTACTTTGTTCATAGTAATTTGATTTGAAGAATCTAATGATGAATCATTCTAGTCTGAAGGGTAAAGGTTAGACCCCTGGGATATACATTTAAAAAGATGCTGAAAAGGTTGATCCAACACAAAAAATCTGTTTTCTTAAACCACTATTTTTGGCTGGTGCTGTTAATACTCGCATGCCCCCCTCCCCCCCAAAAACAAAAATCAACCTCATTCACATGTAGATTATTTCCCACAACACTCAAAATAATAAAACCAACATAATTTGTCTATATTAAAGATAAATTCACATCTTGTTGAGATGTATGAGCAATTAAATCTAATGTGCCTTTATTGCAACTAGAACAATATTGTGTAAATTAGATGAAATTAATACATAGTTAATGTGAACAAAAATCTAAATACCAGGATAGCTATGAAAAGGAAGTGTGGCATGTAAGTTAAATAATTTTTATATGCCATATTGCCCATAATTACAATATGATTTAGATCTCGATTTACAGCTATATTTTATTCTTATGACCCAGCAGTTAAGCGATCTTAAATTTATTGTCGTTTATGACAGAGAATATATTACAAAGTCTTAATTATAGGGAAACTAATTAATAATTACACGGTCTTCTGATTCCTGTGGAACTGCATAAACCTGTCACTTTCCTTGCTGATGTGGTTTGTTTTTGGTTTTTTTGTTTGGTTTTTTTTAAATCTGAGAATTATGAGAAAAAATAAAAACAATCATTGATGGAAGGTTGTCTAATAAAATACACTTGTCATCAGAAACCAACTTTTGGATTTGTTCAGAGATCCAAAGCAATCTAAACACTTACTTTGTGCTTGTATAACTGCCAAATTTAAAATCAATTTCCACACCTTGGCTTCCAGCCCTTTCCAAGGAGTATTATTTAATAAAGCCTGCAAATTAAGACCATTTGTTAAAAAACAATTGTCTGTGTATGTGTAAAATATATGTCTCATAACTTAATATTATGTTATATATTATATTATAATATGCAGTAAACTAATAAAATCCTGTGTTTTGGCAGTTGTAGACAAAAATCTTGATGCGCACGCAGTTTGGAGAAAAACTTATACACTGAGGTTTAAAGAAATTAACATGACTCACAAACTCAAACACACAAGTTAAGACGCTACACATCAAAAGTCATCATAGCTCGATGTATCAGGATATTGTGAGATGTTCTTAAAGGATCACTATAGTGTCAGGAAAACAAAGCGGTTTTCCTGACACTATAGTGCCCTGAGGGTGCCCCCACCCTCAGGGTCCCCCTCCCGTGGTGCTGAAGGGGTTAAACCTCTCCTCCCGTCCGACGTCAGCTCCCTAGTGGAGCGGAATGCATTCAAAGAATCCATAGGAAAGCATTTCTCAATGCTTTCCTATGGACGCTCTGCGCGGTGGATGCGAAATTCCGGAAGACAGCAACTAGAGGCTGGATTAACCCCAAATGTAAACATAGCAGTTTTTCTGAATCTGCTATGTTTACATGTGAAGGGTTAAAACCTGAGGGATCTGGCACTCAGACCACTTCATTTAGCTGAAGTGGTCTGGGTGACTCTAGTGTCCCTTTAAAGTAGCAGTGTCAATCAAAACTTACATTTTTCCTATTGTTTCCTTTTCTCCTCCTCTCAGAATCTCCTCCATTCTTCTTTTCTCCGTATCTGATCTAGTTTTATTTAAAACATAAGGCAAAGTAGGAACTACTTTGTCTTATGTATGTTTTCTACGCTTGACTTTGAAAAAAGAGAGCTTAAGTCAGCTCAATGTCCTGTGTCCGCAAAAGTACTCGCCCTTCTCCTTGACTTAAGCCCCTCCTTGGGTCAAAGAAAGTCAAGCGTAGGAAAAATACAGAAGACAAAGTAGTCCCTACTTTGCTTTATGTTTTAAAAAAGAAAAGATTCTGAGAGAGGAAGAGAGGAGGAAAGAATAGGAGAAAGATAAGTTTGGTGTGACAGTGCTGCTTTAACATCTTTAAGTGTTGTTAAAATCTGTTCAAATAAGTTTTGTAAGAGTCACCAAGTGATCTACATTTACCTTGAGTAAATCTTGCAACATACATACACTTGGTAATAAGCACGTGGTTAAAGGAGGTTATTTTATCTCTGTATCCATCCCAACTGCATAAGTAATGAGCAAGTTACACCATGTGCTACAATTTATTCTTTGTACAATGTATGTTATGAACTCTTGCCCATGCTCCATATACATATATACTAAATTATGATTTAGTCAAGTGTGGTTGAAAAGAAAAAAAGAAAATGACATATTTTAATGAAAAATATACATAACACTGTACTTTATAAATGTGTTTCAAGCTCTAGAGTTGCCTCCTTTCATCATTTTCAACAGTTCAAATGCCAAGTAAAAATAACTAACCTGCAGCCTTTCAGATTTACTGCATACCCACTCGTTCCTGCAATACATAATATCATTCATATTTTTCACAGTTCACCTGCAAGCTTATCTGGAAACTATCTAGCGCCAAAAAGTAATAAACATTCAAACTATGAATAATTTCAAGAGGAGGCACAAATATGTTCGCACTACCACTGATCCATGATAACTGAACATTTTATGCTGTAGATTGTTTCTATGAATTTGAAATAAACCTTTTATGCAAATATGTGGTGGTGGGGCTCTAAAAAGTATACTGCGTCAATTCTATATTTTGTCTAGCAACTGTCTTGTAAATAATTGTAAATCCTCCCGCTCTGCAGCTCGATTGTCTGTGTATCTGTATGCGTGGCAGTGTTTGTTTGTACATCTGTTTGTGTTTGATTATGTATATCGTAATTGTGTCAGTGTTTGTATCTGTATGTGTGGCAGTGTTTGTGTCGGTTTATCTGCATTTATGTCAGTGTGTGTGTGTAACTGTCTGCCTATTTTATAAATAAAGGAAATGTAAATATTAGATGACTCTTTACAGGAAGTGTTTAAAAAGACTGTGTATGTCGATTGCAGGAGGTGTGCCTAGGGCTATAAACAAAGGGATTTAACTCCTAAATGGCATAGAATTGAGCAGTGAGACTACAGGGGCATGATCTATACACCAAAACTGCTTCATTAAGCCAAACTTGTTTTGATGACTATAGTGTCCCTTTAAGTTTACCATACTATACACATAGCTACATACTGGTACAAAAAGATCCTTCTCTTGTGATCTTACAATATTGTAAGAAATGGCCGTGAGAGACAATAGCTAAGGAAGTTACATGGGAGAAAGTCTCTTTGCTGAAGGCATTACATCTATGGCACTGGCTAATACTGGGATGTGATGGGGGAATAATTAGTGTATTATTACTAAAGGCATTTATATTTATGTGCAGTGCTTTAAAATTATACAATAGGGATGTGTAACAATAAATAATGGTCAGACAAAAATTGTGTAGACAGACATTTGTAAAGAAGGCCCAGTGTAAAGCTTGGGGGAAATTGGAGAGTAATGTTTAAAGCTCTGAAATATGGAGAAGAGACTGACTAAACAAGGAATAAAATCCAGAAGTTACAAGAAGCATGGTAGACATATTGGAGACAGGAGTGGGAGGAAGTAGCAAAAATAGAAGAAAGACACAAGTCCTAGATCGAAGAAAGGGTCATGTGGGAGTGTTTTTTGGGGGGGAGGGGGATAAACAAAAAGAAAAGGGAGATGCAGTGTTAGAGCTCAGTGTTCAAGACTGTGATTTTTTTTTTCTTTCTGAAACCTGGGAGCCAGTGTGCGGAGGTAGATGCTGAAAGTAGATAAGTTAATGGAGTCTAGCAAAAGATCATAATTTGGAGAAGGGATCAGTGAGAGAGGGACGCTAAAGAAAAACATTATTGGTTAAAATTGTATCTATTAGACAAAATGGTACAGTTGTCCTTCGCTCTAAACCCACTTATTTAGATACACATTATAAACACTTAAAATAACATCAAGTATAAAAGAAACAATACAGGAGAATGTTCAGGTACATATTTTATAGTGTTAAATAAATCACACTTTAGAAAAACTGCAATGTCATTTTATTTTTTCTTCAATAATATTTCTTCATACTCCCACCTTTTCTCTCTCTTTCTTCAAACCTATGTTCCCTTTTGCTCCAAATAGTACGTTCAGCCAGTTACTTGTTTCTAAAGGTTCCTTTCTCTAGTCCATATGGTGGCTGAGCAAAGATTAGAGAAAGGCACCCGGTAAGCTTCTTTAACCCCTTAAGGACCAAACTTCTGGAATAAAAGGGAATCATGACATGTCACACATGTCATGTGTCCTTAAGGGGTTAAACCACTCAAAAAATGATTTAACGCCTCTACATTGAAAATAAGTGGTTTTGAGGGGGGGAAAATATTGCCCTCAATTTATTGTATAGCATACATTTTATGCATTATCAGTATAATATATCTATCTTGTTTAATTTTACACCTCCTGGGACATATTCTAGGTTCATATATCCTTTTCCCCTGACTGAGATAATAAGCGATGACCTCAGCAAATCCATTGTCAAGCATGGGGGGTGTATATTGCCCATTCTTAGAGATACGATATTTCAGTACATCTTTTTGGAGAGAATTCAGCAGCATCATGCTGAGTGTGAGGACGCCAAACATTGGAACAAAGATTGCAGGACCATGGTAGGAAGTACCTCTAGTGACTGAGTCACATGCACTAAAGATATCCTTAACCCCTTAAGGACCAAACTTCTGGAATAAAAGGGAATCATGACATGTCACACGTCATGTGTCCTTGAGGGGTTAAAGGAACACTATAGTGTTAGGAATACATGCTTTATCTCTTACTCTATAGAGTCCTTCTGCCCCTGCAGCACCCCCTCCCCCCTTCTCCAGGCCATGTAAAGGGTTAAATAGCCCTTTAAATGCTTTACCTCGGCACTGGGTCGGGTTTCTCCTTCTCTTCCATTGACTTCATCTAAAGCGCCTGCCTGGTGAGTAGCACACGCATTAGGCAACAAGCAGAGCCTGGGGACATCCAGCATCGTTTTGTAGGAAGCGCCTCTAGATGCAGTCTTAACACTACAATGAAAACATTGTAGCTTATCTAAAACTGCAATGTTTTACATTGCCTGGTTAAGGGAACAGTGTCGCTGCAACCAGGTCACTTCAATGAGATGAACTAATCTTGGTGTCTGTCGTGTCCCTTTCAGAAAATTTTTTAACTCTACCTTTCCAGAGAAAAGTTTTTACAGTGATGAAGCTGCAGGAACTTTTTAATACACCAAAGCCATAACCTTAAAGGAACACTATAGTCACCTAAATTACTTTAGCTAAATAAAACAGTTTTAGTGTATAGATCATTCCCCTGCAATTTCACTGCTCAATTCACTGTCATTTAGGAGTTAAATCACTTTTTCTGTTTATGCAGCCCTAGCCAAACCTCCCCTGGCTATGATTGACCGAGGCTGCATGAAAAAAAAACTGGTTTCACTTTCAAACAGATGTAATTTACCTTAAACAATTGTATCTCAATCTCTAAATTGAACTTTTATCACATACAGGAGGCTCTTGCAGGGTCTAGCAAGCTATTAACATAGCAGGGGATAAGAAAATATTAATTAAACAGAACTTGCAATAAAGAAAGCCTAAATAGGGCTCTCTTTACAGGAAGTGTTTATGGAAGGCTGTGCAAGTCACATGCAGGGAAGGCTGTGACTAGGGTTCATAAACAAAGGGATTTAACTCCTAAATGGCAGAGGATTGAGCAGTGAGGCTGCAGGGGCATGTTCTATACACCAAAACTGCTTCATTAAGCTAAAGTTGTTCAGGTGACTATAGTGTCCCTTTAAGCTGTAATGACTCTGGTGTTGATTGCCCCTTGGGGGCATGTTTTTTTATGGTTTACATGTTAATTTCACAGTTTTAAACATGTGAATCCAAACAAGTAAGCCCGGTGGAGCACACCACCAAATTATCTACAATTGAATACACTTACCCCACAAGAATCTGGGGGAGGTGTATAATAAGATTATTTAAAAATGAGAGAACAATGCAAAATAGTGAAGTATATAAAGTCCACCAGAGTGATATGTGAAGGGTTATGGACCACACTCGCATGGTATAGAGCCCCATATGGATAGGCTCAGATCTCATAGACTGAGGTATATTGGGTAATACCAAAACCCTCTCTGGATTCTTGACCAAATCGTCCTCAATATAGAGACAAAAAAAGAGACAGAATATCCTAGTGCAAAATTGCTGAGGTAGAGTATAAAGCCACAATGCAGGTGAAAATAATTGCTCACCTTTTGGGGAGCCCGTTATAGTTTTTTGTGCCTTTAAGAGGAGCACTTCCATTCTTATATAGCAGGAGCAGGAAGCAGTAAGGATCCACTGGGACTTGGAATCACAATTATAATAAATATTATTAATAAAAAAAAACAAACAAACAGTAAAAATATCAAAGTGCTAGTGATACCAGTCCACCGTCTTGGGTGGTCCTTTTTCTTTCTTCGAGACTCATTTCGCCGGACGGCTTTTTATTAATCGGGATGTGTGTTTCCTGTATGGTCTTTGTTTATATGTGTTCAGACCTCCTCTGATTGGCCGCCGCGCTCCTTCGGTGGCCAGTCATTGAGCTGACGATCAGGTGTGTGTATATTCACAGCTGTTGCTTGTGGTTAATTTATCCAAGCCTGGAAAGGATGTTCCGGACCAGACGCAGCATCATGTGGGATCCGCCCACCTTATGTCAATTCCTCGGATGTATCCACAGTACGTCATTTCCTGCGAAGTCCGTGTGGACATGTTTTAGTGGGTAGTTCTCTTGTAGAATAAATATGGCATTCATCCAACTGCTCTGGTAATCTCTCGCATGGACTACTGTAACTCTTTCCTAGTTGGTCTCCCAAAAGTCAAACTAAACTGCTACAATCTGTAATGAATGCTGCCACCAAGCTGATCTTTCTCACTTATCGCTCCTACCATACCTCTCCCCTCTGTTGATACTTACACTGGCTTCCTGTATCGTATAAGTGTCAATTCAAAATACTAACCCTTGCCTATAAAGCTCTAACCAACTCTAGCCCCTCTTGCATTTCTTCCCTAATTCATAGATAGATATGCCCCTTCTTGGTCTCTCCGCTCTGCCGGTGACCTTCTCCTGTCCGCTGCTCGCACCCTTACTACTAACTTGCTCTTGCAGGACTTCTTGCGGACGGCTCCTTCTTTTGGAACAGCCTGCCTACCCCCATCAGACTCTCCCCAAGTCTTCAATTATTTAAGAAGTCAAAACACAATTGTTCAGAAATGCAAATGGACTCCTAGAGTAACTTATACTTATCCTTACTCTCCTAAAAGAGCCATACTCCACTCTCACCTCCAGCTCTGCTTCTTTTCCACTTTGTTTGGTTGCTGTCACCCTTGCTGCCCTGTTGTGTATTTGTACCTCACCTCCTCTAGACTGTAAGCTCATTTGAGCAGGGCCCTCATCTACATATTGTTCCTGTGGCATTGTGTAATTGTCTCATTTATTGTAAATTTCCCACCTTCATAACATTGTAAAGCGCTGTGGAATTAGTTGACACTATATAAATACCAATAATAATAAAATAAAAGTCTATATGTGACTGCGGATTAATTTTTATTTTTTTATTTTTTTCCTTTGCAGCCATTACCAGAAAAGTTCATCGTAAAAGGAATGGTAGAACGATTTAATGAGGAATTCATTGAGACTCGCAGAAAAGCATTACATAAATTTTTGAATAGAATTGCTGATCATCCTACATTAACTTTTAATGAAGACTTCAAGATCTTCCTTACAGCTCAAGCATGGGTAAGAATTCTGTAATCCTTTTAAAACTTTCTTCGCATCTATCGGTATTTTGTAGTCCTTGAACAAGGCACATCTCATTTTGTCAAAGTGGTTCTATTTTATAATTTTAAATATTTAAACACTTTTATGTAAGTAATTATTGTAAAAATATCAGTTCAGTAATTCAAATGTATTTTATCAGGATTGTTTTATAATGATTTGAATTCTTAGTTGGGGTCAACTGTGTGCTGCACCCTGTCAAAATTGCATCCAACAGAGATGTAGACATCATCTCTCTGTTATGCGAGCCAGAAGCTCATGCTTAAGAGCTTCTATTTGCTCTACTGAACGAACTCTTCAGTACAGGGCTAGCTCATTGGCCAAGAACGTCAGCTGGTCGCTCTCAGCCAATAAGCCAAGTTTTGCACTGTTGAACTTCACTCATGCAGAGAGATTCCAGCTGCAAAAGAGTGGTGCCTGGCGGACCCCAAGTAACAGGTCAGACGGTTTTAAACGGTTTGATTACTTACATTAAGGAGTTTCCAGTGCAATACAGGCACCACAACCAATACAGTGTGCTGTAGCAGTTATGGTACTTGGAGTGTTCCTTTTAAATGTTTTATGAGCATGTGAAAACATTGTGGGATAAGGCTTTGCACATGTATGTGTTTTCTCACAATATTGATGTAAAATGGCCTGTTTCAAGAGGTACATGAAAGTTCAATTATACGTTAATTCGAACAAACATACATGCAGCCATCTTGTTTATAAGATTATGAAAATTCCATGGGGGTGTCAACTTGCTTTTCCAACATTTATGCTAATCAACCACACTCCCTATACTACACATGTTACTGACACATCACTTTTCTCTAAGGACTTTTATTGTTGGTGTAATTTTAGATATCTTGATGTTTTTGTTTCTGAGTCTTAAAGGGATCCTATAGTGCCAGGAAAACAAACCAGTTTTCCTCGCACTATAGGGTTAATAGGTTATTGCGCGCGCGCGCATTAGACCTCCCCATAGGAAAGCATTATTCATTGCTTTCCTATGGGGAAAATCTGATGCTGGAGGTCTGTGAGGAAATCCGTCAGATAACCGGTTTGGATTCCGGAAGCCCTCTAGTGACTTAGAGCTGCAATGTAAACATTGCAGTTCTCTAGAACTGCAATGTTTACATTGCAGCACTAAGTGCAAAAGGGTCACAGCAGCCAGACTACTTCAAAGAGCTGAAGTGGCCTGGGTGCCTACAGTGCCTTCAGACAGTCTGAATCCCTACCACCTGTGTGGGTTCTGTATCACAAGCCAGGATATTTTTTTTTATTTTTTTTTTATTTTTTTTACCTCCTGGTCAGTCGTTAAATTCTGAGATATCAAATTATGATGATCTGTCCCTGAACTGTTTATTGCGACAAGCAACTGCATTCACAAAATATGATGATCTGTCCCTGAACTCTTTATTGCGACAAGCAACTGCATTCACTAAATGAAATGTAGTGCAAGATTAAATTACAAATGTGTTTGAAGTAATTATTTATCTTGGCTGGAATTCAAAGGACAATTGTGTTTCATATTGCCATAAAACCTTTTTGATCTTTTTGTTTTCTATTGTTTTTCTGCTAGGAGCTAACGTCACACAAAAAACAAGGTCCTGGGCTTTTCAGTAGGATGGGACAGACAATCAAGGCTGTTGCTTCTTCAGTAAGAGGGGTTAAAAACCGTCCAGATGAATTTACAGAATTAGTTGAATATGTGGATGCTTTCAGCCAAAAAATTAATGTTCTAGATAAAATAACCCAAAGAATTTATAAAGAAGAAAAAGGTATGCAGTTCGTTTTTGATCAGACACAAAATTCATTAACTTGGTTTTTGAAACGTAATAAATATAAATTTATGCCACTCTTATTATGAATTATGTTTATATGGATCTATAAATAATGATTTACTCTTTGGAATAATTTATAGCCAATGTTCTTTTGTATAGTCTCATTACATTGTGTTTATGAAATTTTAATCAAATATGTAAGGGTTGATCCAAAGTCCCTTCCTGGAAAAGAAGGCTACACATATCACAAGATGTTGAGAGATAAACATCACAGAAGATGCTTATGTAAGTGTGCATGCACAATCTACAGCAGCATATCTGTAGTTTATAGATGGAATAATATTTAAGTTCAAAATTCTAGTGAGCGCTCTACTTTGTCAGGTAACCCCGTGCCATGCACTTATAAAGAATAGGGTGCTTAAGGTGGGGGGGGAAAGTTTATCACATCAAGACCATATACAAAAATGGAAACATACCCACAGTTTACCAATTTATGCCAAAAGAACAAATCTTTATTGAATACAGTCAATATGTTCAGCAATAAATACACAGTACAAAGTGTAAGAAAGAAGGCAAGTGTATTCACCTCCATTAATAAAGTGCAAATAAGGTTATCCATAAAAAGTATGAATATACATACTGACCTGGGGCTGGAGATGAAGCTTCCCCAACATTTCAGCTACTACCTTTGTCTAGTGCAGGGATAGTCAACCTGGTCCCTACTGCCCACTAGTGGGCGGTTTGGGATTTCAGGGCGCTATGGCGGGTTCTGGAGAAAATGCCTTGATGGCCGTGCACCAAGGCTGGTAGGTGAGATCCTTTCATCTCCCATGCCGGCCCATGCAGAGCCAGCCTTGCTGTAAGCCCTCTTGGGCTGGTGATGAGATCAAAGATCTTCCTTAATGACCCGCTGGCACTTAGTGCCAGCAGAGGGATTAATGGGCCTGGAATGCGCTGTGTTCCTCCCGCGAGAAGGCTGGTAGGAGCGTTGCCATGGCAACGCTCTGATACAGTGCTGTGCTCGCAGGAGGACAGGAGAGTCAGCGGAAGAGCTGCAGGCTAAAGAGAACATGCCACCACTGGACCACTAGGGCTTGCAGCATTATGTCCCACCTCCATGGTAAAAGTTAAGAAGAAGGGAGGGGGAGACATTAAGATAGATTTTCACATCTCGCCTACCTACACACAGCATAGACCCTATGCACCACACACACACACACACACTACACCCCACAGACTGCCCCCTCACACGCACTCCACCCTTCACACAATGCCACCCTCGCTCGCGCGCGCACTGCACCTCTTACACACAGCACCCTTCACACGCACTGCACCCCTTGCACACATGCGCTACACCCCCTCATACAGACACTGCACCCCTCACGCACAGCACCCCACAGACACACATAGAAAAAAAGTAGAATAGAAAAAAAGGAAAAAAAATTAAAAAATCACACACACTGCACCCCTCACCAACATTATGCACTCCTCACACAAACACTGCAGACTTCACACACACAGAACCTCACAGACACACATAGAAAAAAGTAGAATAGAAATTTGAAAAAAAAAAAAAGGGAAATAAATACCGACGTTTCACGGCACATATTTAAAACGTCCAGTGCGCATGTGCGCACACATGCCGATCCTGCTACAGATCCTGTCCAAGCCCAGAGGACTTACAAATTTAGAGTTAAGCCTATAACGGTGCGCAAGCTAGTAATCAACAAGCGTGTCACACTTTATCATCTAATTGACATCCAAGGACTGAAAAATGCAAAATAAGTAACAATTGTATGTCTATTATACAAGATATACAGGCATGATATGATTGAAAGCTCCATATAATTAAGACTAAACAGAGTTATAGTGTACATATGTAACCGAAATGTTCAACACTAAGATCTCATTCTAATGATTCATTTCAGACATAAGAGAAAGAGATAGAAATGGAGGAAGTAACTAGGACCAGATGAAAAATGCAAAAATAATGTGTATTTAAAACTTAATATTTAATCAATAGGCTAAAAAGTACAATTGGACAAAAAGGAACAAGATAAACCACATAGTCTTAAATTAGAGGGACAAAGGTTTAAAAATAATATCAGGAAGTATTACTTTACTGAGAGGGTAGTGGATAGTGGAATAGCCTTCCAGCTGAAGTGGTAGAGGTTAACACTGTAAAGGAGTTTAAGCATGCGTGGGATAGGCATAAGGCTATCCTAACTATAAGATAAGGCTAGGGACTAATGAAAGTATTTAGAAAATTGGGCAGACTTGATGGGCCGAATGGTTCTTATCTGCCGTCACATTCTATGTTTCACATACGAAAATACAAATAGTACTATATATTGTGAAAAATTAAAACAAACAATAATGGGAAAAAAAACACACACATAATGGCTAAAATTGCCTCCATAAAGAGGTAAAGACTAGCACCTTAATACACTATTGTAAAAATACAAAATAGGTAATAGGTAAAAGTTGTCAGACCTCGGTCTATATTAGTAACTATACTATTATAGAGATAGAGGTCTGACACCTTTTACCTATTACCTATTTTGTATTTTTACAATAGTGTATTAAGGTGCTAGTCTTTACCTCTTTATGGAGGCAATTTTAGCCATTATAGGCGTGTGTTTTTTTTTTTCTTCCATTTATTATTGTTTGTGTTTTAATTTTTCACTATATATAGTACTAGTTGTATTTTCATGTGGGGTTTATCTTGTTCCTTTTTGTCCAATTGTACTTTTTAGCCTAATGATTAAATATTAAGTTTTAAATAAACATTATTTTGCATTTTTCATCTGGTCCTAGTTACTTCCTCCATTCCTCTCTTTTTCTCTTATATCTACACTGGGGTTACCCCCAATAAAGAGGTGCTGTAACTTTTTGGCTCCATTCTTTTTTTTTTTTCCTATCTTCATTTCATTCATTTCATTTCAGACATGATACAAATAACACATATAAGAGAGTTGTACATAAAGGCTTTACATGCACATATGCATAATTAATTATTCTATTCATCTCCAGAACTCTCCTGTATATGCCTTTAACTAAATATAGGCATCCAATAATACCCAATACCACATAGTGGAACAAACCTATACATAATTAATAACTGTTATCTGATAACCCCAACATCGCTTGAATTTCTAAAGGTTCTACATCTGCATAAATCACGTTAGTCATTCATGTAATTGCTTATAACACAACCCATAAATATGATACACATTTAAGTATACATATACATGGTGCCCCATGAACAATGAATATTGTTCCTGACCCAAGTGACCGGGGGAACTATAGTTGCCACAGGTCATTCAGATGAACAAACAAATGTGTATATGCATAAAAAAACATACCAAACAAACCACATTTAACATATTGATTTAAATTATACACAACAGAATTAGATTGCCATTATATTGTGTTTCTATAGTATGACAATCGTCATGTTTTTTTAAATCGATGTCTACTCCCATCTCTATGTTCGTATCCCTATAAGTGGAAACAAAACCTAAAATATTATATAAGTCCTATATAAAAATACGTTCAGGCAGACAAAAATAGTTCACTCTCTAAAACACACAAAATCCTTATCTCTCAGTAGAGTATACTGAACAGGAAGCCCATTGCGGCTCTACTAGCTGCTTAATAATTTGAAAAAATTACCAAGACGATAGAATACATTATTAAAATAAAAAAAAATAAAAAAAATGTGCTAGTTCTGGAAATAAGTCCAAACATGCAAGTCCACTTATTCTGTGCATCAGAGAACCTACCAAATGGAACATTTAAAAATCTTCTGAAAACTTTTTAGAAATGGTGAAAGTGGAACGCTCTTGTTTGAATCTTTCTGTGGTTAGATTAGAGAGTTGTTGCAGTCTCTAGTCCTAGAAAGGCTGTAGGCAAAAAAGCTTGGAAACTTTCATCTCCAGAATTTAACCAGCAAGTCTTTTATCTGTAATTTCTACATGGATAAGAATGTGAAAATATATATTTTTTTTTTATTATTTTTTTAAGCTTGTAAAACTTTTTTTTTAAAGTCTGTTTTATGTCCTAAGCAAGTCTCTTGAAAGAATATCTAGTATGAGAAAAATATTTATTTTATAACTTTTTCCTTCTGAATAAAACTAGCAAACTCACGCTGATGAAGAGCTACGCATAGTGGTTCATAGAAATGTAATGTTAACTGGTATGTACTCTTATTGAAGGTTTGAATCACATTATAGATTGGTTGTTTTTTCAGATATTTATAAAGCCATTGATAATTGAATCCTAAACAAACATACACGATTCTGCACTGCCCTCAAACCACTTCTACTCCTCTGGGGCAGCAATGACTATAGTACACATCAGCCCCAATACATAAAATAAAAGCAAAGAAAAAAAGAGTCCTGCACTAACAATTCTCTTGCTTCTTTAAGCTGAAAGACAAATTCTCTAAGACGGGTATTTTTCTTAAACTCCTCACCCCATGTACTTCATGTGTAGCGTTTTATAAAAATAGCCCTCTCTGTCTCCTTAGAGATTTTGCCTTTCACCTTAAATAAGCACGGTGAGTTGTTAGTACAGGTGTGGCAGGCCAGCATACACTTTAATGGCCATTTGGAGTGATACTAAATAAACAAACAAAAACTTCCAACTGAATCATGTAATTGCACTGGCACTTAGTATTGTGTTCCTCTGTATTTCTATCTAGATTACTATGAAGAAATGAAGGAATATGGGCCTATCCACACTCTGTGGTCAGCATCAGAAGAAGACCTCGTTGACCCCTTGAAAGGGGTGGCTGGGTGCATTGATAGGTGCTGCAAGGTCACCGAAACCCTGAATTCCAAACTCTCTGGAGAACTTATTCCTATTATACATGAATATGTTCTATACAGTGAAACCCTCTCTGTAAGTAGAAGTCTTATAAATACAGTGATTATAAAATAATTTCCTTTCCACTCTTAGTTCTTCCAATTGGAATTACAAGTATATTTGAAAAATATAGTTTTCCTCATATGCTTGTAACAAACATTTAATTTGCTAGTGCAGAATCTATGATTATTATCGATCCTTACAGGGTTACTTACTACTTAGTGTGTCTGTGTGTTGTCCTGTCTTGTCCTAGTTGGTGGAGTTTTTTGTTTTTCTGTAGATTTTAATTAGGTTGAAGCCCTTATTCTGGGATTGGAGATTTGTGACTGTCTCCATAACCCATCTCCCCTATTAAGGGGGATAATGCTCTGGTTCATATTGTTTCTCAATGTTTGGTGGGACTTAGAAATATTTGTGTAATTGAAGTATGCCTCAGTTCAGTAATGGATGACAAGTAATGCTTGTGCAGAGTCAAAATAATATTGTACTCCCCTTCACTGTAATTTTTTCTAACTTCAGTTTACAAGTGTGATTTCTTTTAGTCATTCTTCTGTTTAAACCTTCCAACGTAGGATAGAACCTCTGCTGAACTTGATCCAATGCTCGAGCAAAAGAAGTTTTCATTTTTTATTTTAATAAATTCTATTTTTCCTGAAGGGTGTCCTGAAGCGAAGAGATCTTATTCAGGCAGAACTTGATGTCAAAATGGAAACATTGAATAACAAAAAAGTGGATAGAGAGATTGTAAGTACAGAATGTAATTTTGACTGTTTGCTTCCTCTATAATTGTTGTAAGTATTAAAATGTAGATTTTACTGACCCTCTTTGACCTAGTAAACTGTAAGCAAGTCACACTATTGCTTTCATCACATCACAAATAAGTGATGTTCTGTTGTCTTAATACAAACTTTGTTATACCTTTTGACATGATCACGTAGTATTGGCGAATATTGTACTTTGTTTTGTTTTTTACTTTTTCTTTATTGCATTCGTTATTTGTTAATGAATTATCTCTAATGTATTAAATATTGGTGGTATTTCAGTGCTGGAATGTTATGAATGCAGGAAAACTAGATCGTATTTTAGTGTTAAGTTACTGCATGAATAATTATTCTACAGACACGCAGAGCAGATCAAGCACTTTTTTGATATTTAGATTTTTCAGAATAAAAGTGAATTTGATGTTTTTTGATCCCCATATATCCCAAGTCGTCGTCTTCCCTCCGTGAATACTAATCTTTCATTTACACTTTCATTTTTGGAATTTGATGTTTGCTATTAGCTTACTTGTTAGTTAAATATATATTAATAAGCTATGTTCTCAAATACCTTTTCTAGGTGTTCTTTAGGGATCATGCCTCTAGTTCACCTTTCCCTTTAAATTGCATTGTTTGTGAATATACGACTGATAATTTTAAAATGTATAACATCTTTAAAAGCCTACATATAACAATTATATGCAACCTGGAAAAAGGTAAGCAAAACGACTTTCTAATGTCCTTCTCTGTTCATTTTAAAAGTAGGCAATGCTGATATAATGAATATATGTGGGTATTATTTTATAAACTGCCAACATATTCCATATCTCTATGCCTACTACGCATGTTAACACACAATTGTATAGAGTGGACACTCTGTGCGACCCTGTAGTCACAGCTTGCAATGGGTACCTACCTGGTAGTGTGTGCCTCTTGTGATCTGCATAAGAACAGGATTGCATCAATTAGGCAGAGAGAAATTCTGTTATGCTCTCAATTAAATAAAATATATATAATAAAGATTAAAACACAGAGGACAGCTCTTGTCACACTTATCCAGTAGATGGTGCATGTGAATTTTCACAGGTTGTATTTCTTCCTGGCAACACAGCTACTGTACAATGAAACTCCTACCATTTTCTCTAATTACAGTGCACTCATCATGTTATGTTGGTGAATGTATCTGTGTATTATTCTCCATAATGCATGGTTGAACTGACTCCATAAATTAAGCACCAGGACGTGCATGTCCAAACCTGCGTGAGATTAGTGAGTTATGGCCTCATCACATTTTTTCCAGTCCTATCCCTATAATACTGTAATGTGGCAAAGGAGGAGCTATGGACATATATAGAATGTGAGTCTATCTCCTTAGCTAACCCACCCGCCCACCCAGGTTCCCCCTAAATTTATAGCTCCTCCAGCGGTTTAAAATTCTCACTCACTTACCTCTTCATTCCCTCTATATTCTACCAATAGCTGCAACTCTGTTTCCTTATTTAGTCATCACTTCCAAATTTCCCCTGCTACCTCTTGTCTCAAATCCCCACAGTATCCTTTAGATTGTGCACTCTGTATAAAAGAGCTTAAATGGCAAGATTTCAGCTTACGGGCAGGGCCCTCTCTACCTTTTGTGTTTGTGTGTGTATATTGTATGTTCTCCACTAATTGTACAGCTCTGCGGAATCTGTTGGCACTTTATAAATACCCGTAATAAATAAATCTCCCTTTATATAATTTTCAAGAGTGACAAAGATTCCTTTGATTAAAAGGACACTATAATTGAACTTTAGCCCCAACTGTAATCATATAGTATCAAACACATGGTGATGGGTGCACAAGAGGAAAATAAGGCCATCTTATGCTTGTGAAGACATTCACTAACAGCTATATCCGGGATAGACCACCTTTGTCTCTCTAATGTTGAGGAATTCATCTCCTATAATGCTCTTACAGCTATCATGCTATCAAAGCATCAGGGAAGATGTAGTTCACAACATTTAGGGTGCCAGATGTTGCCAACCCTTTAACAAGATCTTAAATCTTTGCATCTCTCTGTGTGTGTGTCACTCTCTCTGTTTGTGCCCCTCTCAAGCTCTTCCTCTGCCCATCTCACGCACTCGCTCTGTTTGCTTCTCATTCTTACAGTACCTCGCTCTGTATAGTTGTTGCTGTCACTACTTGTGTTTCTCCTTATACCTTTCTATCTCTGTTTTGTTTATCTTTTGATTTATCTAGCTATCGCTAGTTATGTAGATATTTAGATATTGCTTTGTGTCACTCATACGTGTATGGATTACATATTTTGAGATCTATATGCATAAACAGCATAACTTGGTATTGTTTGTACAAGATCTTGGTTTTAAATTATCATTTTGCAAATACTCAATCCTCAGAGAGCCAGAGTCCAGAAAAAAACAATTTACAAAAAACATGATCATTCAATCTGCCCAATTATAAAACAATTGCAGATGCCAACAGAATGTGCATGTTTTTATTCAGTGCCAATTTTGGGAGTTCCTGTATTGAAAACACAATCTGTGAAAGCAAATTTCAGGTTGTTATTGCCCCAAGGGATAGTCAGTGGCTTTGACATTTTTTTTTTTTTTTTTTTTTTGGTATGCTGAGCAACAGATGGCTTTAATTCGAGAGAGAGAGCTAAAAGCAGAACCTTTCTGTTTTGTTTTAGTGTGTTTTTGCAAAAGTCATTGGTTTCAACATACTTACAAAAATCTTTTTTTGAGAGGTAAAAACCAGGAGTATTTGAATCTGACCTGTAAAATGCACCTACTGTGGGAAAAATAATATATATATATATATATATATATATATATATATATATATATATATATATATATATATATATATATATATATATATATATATATATATATAAATATAAATTACATTTTTGACTGCCGAACTGCATGAAAGAGAAGTATGGCTGTACATATATGTATAGATCAATTGTCATTATGACCTAAACTGGGCCTTACTCACAGCACCACTTTACAATAAACCTGTTATTTTATTACATAGTAGTTTGTCTAGAAAAAAATGCAGTTTTCTAGTGTCATGAGAACTGTTGTGCTATCTTTGGAATAGGAATCTATTAAGACTGGTGCACTAGTCGTATACAAAAATAGAGCATGATTCTTGTAATGGAATTATCTCTTTCTGGACAAGATCTTTAGATACACCGGCTAACACTGAGAACCATATATGAAGTAGATGTAACCCATGTTTAAATAAAACATACGTTTTATTGAGATGTTTTAAAAACAAAAAGACAAAATAAGAGACATAGCAGTGCAAAACCTAAAAAAAAAAAGCCCAACACCTTTCGGGCAACAAGGTACTTAATCTAAGGCACCTTAGGTGATTTCACCTGACCCTTATGGGAATTTCTAGTGATACAAGTCGCTTCACTAGCAATGCGCCCTCAGGATCTCACTGGGATAATCAATAGATGAGTGTTGGTAGCCGGTAGGTATTTAAAATAATTTAATTTACATTAAGTTGAGTTGGTGATATGTGTGTCCTTGTTATTTAAACTGTGTTTTTATGAGCGAAAGTGAAGTCTGGTTTATAGAGAGAACAGCTTCTTCAAATATACGTTTGCTCATTTATTCTATTAAGAGGTTACAACTTACATCTGTATCGGAAATAATGATGCCATGTTAGAGAAGCTGCTTATCACTGAACTTGTTCATTATACATAAATAAAACTGCAGTGCAAGCTATTGTATCCACTTACGCATGACTCCTCACTTTTAAGTTACCATAATATAAGTAGTATACATTTTACTACTTGTACGGAATGGAAGAAAGAGACAAAAGAAGCAGAAATATAGATTTGTGGTGCAGCCATGATCCTTTTCCATTCCATCCAACCTTGAAAGAGTTACATAATCTCATTTTGGGCAAATGCCATTTAAATGTTTTTTTTTAGCAAAGTGGTTTTATTTCCTATAGGAGTGTATCCAATAATTTGGGCACAGACCTTCTATTTTGCTCAGCACTGTCCTTCCCTGTCCTTAGAAAAAGTATAAGGGATATTTTTATGTCCAAAAAAATACTTGGTAGCTATACTTGGTCAGGAAATACATTAAAGGGCCACTATAGTCACCCAGACCACTTCAGCTCAATGAAGTGGTCTGGGTGCCAGGTCCCTCAGGTTTTAACCCTTCAGATGTAAACATAGCAGTTTCAGAGAAACTGCTATTTTTACATAGTGTTAATCCAACTGCGACGCTGGATGCGAAATTTGCATCCAGCGTGCAGAACGTCCATAGGAAAGCATTGAGAAATGCTTTCCTATAGACAGTTTGAATGCGTGCGCGGCACTTTCACTCGGGAGCAGACGTCGGAGGGGGAGGAGAGGTCACGGCGCTCGATTAAAGTAAGTGGCTGAAGATGTTTTAACCCCTTCAGCGCCAAGGGAGGGAGACCCTGAGGGTGAGGGCACCCTTAGGGCACTATAAAGTCAGGAAAATGCGTTTGTTTTCCTGACACTATTGTGATCCTTTAACAGCTCTGGCAAAACTACAAATCCTATTGTAGTTCTGGGGTGCTACTTTTTGGCATCTTTCGCTCTAAAGTGTTAGTGAGAAAATGGAGTAGATTCGCATAGCTGAGCATTAAACACTTCTCACTATGAAGAAGGCTGCTCAGAGAAGGTGTTCACTTTCTGTTTAACTAAGCACTATATCTAATTTTCAGCTTAAGGAAGAGGTTGATAAACTCGAAGATAAAGTGGAATGTGCCAATAACGCTCTTAAGGCTGACTGGGAAAGATGGAAACAAAACATGCGGTGTGACCTCAAGCTGGCATTTACCAACATGGCTGACAGCAGGATAGACCATTATGAAGAGGTAAATGTCACACAGCTAATCTGCCGTTAAATGTGCATTGCTTGTTATCTTGCATTCCGAACACCAGCACAACTTTTTATTCATTTCATAGCTTTTTGGTATACCTAAGGGACTGTGTATTTTTCTTCTTCGGTGAACTTTTTTTTTAGCTTTTAAAAACAAAACAAACCAGTTTTGCATCATGGGGTCTCCTCTCTCCTGTCTCCCGCTTCTAAAGTACTTCCAAATCAATGAAATGTTCATGGTGCTTAGAGTAACCCTTTAAATACCAAGGCTCTAGTTGCTAGCAAACTGTAGCTCATATGAACATCTGCTGTGTTTTTGAATACAAAGAAAAATACTTCATTAGAGGTAAGCAGACAGTGCGTATTTGAATGTGAAGAAAAAGGCATCATTAGAGTTTACGGACAGACCAGAAAGTTAAGAATCTTATTACCTTTCTTTCTCTTTCTCTGTGATATATTTCTTTACTCTCCTTGGAGATAAAGAAGGAATCCTTGCATATTAAGAACAATGTGAGGTTATAATTACAGTTGGTGCATTCTATTTTCTTTATTTTTTTATTCATTTGCATTAGAATAATGTCACCAGGAAACATAGCTGTTTTATCTGGGAGTTGTAGTTCTGCTAACCACTTTCATACTCCTATTAAATCCCAGTAGCTCATTTGCACTGCTTCTTTGCTTTACATTGTAATTCATGTTGTCATGGCATGTAAATATCTGCAATTTTTGGCAGTAATGTCGTCCATGCTCAAAAGTCCTGTTGAAGCAAGTGTGTTTTATACATTTACTGAAAACGGTAAATAGTACTAGAATTCAGTATATTTTAACCTTCATTTCCAAGTGATATAAATGTCTTTTAAAGTTTTCTAGTTAAATTTTCAGTTCTGGCAAACATCATCAGTACCATATTAAAGCGAGACTCCACAATCCATAACCATTACTGCACTGTATTGGTTAGGGTGATAAGAGTACACTGGTGCCCTCCTAACGTATGTAGTAAATTCCAATTCTGAATACCTTTGTCTCTTTGGCAAATGGCAGAAATTGTCACCATTTCCTATCAACCATTGGTCTGTTGGGAACGGACATTACTCAAAGGCAGGATTATCTGTGAAAGGACTAGTAGCATCCTCCATAAACCCTGATTTGTACTCTTGCGGAGGCTCCTGGATAAGTAGCCAACAAAGTATGGTGGCTAGATGATGGACGGCTTGATGTAAGTATATTTCCCTTAGTCACCCCCCACACAACTGGAAATGTCACCTCGTAAGATGTTCTCAAAAAATGCAAAGACAACACAAGTGACCGTACCACTTTAAGGCATATACTATGCTTTTTGGGTGTGAGTTAAAAATGAAATAAAATACAGGAAGGATCTCTTCTTGTAAAGGGAGGGATGTATGCTGACCCTTACACGAACGTCAGATGAGAATCGCTAACATTGCAGGCCAGGATAAATGCAACATCTTCTGCTTCCTCACTTGGATCTTAAATGAGATAATATATAATGATACAAGGATTCCCCTAATGCAAAACCCATTTCCTCCAGGGAGGATATCTTTAAAAGTAACAAAAAATGAAATCTGTAAAATAACAACATACTTGCTCTTCCAGTATTGGCAAATTAATCACTTATCTTCTACATATAGAAGTCAACTGGAAAAAAAGTGTTGATGAGTGATAAAGGAACGTTAGAGATCTATATCACAATGGAGAATTTTTAGCAGTTCTGATTCGCTTTAATCTATCATTAATTATGCCTAAACCTACCAAAAATGTCTGCTATTCATCTGTAATAATATACAGTATTTAAATTGTCTCAGAATGCTATTACAGCCAGTTGTTTTTTTTTTTTTCCTCATCCTTTCTTTTCTAAGAGCAGAGCCCACATTTTAATTTAATTTAAGATAAGATTGTCAGATCGTGAGCTTCACTTACTAAATACTTAATCAGAATGGGAGCTATTGATATAATAAAAGCATCACCCTTACCCTGTTGTGTATATAATTTGTACCTGTTCATTTTGTGTTAAATTCCTAATTACAAAGATCAAATATAATTAGAAATCTAAAAAACTGCTTTCATAAAAATTACCAAATGTTTTCTAGTGATATTATGATTGCATAAGGGCACACATAACCGAAGGTTATTAGCTCTTGTTCTCAAATTATTCTTTTTGAAGTGTAATAATGGCAAAATCAGTTTACAGTGATATTTTTCCTTTCATGTGTCACGACAAAAACTTTGAAGTGATGACTTTTAAACCAGTTAGGTGCCAATTCCTTTTTTGAATTATTAAATTAAAGCAAAATGAAAACTTGATTGTTGTTGTGTTTAGGTAATAATTGGCTATTTAGCACTCAAATGGCAAAACCACCTAAATAAGAAGTGTTAAAATGTTTTGGTGGTCTATAACTTGTGTACATTTTTGTATTAAACACAGCACATTCTTCCAAATGTTCCTTCGCACTGTAGTTTGTTCACATCTGAGGTTTGGTATTTAAAGGATAACTGCAAGCACCATGACCACGTCAATGGTGCCTGCAGGCTCTATGTGCATCATTTGGCTATGAAAAGATGCACGTACAAAGTTTTACCCCTGTGCTGCTGGATAGTGTTAGGAATACAAAACTTTATTCAAAACACTAGTGCACTCTGGCCTCCCTCGTGGGACACCAGTATGTCGGCAACATGTCTCTCCCTACAACACCACTACAACAAGCAGGGAACGTGGCATCAGCAGCGAAAGATCAGACTGAGGGAAAATTTGGCTTCAGCGCTGAAACAGCGGTGAGTTTTACCTTTAGTATGTATGTATTTTTTTTAAGCTTAAACTGTGTTTAATTAAAACATTCTTTTGTTTGATGTTATTTTGTTTAAGCATAGCTATGGTGGGCTCACGTGGAAAGTGCTTTATTTTGATAAATGAGTATTTATCTTGGAAACAGTTGGTTATACAAAGGCCTTGAAGTGAAGGGTAGTCCGAGCAAAGACGCTGCATCTTTTCCAAAGTTCAGTTTTACCAGCAAATAAATCCTGCTGTGACCCTTAGCTGGACAGAGGAGTGCCAATATTTTTCTTAGGCAAGGGAATGTGTTTGGGCTTGCTGACAAATGTTTGCAAGAAATGCTTAAGTGACCATATTCTCAAACGGTCACAAACCACACGAGATAACTCTGTGGCTCTAATTGCAACATTGCATAAGATGACAGAAGTTTAAGGAAAGCTTATATAATCTTTAGTTTTCTGTACTGTACCTTATGAAACTTGATGCAAAAAAATTATTTATCAAATAAAAACTGCATGGTGCAAACTATACCAATTAGACTGGTAGCAGTACAACAATACAAAAAGAATAAGGTCAGAGAGATTAAAATTAACAGATTTTTCAAAGCAGACACTTAGCTTGAAGGGGGACACTAAAGCAGAGATTACATGCTTCCTCCTAGCCATACCAATTCATAACTGCAGTGGGCACTGTAATAGGTTGAAAGCCGACACTCATTGCCGTTAACGATTCCTCTTTAATACAAGTAGCACAGAGGGACGGATTGCTGAGGGACTCTAACTGTTAAAAACTGATTAAAGGAGCACTCTGGGCACCATAACAACTTCATCAGAGTAAAGTTGTTTTGGTGCCAGGAGTTCCCTTGTGCTTGCTCATCTTTAGGGGTTAAATAGTTGATACACGGTTTACCTCAAAAGTCTGTGTTCCTGTGCCAGATCTCTGCACTCACTGCCCTTTTCTTTGCTGAAGAGTTTTAAAATGGAAGTTTATGGCCTCTGATGTTAGTCAATCAGTGACTGCCCATTTGGGGATTAAACCATTTGGGGTTAAACCATTCGGTGATCTCCTTGCACCACAACAACTTTATTTCAATTATAAAAAGAGATAATACTAGGTAAATGAATAAAAAATGGTAACGGCAATGAAACTGGCAGCTACATACAGAAAAAGCAACTTGGCAAATACAAACTACAAATGCAAGATATTGTATTTGTGCACATACAATATCTTGAATTTACAGGGACAATATGGGCAACAAAGCAACTTTATACTAAACCTGCTGCATTAAACTAATCTCACTGCGCAATTCTCTGCTATTTAGGAGTAAAATCACTTTGATTATGCAGCCCTAGTCACACCTCTCTACATATTTTCCTAAACACTTTCTGTCTATAGAGATCTAATGTTGAAAGAGCATTCCTGGACCCCTTAAACACTATTAGCTTACTGGAATGCTTTTTAAGTGTTTTTTGTTTTTGTTTTGTTTTTTTGCATTGTGAGGTTTGTGATTGGGAAAACCACAAAAAAGTGGAGGTAGAAGGGGAGGGGTGTCAAAGGCATGAGATCTGCAACTTTTAAAAACGGTTTTTGCAGATCCTGGCAAAAACACATCTAGCATTGTAAGCTCATCTACCTCTTCAGGGTGAATGCCTGCATCGATTGAGCTTGGAGACGCTCTTTAAACGCTCCTCTCAGGTGCACAACGAAGCATGGCCATTTGCCCACAGCGTACATCTCTGATCCACTCTCTGACCATGGGAAGCAGATCCAAAAAAGCCGGGTGGTTGGGGCGTGGGAGCTAGGCACCAGAAGTCAGCACAGACTACGCTGAACCCTGTGGAGAGCCTGCGGATGTGCAAACACGGCTGTCAGAAGCTTGGGAGTCTGGGAGTGCAAAGGCCCATGATTTGGCACTACAGCCTCCACTGGCTGATGGCTTGGCTCCCTCCACGAAAGATGATCTCAAGGTCCTAATTACAACCTCCAAAAAATTATGGAGGCAGATTTTGTTCTTTTCTTTTCTTGATGCAGATCCAGGCAAATCACATGTTAAAGTGTCGGAATAAAATGTAATGGATGTCCAGGCCACTATGGCTTCTTTGAGTGATTCGGTCCAACAAATACAGCCTAACCACAATATTTATCCATACAAATTACATCCTACGAGTATTGGCTCCATGGCATCCCCACTGATTGTAATGACATGAAGGGGTGCTGCCCTGGAACAGCACTGTCACTTTAAATGTGGGAACCAATACAGCAAATTAATAAATGCCAAGACACAAATGAATAGGGTAAATCAAGATAGAGATATATATATATAATATTTACAGAGAACCAAAAGACAAGACAAAACAAAACAATATATATACACAATGCCACAAAATATATACAATAAATCAGAATAAGCACGAATCGTGCAGGCAACATATACTGGAACAGTCCTTTGGTATAAGGGCAGGATTGTGCAGTTACCACGAGTAGCAGGTAGGGCACAGATCCAGAGTCACAAGACTAATATACTGACACCAGGAAGCAAGATCAGAAGCAGAATAAATGAACAGGGCTGCAGGGTCAGGATCACTGGTAATAAAGCAGAGAACACGGAACCAGGATCGGAGGGTACAGGAATGAAGGACCAGGAGGACACAGTAACGCAGGATCAGGAGGACACAGGAAGAAGACCAGGAGAACACAGGAACGAAGATCGGGAGGCGCAGGACACAGGACCAAGGAACAGTATGCAGGATCAAGGAGCCCGAATCACAGGGAACCGGGAAACAGGAGACAAGAGACAATGATCTGGCCGGGAGTGATGGGAGAAACCAAACTATATAGGTGCTAAACAAGGGCCAGGTGAAGTGCTTAACATAAAGAAATGAGAAACAGTGCCAAACAGAAACAGTGGTGTGTGTGTGTGTGTGAGTACTGCATTAAGGGCATATTAACTAAGGCGTGTCGTGACACTGATCTACAGACAGATGAAATACCACACATTGTTGGAAGGCTGCTGGCCTCCATTCTGCCACCGCAGTGGCCAAGAAAATGACCCTGGACTTGGTTTAGATTGTAGCAAGCAATGCCAAGATTTTGATCTTAACAACTAGAGAAGTTGTCCATCATTGCTCACTTAAAAAAAAAAAAAAAAATGTTTTTGTGTTTTATGTTTGGATGTTCTTATCATATTCTAATTTTTCTACTTGCTTTTTTAACTGTTGTTACATTAGAATGTATTTGATTGTGTTTACTGTCATCGGTGAAAAAAATAGATTGTTTTGGACGTAGGCTGCCACCTGTTGGGGTAAAGTGTTTTTTGACGTGCTAGGAACACCTCTCCCCCTTGTAGCCCATTTGGTTAGGGGCTTCCTATTAATCAGCATAGCCATTTTAATTATTCCGAGTGCCAGTGCTGCTTAAACCCCTGTACCAACTATATTGCACTTAGTTGGCACTTTTGCTCCTGTATGTATATTGACTATGCATCTGCTGCTCCTTTATGTTATGTCTGACACCCTCTTGGGCTTAGAGATGCATAAAACGGCATAACTATATTTCCCATCAGATATTATCCAAGCCAAGTGCCCTGGCAGTACCCCATTTGTCTTGCTCCTCAGGGTCTTATGAGTGTTTTCATCAAGATATACAGAAAATTGTGCAAATTCTCAGTCAAGCTTTTCCTTTTATTGTTCTGAAACAACTCTTACGTACCAATGCATTGACAATTGTTTCTGGAATGTTTGCCATACACTGAAAAAAAAACTATTTTACAAAAAACATGTTTTTTCTATATATATATATCCCCAATGCATTAATAAATTCATGCATGTTTTCATTGGGGTATATCCACTAAACAGTGATTCTTAAATATTTTTATTTGGGCAGTGGATTGTCTTCTAAAAGTTCATTTAATATACAGCCTGTTTAATTTAGAAAGTCCTATCACCTGTTCTGTTAATAACCTTCTAAACCATGCAGAATCCTCCTGTATGTGATTAATGTTCAATTTACAGAGCTGGAGCTAAAAACATCTAAAGTAAGTCAACATCTGAAAATGAAATTAGTATTTTTTGTTTTTATGCGGGCTGTGTGAGTCACAGTCAAGGGAGGTGTGGCTAGTGCTGCATGAACTGAAACAAATGTGATTTAACTCCTAAATATTAGAGAATTGAGGAGTGAGACTGCATGGACATACCGGTGTGTGTATATATATTAAAAGCTGCATCAATAGCTAAAGTTGTTTTGTTGGCTATAGTGGCTTTTAAGTTATGGTGCCCAAACTGGCCCTTTAATGCTGAATAACAGGACCGTGCCAGGGTACTCCACACACTATAACCACTTCAGTGATATGATGAGTTTCCTCTTAAGCCCACTCCAAAAGGTTTCCTTTGCTTGTAGCTAGATTACATCAGGCATGAGATTATACCACGTTACAATATACAATTGCAAGAAAAAGTATGTGAACCCTTTGGAATGAAATGAATTTCTGCACAAATTGGTCATAAAATGTGATCTGATCATCATCTAAGTCACAACAATAGACAATCACAGTCTGCTTAAACTAATAACACACAACGAATGAAATGTTGCCATGTTTTTATTGAACACACCATGTAAACATTCACAGTGCAGGTGGAAAAAGTATGTGAAGCCTTGGATTTAATAACTGGTTGAACCTCCTTTGGCAACAATAACTTCAACCAAACGCTTCCTGTAGTTGCAGATCAGACGTGCACAACGGTCAGGAGTAATTCTTGACCATTCCTCTTTACAGAACTGTTCCAGTTCAGCAGTATTCTTGGGATGTCTGATGTGAATTGCTTTCTTGAGGTCATGCCACAGCATCTCAATCGGGTTGAGGTCAGGACTCTGACTGGGCCACTTCAGAAGGCGTATTTTCTTCTGTTTAAGCCATTCTGTTGTTGAGTTACTTCTATGCTTTGGGTCATTGTCCTGTTGCAACACCCATCTTCTGTTGAGCTTCAGCTGGTAGACGGATGGCCTTAAGTTCTCCTGCAAAATGACTTGGGAATTCATTTTTCCTTCGATGATAGCAATCCATCCAGACCCTGACGGAGCAAAGCAGCCCCAAACCATGATGCCCCCACCACCATAGTTCACAGTTGGGATGAGGTTTTGATGTTGGTGTGCTGTGCCTTTTTTTCGCCACACATAGTGTTGTGTGTTTCTTCCAAACAACTCCACTTTGGTTTCATCTGTCCACAGAATATTTTGCCAGTAATGCTGTGGAACATCCAGGTGCTCTTGTGCAAACTGTAAATGTGCATCAATGTATTGTTTGGACAGCAGTGGCTTCCTCTGTGGTATCCTCCCATGAAATCCATTCTTGTTTAGTGTTTTACGTATTGTAGATTCGCTAACAGGGATGTTAGCATTTGCCAGTGACTTTTGTAAGTCTTTAGCTGACACTCTAGGATTCTTCTTCACCTCATTGAGCAGTCTGCGCTGTGCTCTTGCAGTCATCTTTACAGGACAGCCACTCCTAGGGAGAGTAGCAGCAGTGCTGAACTTTCTCCATTTATAGACAATTTGTCTTACCGTGGACTGATGAACAGCAAGGCTTTTGGAGATACTTTTATAACCCTTTCCAGCTTTATGCAAGTCAACAATTCTTAATCGTAGGTCTTCTGAGAGCTCTTTTGTGCGAGGCATCATTCACATCAGGCAATGCTTCTTGTGAAAAGCAAACCCAGAACTGGTGTGTTTTTTATAGGGCAGCTGTAACCAACACCTCCAATCTCATCTCATTGATTGGACTCCAGTTGGCTGACATCTCACTTCAATTAGCTCTTGGAGATGTCATTAGTCTAGGGGCTTACATACTTTTTCCACCTGCACTGTGAATGTTTACATGGTGTGTTAAATAAAAACATGGCAAAATTTCATTCGTTGTGTGTTATTAGTTTAAGCAGACTGTGATTGTCTATTGTTGTGACTTAGATGATGATCAGATCACATTTTATGACCAATTTGTGCAGAAATCCATATCATTTCAAAGGGTTCACATACTTTTTCTTGCAACTGTACATCATGTTCTGCACAATCCTAGTGTAATTTATTTGAACACCTAATGAAGTAATGTGTTAGACACAAATGGGTTATGTCCACTTCTTCAACAACACTCCAATACGGAGTGCCCATGAAGTGATCAGTGTCAAGTTACCTTGCCTATTCTCTTTATAATAGACTCCTCTACCACTTCAACCCTTGTAGTCTTCTCTCCACTGGGGTTTCCACCCACTCTAAAGAGGCCGTTCTCTTGACTGTTTGATGAGCCAAACACAGTATTTCTGTGTAATCCTTGTGGAGCTCTGTTAAACACCCTGAGCTCTTAGACTAGTGGTGCTTTTCATCAGTGAAGGACTGTCCCTGTTCGATTAATAGAAGTATGTTATTCTGCTTCTGCGTTACCTTTGTTTCTCTCTCTTAACCATGTCAGTATATGCCCTACAGAATATAATGTCAAAACCACATTTACAGAATACATCAGAACATATATTAAAGCAATAGGAGAAGGACAACTTTAAATCTGCCCAGGTGGTCGCCTAGAGCAAAGCACTTGTTCTGTAAATCTAATTAGTATTACTGTTTCCCCCAGTATATGCATTAACCCATTTACTACTGATAAAGAAGCTGATTCACTAATGCATCCATACAATGCAGGAATATACAGGCAGGACAATATTAAACTGTAACATTGGGAGCACACAGTGCATGCTTCATTCACTTACCAGTATAATATAAAGAATCTTTTAATTTTGTTCAAATATGTATTCAAAGGATAATTGTTGCATACAGTGGCGTACATACTGGGGTCGCGGCTGCGACCGCTCCCGGCCCACCAGGGGGCCCGGCCACCTGCGACCCGGTATGTAGCCACAGGGCTAGCCTCTTCTCCTGGGGGGCCCAGGAGCCGGCCACCTCAGGGCCCCCCGAGGCTGGCCCTGCTGACCCCAGCGGGCGGGCTGTTTGGGTGGCCGGCGCGCGAGGGAGCACTTTCCCCTCAGTGCTTCCTCTTCCGCTCCCTCGCGCGCCGCACTGATACCGGAGCCGGAAGATGACGTCATCTTCCGGCTCCGGCATCCCTACACGGCGCGCGAGGGAGCTGAAGAGGAAGCACTGAGGGGAAAGTGCTCCCTCGCGCGCCGGCCACCCAAACAGCCCGCCCGCTCGCCCAGCAGCACCACTGGACCCCAGGGAATCCCCCCAGCACCCCAAAAGGTAAGGAGGCTGGGGGGATTCAATTTAAAAAAAAAAAAAAAAAATGTCCGTTAGTGTGTGTGTTAGTGTTAGTGTGTGTGTAAGTGTTAGTGTGTCTGTTATTGGGTGTGTCTGTTAGTGAGTGTGTCTGATGTCTGTTAGTGAGTGTGTGTTTTGTAAGTGAGTGTGTATGTATGTCTGTCGCTGAGTGTGTCTGTTAGTAAATGTGTGTGTCTGTTAGCTAGTGTGTATGCGTCTGTTCGTGAGAGTGTGTGTCTTCAGCATTTACCTTTCTCCAGCGCCGGACTTCCTTGGCGCTGGGGATCCCGCCGCCTCTCAGCTCCGAATGCACGCATTTAAACCGCCCATAGGAAAGCATTTTCACAGTGAGAATCGCGGAATCTCCTCTAGCGGCTGTCAATGAGACAGCCACCAGAGGCTGGATTAACCCTCAGTGAAACATAGCCGTTTCTCTGAAACAGCTATGTTTTCAGCTGCAGGGTTAAAACTAGAGGGATCTGGCACCCAGACCACTTCATTGAGCTGATGTGATCTGGGTGTCTGTAGTGGTCCTTTAGTTGTGTGTGCAGTAAACCGCATTCGCGGGGTCGCAGCCCTGCGACCACGTGCCCGCCGCCATGTGTTGCGGCCCCGACCCGCGCCGAGTAAGAGTGCGGGGGGAGGGGGGCCCACGGATCAATTTTTGCACCGGGGCCCCATGGGTCATGTGTACGCCACTGGTTGCATATTGATTTATTTTGAGAAATATAAATTAAACTAACTGGATTGAGATTGATGAGAAGATGTGGGGCAAAATCAGTTTTTGTTTTTAAATGCTATTTATTGCAAATCTGAGGAATTGAAATGTAGGCTCTCTCTCTCTCGATATATATATATATATATATATATATATATATATATATATATATATAATCTCTATCTCTAGAGAGAGTGAGAGATATGTGTAATCTCTCTATCTCGTGTATAAATAGGTTAACATTTACATTCAGGTCCAAATATACCGGCCTTTCTTTTTCATACATTTTTACTGTTTTTAATCAAAATAAGATTACGTGCACACGAAAACCAAGAATTTAATTACCTTTATAAATAAATTTGGTTTTTGGCTTCAGGGAAAAACCTGTCACATAAAATGTTTGGAGCAGATGAATCGTACATAAGCTCACTCTGTATATTGTACTAGCAGAACTCCTAGTATATTTATCTATAAGGAGAAATTGTGTTTTAAATGGGACTTTTCTTAGTTTATGCAACATAATCAACCCGGCTTAATTTATTATTTGTCTAAAGTAGCCCTAAAGTGTTACTCTAAATCCCCAATCCGTCTAGAATCTGTTGGTACATCATTAATTGCATCCGACACACAAACATTTTTACTAAATGATATATAGATCCAGATGTGTTGTAGCCTAAAGGGAGTGCATGGCAACATACAAATATGTTTTAACTTCTCCAACCTTCTACATAAATTGTGTTGATGTCAAGAACCCCTTCAAGAGCAAATGTCATTAATGTATTGTGCAAAACAAAAATTGTGGAAAAGATATACGAAGTAAAATATATGTTTAGGTGAAGATATTATCTACATTCTCTGAGATGCATACGTCCCCAGATGTTAAATGAACAGACTGGAGAGACAATACTCCTTAGAACATAACTACCGTTATGAGCTATATTGGATATGATTAAACATTATTTTTGCATTGCTTTCCATTAGGTCAATGTTCTTATGCCATATTTATTTGCCACCCTTAGCCTCACTTGTAACCATATGTACTATTACTCGCAATGGGTGGCCAGTGATTATTTTTTTAACTAGTACCATGCAGTCAATTGTGTAACCCTCACTATGTTGCTTTTTCAAGTTATACATTTTTAATTTCTGTGTTCACCAGTGCAGTTGCTCGTTATTGCATTTTACTCTGTACACTGCTCATTGATCGCACTTGATTTCCCATTTAATTGTTTTGTTTCACTCGATCCTGCTGGGCATCATAAACCAGTGCTAATCATTTTCCATCTATGATACGTGTGACAGAACAACAGAAAATGTAACTTCTTTAGTGATTATTCCAGCTTTAACCTCTTTATTCTGCATAATAAAGGATATAAAATGATATTCTGTTTGGTGTGTGTGTGTGTGCCACATGTAAAATGTATTGGTAATATATAAAGCTACTTCTAGTAGGAACGTTATTTATAAGGGAATCTAGCAGATGTGAGTGAGTCTTATGCACGTTAATATCTAGTAGTCAGGTGTTACAGTAAATATGAACTGTAGAAATATAAAGTGTGTGTGTGTGTGTGTGTGTGTGTGTGTGTGTATGTGTATATCTAAAAATATATATATATAATTTTTTTTTTTTTTTTTTTTACCGGGGTGGATACCTTAAGATTTCTCTTGTTTTCATATATGTCCTGGGTAATACACACACTTGGATATGCTGCTTGTAGGTGTGTGTACTTGTTTCTTATGAATGGTTACTGTTGCCATTGAGCATCTACCAACAACTTTATATAGATCAATAGAAAATGTACTTTTTCCTTGCCCTAGTTTTCAAGCTTTCTATTGAATAGGTTTTTTTTTTCACACTTGTTTACCAAGTTCTACAGGGTCTATATTGTAACCTTTTATTTTCCTTATATAGTCTTCTTACTGTAGCTTTTTCTGTGTAATAAAATCACATAATATCCTTGAATTAACGAAACCCAGATAAGTATTATGAACATATCTTTCTTTACTTGCTTAATACCAACAAATAAAGTTAACCAACACACATATAATAAATTTACAAATTGATCATAGTGACATCACACACACACTCAACCAGTCAGGTTCCATCCTCTGCTATAAAGCATCCTGCTACATTGTGTAGTTCTCTATCTTTGCTTAACATTCCCTATAAAATAGGAAACCAGAAAAATCAAGATATACAAAACACAGTAGGCGATAAAGTAAAGATTGAATAGATAAAGGTAAAACAATAGAACATTTACTCTCATAAATGCAAAATCTTCAGTCAAAATTTACATTAAAGTAATTATCTATTTTCTTTTCTTAATTTCCTTTCTTTATGTCCCCTGCATCTTACTGCCTTACTGATTATACCCCACCTCAGTATGGATTCAATCTTTACTTTATTTTGTTCTCTTCTGCCCATGATGTGTGCCATCTGCCTTTCTGTGGGAATGATTTTACTGATGGTTTGTGGGTACATTTAACTGGCATCTGAAACAGAACCTTGCTTACGCTCCTCCTATTGTCAAGTCTTGTCAACTTGACTTGCTATGTATAAGAAAAAGTACTTTTTCTTATGTATTTTATGAAAACTAGAGCGACCAAGAACAAAATGAAGAGATTTAAACACAGGAAGCTATATAACGAAGCAGATTAGATAAATTTCATTTGTAGTGAGAGAGCCACTTTAAGCACATATCATAATGCAAACTTTTTTTGTGCTAGGTACAGCAACTTGGCAAATTGATTTAAATAAGTTTGAGTGAAAAAACTTTGAGAAAAAAAATAATGTGAAGTGGTCTGGGTGCCTAGAGTGGTCCTTTAAGTGCACCCACACTTATTATATATCATTTTGTTCAGAAGAAACTGGGCTTTAATTTCTCATGAACTATTCATATTGGAAACATAATTTATTATGAATAAAATTTAAAAAACTGCGAAATTAAGATTTAAAAAAAAATTTGGATTCAGCAAAGTCTCACGAGTACAACAGTACCATTAACCGTTTTCACGGTGTTTTGGGAAGTTAAAGGGTCAAATATAGCACATTAAATTTTTCAGTTTTTTTCAAATTGAAATTCATTGGGTTGGTTATGTTGCCTTTGAGACCGTGTGATAGCCCAGGAATGAGATTTACCCCCAGGATGGCATACCATTTGCCAAAGTAGACAACCCAAGGCATTGCAAGTGGGGTATGTCCAGTCTTTTATAGTAGCCACTTAGTCACAAACACTGGCCAAAGTTAGCATTCATATATATATTATAAATATAATATATATACATATACATCATATATATGTTAAGTATTTTAATGTTAATATAAGTACATATATTAATCTTAAAATACACTTAGAATGACGTTATATATATATATATATATATATATATATATATATATATATATTAATCTTAAAATACACTTAGAATGACATATATATATATATGTGTGTGTGTAATGTCATTCTAAGTGTATTTTAAGATTAATATATGTACTTATATTAACATTAAAATACATTACATATATATGATGTGTGTATACATATATTCTATGTATAATATATATATATATATATATATATATATATATTTTTATATATAAATACATTTCATGTTTAAGCATTTATTTTTTATTTAATTTTTTTACACTACCCACCAGCAGGGGGACTGTCGGATATTTCAGACAGTCCCCCTGCTGGCAGATCCACAGCCAGCTATAGGGGGCCATGTGATCACTCTTTGAGAGTGATCACATGGACCCCGGGGGCCTCAGGCAGCCCTCCAGAAGATGATCGCGGCGGAGGTGAGTACCTCCAAGCTCCTGGGGCTGCAAGCCGTTACGGCGTTCTATGCCGCCGCAAAGGCTTTAAAGCCCATTTAATGTGGGACGGCGTTAAGGGGTTAATAAAAGCACAAATTTTATTCCCAAACAATGAGGTTGATATTACAGAAATGTAAAGCTGTGCTATAACTTTAAAACACTTGTTGAATCTTGGGACTGACCTGCAGAACACATAAGATACAAGACACAGCCAGCTGAGGACATTTTAGAGTACAATGCAAAATGGGATGTCCATTTCAGACAAATTTTCACACTCCTACTTTGTGAGTTTACCCTTATACATCACTTACCTTTTCCTTCTTCCTGTGTAACTTGGGGCTACACTCACTTGTCAACCATTGGTATTGTTAAAGTTCTCATTTACCTTTCTCCTTGATGAAATTTTATGTAATTTTGTCATTTGCCTGTATCATTTATAAATATTTCTACCAGTCCTACTTTCTTTCTCAGGTTACATTTATTTTAAATCATCAATAACCATAAAATCTAAATGTATTATCCTTGTCCCCAATGTCATATTGCCCCACACACTACATTGAAGTGAAATGTAGGTTCCTTTGATGGCGCTATTTCTAATCTCCTCATTTTATTTTTTATTTTTTCCTTCCTTATGTCTTTCAAGACCAAGGTAGGAACAGAACATACCTAAAGAATTCAGTGAGCTCTACGTGATCACATCTCCCAAACCCTACATTATCCACAAGCCCGTACAACATATGTATGTTAACTATTGCTTGCATGGGGTACTGTGGTGATTATATGCTTACAACAGTAATATCTAACATTAGGCACTCGGTCTGTTGAGGACTATGTTCCCAATGATACTGTAACTCGAAATGTTTGGCACAGCATTATGGTTAAAACAGCTGGGCTGCCAATGGTTATAAATTCCCGTTGTATACAATTAAAAGATTCTTTGTTACAGACTTAGAATTAAATTTAGACAGGCTCAGTGCAAGTGTTCATTGAATGTTCTCATTTCACTTACTGCGCTTGCAACCATTCATTGTCTTTGAAATAACAATTTCCTGTTTTTTGTACTAAATTTAAAATGTATTTGCTTTTATGCCTTTCATGGAAAATAAGGGTCTAAAAAAATAAAATAAAAAAAATAAAAAAATCTGGGCACCATAATAACTTCACTGAAATTAAGTTGTTGCCTTAGCGGTTAAACCATTTACAAAAGATATTGAAAGCACTGAATGTTCCTAGACACACTGTTGAAAGTATAGTTAGCAAGTTTGAAGTTGAAGGAACAGTGGTTACACTACCTGTATGGGGCAGAAATATCAATGGCTGCAACCAGATTTCTGAGAAGGCTGATTTTAAAAAAGAAAAAAAACTCGGGTGACCGCAAAAGACCTTCAACAAGACTTTGTGTTAACAGGCACTGAGGTTTCCATGCGCACAATAAGGTGTGTACTAAAAGCAGAAGGTTTCCATGCCAGAACTTTAAGACGTACTCCACTACTGACCCAAAAGCACAAGAAAGGAGTCTCCAATATTCTGAAAAACAGGGGTTCTGTTCTGTGACGTGATGAAACAAAACTGGAACTTTTTGACCCAATGAATCAGTGGTATGTCTGAAGGAAGAAGAATTAATCATACATTGAAAAGAAGACTCTGCGTACAGTTGAGCATGGTGGTGGCTCATTGATGCTCTGTGGTTGCTTTGCATCCTCAGGCAAGATGGATTAATTGAAGTATCAGGAAATCCTAAGACTAAACATCATGCTGTTTGCAAGGAAGCTGAAACTTGGCCATAATTGGAACTTGCAACAAGACAATGATCCCAAGCATACCTCAAATTCCACAAAGGCTTGATTGCACAAGTAACCCTGGAAAATTCTACAGTGGCCATCATAGTCACCTGACTTGAGTCCCATAGAAAGTATCAGGTGGGAGTTGATGAAGTTAGTTGCAGCATGCAAACCCAGGAATATTACTGAACAGGAGGCCATTGCTCATGAGCAATGGGCTAAGATTCTTCAGAAACGCTGAAACCCCCTTAAAACCCCTTCAGTGACTTACCGGAGTCCAGTGCTGCTTGAAATGCTGCATATCCAGAGATATTAGAACACGTGACTTTGGTAGCTTGTCAGTTTTGTGCAAATTTTAAGTCTGTTGTGTGAGGGTATTTATGGGGTGATAAATATTAAAAATATTTTCATAAAAATTATCAGAAAGTAATAATTTTTATTATATCAAAAATGTATATATTGGCACTGTTACCCTTGATTGATTTTAGAGAGTTACCCACTATTTTAACACTTATAGACGCTGGAGCACTTCTTATTAGAGAATTTGTATTTCACACATCACAACGATTATAAAAAATATAATTTAATTTGACAAATATGTATCGTGCGTGGCAATAATCTGTGAATATTTAAGTATAACATAAGTATACATAGGGCAACAGCTATGACATAGTTACAGATAGTTCAATAGCAACAGTTATATCCACATTAATGCAATTTTCAACAAAATTACAGAAAACTTTATCTTTGAAATTAGCAAGACATTCCTTAACACAGAACTTTTCACAGCATCACACAACAGTGCAGCTTACAGCAATAAAAACTTTTGCTGTCAGTTTAAATCACACTGAGATAAGTGAATATATCAGGTTAAAAGACAATATAAAACAGAGTGCTACAATCACCAATGTGGGTCACTCCACCTCACGTAGATAGATAATTAAAACAAAAGAAGTGGTGAGAGCACACACAAAACAAAATATTTGAAATGGTTACAATAATTACCCCTATGTCCAATATAAAACCTGTAAAAATAGGAGAAACAGACATAGGGTAATAACGTACAAATAATAAATAAATGAGTAAATAATCTTATAAACTCACATATTCCTGAGCCACTTAAAATAGAAGCTGTCTCGGACTATGAACGTTGAATGGGTTAATGTGGTGATAGCTGTAGTCAGAAAGCTAACTGCTTGCTCGTTCTTTCTTAAAAAATCCAGGATGCAGGATCTCAGTGAAAGAGATTTATTTTCCAATATAAAATACAGCAGCAAAACAGCAGCAAAAAAATGAAGCTCAGCAATCTCACTTTCCACACACTGACGCGTTTCAGCCAAAGCTTTTATCAAAGTGTAAGTCCATTCAGTCCGTTCTCTGTTTAAGTAGGAATTTTTTCGCGCCTTTCTCCCGTTCGGTAATAAGCTCTTCCCCTTCCATTCAGACGCAACCTAATCGGGCATCCTAGCGTCCATAGCAACCTTCGTTTACTTCCGTGTTCGTCAGGAATGACGTTGGGATAGTCTCCTTGCTTGCACTGAATAGTCTTTAATGTTGCAAAGGAAAACTCCTTTGCAAAACTCCTATTTGCAACATACTGCATACATATTATCAGTTACATTTTAAAAACAAAATTATAACAAACTAACTCTTCTAGTACATAAAACATCAAAGCTTTCCTTTTCCTACAAAAACAGATTTTTTTAATAACCTCCTTTTTTAATCTGTTTTTGTAGGAAAAGGAAAGCTTTGATGTTTTATGTACTAGAAGAGTTAGTTTGTTATAATTTTGTTTTTAAAATGTAACTGATAATATGTATGCAGTATGTTGCAAATAGGAGTTTTCCTTTGCAACATTAAAGACTATTCAGTGCAAGCGAGGAGACTATCCCAACGTCATTCCTGACGAACACGGAAGTAAACGAAGGTTGCTATGGACGCTAGGATGCCTGATCAGGGTGCGTCTGAATGGAAGGGGAGGAGCTTATTACCAAATGGGAGAAAGGCGCGAAAAAGCTCCTATTTAAACAGAGAACAGACTGAATGGACTTACACTTTGATAAAAGCTTTGGCTGAAACGCGTCAGTGTGGAAAGTGAGATTGCTGAGCTTCATTTTTTTGCTGCTGTATTTTATATTGGAAAATAAATCTTTTACGGAGATCCTGCATCCTGTTTTTTTTAAGAAAGAACGAGCAAGCAGTTAGCTTTCTGACTACAGCTATCACCACATTAACCCATTCAACATTCTTAGTCTGAGCCAGCTTCTATTTTAAGTGGCTCAGGAATATGTGAGTTTATAAAATTATTTACTCATTTATTTATTATGTGTACGTTATTACCCTATGTCTGTTTCTCCTATTTTTACAGGTTTTATATTGGACATAGTAGTAATTATTGTAACCATTTCAAATATTTTGTTTTGTGTCTGCTCTCACCATTTCTTTTGTTTTAATTTAATCACATTGAGTTAACTCACTCACTGCTGGCTACAATTCTCACAAGAAAAACACCTTTAATATTGCAATTAACAAATACAATATTTCTCACACAAGTATCAGTTAAAATATTCCTTCTATCCAGTAACTAAAAGAATAATGCACCCAATCAAATAATTACATTACAGATGATTAACTTTCCTGAAGAAAGATTAACTATCCCTAAATTCAGATTAGTCAATATCTCTGGATAATAGCTTGATATGCTATACTTGGCAAATTACCAGTAAATAATTTGTTAATATATTTGGAACCCTATGTTTCCTCAGCTAATTTATGATTTCAAATTGTTTAAATCAGATCAGCGTTTATCCAGATATATTTCTGCTTTTTGTAAAAAAATGTATTCATTTAAATTAAATTTAAAAAACAGCAGATTTACCAGCTTTGGGGAAATAGGAAGTTATCAGAGTTCTGATTATTTAGAATTCCAGAGTTTCAGTTGGAAAAGACAAGTGTTAGATTTTCCAGAATTTAGTTGGAAGAGATACAGAGCGTTAGATGTGTCCAGCTTTTGATTAATGATCCAAAACCTCGTTTCCAGCTATCCTTAATTTTTAAGGAAGAGCTTCCCTTAACTTTTTTTAAGTCACTAATTTAAAGTGACGAATAGAGCCAGGTGGGTGTGCCATCTTCTATTGATTGTCATATAGACTTCGGCCAATAGATGGCGTTGTAACACCACAATAAATTCTCATCAGGAAGTCCGACAACTACTTTGTATAAGGGGTTAATTGAATTTCGTGATGCATTTGACGTCATATTCTTTTTATCTTTAATTATGCATTTGTCACATGTCTGTCAGTCTTCAAAGGATTTTTGGTCCTTTTTAGCAGACAGACAGTCTCTCCTTTTGGGGCCATAAAGTGTGATTTTGACGCATCTGGCCTTTGTTTCACCTTCTCTTACAAAGGATTCTTGTAGCAATCCATTAAATTTAAAAAGTAAAATGAATTGCTTTAATATTATCTATTTTTTGTAATCCTGTGTCTTATTTTTATTTATACTGTCTTATTGTGTGAAACTATGTGTATTAGTTATGTGACAGCATGTGATATATACATGTTATTTTACACAGCTAATAGTTTAATAATAATGAATTCTCTTCATTGGGACTCTATCCATGAATATTCAATATTATTAACATAGGTACTAGTTATATATGGTTAATCATAACTATAGTTGGTCTATATGAATATATATGATAGATATAGATATCTATCATATATATTCATATAAATATATAAAATCTGGGCTGGGCTGGGCTTTCAACTCTGCTTGTTGCAGACCTATATTTTTGTAAGAAGAGCCTTATCTCTGATCAATGTTTACATTTGCCACATTCCTTTGCTCAGGGTTTGAATGAATAGTTACAGAGAAATAAAATGTGTCTGTCTTTGCATTCTTTGTTACCAAATGGAGTTGCATCTGCGAAGTGGTGACTAACAGTATACATTTTTAATTTCTATCTTAACACAAAATGTCTGCCAGTGACATATACTGACAGTTGGCTGCACGCACTGCAATGCTGGCAACAGATGTAACAATCGTGTTCCTTGCAGACAGTGTGCCTGAAAGGGGAAGCTCGCTTTCCCTTACCTCCCTTTGTACGATTTAAATTATTGCTTTTATATGGATACATTGTTGTGACATTTTTCAGTGTTTCAAATACAAGTGCAATTTTATTCTATGGTTAGTCTACAGTTGTAAAACAGGTGATGTCTACAGGCACTCCTCACTTACGACTTTGTTCTGGTTTTACGACTCCGTCGTTAAACTAATTGGTAGGTAAGTGAGGATGCGCTACTGAGCATGCACATCAGTGCAGGTCTCTGTTCAGGGAAATTTCTCCGAATGTAGACAAGCACAGCAGAGCAGGGAATCCCTCAAATTTATGTTCGGGCAACATTCCCCACACATACATTAGATGGATTCACTGCTCTGGTTTATTTTATGTTCGGGGAAATTTGCCCAAACGTAGACAAATGCACCAGAGCAGGGAATCCCTCTAATCTATGTTCGGGGAAAATTCCCAAACATAGACCAGCTCTCTAATGTGGGGAATCTCTCGAATCCCCTGCGCTGGAGAGCAGGTTGTAAGTCCGAGTGGTCATTAAACGCGTTAGTTGTAAAATGAAGACTACCTGTATAATTTTAATTATATACTCATTTAGTGTTAGATGCTATGCTTTTGTGCTTTTATAATGTTAACAAAGAAAACTTGTGGGTTTTTTCTTTTGATTTTGCATCTAAGCCAAGGCTGTTGCAACCAAAGAGCCAACATACAGGCAAGTCATAACTACTTGATGGGCAAAAAGAAAAAATAGAAACTTGCGTAATTTATCACATGGTAAATTTAACTTGGAAACAGAAAGGAAAAAAAGTACAGGTTATCACTAGAAATAAAGCAGTAGATGATTCAGGGTAAATTTCTGCTCTAAACCAGTTATTCCATGTGAAATGCTCAATAGTACATATGCACCAAATAAAAAAAATGTCACGGGAGTCGTACCTCAACACACAGGGAAGAGGAAACCCACAAAAGGTGGATCCGGTGGGTTACAACAAGCCTTAAAAAGGCTTACCGAATTTCTTATAGGTCCACTTCATTACTGCGATCCAAAATAGATTAGGAGCACAATGATGAAGTGATCACTTTAAGAGTGAGCGTGATGTCATGTCCACATCCATCTATAGAGGTGCGGCTGCATAGTTCGACCAGACCGCAAGGCAGGAGGAGGTCTGCATGTCTCAATGCGAGAGAGTCCCACTAAATGTGCCCAGCGGCCGGTGGAGCAGTCGAACCACGCGGCTTGTTGGAGGCAAGTAATGCCACAAGCAGTAAATTGATTAAAGGGTAACTGTAATGTTTTTGGAGTTTACACAATTGAATAATCTATTTAAAGTCGCCTAAAAATTTTATTATGGAAGTTCTATTTTTATGAAATGTTCTCTTTTATTATAAATTTATATTAAGGATTTTACAAATACACTATAATCCAGTTCAGACAAGCCTGGGCAAACAACGCAAATGAAAAGAAACAGAAACATTGTTTTAGTTCCCCTCTTATTGGCTGTGTGTTTTCTCTTTGCTGACCCCCAGATGCAAAGAACATATTTTATAACGATATGCATTTAACATCCTGCAGCAAATCCAACAGCCCTTACCGCTTCCCACCCGCCCACCCAGATTCCCCCTAAATATATAGCATGCTCCTCCAGCTGTTTGAGATTCTCCCTCAATTACCTCTCCATTCTCTTTATATTTTACCAATAGCTGCTTCTCTAACTCTTTTAGTCTTTTTCACCTCCAAATTTCCCATGCTTCCTCTTGTCTCAAATCCCCATTGTATGCTTTAGATTGTAAGCTCACGGGCTATCTAGATAAGCACTTTGTATAAAAGAGCTCCAATGGCTCGTTATCAGCTTACAGGCAGGGTTCTCTCTACCTCTTGTATTTGTCTGTGTATATTGTACATTCTCCACTAATTGTACAGCGCTGCGGAATCTGTTGGCGCTTTATAAATACCAGTAATAAATAAATGTCTGGTATGTCGGTATGTTTGCATTGAGTACAAACATGCTATTTATGCTTAGCGGTGTGAAATCCATAAAAAAGAAAAATAGGGGTCATTTTAACGCATAGTTTTACCTTAACTACACAAGCCATGTATTCTCATTGAATTGTTTTTATAGCACCTGGAGTAATCTGGCACTGTCCCTCATTCAATATTAAACTTTTTTCCAGCAGTTAACATTAAATAAGCATCACAGAGCCTGGAATTATTGCTAAAGCAGAGATTACACACTTCCTTCATGTCATTCCTAATCATACCAGCAATGGACAAAGTGATAGGTTGAAAGTGGGCAGCCACGCATTGCTGCTCAGAGTAGCTCTTCCTCTTTAGCTCAAACAGTACAGAGGGAATGGGCTGCTTGGGACTATTGTTTAGCATTAAACGTTAAAAATAGTTTGACAGGACTCCAGACATTGTAATCACTTCCATTAAATGAAGCAGTGACAGTACCCACAGTGTGCCTTTTAAGCACATCTGGATTATGCATGAACTGACTACAAATATACAATATAGCATTTAAGTTATATTCCAGCATTATACATAAATGCATTTATTTATGTATAATAGATCAAATAGTAAAAAATCATAGTACCAACTAGAGATGTGCACGAGGGAGGGTGGGGGAGACAATTTGTTAATTTAGTTTCTGAAATTCGGATGCCCATTGTTCACTGTTGTGAATGAATGACGGTGACTGTCACAAAGTTTCAAAGTACCAATTTAGGGAGTTGTACATCTATATATATATATATATATATATATATATATATATATATATATATATATATATATATATATATATATATATATATATATATATATATATCTCAAAATTCATTTTGAAGACTTTGTTATCCTTTATCAAAACAAATGGATTTGTTCCATTTTTGTGTTACGGCAATTTCTGAATTGCTGCATCAGCCAAGATTCAGACAAAATTTGATTTTGTTCAAAAAGAAATTGCATAACTCCTGTACCAACAGTTAACCTGTATTCAAACCTTAATATCTGCAACTTATTGCAGTTTGGTTATGTTGAGTTGCCCCCCCCTTTCCTCCCCTGTATAAAGAAGAGGTATATTTGTTTTCCTAGAGTGTGCATTTTATCCATATGTATAATTCTATATTATTAAGTTGAGTCACTTTTGTTTTCTCTTTTCCCTTGCAGTGCCTTGCCACTTGGGAAACCTTCCTTTCATCTCAGACAAGTGACCTGCAATTGGACACAAAGAGGGATGATCAATCTTGAATTGCTTCAAGCAACTCTTGTGTTTTCCATGTTCATTAAATGTTTAACTGACCAAAGAAGTGCCCCTTTATACAAGGACTGGAAATTTTTGCATATCATATTAGTACATAAATGTATTTGCAACCGAACAAACACTGCCAAAACAAATCCCATTTTTTTTTTTGTCTTCCATATCCATGAACCTCTATATGGACCATGGTTAAGATATAAAGTATGAAGATTTTTCTGCAAATTTTTGTATGCATGACGTGTCTTTGTAAATCATGGTTTTCTTTTGTTTGTTTTTTTTCCTTGTAACTTTTGTATCTTGTGATTTGTTTTTAAATATTATTCAACATATACTGTTTTTAATGATGGTGTTTAATACAGTGCAATACAATGACCATAAAAATGTCTCTTGTTTTTTTTTTTTAAAGTCAAGTCTGTGTTTGTTGCAGTCACATCACTGGCCTCTTCCAAATGATATGCCTTGGTTAAACACTATATATTAATCCATAACTCGCTTATGATATTGATAACACAATCACAGTAACACAGTGTTACTGCAGAATGTCCAAAAACTGCTAAAGTACTGAAATAAATTTTTCTCTCTGCAGAAAAGGTATCCAAACATTTTCTAATATGGCTTTTTTCCCCTTCTTACATCACATGAACTGATGTACAGGGTACATTGTTACAACATTGCACACCAGGGGTACAATGTGCAGTGTTTATACAGGCATTCTTTCAAATGTGTTTTTTTTTTTAATTTATTTTTTTATATTATGTTCATTATTAAACAAAAATGGTAATGATCACAAACAGAAATGTATATACATAACTAGAATACAGTGGCTGAGATAATTAAAGGACCACTCTAGGCACCCAGACCACTTCAGCTTAATGAGAAACTTCAGAGAAACTGCTATGTTTATGAATGGGTTAAGCCTTCCCCTATTTCCTCTAGCGGCTGTCTCATTGACAGCCGCTAGAGGCGCTTGCGTGCTTCTCACTGTGATTTTCACAGTGAGAGCACGCCAGCGTCCATAGGAAAGCATTATGAATGCTTTCCTATGTGACCGACTGAATGCGCGCGCAGCTCTTGACACGTGTGCGCATTCAGCCGACGGGGAGAAGAGGAGGATCGGCGGAGGAGAGCTCTACGCCCAGCGCTGGAAAAAGGTACGTTTTAACCCCTTTCCCCCTTCCAGAGCTGGGCGGGAGGGGGTCCCTGAGGGTGGGGGCACCCTCAGGGCACTATAGTGCCAGGAAAACGAGTATGTTTTCCTGGCACTATAGTGGTCCTTTAACTCTTAACTTAACTCCTAGTTCATGTCATAGTGACAAATAGAAAACTTATACTGATAGTATAATAATAAATATTTATACAGGCATTCTAATGAGGTATACAATAAATACGGCTATGGTTTCTATGTCTGTGAGAATTTTTTTTCTGAGTGTTTTAAAACTGTTTGGAAATTAACAAAATTATACATCTTATTACCATATTTTTCCGTGTATAATACGCCCCCATATATAAGACGACCTATATTTTTTCAGCCCAAAATTAACGAATACATATTTTAAACATCAAATCGAAAAACTTTGATATTTTAGAGGTGACTTCTGAGGAGAACAACACACGTTGGATTCTCATACCTCCCCATAGCTACGTTACACTTTGAAGTAATGGCTCTATAGTGCATTCTGGGAGACTACAGCTCCCACAATACAGCAGGTGGTGTGCTGGGACATCACAGTAGTATTCCCTCTGCTCCCTGATCCCCACTTCCTCCTCCATACATATAAATCAGAAAGCAAGAGGTGGAGCACACTTTAATATGGCTGCTCCTTTTATGGTGTGGCATGTCTCTGGACTGACAGCTCCAACGCATATAGGGACCTATTCCTCCTTGCCACAGCATTTAGAAGTGGATCGGCAGGAGGGAGACCAGGTATGTGTGTGGGCCATGGCACACTGAAATGCAGCAGGTGCCATCTTGGCTTAGGCCCCGCGCACAAGTGTCTTTTTTATTTTATTTTATTTTTTTTAACCCCTGCAGTGACATTCTGTGTATAAGACGACCCCCAATTTTAGACTAAAAACATTTAGAAAAAAAGTCTTATACGTGGAAAAATACGGTAATTTACTTTGCATGGTCTGTTAAGACATATTTTGTCAACGATAACTATCTCTTTCAAACAATATGATGCAGAGAGATTTGTGTAATCATTAAGCAGTACAGTTATCTAAAAATATAATTCTAACTTTTTTTACTTTTAAAGGTTTGGGTAGATCTTTAAATTGTATAGACATGTTAAGACCAAAAATCTGTCCTGTAGACCAGTAGGTAAGTTAATTTATAATTTTAATCAAAATCTAAATGTGCATAAAACAAGAGGTGACAGATGACAAGTTGTGAATGGTCACTAACAAAGTATGTTAAACATTTATGTGAAAACAAAATGAAACTGGAGTTCATGGAATTCACCAAAGTTGCCAATTTCCAAATGTATGTTTTAAATTTCATAACTTATTTAACCTCTTCCCAACCTCGGACGTGCAGGGTACATCCAACAAAAAAATGACAGTTAATGACCGCACATCCGCAGCTAAAATGACCCGGGTACTCACCTGGACCGACGATCCCCGGTCAGGGGGGACTGCCAGAGACCCCAGCAGTCCTCCTGTGGCAGGACTGTGTTCCTTATGATCAAATGGACGCAATAGGAGTCTATGGAGCTGCCTGCAGGGGGACTGCCTGTGTTTTATGCACATTTAGATATATACACACACACACATATTATGCGTCTATACACACACATGTGTGTGTGTGTATGTATGTATATGTATATATATATGTATATGTATATATATATATATATATATATATATATATATATATATATATATATATATATATACACACACACACACACACATGTGTGTGTGTATAGACGCATAATATGTGTGTGTGTGTGTGTATATATCTAAATGTGCATAAAACACAGGCAGTGTGTGTATATATATATATATATATATATATATATATATATATATATATATACATACACACACACACATTCTATATGTAGAGTAATGTCTCATGAGGACAACAGTACCCCTCAAGTATAGGTTTTATGGTGATTTGGAAAGTTACAGGGTCAACCATAAGATTTGCCAATTTCTATTTTTGTAAATTGCTGCCAGACTGGCTATGTTGTCTTTGAGACGGTATGGCAGCCCAGAAATAAACATTAACCCTACCATGACATACCATTTGAAAAAGTAGACAACCCAGGGTATTTAAAATGGTGCATGTCCAGTCTTTTGTAGTAGACATTTAGTCACAAATGCTGGCCAAAGTTAGTGTTTTTATTTAATTTTTTTGCATTTTTACTTCTGATATCATTGTCATGAGTTTTACTGGAAAGCGCACCCTCCAAATAAGGTCTTTTAGCCCCCAGAGAACTCTACACACCTATACATGGGTTTTATCACTGTACTCAGGAGATGTTGCTGAGCACATATTGGGGTGTTCTTTGGCAGTAACCCTTAAAGTTATCAGTACATGTATTCTTAAATTGTCAAAAAAAAAATCATCTTTTTTTTATTTTTTTTTATTTTTTACATTTGGCATAGATTGGTGGTAAAATGATTGCATGAAAAGAGTCAAAATACCCCATGTTTAATACCTTAGGTTGTCTTCTTTTAAAAAAATATATACATGTAAAGGGTTATTCAGGGATTCCTGACAGATATCAGTGTTACAATGTAACGTGAGTTAATTTAATTTTTTTTAAATGGCTTGGAAATAGCAAAGTGCTACTTGTACTTATTGCCCTATAACTTGCAAATAAAAGCTAAGAACATGTTAAGATTGGGCATTTCTAAACTCGGGACAGAATTTAGAAACTGGTGTTTTTTGGCGGTTGTAGATGCGTAAGATGTTGGGGATGAAAGCTAGAAAAAGTGTGTGTTTTTTTTTTTTTTTTTAAATTTCATCATATTTTAGAATTTTATTTTATAGTTATGATATGATGGAAATAATTGTATTTTTAGAAAGACCACTTAATGGCGAGAAAAACAGTATATAATATGTGTGGGTACAGTAAATGAGTAAGAGGAAAATTACAGCAAAACACAAACACAGCAGAAATGTGTAAAGAGCCGTGGTCCCAAGTGCTAAGAAAATTGAAAAGCGGTCTTGTCACTAAGGGGTTAAAGAGCTATAATGCATGAAATGGGATAACTTCACTAAACTGTGATGAACTAATCTGCCAGTTGTAGCATAGGGTAAACGTTTAAAGTCTACAAATTACAAACAGTCAAAATACGCCAAAAAGCATAGATTTTTCAGCCCACTGTTTATAGAACTGAATGCAGTACATTTGCACCTACATAATAAATTTTTTTTAAAAATGACGTAATCTATCTGATGTTTTTATATCTATAACACAGCAGATAAAGTGACAAACTTTCACAAATTGTAAACGGAAAAGACAACTTTGTATATATATTTTTGTTTTCATTATTCATTCTAAAAGGTTCCGACTGACTCCTTTGCGTCGCTACTTTACAGATCCATAACAATATATTTTCATTGGGAATTGTTCATGACACAGGCTAGTAGGTAACATTCAATAATAAATAAGCGCAAGCTCTAAAAGAATGTACAAAGTTGAAAATCATATTTCCAAGGATCTCTTGAAATAGATGGTGAATTAATAAAATATGGTGTTCTTCTGAACGGTAGACAAAAGATAAGCTATTCAAGGTGCTTAAGGAGGTAACCTGATGTTATCCATGTTGATTAATGACTTCTGAACTCTGGTAGAGCAGGTAACTTCTACTTCTACTTACACTTTTTAATCAGCTTTTTTTTTTTTACCTCCGCCTTCCAATTGTTTTATATTAAAGTTTTGCACTCACTAGTAGCATTCATAAACGCATTGTAAAATATTGTATGTCTATCAGCTTGCAAAATATTTTTAGATGGGAAGAAGAGCTTCCTCCATGTAGTTGGAGCTTTGATTAATAGAGAATATGGAAAGAGGGAGATGAAGCACTATTAATATATATATATATATATATATATATATATATATATATATAATGAATATCTTCTATCAACCATTCTCTTAAAAAATATGATTTTTCTGATCCCAATGTCTATCCTTTTGTTTTCCCGCCACCCCACCAGTGTAGTCCTTGATCAGCCATTTGTTTTTCCTAATTAATTACCAGGAATCATTATTGATGCATATTCCTAATTCATACAAGGATTATGGCACTATGGAAGAAGTGTAACATAAATGTATTACTGCTTCGGTATATTGCATGTGAAAGCTGGTTAGTGTTAACAGATGCTAGCAATGTTTGAAAGCTCTAGTAGGCTATTAGCAAGTTATCATATACCTAGATAAGTGATGGCAGTTTAGATGTTTGGGAATTAATACCACAATGCTCAGTCATACACTTAGTGCATATGTTCTAGACTTAAATGGGCAATATAAGCACCACGTCCGCTATGACTGAGAGTAAAGGGATAGGGTTATCCCAGTTATTTTAGCTTATCAAAGCCATTCAGGTCAGACGGAATTGATATAGGTAATGTAAAATGTTTATATTCCGCATTATCAAAGTGGCGGCAGAGGGGATGAGAAACAGGCATGAGTAGGGAGCTTTGTTTTTGTCAAACATTTCACAGTCAGTTGAGAAATAACCGTGGAAGGTACTTGGAGGTTTGTTCTAAGAATCCCAAGGCATGCAGAATAGCAGTCTAAACTATACCGATAAATTCTTGCTTGTGATCTTCCTGGGGTTTTTTTGTGCTGAAATACAAACATTCTTCTTAAACCTCATTTGCTGTACTGTTTCAGTTTCTTAAGGTGAAAATCACTAGTTTGCATTGCGTGTTCAGTAAAAAAATCTGCAGTTTAGTCTCCTGACAAATGCTTTTTAGGCATAATAAATACAATTGTCATGGCACTTCCATGAAGGTAAGCTGCTTATCAATTGCAGACAGAACTACAGGGAGTGCAGAATTATTAGGCAAATGAGTATTTTGACCACATCATCCTCTTTATGCATGTTGTCTTACTCCAAGCTGTATAGGCTCGAAAGCCTACTACCAATTAAGCATATTAGGTGATGCGCATCTCTGTAATGAGAAGGGGTGTGGTCTAATGACATCAACACCCTATATCAGGTGTGCATAATTATTAGGCAACTTCCTTTCCTTTGGCAAAATGGGTCAAAAGAAGGAATGGACAGGCTCAGAAAAGTCAAAAATAGTGAGATATCTTGCAGAGGGATGCAGCACTCTTAAAATTGCAAAGCTTCTGAAGCGTGATCATCGAACAATCAAGCGTTTCATTCAAAATAGTCAACAGGGTCGCAAGAAGCGTGTGGAAAAACCAAGGCGCAAAATAACTGCCTATGAACTGAGAAAAGTCAAGCGTGCAGCTGCCACGATGCCACTTGCCACCAGTTTAGCCATATTTCAGAGCTGCAACATCACTGGAGTGCCCAAAAGCACAAGGTGTGCAATACTCAGAGACATGGCCAAGGTAAGAAAGGCTGAAAGACGACCACCACTGAACAAGACACACAAGCTGAAATGTCAAGACTGGGCCAAGAAATATCTCAAGATTGATTTTTCTAAGGTTTTATGGACTGATGAAATGAGAGTGAGTCTTGATGGGCCAGATGGATGGGCCCGTGGCTGGATTGGTAAAGGGCAGAGAGCTCCAGTCCGACTCAGACGCCAGCAAGGTGGAGGCGGAGTACTGGTTTGGGCTGGTATCATCAAAGATGAGCTTGTGGGGCCTTTTCGGGTTGAGGATGGAGTCAAGCTCAACTCCCAGTCCCACTGCCAGTTCCTGGAAGACACCTTCTTCAAGCAGTGGTACAGGAAGAAGTCTGCATCCTTCAAGAAAAAACATGATTTTCATGCAAGAAAATGCTCCATCACACCCGTCCAAGTACTCCACAGCGTGGCTGGCAAGAAAGGGTATAAAAGAAGAAAATCTAATGACATGGCCTCCTTGTTCACCTGATCTGAACCCTATTGAGAACCTGTGGTCCATCATCAAATGTGAGATTTACAAGGAGGGAAAACAGTACACCTCTGAACAGTGTCTGGGAGGCTGTGGTTGCTGCTGCACGCAATGTTGATGGTGAACAGATCAAAACACTGACAGAATCCATGGATGGCAGGCTTTTGAGTGTCCTTGCAAAGAAAGGTGGCTATATTGGTCACTGATTTGCTTTTGTTTTGTTTTTGAATGTCAGAAATGTATATTTGTGAATGCTGAGATGTTATATTGGTTTCACTGGTAATAATAAATAATTGAAATGGGTATATATTTGTTTTTTGTTAAGTTGCCTAATAATTATGCACAGTAATAGTCACCTGCACACACAGATATCCCCCTAACATAGCTATAACTAAAAAACAAACTAAAAACTACTTCCAAAAATATTCAGCTTTGATATTAATGAGTTTTTTGGGTTCATTGAGAACATGGTTGTTGTTCAATAATAAAATTAATCCTCAAAAATACAACTTGGCTAATAATTCTGCACTCCCTGTACACTGTAAATTCACATAAATGAATGTGACGTTGCATTTCGTAAGGAAGCCTTTGCTTTAAGGCAATGTGATAAAACGTGATGTGGAAAATGTCGACCATGTATCAAATTCATCAGAATTAACCAGTGCAGAAGCAGAAAACTATATTTTCAAGTAACACTTTTATAAATTACAATTTCTATATTCTGTCGGGTCACCATGCTTGAGTTTGCAACAAAAACAGAAGATATGAGAACTCTAACAATTGACAAATACTAAGCAAAACTCAGTAGCTTGCCCTTCTGTAACCCTCTGCTCAGGTCTCAAAATAGTTTTTGCTCACGTGTGCTATTAAAGAGTATGCCGGTACCATTGCACATCAAACTGATCCCACCCATAAGGGTAGTCCAGAACATAAATTCCAGCAAGTTCCCTCTGCACGAAAGATGCAGCAGATGCTAAAACCAACTCTTGCATACATTAGGAATAATAATCAGTTTTTAATGATTTTGTAACTCATATTGGCAATCCTTGGGGAATTTTATAATAGAAAAAAAAGATATCTATCTTTATTTATTTGCTTCATTGTAGAATTTGTGGCATCATTAGCGGCTTCTGTTGTTAAACGAGTGCGACATACTGTGCAGAATACGACAAATATTTCAGTAAACACTAGTTCGTTTATGATTTATCCATTTTGGCAGTTCTCCAAAGGACCTTTTTAAAGAACCTACCTGTCAGGTTTTAAATGCTATGTCAACGACTGTTTGAAATGTACTTAATAAATTCCTACTATATTGTTAAATAATACAGGAAAAAAATATAAAAGAATGGCATTCCTTGCAAAGTTTTGGTTCTTAGTGAGTTATTTTAAGTACTAATAATTAAATATTGGAATAATGAACCGATCTTCAGTGTAACAAAATGGGAAAGGTTAATTATCTTTAAAGGACCACTATAGTGCCAGGAAAACATACTCGTTTTCCTGGCACTATAGTGCCCTGAGGGTGCCCCCACCCTTAGGGTCCCACTCCCGCCAGGCTCTGGGGGGAGGAAGGGGTTAAACTTACCTCTTTTTCCAGCTCCGGGCTGGGAGCTCGCCTCCTCCTCTCCTCCCTCTTCTTCCGTCACCGGCTGAATGCGCATTTGCAGCAAGAGCCGTGCGCGCATTCATCCAGTCCATAGGAAAGCATTCTCAATACATTCTCAATACTTTCCTATGGACGCTGGCGTCTTCTCACTGTGATTTTCTGACTGAGACAGTCACTACAGGCTGGATTAACCCATAGGTAAACATAGCAGTTTCTCTGAAACTGCTATGTTTATAAAAAAAAAAAAAAGGGTTAAAGCTAGCTGGACCTGGCACCCAGACCACTTCATTAAGCTGAAGTGGTCTGGGTGCCTATAGTGGTCCTTTAAGTTTTCCGTAGCATGCCTAGTTTAAAGGAACCACTATACTTATTTTTAACCTTCGTTTATCTCTATGTTGTGGATGATGGGACCCATTTTAAAACAAAAAGAAAAGCCTTTAAATTTACCTTTTACCAACGCAGTGATAGTCGCCTCTCAACGTCATCTCCTCATACTGTGAGAAAATCGTTATTGATCATCTCAATCCAATGCTTCTTATAGAGAAGGATTGAAACCTTCAATCTTAACATTGACATTTCTTAGACCTGTGCACCAAAACCACTTCAATTCCCCTTTTAAGAAGGTGAGCTTGTTCGAGCTGTTGCATCACCCACACAAACTAATATGTAGAAAATACACATATTGACTCTGCACTCAAACCCCCACTAGTTTTGGGCAGCAGTTGTTTGTTTTTGATTGCTTTTGTGTTCTAGACCTATAACAGTGCAGCCACATAGCTCATGTGCTCTATTTATGATTAGTTCGTTTGTAAAGTTTCGTAAGAATGTCTAATGCCTCCATACATTTTGCATATATTTTGATGGCCGTTACAGAAGCAAAAAAATAGTTTTTTAAAATATGAGTTGTGGAATGGGATTGTGTACAGGCAACTTTACTTGAGTTTTTCCAAACCAATATGTCTCTTTGATTCTATCTGAATAACACTTTTTAATTTTATTATTCAGTTCTGCAGATTGCATTATGTATTAGCCTATAACAGCCATCTTGCAAGAAATACAGGATAGCAAATCACAGGTATCCATTAAAGCACTCAAATGAGCTCTGACTGTCAAATCGTGTGCTGACATATTATCAGATGTGGCATTTAAATGTCATCGCTCAAAGTATCTCTAACCAGACTATAAGTTTTTGTAAGTAGCTCCGTGGGGAATTAACTGAACTTTTTATTCCAGATGTAATTTCTACAGTGATTTAAAAAAAAAAAAAATTATTTCTACTGTTCTTTAATTTGTATTGGTAAATTCAGGAAATTTTGCTCTATTTCCACTTTGCAGGAAATTAATTCCTGTAATTTAATAAAAGATGACATTTGGCAATTGGTCAGATTAAATGATATGTGGTTGTTATATAATATTCCATCAAACATAGAGTGTGATGTCTTAGATATAATTGATACACTTGATATTTTAAGATAAAAAGTTAGATGTTCTTTTTGTGTGTGTGTGTTTTTTTGTCTTCTCCCTCATTCTGTTTCTTTGCAATCATTTTCCCTCTCAATTTACAAAACTGTATTAAAAAGAGCAAGACTGGTGTGACTGGCTGAATCACTAGATGTGCATATACCTCTACCAATCTTAATCTAGGGGAAGTGGAGAAACAAAAATTAACATCTATTTAAAAGTGATTGCTTGTCTATTCAAAATGTACACACAATTTTTATAGGTAATGCACTAAGCAAAATATTTTCAAATAGTGAATAAAATTTTTTTTTAAAAGATGTTTTAATACAAAAAACAAAATCCCATTGAGAGACACAGTTATATTTAAATAGCCAGTTGCAAACTATATAAACACTCCCTTAAATGTTTAAATATCCAAATATCTATATAATATAGAATGCACATTATAACAACTTAAATCTTACAAGCCCAAGGCAGAAACACAGGTCACCAACTCCCCCAATGTTTCGGCACCAACTGGTTGGTCATCAGCTGTACGAGGGCTTTATAAACAGACACATGGGAACAAGGATACAGGTACCCTTGATAAAAGCAACCAGTTAACATTGGGGTACTTGGTGACTTGTGTTTCTGCCTTGGGGCTTGTAAGATTTTTTTGCTATAGTACAATTGTATTATTGTTTGCCTCTGTTTCTGTTACTTTGTCTATTTTGTTTTTTGTTTGATATTGAGATTTTTTCTACTTAACAAAGTCGTATCATACTTAATTATTTAAGTTGTTATAGTGTGCATTCTATATTATATAGGTAAATTTGAATATGCTCAATGGAAGTTGAAAAAATTGTCTGAAGTTGTGGCACCCCTTGTTTAGAGCAGGGGTGGGCAACCTTTGGCATTCCAGATGTGAACTATATCTTATCTGATGCTCTGCCAGCTTTATGGCTGTAAGATCAATACGGGAGATGTAGTCCTCAACACCTGGAGTGCAAAAGTTGCCTACACCTGGTGTAGATGATCTCATCAGGTTTTCAAATTTAGACCACCAGCAGACCTAGATTCTCTCTGCAGTGACACATATGAGCAAAAACGTGTTTAAGCCGTGAACCAGGACTAAATGAAGGGGAAACTATTGCATATTTGCGATTTAGCAGCCATCTTATCTCTTTCTCTCTCTATTTTTGCTTAATTTCATGATCTGAGTTATGGTGCATAATGGAGAAGTGGGTTTTCTTATTGTTTACTGTGTGAGCATGCAAAGTAATAGCACCACTGAAACAATTTAACCACTTTTAATTATTCTTGTAATTCATTATAACATGTAGACTATTGCCATGTTTAACGTTTTAGATGTAACAGTACTGTATTGTAATTCATGTTATGCTGTTCAGTGTTGTGTATCATAAAGAAACACAAATATGTATTCCTGACCCTTTGGTGTTAAAAACATCATCTGGCCTCCCCTTGCCCCAATAAATATAGTAAAATCTTACCTTTATTCAAGTCTGCTGGCATGGGCGTCCGCAGGGGGGGGCAAGGGGGGGCACTTGCCCCCCCCTCTGGATTTCAGCTTGTTCTGATATTTTTCGTGTGAGATTTAAAATGAACTGCAATACCGGCGCCGGCCAGTATGGAGAGAGACAGGGATAGGAAGCTGCATCTATCCCTGCTTCTCTCTGCTGATTTAAACCGCAGCGGAGCAACACATGCAGCCAGAGACAGCCTACAGATCAGGTAAGTGGGGGCTGGGGGGAGGGTTTGAGAGGGGGGGCAGCAGCCTATAGATTTGGGGGCAGCAGCAGATAGATTTGGGGCAGCCAATAGATTTGGGGGAGGCAGCATTTTAGGTGGGGGGGCAGCAGCCTGGATTTGAGGACAGCAGCAGCCCATAGATTTGGGGGGCAGCCCATGGAATTTGGGGGGCAGCAGCCCATAGATTTGGGGGGCAGCAACCCATAGATTTGGGGGCACTTGGCCCATAGATTTAGGAGGCAGCAGCTTGTCACACACAGATTTGAGGCAGCAGCTCATGTAGATTTGGGGGCAGCTCATAGATTTGGGGGGCAGCAGCCCATATAGGTTGGGGCAGCAGCCCATAGATTTAGGCAACGGCTTTGGAGGAAGCTTGGCTCATATATATAGATTTGGGGGCAGCAGCCTATAGATTTGGGGGGGCAGCAGCCTTTAGATTTGGGGGCAGCAGCCCATAGATTTGGGGGGCAGCAGCCCATAAATTAGGGGGCAGCAGCCCATAGATTTGGGGGGCAGCAGCCCAACTGGAATTTAGGGGCAGCAGCCCAGATTTGGGGGGGCAGCAGCCTTTAGATTTGGGTGGGCAGCAGCCTTTAGATTTGGGGGGGCAGCAGCCCATAGGGGCAGCAGATTTGGCGAGGGGGGCAGCAGCCTATAGATTTGGGGGCAGCAGCCCATAGATTTGGGGGGGGCAGCAGCCCATAGATTTGGAGAGGGGGCAGCAGCCCATAGATTTGGAGAGGGGGGCAGCAGCCTATAGATATATAGAAATGAACAGGAAGGGTCAGCAAGGAGCTGGAAGGTAAAGCAGCACAAAGGTAAAGTTGAAGGAGCAGAAAGGGTCAGAAATGAGCTGGAAGGGGCAGAAGGAGCACAAACATAAAGTAGGAGAATGAGCAGGAAGGAGCAGCAAGGAGCAGAAAGGAGCACAAAGGGACAGCAAGGAGCACAAAGGTAAAGGAGCAGAAAGAATCAGAAGGAGCACAAAGGTAAAGTAGGAGAAAGAGCAGAAAGGGACAGCAAGGAGCACAAAGGTAAAGTAGAAAAGGGAGTAGAAAGGGTCTGCAAGGAGCAGAAAGGGATCAGAATGAGAAAGGAGCAGAAGGGCGCAAAATAAGCAGAAAGTAGCAGAAAGGTAAAAGAGCAGAAGGGGCCAAGGATAGAAAACAGTGTTAGAAGAAAAAAAAAGACTGTCAAATGAAGGAGAGGAAAGGGAGATTGGAGCAGGAAGGACAAATGAAGTGAACCCTCCACTTTATTCTGGACACCACATCATAAGGCTTTGGTACCTGGGCCAGGCAGGGAAACGCTGGACCTTCTCATCTCCAAAGGTAAAAAAATATCGGTGTTAATGTGTTCACTTTTATTTACTGAGTGTCAGTAAGCACAGAGTGCCGTTGGGTAGGGGTGTTGCTGATTGGCTAGAGCGGTCAGCTGGCACTCTAAGCCAATCAGTAGCTCCCCATTCATAAAAAAGTAAAAATATTTTATGAACCGGGAACTAGCGATTGGCTTAGAGCGTCAACTGTCCACTCTAGCCAATCAGCGGCACCCATGCCTGACGTCAATCTGTACTTCCTGACACTCTGTTTCAGAAGCCAAATACCACTGAGCGACCTGGAGCTGGAGGAAGCCTTTGGGGTTAAACCATTTGAGAGCGATTTAACCCCTTAACCGCTTAAGGACACATGACATGTGTGACATGTCATGATTCCCTTTTATTCCAGAAGTTTGGTCCTTAAGGGGTTAAAGGAAAGCGAGCAGCCAGGGGCTTCCTGACATCATAGCATTTTCATTTAGGTGAAGTTGCTATGGTGACCAGAAATGTCCTTTAATTTGCTTAAAGGAACACTATAGTGTCAGGAATACAAACATATATTCCTGACACCATAGTTGTGAAAACGCTATTCACCCTGGCTTTATGTGATAATGGCTATGCCCCTTCCCTTTCATGACACTGTCAAAAACGGACCAAGCATGGATGTCATTACAATTATGCCCCCCCCTGGAAAAATTCCTGCGGACGCCCATGTCTGCTGGTGCTGGCTCTGCCCCTATCTGTCTCCTTGGCTGACATCATCATCCCATAGGAAAGCATTTGATTGGCGGAGATTGTCAATTCTGAATATCTCACCCATGCAGGCAGGCCAAGGGATGAGCCAAAATGCTGCCCTTGCCAACCAGTATCTCCTGATTGAGATGGATACAATTAATGCATCTCTATGAGTAAATATTTGCGTCTCCATGCAGTGGGTGGAGACACCTAATGTCAGTGCTGCACAGTGTGTAGCAATGCCCCAGAAAGCATTTATGGTATCCATCTGAGGAGTGGCCACTTGAGGTTTCCCTAGGCTGTAATGTAAACACTGCCTTTTCCCTAAAATAACAGTGTGCACAGCAAAAGCCTGCAGAGACTGATTATACTCACCAGAACAACTACATTGAGCTAGAATGTCCCTTAAAATATTATATTGATAATTAATTGGATGTCAGACCCTACTAAGTAACTTATTCCCTATGATTAAGAATGAATTATGTGGGGGAAGATCATTTATATTCTCTCAAATTCCCCTGTATTGCAAACCTGTCTGTTTTCAAGAACTATTTTCTTTTTTTTTTTTTCTCCTCTTCTTACATTTCATTTCTTACTGTCCTCCTTCTCCTAATTCTAGGCCACAGAAGTAAATAATCCATGGTTTATTCGCAATCACAATCTTATTTAGACAAAAAGGCTTTCAATGTTGCTATTGATGTGTGTGCAATTGGAAGCAATATAATTTGATCCTGCATATCAGTTCCCATTACTAACTCTCTAAGTGACTGTAACAAGTGATTCCACTGTTCTTTACAGACTTGTTGACAGAAAGTTACCCAGCTGTATTTTTTTCTTTCTTTAAAAAAAAAAAAAAAAAAAGTGTAACTCAAGATTTCTGTAAAACCTGCTCTTTTTTCGACACTTCCTAAAGCTAATTGTGTCACTGGATCGCATGATATGGGCCCTGAAACATTTTGCAGCATGAATTGTCTTTAAAAAAAGCTCTAAACCAATGCCTAAATATATATGACTCTTGACAAGAGCATTGGAGCAAGAATTCAACTGGTGAAAGGGAAAAACTCCCAGCATCACATCATTAATGCACATTCATTAAAAGTATAGATTTGTAGTATGTGGGCCTTAAAGACCTGAAGAAATTGTGCTGTCACTCTCAATGCAGGAACAGTGTATATTTTGTGGGTGTTGTCCACTCTGAAGGACCAAGAGGTAGGGACAATAATCAGAAAATAAAGTGTCAGGAGTGTCTGTAGGAGTGCCATCCCATTGTTAAACTGTTTTCAGTCGGTTTAACACTGAGAGAGTACCTGGGCTCTTGTGCTTTACTGAGAGGCAGGGCTGTGAATACCCTCCAAGAAATTATAATTTTTTGTTAGGCTATTCAAAAATGGTTTAACACAAAATAGGGGACTCCAGGAACCATGTCACTCCAATTAGATGACATGGTTATGGTGCCTAGAGCGTTCATTTACGAGTTCAAGGCCCAAAGAGAGAGAGAGAGCAATCTCAGGTGTGAGTGTAAAATGGAAGAAGGTTGCCTGATCTGATGAATCACATATTCGCTTACATCAGGTGTATGGCCGGGTGCGAGTGTATCATTAATTAGGGAATAGATAGCAGCAGGATGCTCTATGGGAAAAGGGCAGGCAATATTCTGCTTGGAAACCCTGGGCTGTGGCATTCATCTGCATGTCACTTTGACACATACCACCTACCTAGAGGTTGTCGAAGATCACGTACACCCATTCATGGCAATGGTGTTCCCTGATTTCAGTGGCTTCAACAAGATAATGCACCATGCCACACTGCAAAAAATATTCAAGAATGTTTTAAGAAACATGACAAAGAGTTCAAGGTGTTACCTTGGCTTCCAAATTACCCAGATCTCAATACAATTGAGCATCCGTGGGACATGCTAAAACAACAAATTTGATCAATAGAGGCCCCACCTCGTAACTTGCATGATTTTAAGCTGCTAATGTCTTGTGTCAAATACCACAGGACACATTTAAAGGTCTTGTGGAGCCCGTGTCTTGATGCATTAGAGCTGTTTTAGCAGCACGAGGTGTAGCTATAAGATATTTGGCAGGTGGTTTTAATGTTATTGCTGACCAGTGTTTGCTGACTATTATATCACATGCTTAGCTGCCCCCACATTCATTGTTGCATTTGTTGTTATTTCTCTAAAACTGTTTCTCTTCAATGTACCTTCTACCCCACAGCATACTTTAAACAGGATTGTTGATCAACTTTGACATGGTTGGCAGAGCTGTAATTGATATGTCAAATTAAATACATAGAATGTTACGGCAGATAAGAACCATTTGGCCCATCTAGTCTGCCCAATTTTCTAAATACTTTCATTAGTCCCTAGCCTTATCTTAAAACAAATGAAACACACACAGAAACACGCTGACAGACATACTGACACACAGACAGACAGACATACTGACACAGACAGACAGACATACTGACACACACACACACAGACATACTGACACACAGACACAGTTTCTTTGTATATATATTTTCTGACGATCACTCACATGGTTAAATTTGGTATGATGATGTCATCTCTGACATCACCAGTCTTGCTCTCACCTCTTGTTCACCTTCCAATTATCTCACAGCTTGTGTATATATAACCGCTGGCACTTAGCACTTGTCTTGAGAAAAGTGCAGGAGGACTGAAACATTGATGTTTATTTGTGCTAAATAAATGCATTTCTACTTTACTTCTACAGTCTCCAGAGTGCAATCACCTTCTTTCCTTTCTCACACACATATATACACGTTTTTTAACTGCCCTCCTACTTTTGTCCATGACCCCTCATGTGCCCCAATAAATATGAATCCTGGAGATGCCACTGGCTGTCATGGCACCTTTGCCTTTAGGAAATACCACAATTTATGCTGTAAAATTCTCTTTATATCTATCTTGAACAAACTATTCATACATTAATCATAAAATGTTAAATTCAACCTTCAAATTGCATGGGAATAAAAGGTACTTTTTGTTTGACACAAAACAAAAAAAAATCTATTTCCCAGGAAACTATCATAGTTTATTGAGATGAAATACAAAGTCAGATAGTGAGCAAATTGTTAGATTGTTAATGTACTTGAAAAGAAAGTACTGTGTTCATGAAGTTGCTAATAACAACATATTTTCTTGGCAGTGAGGTAATTTAGAGGTATTTTTTTTTTCAATGCAGTATAATAGGCAGTCTTCTTGTCTAGTTCTAAATGACTGTGAATGGATTATTGCACCATGGCAAATGACACGTATAAATGTGCTTCACAATTAACTTAAGTAAACAGTAGTCACAGAAACATGACAACAAAGTCAGTTTTTCCAATGAATGCTTGCTAATTCATTTAACCTTGTGCCCTACAATCAAATGTCTGTAAGACACAGTAGTACAGTTAAATGTCTGCTAGTGAATCATCAAAAAAAAACAAAGATAACTATAGTTAAAGTTTTTTGTTTTAGGCCATTAATGAAAACATCAGTTTGCGAGAGCAGCAGAGATGATTCTAAGGCAGTGATGATCAATCTTTGCAGATATTATATCAAATAATTATTTAAATTTACAGGTCTGTTTATAAATAGGAATTTAAAATAATTTTAAATTTGCATTTCCCCACACTTTCCAGTTTCCATTTCCAGTTAAATTTTCATTTCCCCCAATGTCTCAGTTTTGGATAACCTTTTCAAATGATTTAATCATTTCAGATAAACTTTTCTTGTAAAAAAAATAAAAAATCATATAAAAAGTATCAAAATATTTAAACAAACAATATGTATTTAAATATTTAAAATGTATTTATTTTTCATAATACAAATAAAATCATTGTATCGTGTATAAATCAGTGGTTCCAAAACTTTTTAGTTTCAAGGCACCTTTAATATTTCAATATTTTTCCAAGGCACCCCGAGTCCAACTTGTAGGTTGTATATCTGTACAGTGCTGCGGTTATTACTGGTGCTATAGTGTAATGTACAGTGTTGGTGTTTGAAGGGGTGCTTGTATATAGTTATTGTGTTTTAATACAGGGGTCTGTTTGTGTGTAATGTTTGCGTTTGATTGCAGGGTTGTGTCTGAATGTAATTTTCACTTTTAAATGCGGATGTACATTTATGAGAAGTATTTGTGTTTGAGTAAAGGTGTGGGTTTGTATATTTTTGGGGGGTTTGATGCAGGGGTGTGTTTGTATGTAATATTGGTGTTAGATTGCAGGAGTATGCTTGTATGTTGTGCTGGTGTTTGACTGGATGTATACACACACACACACACTACCACATACATACACACAAACGTACACAGATATTCATGCACATTAGCACACAGATACATATAAATACACCGACACATACACACAAATTCATAAAGACACCAACACACACGTAGATACACACCAACATATACACACATGCACCCTGACACACACAAACATTGATACATGCACACACTGACATAAAAACACACACCCTGACACACAGATGCACATACACAGATGTGTACACAAACACAGACACACACACTGACAGAAGCACACTGACATATAAATACATACAGATGCACACCCTGACACACACACATACTCACACTCATACACACACTCACTCACACATAAACACACTCACACTCATACACACTCGTACACACACATACTTATACATACACTTGCCCACACACATGTGCACACACCCATACACACACACAGTCATACACACACTCATACACACATTCATATACACACACACACACTCATACACACACACAATATTTCTTTATATCTCCAGCTACCCTCCTGTTGTCTTACCTTATGTGTCCAGGAGGGTGGCTTTGAGTCCTGCTGGCTGGTGTTAGTTTGGAGAAGCTCCTGCAGTGCTTCTTTCCTCTCATGGCTGCCTCCCTGCGTGATGCTGGGAGGAAGTGATAAGCTGTCACTTCCTCCCAGCTGGCCGACATTGCAGGTGCCCAGTCGCAGCACTTGACCGGGCCCCTGTTCAGCAGTAGATTTTCCCCAGTGCTATAATCATATAATCATAGCACCGTGGAAACATTCTGTGGCACCCCTGTGTGCACACAGTTTGGGAACCACTGGTATATATAATAGATTTTTCTCAACCCTCTTTTTTTCTACTTCTTCAGCCTCACCAACCACATTCACACTTTTCATTACTTGTTAATTATTCTAAAATTGATTGATGGGGGAATATCAAGCTAACAAGCAACCTTGCATAGGAATTTGAAGTTTAAGGTACTACTGTCAACTGTTTCTTTAAAGTTTGTTTTTTTCTGTACATATCTAAATAAAAATTATTCGCCCAAAACAGTGATATATGTGTGTACTTAAAAACACAGATTCTGATTGCACAAGGAATTATTTATCTTACATCTCCATCAACAGCTCAACACAATGAAAAGCCTTGTTAACCTGACTTTGTTTACCTACTTTGCAAGGTTCCTTTTCAAGTGAGGAAAGCTTTCATCATAAATGCTTAGCTACCAATTCAAGTGTTTCCTGGCTATAAAGACAGTAAGGGATCACCACTGCAGGTCTGCGTTTCAGAGGATTCAAATCAACATAGACCATGCAAAAACTCAAAGAAAACATGCAAAAATCCCAGAAGAGAATAGCTAAACAGCCAACAAGCAGGTACAGTTTGTTCTGCTTTTAAGAATCTGTACATTTACATTTTCTTGATAATTCTTGATTCCTGAAATAGAATATTTCAACCAGTACAGCTATAAAATGTGTATTTTTTAATAGTTGTAGCTAATAAAACTGCCAAATAATTAGGGTCTGTAGTTGCTGTGATATACTTCAGGTGGGCATGTATCATACTTTGCCAATGGAATGTAATAAAGGTTAATGAACAGCGCACACATTAAAATACATTTTTACATTTTATAAGACTACTTCAAATCACATATTTCAGCAAACAAATATGGGGATTCAATTCCACCATATGGCCATGTACTTCACAATACCCCAATATCAGTGGTACTACACTAATGCCAAAAAATAATGCTAGTGCCAAATAAGCTGGTGTATTTTAATCATCAATTGTAAGCACATTTAATAATCTGTTATAAGTGCAAATATATATAATGCAAAATGAATATGATCAATGCAAAATACAAAAGCAATGTCAAAACGAAACAATTAAAGTGATAGTGCTTTTAAATATATTCTCACAATTATATATCTACTCTGTTGGATTTTTGGTAGATATATAATTTGGAAAGTTTTGCTAACAGTATAGAATCATTTGGAAAGCGTATTAAATCGAGTCAAATGTCTCTCGGTTTTGACTGTGATGCACTGGCAATAAAGCATATGGCGTGGGGTAGGTTCACCCAGTTGCAGAAATGTTCTAAAATTATGCCAGTAACATAGCAGGTGGGTGAAAGGCAGGATTGAACAAGATCCCTGTTCTATTGTGGGCAGAGAGGTGAGTACAAAATTTACAGATCCTAAGGTATTTAAATACATAATTGATCGCTAAGGTGAACCTATCATGATAGGTTCATTTTAAAGCACAGACTATCCCAATTTTTATACAAATTAATATAGATCTTTATTCTACATTCCATTATATTCTCTATTCTATTCTATCATATTCTCTAGAAGTCTTTAAAACAGGCTGCTTGGGAAGCACGTACTATAGAAAGCAGAGAACCATCACTTCAAGTAACGAATGATGCTTCCAGTAGGTCTGCAATTTGTTTGTCTGTTCTAATTTAGTCAAACAATGCCAGTGTTTCAAATACACCATATTTGCTCGATTACAAGATGACCCTGATTATAAGACAAACCCCCCTGTTTTTGCCAGACACATACTGACCCATGTAGAGGGGTGTATTGTGTGTGTGTGTGCAGAGTGTGTCTCTGTCAGGTTTGCAGAGTGTGTGAGGGATACAGTCTGTATGTTTGAGGGGTGCAGTGTGTGCATGTGAGGGGTGCAGAGTGTGTGTCTTTGAGGAGTATGGTGTGTGTGAGGGGTGCAGAGAGAGTGTGTGTGTGTGTGGTGAAATGACTGTGAGGGGTGTAGGGTGTGTATTTAAAGAGTACAGTGACTGTGAGAGGTGCAGAGCGTGTGTGTGGGGGTGGTGGTATATGTGTGCGGTGAGGGGGTGCAGATGGGTGCAGTGTGTGTGTGTGATGGGTGCAGAATGTTTGGTGGTGCAAAGTATATTATGTGAGGGTGGATGAGAAAGGGGCAATTATATATATATATTTTTTTAAATAAAAAAAAAAAGAGAGAGAGAAATACAAAACATTATATCCCCCCTCCTTTTTCCTTACCATTGCCCAGGGAAGGGGGGCACACAATCTCTGGTGGTCCAGTGGTGCTCAGAAACTATGGTATGCAGCTCCTCATGCTGCAGGCTGAGTACTTTTCTCTCACAAGCTCTCTATGTGCCGTGTCAGAGCATTGTCGAGGTTAACTACGACAACGCACAGCTGCCTGCGCTCGTAAGAGGTCTATTCAGCCTCTCCTCAATGAAGTGCCAGGGGGCAGGTGAGGGAGAGCTGTGATCTCCCCTCCAGCCTGAGAAGACGGACAGTGAGGCTGGCACTGTGTGGGCCGGCAATGATGTTACTTTGATATCCCCTGTCGGCCTTGACCCATGGCCATCATGGGCCACTGTGCATTTGCCTGGTTTGCCCAATGGCCAGATCAGGCCTCAAATGCCATAAGGTGACAGAGTTGGCGGTGTTTGATGACTAATTTGTTTGAGGTGAAAGAGAAGAAACATTTACATGAACATGACAACAGATACAGTTTCCGCCTCACACTTAAAGAAATGGAATGAGAATATGGACAACAATACTGCCAAACACTGCCAATCAAATCTAATAATACGTTCTGCCATTATTATATATTCTTCTTATTGTGATTGTTACAGTTTTTCCGTTTGTTTTATGCAGTGTGTAGTGACTCACGCTGTCTGAGGTCTGATTAATATGACCACCTCGATTATAAAAATAGGTAATTTTTTCAGAAGTTTTTTTTATCTTATAATCAAGCAAATACGATATACAGTCAGGATTCAATCACAGTCATGACAACAAATACATTTATTCTAACAGCTGTTTAGATTTGTGAGACTAATTTGTAGCTGTTTAGATTTGTGAGACTAATTTTTAGTAGATCAAATGTCATTTTGGTTTGAGTTAGACATAAATATATTTTGCTTGTGGAAAAAGAAAAACAGTGGTAGTTTACTTTTTGCAAATGTATGCACTGCTCTTATCTGAGGTAAATTGTTTCCTGATTGAGTGTATTGGATAAGAGATGTGCTCCTTTTAACTTTAAAAAATTACTAATAAAAATAGATCAAACAGAATCTGTTATATTATCATCTTGCATGTGGGAGGAAGATTGCATACTGAAGTCTGACACCCTATAGTTACAAGTCAAGAGCAAATCTAATCAGCGTGTGTTTGCTACATGTGTTTGAGGCAATGGGCAGATACAAACAGAATAATTTAATGCAGAAAGTCGGCACAAATTCAATTATGCTGAGCATACATTCTAATCGTTTTTAACCCCACCCTAATTCTACCAACCAGTCTGATTTTACTAGAGAGAGAGTGTGTGAGCATGTGTGTTTCCGCACGTGTCTACAAATGAAAAGAATAAAGAGATGAACTAATAAAAAAATGACTAAGAAATGTGGGAGGGGGTAACCCATATGCTTCAAAATAGAAAGAAAGAGAAAAAATTGATTATTAGTAAATTATCACATGAAAAATAAAACTTGACTTTTTAAAAATCTTAATATTAAAATGGGAAACATAAAAGTCCAAAGTCAGTGTGTAAGATTGCAGACAAATCCCATAGAGGAGTCTTTTTGTCCTTTTCTATAGGGATAATACATCCAAAGTTTCTTGGGAACCATATAGATATACAAAATAAAGCAAAGACGAAAGCCAATAGTGCAATATGTTTCAATATTTTGTGGTACTTTTGAAGGGCAAGTCTTTTATGGTCCTACTCACGTTTTATAAAGCTAAGACCAGCTCTAGTATGATGGATGTACAGTGGTATAATCCCCACTTGTAGGATGCGTGTATTTGTGTAGTTAGCAGCGCAGTTTTCACAGCAGCATATGGACCATGAGCAAAAAAATTACAACAATAGTGCTCACTGTGTACACTAAACCAGGAGCAATAAATACAAATAAATGTACTCACATTTAATTGAGCAGACACACAAGACGTGAGTGGTATAATCCCCACCTGGGATTCTTTGATGAGATCCTCTCTGGAGCGATGAACAGGATGCCAGGCAGAAATAAAAAAGGAAGACAAAAGAAAATGGCACAATCACAGCATAAAAGTAGCCAAAATCACTTTATTCAAAAGCATTTGGAATGTTCCAGTCTAAAATTTTTAACCAAAGTGTAGGGGAGAACAAAACAATTAATTCCTGTCTTCTTATCCATAATTAGATTATTTTTACAGACTTCTACACAATTCTAGTTAGGGCCTAGAGATAATAAAATTATTTTAGTCCAGAAAACGCAACCTTAGTTTTGCATCATATTTCTTGAGCCATGGAACTCTGAGCCATTTAAAAAGTGCCACAGCATTCCTGCATCATGATATTTTATTACTTCTGGGAAGCTTAAACCTCCCTGGTTTATATCTCTTCGCAGTATTTTAAAGCTAATTCTCAGTTTCTTCCCTGCCCAAACATATTTTACGAAAATCTCTTGAATCTCCCTCTGCCAGGGTCGAGGCAACAAGTCTGAACAAGTATGTCCATTTCGGAAGGATATTGCACCTCACTTCAGCCTTCCCCATTATGAAATCTATAAATGATTCCATGTCTGCAAAATTTCAGATGTCTGGGAAAGTAGTTTTTCAAAATTTGTTTTAAGTAATTTTCTGGGTTTGTTGTAATTTTTATGCCCAAATATGTGGTCTCTTTTTGAACCCACGAAAAATCATAATTAGCCTTTAAAATCTGTGTTTCCTCTGCAGAGATGTTAAATAATATAGCACAACCTTAATCTGTAATTTGATACTTGCCCATGCCGTTCTATCTCTGATTGCAAATGTCCTAACGAGTCTATGTCATCTGCAAGGGTTGAAACTATGTCATCTGCATAGAGGCACAATTTCCCTTCCTTTAGTTCATATAAGCAACCTTGAATAAGGTTGTGTTCTCTGATTGTTTGAGCCAAAGGCTTTAAAGTAAGTATGTATAGAAGGGGCGATAAAGGAAACCCTTATCAGGTGCCATTTTTTAACCAGGAACAAGTAGAGGATATGCGCCAACAATCTTAGTCGAGAGAGAAACCTACAGAGCCATTATATAATCTAATCTCTTTCCACAGAATCCAAACTTTCTCAAAGTGGCTACCATAAACCCCCAGTTGACCCTCACTACCCATTAGTAATTTAAAATATCCCACCTGAGGTTTAGGGTATTTACCAGATAATTTCAGATTTGTAGCCAAAATATCTTTCAGCAAGTTTTTTTCTAAAATGTGCAATTACTTTGAGTTCTCAAACATTCATGTTTAAGTTAATAATCGTTTAACTGTTCCTTCTAATGACTTGATCTAGAGAAAAGGTTTGGATGTCATAGAAAGCTGCCAGACAATTGGGTTAACAGAAGAGATGATTACCTTTTGGTAATAGTGGACGTAAGATTACCTTATAGAATTATTTCCCATGACAAAGTATGTAGAAGGGTTCAACACGTTCTTTTAACTAATAATTATTTCTGGTACGATGGCAGTTTTTATCTTCAAGTATGTGGGACAATTGTGGGGACCAGGTTTGCACTCAAGTATGCCGAAACTTTTATGGATGATTGAGAGGACCAATTTATTTATTACCTTTATGACTGGGTGGATCACCTGGTCACCTATATCCATTACATAGACAATTTTTTTTTTTTTATAAAGAAAGGTACAGAAGAAAATGTCTAAAACAGTTTGGTCTCAAATGATTGGGGTATATATTCCTTATTGTTAATTTTTGTAGGGAATCAGTAAGTTTTTTTAAGTTTTAAAAGTTTTATAGAAAACAATCAGAACCAGCAGATTTTTAAAACCGTAGTGTAGTTTTATCCAATCATCTGATTGAAAGGCATACCTAAGTCTCAATTCCTTTGAGAGAAGAGGAATTGTACTGATAAATCAATGTATATGGGACAAGCATGCAAATTAATTTTAAAGCATAAGGTTATAGCGACACTACAGTTAAATCAAGTTTTAAGTATACAGAAAAAATTATTATGAGAGTACAAGGAAAAATAAAAGGGACATTTTAACAATAATGTACCAATCCGATGTGATTTTACTCAAAATAGTCATTAGTTAAAGAAAATTATTAATAAACATTGGACACTACTAAAGATCAGATGCAGCATATTTTACCAGAGAAACCCAAAATTATATTTTGATTGGTGCAAAATTTAAAACAAAAGTTGGTAAAAAAAAAACCCCAAAAACATAATTCTATATTAGAAGGAAGTAGATGCTGGCAATAAAAAAAAGTCACATTAGGTTCTTTAAAATCCCCTACAAACAAACAGGAAAGAGTTTACACCTAGGGATCTAATTACCTACCACTCCACGGATCTACTCTATTTATTGATATGCTCATGTGGCTTAAAGTATCTGGGACATACCAAAAGACTACTACACATTAGTATAGAAGACCCTACAAGAAACACCAGAAGGCCCTATGAGGGACTTAGTGTGTCACAACACTTGGGTTGCAAAAGGGTTGACATTTTTGAGCATTCATCAAATTATTGGTAACTGGAGGGGAGGTGATACAGCTAAACAACTAGGCAGGGCAGAGAAGAGCACTCGATTTTTAACTTGAATAACTTGCAACCTGGTGGATTGAACATTCGTTTTGAGTCGTTTTCTATAAAAATAAATTTTCCTTTTTTTTATCTTTATCAGGGCTATTCACTAAAATGAGAATTTAAAATGCATTTCAAATATAGGCCCAGAGTAACTGAACTGAACACATTTAAACTTAGTGAATGTTTCCATTTCTTCTACTTTTACCTTAAATTTCAAATAGAATTCTCACTTTAATGAGTAACACTGAATGAGTTTGGGGTTCCAAAGTAGTGTTTTGGCTGTTATGTAGCTTTTTTTGAAAAACACGGTTTGATTTTTACATTGTTAAATAGTTTTATTATTTTGCCAGTTAATCGTAAAGTAATGTAAGTACTGTCATTTTTTAAGTGATTGTATTTTTGTTGTACACTGTCCGCATTCCCGCTTTTGTGTGTGTTGGGGCAGTTAGGGATATACATATCTGAAGCTGTCCCTCCTCTGCACCACCATCTTCTTGCCTCCATACAAATTTGGCTTCTGAAGATTTTATCTGCCAAGAGCAATCCTCACTAATATATACTTGCGCATGCATGACAGCAGGTCCAGATATACTGCTGTCTCAAGGTCAGTTTCAATGTCTTTGCTGCCTCAAGGTCAGTTTCCTCCATATATGTGTGTGTGTGATTTGATGGATAAATGTGAGTAGTTTGGAGTATGACTGTATGGTAAATACAAGTAGGTGGTTTGGTTGAATGGAAATAAGTGCAAGGTGGGTGGGAGTAGGTGACATGTTATGTGGCTAAGTGTATGAATGTGACAGGTTGAATGTGTATGACTAGGAGGTAAGATGGGACTTTCTTACTGGGTGAGTAAGGAATATGATCAGTTCAGAATATGGTTGGGTGGCTAAATGACAATGTGTGTGTAAGAGCATATTTGTGTGGAGTGTTAGTGAGTGCATGTGAATGATTGGTGTACTTGTGTAGAGTGTTAGTATATGAGTTTAGTGGTATATTTTAAAGAGTGCCAGTGTGTGCATGCAGGAGCAAATTTGTGGGATGTTTTAGTGTGCATGTGTTAGTATTTAGTGTGCATTTATAGGTGTGTTTGTTCATAGTGTTTTCAAGTTCCATCTGCCCCTTTATCTCCACGCCCCTCTATTTATTTGTGTTCCTTTCCACCTTTCACCAGTTATTCCCTTTTCTTCATAATCTTCCCTTTCTCCAGTTGTTACCTTTTCTCGTTCCACCCTTCCCTTACATGTTTCCATCTTCTTTCCTCTGTCCCTCACTTGTTCCTCTTCTTTTTCTCCATCCTTCACTCAGAAACCATTTCTCTGTTCATTAAATCACCTGTTACACTCTTTTACCCTGCTTTTACAATTGCTCTCTTTTCTCCCCTTATCCTTGACCTGTGCCCTCTAATCTTCCCTTCCAATCACTTGTTCTCCTCTTATGTCCACCTTTCCCTAGTTGTTTACTTCTAGTCTTACCTCTTTCCCCTGTATCTCTTCTAATTCGCCCCTTTAGACAGTGACAGCAGGCAGCCGGCGGTTCAGGAGGTCACGCTGTTATGATGCTGACTTCAACTCTGCGCTTTCTCCTGCAGTTCCTTCAGCTACCTGCAGGGGAGAGAGGACCATCAATTGTGGGTTCCAGTCAAGAAGGGGAAAGAGCTATTCTCCTTATTGCCTGAGCATTCCTGCTGTACCATCAATGATACAAGGTTTGAGCACAGCCGCCCCACTCCCGTGTGCTGCCCTGAGGTTTGCTTTTCGGTGACCTTAACATGACAGTACAAAACAGGGTTTATGGAGGAGACTGTAAATAATGTGCCACAGGCAATCTTTTGTGCAAGATGACATCTGTTCATAACTGCCTTGTCAACCTATGATTGATAGAAAATGGTGGCAGAAAATCCGCTTTTTACAAAGTATTGACAAATATGGAAAAATACATGGGACAAAGCAGTTCCTGCTGTGCATTGTGTATATCTTATGATTAAGTTGGAATTTTGAAGAAAGAGAACTTTTAGTAATAATTCTTATGTTTATGAAATGCTCAGAAGTGTCAGAACTAGGGTGTAGCATAGGAGTATCTATAGTTTAGCTGATAATAAGGTTAAAAATACAATCTGTCAAAAGGGTTATATTATGTACGCAATATAGACCTAAATGCGATGGCTTACTCAGAGTGAAAGCCTTAGGTAGCAAGCTAAATACAGCTGCATTTTTAAATATAATCATAAACCTATGTGGCATTATATCCCAAATGTTAGCTGGCAGCATAATGAGTTGGTGGTATACAGCCTAAAAATATATAGCATTTGGCAGGCTTGTTAGCTAATGTACTGACATCTATTACTTGAAACAGCCTTCCATGGTAACATGAAGTTAGCCACACAAACTGAACTGCAAGTGCATACGTTAAATATTTACAAATAAAGAGACACAGCTAGTACCATAACAACTGCTCTTTATCGCGTGTTATATAGGAAGCCGATAACTCTGTAACACCAAACTATCAAGGATTTTCACTAAATTGTGAAATATTGTAAATTCAATCCATATTGTATACTAAAATAGTCAAATGTGACATCCCCTTTAAAAAGCCCTGTTTATCTCCTACTGATCATTGCACGATCTCTTAGGTGATTTGCCCCCAATATATAGATGTGTCGATATGAGCTTAACAAAGTACATGACAAACATACATTTAAAAAAAACATTTTGTGTGAGAACATCTGTATGAAATATGTGTTTTTGAATGTTTTTTTGGTTGGCAAGTCAAAGAAGAATATTTTAGGCCCAAAATTAAGTTATTAGGATGGGTTATTAAGTTTATTAAGTTACAGCACACAACCCTGTGCTTCTTTCCCAATGTCACTGACCCATAGGTACAATGTTCCCATGACATCTCCCCTCAGTTGAACCCAACAGTTACATGCAAGCTCGTTCAACTCTACAAAACATGAGGTTGAATAATTGCTGTTTTACACTGTTGCTGGGTTGATTATTATTACATTATCGGGAGATATGGGATTGGGATAGGGTGTTGCCAGTGAAGTATCTTGTGTCAACAGTAGGCCTATAATAGGCAAGCCTGTCCAGATAGAGTACAGGCCCATTTACAGAAGGAGCATGTCAACATGGCATCAATCACGCCAGCCTGACAGACAGCCTCAAATACAGAAGACAGGCACTGCTGAAGTGATCTCTGCATGGTCCTCGTTCCTGGTATCCCTGGACATGAGACACCAGGAAACATAGATTAAACTGCCAAATAGAAGCCTAAGGAATGAACTGTGGGAGAGTTGGAGGCTTGTTCTTATTTTGGTTAATGAAAGAAAGCACACACACCAGCTGACATTTGCAAGTGTTTTCTGCACAGTGCTCCCAATGTAATAATTGGGGTCCAGGGTTAGCTTAGAAGACTCAGTCATATCTGGATCTCAGAAGACACTGAAGATTTGCTGCAAATGATTGACACTGGATCTTTTTATTTATTTGTTTCATTTATTGTTTGTACTAGATTCCACTTTATTTCATTATCTCTATAATGTACTAAAAGAAAAATTGGGGCATGCTCCAACCTTAAGCTGCACATTAATTCTGGAATGCTGGTTTAAGAAGGTAGAAGAGGGGCTATGGCTCTTGTTTGTAAATTTCTAGTTCAGTATAATGGCAGGGCTTCAGAAGGATTGTTCAACTATGCAGTCCAGACAACATAAGATAATATTTTTGTGACCGTTGACACATAATTTCATTGTGTCAACTATAATGTTCAGATCCCCAGCTTTTGGCCGCTGGAGACATACATTTATGGAAATTTTCTACATAAAGATCAGACATCATGTCAAATGTCTCTGAAATATTTCCAGTTAAAATGTTATCATGATATTAAATTCAGAGATGAGCTATGTAATAAAGGCAATGACATTGTTTTTGAACAGGAAGTTGGATTTGTTAACATGATAAAATAGGTCTACATGAAAATGATATGATTATTGTGTAGAAAGATTTCACAATTAAGTTGGGCACTTTTTCTTTTAATCAAACTGTTAGTTGTGCAGATGTAGAAAGGTTTTTCCAAAAGAATGGAGGGAATAGGTATTTACAGAGAAGGGATATTTTTCGATTTTTCATCAAAGCAATCATAATCTCATTGAAAACAAGCAAACAGATAATAATTTTACATTCTGTATCCTGCATAGGAGATATGATTATATTGTACTAGCACCAGAGGTTTCTTTTTATTCTTTTATTCAAGTTTTTTAATTCAAGGAATTCCATTGACAGCGCTCGGGTATACATAGGGTTAAGATAGCATTTCAAGCTTATTAAAGATCCCCCTGAATTTTTCCAATCCAGTTAATGTGGTCTAAATGCGAAATTCTATTTGATTTCCAGATAATTCACACTTTACTTAACTCTATCGGTCTATACCGTGATATTTTAGAGATTTGTATTTGTTAAAACATAGCCTACATCACACATCAGTCTCCTCAATTGTGTAACAGTGGACTTCTTCATCGATCTTCCACCCTTCCGATATCACCTTTCCTTTTCCTATCTTGCCCTCCACTGCTCATCGCACTCCTGAGTCCTTTGGTGTTTTCTTCATTCTTATTTTCTGCACTATGCACAGTCCCATTTATCTGCATTTTCTATGAAAGTCAACCTCCTCCTACCCTCTCTCCCTACCCTCTCAATGCTTTTTGTTCATTACTAATTGTTTTTCCTGTTCAATCTCTCTCTCTCTCTGTTTCACCAGTGTTATTACCTTAAGTGCAGGAAAGGAGAGGATAAAAAGATTCTCTCAAATGTACCCAAGGTTCCAACAATATATTTAATCCCTGGCTTCACAGTCAATTGTTCCACCTCTTTTTTTAGATGTTCGGTGAATCACTACTGAAAAAGATGTAAAACAATCTCTGGATGAAAGCCATGGTTTAATATGCAAGAACGGTTCCAACCAAGATATCACAAGCGGGATGAAAATAATACTTTCTTGAATCCTGATTTAATTGATTCAACTACATACAGATTCATGTGCTAAGGCTGAGGTTGCTCTGTTATTAAATACAAATGGTTTAGTTGCCATGGGAATAGGAAAGTCTCTCTTTATCACAGCGGTTGGCATGGTTCTGTTAGAAAATTATCTTACCAAGTGTTATGTCTACTATAAGCTAAACCAACCTGTAATGTGCACTAAGGGATTGGATTTAACTACCTGAAGATGATTGAGTTGCTTCTGAATAAAATAAATTTAATCAAAAATAAAAAAATATTTTTGTAAAAACTGACAAAATATGAATATCACCTTTGATATATAAAGATGCACATAGATATCAAAGAGAGAGAGAGCCATACACTCTGCTCGAAATCAGTGTGTGGAAGCCATTTCATCTCTCCTCATTAAAACGGAGAAAGCTGCCACTCGGGAGTGTACATGTATGTCTTAGTTCTGCCTGAGATTAGGACCCCCCCGATTGCATGAAGATGGTCCCTACATTATTACTTGTTAATTATGAGAAATAATTGCATGGATGACTTCACCATCCATGCATTATTGAGCTTGAAAACATAAACTGCCCATTGTAATATATATGTTATAATAGGATGGGCAGTTAATTCCCCATAAGGCATGTTATTAATCGGCTGTGTGTCCTTAGAGATCTCTTTTGCTTCCCCTAAGTCTAACTTACAAATGCTGCCCTAGGCTGCCATTTACAGTCCAATACAGCCCCAAAACATTATCCCACTCCACCAAACTTTACAGAAGGTACTATGCATTCCTGTACGTAGCGTTTTCCTGGCATCCGCCAAACCAAGTTGTTAAATCTGCTAACAGTATTTAATCTGTAGACAGGAGAGGCAGATAACAAGGCATATCTTGCTCTGTCTTATGTAGTTGCGGAACAGTAGCCATCTTGATCAGCTCTCTCACTCAGTATTGATCCTGGATAACCCCCACCAGATGGGGGAGGCCTTAGATATTAGTTGTTGTCTGGTGACTGCAAACTATGCTTTCAGTTTGGCTACTCTGGCTTTAAAGTTTGCTTATGGAGCCACATCACAGCTCCTTTCATGTGACCTACCTCGTCTCCATATACATTTCCTATATCTAATATTTAAACTTCCTCTTTTGCACATTCTGTTTCATTTAGAAATGCGTATCTCCTGATCTGCTAGAGCTTGCATGGACTCCTGTGTGTGATTAATTTAATAAGTTCATTTAACACAGCAGGAACTGAAAACATGTAACGTAAGCACATGGTACTGATACATATGGCTGAAAATAAAAACTTTCCTTTTTTTCATACAGGCTGTATGAGTCCCAGCCAAGGGAGATGTGGCTAGGGCTGCATAAACAGAAACAAAGTGACTTAACTCATAAATGCAGAGAATTGAGCAGTTAGAATGCCGAGGTATGGTCCTTACATTAAAACTGCTTCATTAACGGTACACTATAGGCATTGAGACCAGGGCCAGTGCAAGGAGTTTTGGCTACAGCGGTGAAGATGTATTTGCCATTCTCTCCCAAGAAATGCATCTTCAACCGTGTGTCTCTTAATCCCCCTCTTGAATTTCTTACTCCCTTTTGTGTATCCCTTTCTCCCCTTCCCCATCTCCTCTGTCTTTTTATTTCCCCTAGCCCCTTTGTGTGTCACTTCCCCCAACACCGTATCTCTTTCTCCCCACAGCCCCTCTTACATAGTTACATAGTTAAATAGCTGAAAAGAGACTTGCGTCCATCAAGTTCAGCCTTCCTACATATGTTTTTGCCGTTGATCCAAAAGAAGGCAAATAACCCAGTCTGAAGCACTTTCAATTTTGCAACAAACTAGGAAAAAATTCCTTCTTGACCCTAAAATAGCAGTCAGATATGTCCTTGGATCAAGCAGCTATTACCCCACTAATTAGAAATGATATTCCTTTATTTTATGTTTTTGGAAGTATTTATCCAATTGCTGTTTAAACAACTGTATGGACTCTGATAAAACCACCTTTTCAGGCAGAGAATTCCATATCCTTATAGTTCTTACTGAAAAAAAACCTTTCCTTTGCCTTAGATTAAATCTCCTTTATTGCAGCCTAAATATGTGACCTCGTTTCCTACGTATAACCCTGTTTATTAATCGATTTATAGATAATGGTTTGTACTGGCCCCAAATATATTTGTATAATGTTATCATATCCCCTCTGAGATGCCATTTTTCCAAACTAAAGAGATTTAATTTTTTTAACCTTTCTTCATAACTAAAGTGCTCCATTACTTTTATCAATTTTGTAGCTTGTCTCTGCACTTTTTCTAGTGCCATGATATCCTTCTTTAGAACAGGTGCCCAAAATTGCACAGCATATTCAAGGTGTGGTCTTACCATCAATTTATAAAGAGGCAAAATTATATTTTCATCCCGAGAATTTATGTCCCTATTTATACATGACAAAACCTTACTGGCCTTAGCAACTGCAGATCGACATTGCATATTGCTGCCTAATTTGTTGTTTATAACAATTCCCAAATCCTTTTCGTGTGTGGATATCCCAAATTCACTACTATTTAGGGTGTAAGTTGCTTGTGCATTCTTGACCCTGAAGTGCATAACTTTGCATTTCTCTACATTAAATTTAATTTGACATTTTAGTACCCAGTCCTCCAATCTATCTGAATCCCTCTGCAGCAAAGCAATATCCTGCTTACATTTTATTACTTTACAAAGTTTTGTGTCATCTGCAAACACTAAAACATGGCTTTCAATGCCTATTTCAAGTTCATTTATCAATATGTTAAATATAAGCGATCCCAAAACAGAACCCTGAGGGACACCACTTACCACTTTTGTCCAGCTTGAAAATTTACCATTAATGATAACTCATTGTACTCTATCCTTAAGTCAATGTTCTACCCAAGAACAAGAATATTCATCTAGACCAATTTCTTTAGTGTGAAGACTAACCAAATACCTTGGCAAAATCCAAGTAGATCACATCCACTGCAACACCATGATCTATACTTCTACTTACTTCTTGTAGAATACAATCAGGTTAGTTTGGCATGACCTATGTTTCATAAAACCATGCTGATTATTGCTAACAGCAAAGTTCTTCTCAATGAATTCCTGAATATTATCCCTTAATAGCCCTTCAAATATTTTCCCAGTCACGGAAGTTAAGCTCACAGGTCCATAATTTTCAGGCAAGGATTTTGAACCCTTTTTAAATATAGGAACAACATCTGCCTTCCTCCAATCCTCCGGTACATTACCTGAAACAAAAGAATCTTGAAAGATTAAATACACAGGTTCACTTATTTCCCACTTAGCTCCTTAATTACTCGTGGGTGAATACCGTCTGGCCCCACAGCTTTATTTACATAAATTTTCTTTATCAGCTGTAGCACCTTGTCTCGAGTTATTCAATCACAAGTTTTGCAGAAATCATTTGGGTGGGATCCTAATATATCCATATATACTGAAGAAAAATAGTTATTTAAAATGTCTGCTTTTTCCAGGTCTTAATTAACTAACAGACCCATCTCTGTTTCCAGTGTACCTACACTTTCATTTTTTTTTTTTTTTTTAGAATTGATGTACTTGAAAAATATTTTGGGGTTGGCTTTGCATTCTTTGGCTATCCATTTCTCTTTTCCTAGTTTAGCTACTTTAATAGCCTTTTTTACAAGCATTATTAGCTTCCTTATATCTTATATAGGATGCCTATGATTTGTCTGATTTAAATGTTGTTTTACTTTTCTACTAAGCCACATTGGTTTCAATTTGTTTCTTTATCTACCAGAGCCCACATCTGTCTATTTTACCCATTCCCCAGCCAGTGTATGTCTCTTTTTCCCCTTCTCCAACCTCTCTGTGTCTTTTTGTACTCCCCAACCCCTCTTTATGTCTCTTTCTTCCCTTTCTTGGCCCTCTATATGCATCTTTCCCCCAGCACCTTGTCTCTTTCTTCCCTAGCCTCTCTATGTATCTTTGTGTCCCCCCAGTCCTTCAATGTGTGTCCCTCAGCCCTCCCATGTGTCTCATTTCCCCAGCCCCTCAATTCATGTGTCTCATCTCCCCCAGTCCATCCATTTATTTGTCTTATTCCATAAATATGCCCCAGACTAAGATGTAAGTTTGGTGTTGAAACGCACCAAGCGTGCATCGGGCTCATTTGCTTCACATTTATTTCACTTATGATTTGAGCACATTTTGATTCACTAGATTGGTTGCTGATGGGGTAACTCCTTGGGAAAAATTGAGGGAGGGTGGAAGGTCACCCCTATTAATAATCACTCATGTGCAATAAAATGTGCAAACAGGTAAAAAGAGGGGATAGAGCCTTGGTGTATTTCTTGAGGTAGAGGTGTTTCCAGAAATAGTAGAATATGTGGTGACAGAAAATATAGCAAAATATAGAGTAGTATATCCTGTAACAATTACAAATAAAAAAAGGAAAATTGTACTCTAGAGCTAGGATAGCTCTATCTAGTTGTGCCTGAGGCATATAATCCCCACCTAAGGACATGTGGTGTCTTCTTAAAGTGCCGTAATGCAAAGAATCTTCAACTGTATGCAGCACGTCTGGATTATATCAGCCCTGCCTTATGGGCTTACTGGCTTGTTGGTAAGTAGTTCATAAATGCAAAACACAGAATAAAATATATAGTGCTTACTGATTCAAATATATGTTTGATTAAAAACATTTGCTCCATACTTGTGAGAGGTACTCACAAGCATGGAGCAAATTAGGGTATTGCTCACTACACATTGCTCAGGTATTTTCCCCACCAAAGGAATATGTGGTCCCAGGCTCCGCAAGCAATCAGGGTGAAGTCCAATAAAGTTTAAAATATTAACTACTTTATTAGATTTGCTAGTTTATAAAACAATAGAAAATAGTAAGATGCATTTAACATGTTTCACCTATCCAATGGCTATATTCAAAAATGGCTTTATAAATAGCGATTGGATAGATGAAATCACCGGTTTTAACCCTGGCAGCACTGGCCCAGTCAGTCAACTAGATGGTGACTAGGGCACTATAGCATTAAACACATTTAATATTTATATTCCTAAAGCTATAGTGCTCATTTAGACTAAAGTTTTTCTGGTGGAGTATCCCTTAACAAAAATGTCAGTCTAGTGAATACTCAGAATGTTTGTGGTATGTGTGTAACAGGGATAGGCTTAAAAAATATGTCCAATTGAAAGCAATAATTTTCTTTTTTGGAAAAGAAAGCAGTGTAGATTTTATTTTAAAAAGAATTATTTTTTTTGTGAACGAATTGAGGGACTTTTACTTTCTACAAAAAAGGCACTTGGATGAGGGTGACAGTTATGCCGATCCTAACTGAATGGAACATAAGATGAGATTTATAGATTATTTTGTACGATATTATATTTTTGATTTGGCTTTAGCTACAGACTCAATTTATATGGGGTTGGTAAGGCAAGGTAAAGTAAGCAGTGGAAATAAAAGTCATTGAAGAATTGTAATCAATAAACACAAGGTGACTTTCACACACTATGTGACTATCAAGTAAAGAGATGCAGATGCAGACAGTTCTAAAATCACCTCCAGCTGGTGACTTCCTAATTCGGTATTCTGTTTTGGGTATTAGTGCCTTAAAGGAACATCCTAAGGTTAAAAATGAATCTATTTAATTTGGACCTTTGTATGCTCCTTTCTTTTTTGTTTTTTTTAGAATGCGCTCTTAAAAAAAAAAAACAAAAAAAAACCTTTACGCTTAAGTGGACACGAATTAGCAGCGTTCATCATTCTGGGTGTGATAAGTCTGAAGCAGGGCCGGACTGGGGATACAAAGCAGCCCTGGAAAACAATTTGTGCCAGCCCCATAAGTCACTGCGCCATATATTGTCGCGTGTAATATGTAAGGCTATGTCTTGCCAGGACAGATGATTGAGTAATATATATATATATATATATGTATATATATATATTGCTTTTTCTAATATAAAATATTGATCCTTTCAGGGTAAAACGTTTAATTATACAGTAAGCATACTCACATGCAGACACAGGCAATTTCACTGACATCTCAATGACACACACAAGCTCATTGATACACAGCCTCATAGACAAACAATCTTACTGATATAGATCAGCTCATTGACATAAAAACACAAGCTCACTCACTAGCAGGCACACGCATGCAAGCAAGCTCACTCACTAGCAGACGCACCCACAGCTTAATGTGGTGGTACTGGTGTCTATAGCATGTCCCTACAGGCTTTTCAACGTAAACACTGACTTTTCAGAGAAAAGGCAGTGTTTACATTGCTTCAAAGTGACACTGCTAGTGACAGTCACTCAGACGGTCACTAGAGGTGCTTCCTGTGTTAGTGCACCTACATTCATGGCCTCCACACTCTGTAGGTGCTGAACGTTCCCCATAGAGATACATTGATTCAATGCATCTCTATGAGGAGATGCTAATTGGAGTGGCGTTTTGCAGCCAATCCTATGGCAAAGCATTGGATTGGCTGAGCTCATCAAGCTTGATGATCTCAGCTATAGAGGCAGGGCCAGTCGAGGGGAGACCAGCACGCTGCGTGGGGGGAAAAAAAGGTGAGCAAAAACACTATTTTTAAAAACACATTTACACCATGACAGACACAGGTGTCTTAATTTTAATAATGACAGGAGGCGAGTATTTTGCATATCTCTCTTTACTAAACTCCACAGCAGTAAAGAAAGTAAACGTTTAACCAATCAAAATGCAATAGGGAGTAAGGTATTCCCACAAAATAGGCTCCTCCTCCTCTTTCATAAGCGACATCGTAACAGAGAAAAATTAGAATAACGGAACATAGAGAAAAAGTCATCCAAAGACATCTGGAAGGTATAACGTTGGAAGATCCAGTGGTAAAATGATCAAACTGTAAACACGGTCAAGGGTGAATGTCCGATATTAGGCGGTCCTCCTGGAGCGTAGTCGTCTGGGTAGTTTGCCAAGGCAGCATCCGAAACTCCAGAGGCTGATGAAGTTAAACTGAAATGAGAGTGTGAAAAGGGTTAGACTCTGGCCTCTTAATGGTTGTAACAATTATCGTGACCCCGCAGTAATATTAGCAACATATGTGCACATAGAGGCAAAATTAAAACAGATACTGTCCCTAACCCATGGAGAGGTAGAGAAGAGACAGATGTGAGATAAGGATGAGGAAGAAACGTCATAATGTATAGACGAACACGTTTCCCTCTTCCCGGGTGGGAAGGGAGGGAAAATACTCGCCTCCTGTCATTATTAAAATTAAGATTATAAGTACACTGACGCTAGCATAATCTTCAATTTTATCACATGACAGGAGGCTTCCTATTTTGCATTTTTAACGCTGAAGTAGGAGTGACATAGCCGCGTTCGAGTTTGGACGAAAGTAAAAAGTGCGAAACATGGATTCTCTCGACCAGTCCGCGCAACGTAGGATGTCCGCTAATGAGGCCCCTGCTGCGAAGGCTGAGGATGCTGCTGCCCCTCGTACCGTGTGGGCCCCGAAGGAAACGTCCACGCCTGCGAGTGAGAGTATCCAGCGGACCCATCTGGCGAGCGTGGTGGTAGTTATGGGGACGTGTGGTCGAACATATGACACGAGGAGTTGTCCCGAAGGTGATGTCCGAATTGGGAGTGTAACTTCTACATAGCGTCGTAGAGTGGCTACGACACAGAGTTGTGGATCTGAGTTGAAGAAGGGGTAGAAAACTGTTGAAGAATCTGATTTCGTGCGACGAGATATGTGGAATGTGACTCCCTCCGGGGAGACCGAGAATGCATCTATGTCAAATGCCCGGACGTCCGATACTCTGCGGAAGGATACCAGGCAGAGCAGGATCGTTAGTTTCACTGAGAGTTGTCGAAGTGAGAGTCTGTCATTGGGCGGCCATTCCCTCAGAAAGCGTAGGACTATCTCGACATCCCAGAGTCGTGAATATTTAGGTTCAGGGGGTCGTTGCAGGCGAATGCCCCTGAGAAGTCGACATATCAGCGGGTTTTTACCCACTGGGATCCCAATGATAGGCATGTGAGCCGCTGAGATAGCGGAACGGACCACATTAATTGATCTGTAGGATCGTCCTGTTGAAAATAGGTGGGTTAGGTAGTTCAAAATGGAAGGTATAGGGGCCGTAAATGGATCGAGGTTCCGTTCCATCCACCAATCGGCCCAGGAGTTCCAAGCGGACAGGTAGGATCTTCTGGTTCCTGGAGCCCATGATTCCCATAGGAGGTCTTTAGCAGCCTGCGATAGTTCGCCGACTTGCCAGGCACCCCGGAAAGAGTCCAAGCCACCAGGTGTAGTCGGTTGGCCAGGATCAATGGGTGGGGGGCTCCCTTTCGGATCCTTGAGGATGTATTGGTGTGAGGGTAGCAGGAGGGGATCCCTGTAAGATAGGGCTAAGAGGTCTGGAAACCATGGTTGTCCTGTCCATAGGGGTGTGATGAGAAGAAGGGATATTCGTTGTCGTCTCAGGTAGTGTATGGTCCTCGCAATCATGGCGAATGGGGGAAAGGCATATGCCCCCGTGGTGTCCCTCCAGTTCCGAGAAAACCAGTCCGCCATGAGGTTCGTTTCCCCCTGGAGATATTCCGCTTTGAGGGAGATGTTGCGGGGTAAGCAGAAGTCGAAAATCTCCTTTGTTATTTCTGATAGGATTTGTGAAATTTCCCCGCCCAGGCGGTTGATGTAGTGGACCACCGAGATGTTGTCCATCCGTAAAAGGATGCAGCAGTCCGTCTTTTCTTTTGCGAGGCTGCAGATAGCAAATGATCCCGCTAGGAGTTCCAGGCAGTTTATATGCATGTTGAGGTCCTGGGAGTTCCAGGCACCGCCTGTTGATGTACCGTTGCTTGTGGCACCCCATCCCCAGAGACTGGCGTCCGATTCCAGGACTATGTCGGGCGTGCTCCCGAAGATGGCTCGACCGTTCCATGCTTCCATGCTGTCTAGCCACCAACCGAGTTCGTCACTGACTTCTTTCGTTACTGGGATCGGTTGGTCGTAAGATGGGTTTTGTCTGAGGAAAGATGCTTTGAGGCGTTGCATCGCTCTGTAGTGAAGTGGGCCCGGGAAGATAGCTTGTATAGATGCTGAGAGGAATCCCACTATTCGAGCGAGGGCGCGGAGTGGAATGGTGTTGGCGCGAATGGTCTTGCGCAGTTCCTTGCGAATGTTCGAGATCTTTGACGCCGGTAGCCGTAAGTTGCTTGTGGTGGAGTCTATCTCGAATCCCAGGAATTGTACTGTTTGAGATGGTGCCATGGCCGATTTGTCGGAGTTCACTACGAATCCTAGGGATGATAGGAGGTCCGTGGTATACCTTGTGTGCTGTATCAATCTGGACCTTTCGGAGCAGAGCAGCAGGAGGTCGTCCAGGTAGATAATGCACCGAATTCCCTGTGCTCGAAGGTGTGCGACCACGGGCTTCATTAATTTGGTGAAGCACCATGGAGCTGAGCTGAGGCCGAAGGGGAGGCATGTGAATTGCCAGGGTTGGTCCTGCCAGTGGAATCGCAGGAATTGTCGACAGGACTGGTGGACTGGTACTGAAAAGTAGGCGTCCTTCAGATCCAGTCTTGTGAACCAATCTTTGTCTTGTAACAGATCTCTTAGGAGGTGTATGCCTTCCATCTTGAAGTGCCTGTATGTCACGTATTCGTTGAGTCTTTTTAAGTTTATGACAGGGCGGAAGTCCCCTGTCTTCTTCTTCACTAAGAATATGTTGCTGAAGAAACCTTGTGGACCGGGGGCCGGTTCGATTGCGCCTTTCGCTCGTAGTTCTAGCAGCTCTTTGTGAATGAGCTTGGCGTCTTCTGTGGAGCATGTAGTAGGGTATGGAGCGATCGTTTGTCGCGGGTAGGTCGTGAAGTCGATAATGTAGCCCTGCACTGTCTGTCGGATCCAGCTGTCCGTGGAGATGGTTAGCCATTCCTGAAAGAAAAGGGAGATACGACCTGCAATACGATTGTTTACCTGTGGAGAAGCATGCTCTGCCTCGGGTACGTGGTCCCCGGCCTCTGTCTGCTCCTCTGGTGTAGGAAAACTGTTGGCGATATCCCACTTCGGGGTAAAAAGGTTGGGGCCTCGCATTGCGGGGGCCTGAAGGCCAAAATCGGCTGGCAGCACGGCCCCTTTGGTGGCCAGCCCTTCCAAAAACACCCCTGGTGTCTAAACACTCTCCTCATAGAAGATTGGGCTTTGTTCAGAGAAGTAAAAATATTTACATGTTTATTTAAGTCTTTGAGGAAAGGGTCTCCAAAGAGTTTGCCCTGTGCCAGCGGACCCAGTTCCTTGGTGCCCAATTCCACCAACTTTCCGTCAATACGGAGTAAAGCTGCTTTGCGCCGCTCAGATGAGAGGGCGGCATTGGTGTTACCCACAAAGCAAAAGCATCTTTGTGCCCACTCCCGGACATCGTGAGCCCATTCGCGAACCATGGTCGCGTCAAATTGGTCTGCTTTCGTGAGAGCGTTATCTGCCAGGTACATGATCCTGGAAAGTGGTCCCACTGAATCCAGTAGTTTGTCCTGGACTGCTCTGAACCCTTTCTCCACGCCTTTGCGTGGGTCACGGCCCCCACGGGACATAAAGGTGGTCATCACCTGGTCAAACTCTGGTGTCTCTGCTACATGGTCTGGTAGAGAGGGTCTTGGACACTCGGAGTGTAGCCTGTTGCGAACTGTTTTATCCATGGATTTTCTGAGCCAGAGATGCATAAATTTTGCTAGGTGGTCTGGGGGTGTCCAGTCCCCTGATCGAGGGTGTCTGAGGTTTCTAGGGTCAAATAATCTCTGACCTGATGGGTCGAAGATAGCGTCCTCGTCTTCCTGCGGGTTATCTGTAGTGTCATGTACTTGGGAGTCTCCCGATAGAGTGTGTGGTAAGAGTCCGGGTTGAGACTCAGAATCGGTACCCCAAGGGTCATCTTGCTCGTCTGACTCGTCAGCTTGCCACTCATCTAGAATGGCCAAGGATTTGGATTGTGCGTCTTCCTCCTCAGAGGAGTAGTTTAAGCAGCGGAGACGGGGTAGTGACCATAGAGGGCTTACGCCTCTTAGCCGGTGTTTTACCCTTAGCTGGGTTTTGCTGACCCTTTTCCCCTTTCCAGTGACGTTTGCCGGTGGGGGGTTCTTGGCTCTTATGTGGTTCCGAATTCTCGGAATCTGAATTGTGTCAGGATTGGTGGGATTTAGATGGTATCCTCTTTTCAGTATTAGAGGCCATCATTTTGGAGAGGGCTTTCTCCATGGAGGCTGCTATTGCCTCGTTAATCATGTTTTGGAAGTCCACTGTATTTTGAGAGGCCTCCATATTCTGATCAGATATATTTAAAATGGCACAGGGCGTAAAATAATTATGACAGATATAGAGGTCAGTGTAACTGTACTTATTCACTGTATAAGTAGCACTTTGCTGACCCCAGCAGGGAACAGTGGTGCCTAAATAGATAATACCCCAGCAGGGTCTGTGGTGTACTGTAAGTGATGACCCCAGCAGGGTCTAGGATGTAGTAATCCACTATAGGTATTAGCAGTGATGAGACTAAATTGCAGTCAGTGTAATAACTCTACAGGGTAATCACCACAAAATTGGGATTTAGTATTGTGCTGGGCCTCACCCAGTGTGACAGAGGTGGCCACAGGACGACCTCCAATAAAGCAGCAGGTTAAATGGGGCAGCACCCCAGACAGGCACAGGAGATGGTGCCTTTGTACAGTATATGATAGTAATAACTGACTGACCTCAAAACAGTATGGAAAAAATTTCCAGGCTCTGGAAGCTAGGTGAGTCCTGCCACAAGAAAAAAACGCCGTTCAGTATGTGTCCCTCGCGGCACTCAGAGGAAATTAAAATGGCGGCCGCAATCTCGCGAGACGCGAGATTGCAAATGGCCGCCGCGCCTGAGCTGACTGACCTCTGAGGGAGGATGGGGTTCGCGAGGGCGGTAAAAGTGCGTGCCGTTGTGGCGGTGAGGGGTTAGGGAGGTGGGGGACAACGGGATAACCGTTGGTAAACGGAAAAACGGGTCCGCCCGCCGGCCGAAAGTGGGAGAAGGGCAGGAAAGGCCGGAAATAAGAAACAGAGGAAAATCATAAAACAGCCCTAAAAGAGGGCTAAATATACAGTAATCACAGAAAACAGTAATACTAGAAGTCAGAAAAACTGCTAGTAACAATTAAATAAGAATAAATCCAGTGAAAACACATAAGCAGTAAGGAAATATATATATAAATGGAAGAGCCCAAAACTCTGACCTGTCTACGATGGAGCAGTAAAGAAAGAGGAGGAGGAGCCTATTTTGTGGGAATACCTTACTCCCTATTGCATTTTGATTGGTTAAACGTTTACTTTCTTTACTGCAGTGGAGTTTAGTAAAGAGAGATATGCAAAATAGGAAGCCTCCTGTCATGTGATAAAATAAAAATTTAAGGCCAAAATAGGAAAACTGTAGAAATTTTCCCGATCAGCTGTGCTTTCAGTTTGGCGACTTTGGCCTTAAAGTGGCTCTGTCACCCCCTCCCTTTAATATGAGTAAAAAAATACTCTCATTGGTTGTGTTGGAATTTTACTAAAATTACAACCCAGTCAATAGATATACTAAAAAAAAGTTAGGGACCACGATGTCTTAGGATTTTTCCTCCATTTGATCTTGACAAAAAGATATCATCAAGCCTTGTCAAGACCCCAGCTGTCACTAGTGAGGGCTCAAGGAAAAAAGCTCTGTCTATGGAGACTCCTGCAATTTTGTGGGATCCTCCATACACCTCAATGTGGAACTCAGTCTGATGCTGACTCCTATCAGCTGAAGAGTGGAAGAGCATGGTGGTAACCACCATTGTTCAAGAAAGTATAACTCAACAGCCTAGAGCTGATCCTAGGGGGGTGCAGACCACATAGGTGCTCTGTAATTAGGCAAGGTGTGCAGTTCTTGGCTCTGCCCCCTCATGTAGACCCTGTCCCCCCTCATTTAGCTCCGTCCCCACATGCTCGGCGCCTAGTGGCAAAGGGCGTGGTGCCTAATGAGAGGGGCAGGATCTACCTGCAGGGGCGGAGCCAACACAGCACACCATGTCTTTCTACAGAGGACTTGGGTGTTCTTCACCCCCCATCGCCCCAGGTCAGCTCTACACCTGCCCCTGCATCCTTGGGCCACTGGACAGACAACAGTGATGCATATGAGGCACAAAGACCCCAGATCGCAAGAGAGACGCTTTAAATGTGAAATTATCTTTGAATTTCTACCAGTTTTCATTTTATTGAATAACCATGTCAATGTATTATGTTATTTCATTATAAACATGTGATAGGATAGCTCAGTGTTCCAGTGTAGGATGAGGTAAAATCCCAGTTAATAATTAAAGTTTTAATTGTGTTTTTTCAGATGAATCTCCCCAAAAAGTATGTAGATCCCAGCAGATGGTATATGTAAGGGGGAAAAAGCAATATATAATTATACACTTTCTTTTCTTTATCCTTAATAATTTCCCATAGGAGGAAGGGCAAGGGAAACTGAAAAGTTCCCAGGATGGTAATAGACTTGCATTACTTGTCTATCGCTTTATTAAAGCTCTCCTCCACAGGTATAAAACCCACGGCTTAATACTGGTATACTGGCAGTTTAACATGAATTAATGTATATTCAAGAATTTAGATCACACTATAATATAAGCATAAGGATTAATTTAAAATCCCAGTATATGAGGATTCAATTTCAAAGCACTTGGGGGATCGTGTAATATCTCAGCCTCTTATCGCTGGTGATGAGCATACAAATCTGATTAATAGGAAAAACAAAGCTTTAATTATAAAGAAACGCATTCCAAAAATTGACGGAGACAGTATCATCTTCTGCATACTGCTGTGAGAGTGATAAGATTTTCAATGCTTCGTATAGACATATCTCTGCACAATTTTAAATGTTTCAGTATTACATGTGTGCTCAATACATTCACACACCACAGACATCTTCAACTCCTAGCAAAGAGAGACACAGCAAGTACCTCCAAAAAGGGAGAGATGCTAATTTTGTGAAATCAACACTTTATCCAGATAATGTTTTCTAGAGCAATGGTACCCAATCCAAGTCTTTAAAGGGGCACTTCACTGCAAAACTCCAACAAAACTCAAAATCACTGCTTAGTAGATATACCTCTAATGAACATCATGCATGCATTTAATTGTGCATTTTGGTGTGGGTATATATAATAACAGTTTGCAAAAGCTGAAGATATCTTGTCTGTTGCCTTTGCAATCTCTCCACTTCTGTGGCTGTCCAGTCACAGACTTTCCAATGTTTCACTCATTTGTATGTAGAGTTGGCTGGCAGTGATAGGAACAGCATCTATCTAGTCCTGATGATAACCATGTCAATACCTTTTGATTACGCTAGGCTACATATTCCCGATTCCTCTTGTCCAGACAACAGCAACAAAAACTGATACAATAAAACCAGTGTTCTATGTGGCGTGCAGCAAATATAGCCTTTGACTGGTGTATAGTCGCCATATGGGCAGTCGGAACCTTGGACAACCAACCCACATACCTATCCCCAATAACACGCTGACACTAGGAATATGGGAAAAATTGTCCACAGCTTTATTAACAAACAGAAACGATACTAATAATTTAACATATATATATAACACATGGGTCATTGCCCCCCATCCTCCGCCCTTGCATCTATACCTTCATTAAATATCAGGGCAATGACCCAACATAAGCAACACATAAATATATATAAATAACACTTTAACTTTACTCCAACATGAACCGATTTGAATGCAACCATAAGTAACCACGGTAGGGGTATACCCAGATACCCCTACCCCACCAGGTTCTGAGCCACCTCCAGGACTCGAAACCCACCATCGACCAGTGACCACAATTCTTCATGTTCCTCACGTTCCTCATGGAGAGCCTATTTTTCCTTCCCTAGCTCTCTATCCCGCCGCTGTGACAAAACGGGATAAAAGAAAACAAACACATTACAGGGAGGGAGGGAGGGACAAACACAGCTAGGTAGAAATTAATGTGCACATTTTTTAAAATGGCTGCCTAATAAATAGCCAGCCCCCATCCCATAATCCCACAGTCCTGCTTGGTCCCTCCTATGCCCGCCTCCTAACCCCTGTCAAGGCCCTTTTCCGCTAAGCTGCGCTCTGGCTACATGGGGCTACATGACTGGTGTATAGTCGCCATATGGGCAGTCGGAACCTTGGACAACCAACCCACATACCTATCCCCAATAACACGCTGACACTAGGAATATGGGAAAAATTGTCCACAGCTTTATTAACAAACAGAAACGATACTAATAATTTAACATATATATATAACACATGGGTCATTGCCCCCCATCCTCCGCCCTTGCATCTATACCTTCATTAAATATCAGGGCAATGACCCAACATAAGCAACACATAAATATATATAAATAACACTTTAACTTTACTCCAACATGAACCGATTTGAATGCAACCATAAGTAACCACGGTAGGGGTATACCCAGATACCCCTACCCCACCAGGTTCTGAGCCACCTCCAGGACTCGAAACCCACCATCGACCAGTGACCACAATTCTTCATGTTCCTCACGTTCCTCATGGAGAGCCTATTTTTCCTTCCCTAGCTCTCTATCCCGCCACAAGCTCGGACCTTGACCCCTCAAGCCGACCGAGCTCCGCCACCCCGAAGAAAGAGAGCCCTCTGCATCCCCTCCTGCAAACCCAAGTTCAGCAAATCCAGACCCACCGCTGAAAGATGAACACCGTCCGTGTGGTAATAACCCGGCAGCCCGCCTTCCAATTCTACGTGCCTCACTACCACGCCCCCCAATTTCCTCACGAAGCTTGCCATCAAGCTGTTAACTTTTCCCCTGCATCTATTGATGGCCACTGGGTCCCTCGCGTGTCGCCACCGACGCCTCGGAACGATCTCAGACCACACCAGCATCACCCCGGGAAGCAGATCGAACAACCTGTTCAGGTCCTGCTTCATCCATTTAACCAACCGACGTTGCGGGATGAGGCCCAGGTCATTGCCCCCGGCGTGCAGAACTAGCATATCTGGCCTCGCCCCGCCTGCTACCATCCGAATTATTGCCCCGCACACGTCGCCCCAGCCAAACCCCTTAAAGCCCAACCATCGCACTGTTAGGAGGTCTTTCGGGAAGCCCAGCTGTTGGCCCTGGGCTCGAGCTGCAGCTCTCCGTCCGGCCCAAACGATGAAGGAATGGCCCACAATCCATGCGACACAACCTGGGGAAGAAGGGAAACAACGTAAACACCCATACCCATACCGGGGCCCACCCCCCGACCGATACAGCCCGCATCACTGATCCATCAAACCCATGCGCACATACGTGCGGAACCGAGCGGATTCCCATCTCCCAATCCTTTTGACTAACTCGTCCCCCATGCCCAGACGCGCGGCCTCAGTGGCCGCCCCTATGCGAAAGGAATGCGTCCCGTAGGCAGCAGCATTCAACCCCAACGCCCCCAGACCCAATCGGAACACCTTAGTAAATTGGAAACGGGAGAGCGAGGAGCCATCGGCATGAACCAATAAAGACCCCCCGACTGCCGGTCTCAGTTCCAAGAACCGAGCCACAGCCGCAACTGGGCACAGTGATGACCCAGGCAGGGGGCCCAGCGTCACATCCCGGCCTTTTCCCATGACGTCCGTTTTGGATGTAGCCAGGTATACCACCAGGTTCCCAGCGATCATGCGAACACCGGATAACTGCAGACCCCCCGACCCCGACCCCGACCGCGTGGCGCTCACCAATTCCCCTAACCGAAATGCACCAAAGAAGGCCAAGAGAAAGGCTGTCCTGAACAGGGCTACCTCAAACCCGTCAAAGCAGATTCCGGGAAGCACGTGGAGTAAATTCCCAAGCACCCGAACCGAGACCGGACGCCTAGCATCCGGTACCCTCCGACCCCTCCGATACCCCTTGAGAGCCTGCCTAATGACAAACGCTTTCGTGAGGTCCTCCCAACCGTGGAATTTGAACCAAAAGGCCATCGCCGCCATGGTCCTATCAACCATTGCTGGGGACACACCTTTTGCCAGCAATTGAAAAATGAACCACAGGAAGGCGTCCTGCGACGATTCCACCTGTGGCCCCTGGCCCAGCCCCTCCCAGGAACGTTCCCAGGCACCCCAAACCTTACTGTATGCGGTCCATGTGGCAGGTGCCAGTGAAGCTCTCACAAGTCCCCCAAGCATGATGCTCCGAGCTGCCACATCTCGTCCGGGCACGCCTGCCCGGTCTCCTGAGCCTCCGGAGCCGCCAACCGAAACCGGGACCACTGAAAACGAGACAGAGCATCAGCCACCTCGTTCAAATACCCGGGCACGTGACGCGCGAAAAACTACATTAAGGGACATGCAAAGCAAAACAAAAGGTCGCAATAGTGTCACCACCGGTTTGGATGCTGCCGACTGGTTATTGACGGCATGCACCACCGACATATTGTCAGAGAAGAAGACTACTTTGCGGTCCCGAAGACAATCCCCCCACAGGGCCAATGCCACTACTAACGGGAACAGCTCCAGAAAAGCCAAGTTCCGTATGAGGGGACTTCGTCCCCACGCTTCCGGCCACTTCTGAGCACACCATCTCCCCTTGAAGTAGGCCCCGAAACCCACGCTACCCGATGCGTCGGTGAACAGCTCCAATTCGGCCGTAGACACACCCTCCTGACGGAAGAACACCGTCCCGTTAAAGTCTTGCAAAAATACCTTCCAGACGTCCAGGTCAGCCCTCATTGAGGAAGAGACCCGAACGAAATGGTGTGGAAAACCGACCCCCGCCGTGGCTGCCGACAGGCTGCGGCTAAACACCCTACCCATGGGTATCACCCTGCAGGCAAAGTTGAGCATCCCAATCAACGATTGTAGCTGCCGCAGGGTCACCTTACGCGCCCGCTGCACCGCGGCCACCGTACTGCGCAGTCTGCACAACTTAGTCAGAGGCAGCCGACATTCCCCACGCACAGAATCTATCTCTAAACCCAGAAAGCTGAGACACTCGGTCGGGCCCTCAGTCTTGTCCGCCGCCAACGGCACCCCGAAGTGGCCTGCCACCCACTCCACTGTCCGCAACAGGTGCCGACAGGCGGGAGAACCCGCCGGCCCTACGCAGAGAAAGTCATCTAAATAATGCACCACTGCGTCGTTCCCCGACTCCATCCGCACCACCCATTCGAGAAAGGTACTGAACTTCTCAAAATAGGAGCACGAAATGGAGCAGCCCATCGGGAGACATAAGTCGACGAAGAAGCCCCCCTCGAAGAAGCACCCCAGTAGGTGGTGACAAGCCGGATGAACCGGAAGCAAGCGAAAAGCAGCTTCGATATCCACCTTGGCCAGTAAAGCCCCACGCCCGGCCCTCTTAACCAGCTCGACCGCCTGGTCGAATGATGCATAAGAGACCGAGCACAATTCCCCATCGATATCGTCATTCACCGACGCTCCCCTAGGATAGGACAGGTGATGAATGAGCCGAAACTTCCCGATCTCCTTCTTGGGAACCACCCCTAATGGTGATACCCTAAGGCCCTCAATCGGCGGCGCTGAGAATGGACCTGCCATCCTGCCCAACCGCACCTCCTTACTAAGCTTCTCCCGGACCACATCCGGAAATTCCCTTACCGATTTTAGATTACGCGTACACAACGAACCCTCCCTCGCTCGGAAGGGGATGAAAAACCCCTGTCCAAACCCCGACCTAAGCAGTTCTGTGTCCCCTGCATTACCGTAGCGGCTTAGCCAGGGTTCCATCGCGTCGAGCCTCACCGGGGTTCGGCCCCGGGGCAGCAGCTGTCCCACTTCCCCCGGGCGCTGGAGGAGCTCCGGCTCCGCCCGACTTACCTTTCTTATAGCATCTCTGGAGCCCGTGAGTCCCACCGCAGCCCGCGCATTCATGCTTGAAGCGGCAGGCCGCCCCCCACTTGCACTGACCTTCGTTGAACGACCAGCATAAGCCCTTCTGCAAGGCGGCCGACGAGGCGGACTGTCCCTTTGCGCCAGCCGCGTGCTGAAAGGGCTGTGCCTTCTGCGCCATCATCAGCTTCATCCACAGGGGCAGGTCCATTTGGTCCCACCTCATCCCAGGATTGGCCGCCAAGCGTTGCCGGAACTGCTCGTCGTACCGCCACCAGGCCAGCCCGCCATAGGTGCGATACGCTTCCCAGATCCCATCTAAGTAACAGAATAGGGAAGAGCAAGAACTCGGCGATTTCTCCCCTATCACACTGGCTAGGACGCAGAAGGCCCTCAGCCAGTTCCCGAAGGACTTCGGTATCTTTCGATACCGCTTCCGTTTTTCCTCCTCCTCCTTCTTTTCGTCCTTCTTATCCTCCTCCTTGAGGTCAATAAAGTCCTCCAGAGGAAGAAGGGAGAATATCTCACAGAACTCCCCCTTCCAAATTTTTTCTTTCGCCTCCTGCTTGAGGTGCACCCCCAGCGGGCCCGCAAATGACACGTACGCATGCTGCCTGGCCGCGTCCGACACTCCTCCCGACAATTCCGCCCGTTCGCACCCCACCTCCCCCGGGCTGGACTCCACACCCGCCTCCCCGCTGGGCGCGGCTACCACGGAAGTCCCGCTAGCATGCCCCACCTCGCCGGACCCTCGCGTCCAAACCTGACCTACATCGCCCGAAGTGCCACCCCCCGCCCCCAATGAGTGGAGCAGTGACTGAAGTGTTTGAACTAGTGTATTGGACCCAAGGGGGCCTCTGGACTCACCGGCCAAGCCCCTCGATCCGTCCGTACCCGGGGCTGCATTGTCAACCGCTGCGTGACCTGGATGCGCAACATCCGCCGACGTCCCGCCAGCCAGGGAGCCCACCTGGTGCCTCGATAACGTGGAAGACGAACGGCTCGGAGACCTGAAATGAGGAGAAGACATCCTGGGCAGGGGGTAGTGCTCTCCGGCTCCCCTCCCGTCCCGACCCAGGGAGCGCCTGCCTGCTACCAAGGCCTCCCGCCGTGCACCACTCTCCCGCTGCCCCCCGTGAGCCCGCTCCCCCCCGCCCCGGGGACTCCGACTCCTACCCTCAGCCCTCGTCGCCCTCTCCTGCCGCCCCCGCCCTAATGACCCTGACCTGCCTTCTACCGAACTTCCCGAGGGAGAACGCCTGCGCCGAGCCCCCCTTTTTTCCCGCGCCCTAAGGGACCTCACGTCCCTCACAGGTGAAGAACCAACACTGCTAGAGTCCGACCCGGAGCTGTCACCAGGCCCCCCACCTTCCGACCCACTAGACCCGGCCTCTGGACCCGCATAGCCCCCCCCAGCCCCAGCGCCTCCCCGCCTCTGGAAGTGGCCCCCTGACACCCCCCGCCCCCTACGCTTCACCGCCCTCTTACCAACCCCCCCCTTTCCAACTACCGCCCCTACCTCCCTCACCCGACCCGCTGACCCCCCAGGCACCCCCAGGGACCCCCCCGGTGCCCCCATCAGCCCTACCACAGAGCCCCCCCCACTCCCCCCCTCACTAGGGCCCTGAGAGCTACCCTGGGTCCCCCCAGAAGGTCCCCCCCAGCCACCTGAGCCCCACTCCCCCCCCCTTTAGCCCCAGGCACACTACCCCCAGGCTGCACCCCCAGGTTGGGCCCCACGCCAAGGGGACTTGCCTGCTCCGTCCTGGGCCTGGTCCGCGCCTTCCTGGCCCGCTCTCCACCGTCCGCCGCTCCGACCGCCTGGACAACTCGCCCGGCCTGCCTGCTCGCTTCCCGGCAGGGCCGCCGCATCGCCGGTGCGTCCGCCGGGCCCGGCGCCACCCCAACCAGTCCAGGGGGCGCGCCGTCTGATGCCAGGGCCGCAGCCCGCCGAGAGCCCGCCTGCCGAGGCCCTGGCCGGCCGCCGGGAGGCGATGCCTCGACCGCGCGGCCTCCAGGCCTGCCGCGGCATTCCTCCCCAGCCGCCGGACCGCCAAGGGAAGGAGTCACGGGCCCCGCGCCCGGGCTCAAGCGCCGTGGTGGCCTCCTGGCCCGCGCCAGGCGACCGCCGCCGCCATCTGCCGCTGCTAACAGGGGGCCCAGATGCATCTTCGCCCAGCCTGGGCCCTGTTGCCGCGCCGCCGTCCGGATCCCGTCCAGGAGCCGCTCCACCTCTTCCATGGCCCTGCAGAGGAGACAAAAAGAAAAGCCTACCTAGCAGGTCAGTGAACCAAGAGGCAACACAAACACAGCTAGGTAGAAATTAATGTGCACATTTTTTAAAATGGCTGCCTAATAAATAGCCAGCCCCCATCCCATAATCCCACAGTCCTGCTTGGTCCCTCCTATGCCCGCCTCCTAACCCCTGTCAAGGCCCTTTTCCGCTAAGCTGCGCTCTGGCTACATGGGGCTACATTCTAGCTACTAGACAAAAGGGATACGTATATAGGATTAAAATTACATTGTGCATTTTATCCTCAATTCCATATGCTTTCAGATCCTTCAAAAGGAAGAAAGCAGTTAACCCTGTCGAAGGCCTTTTCTGCATTTAATGCGATGAAAGTCAAAGTTATTTTTCTGTTTTTGTTTTCTATAACCTTCTGACATTATCTCCACCTTTATTTGTTATAAATCCTGATTTGTCTTGATGTATTAATCCTGGGATAACTTTTTTCAACCTATCCGCCAGGACCTTGGAGAATATCTTGACATCAGATTTAAGCAGTGAGATGGGTCTGTAATTTGAATAAAAATTTTGATCCTTTTCTAATTTAAGAATGGGTATTATTAAGGCCTATAGCATCTCCTTTGGAAATTAATTCTGATCTCTTATTTCATTAAACAATTTACATAACAGGGGGATATCTATTAATTTGAATGTTTTATAAAAGGATGCTGTGAGGCCATCTGGGCCCGGCGCTCTCCCTTTTTGGAGATATCTTATAGCGTGTGCAACTTCTCTTTTGGTTATGGGGGAATTAAATATACAGATACTCTTAACTTACTGACCGAGTTCCGTTCCGGTCTTAAAACTAAATGGTCAGTACGTGAGGATACATGCAGGTCTATGTTTGGGGAAATTTCCCTGCACATAGACAAGTGCAGCACAGCAGGGAATCCGTTAGATCTATGTTCCCTGATGAAAATTCCCTGAACATAGACCAGACAGGGAACACCTCTAATCTATGTTTGGGGAAAATTCCCAGACCATAGACCAGCTCTCTAACGTGGGGAATCCCTTGGATGCACGGAGTGCACTGCACCCTGGCGCCAGAAGTTGGGGGGGCACCAAAAGGGTCAGACTGTTCCCAGCCGGCTGTGGCAGCTGGGGCTCCACAGTGCTGCAGAAACACACTCACGCTGGGGGCCTGAAACAGTACTTCACTGTGTTTCCACTCACAGCAGCTGTACATATGAAGCAGGCAGCCAGGAGCATTGAGTATGGAGAGAAACCACCCTGGTAATCCTGCTCCGCCTGACAGCCTTTACACACAGGAGGCATGTGACCTGTTATTCAGGCACAGCCAGGCAGCCCAAGCGGGACTTAAATGTTTGCTTCCTGTGTGTGTGAAAGGCTGTCAGGCATTGAGGGAGGGGGGTGCCAGAGATGCTAGCAGGGAGTCCAGAGCCATGGCCGCCACCAGAAATTTGGTGGCCCCTGACACAGCACAAGGTCCGGTCCCCCCCTGCCTCCTCCCGCCCGGCCCGCCCACGAGTCCGCCCACAGGACTCCTACCTAGTCCGCTGCAAATGATGCAGGACTGAATGTGGTGTGTATGGTGGAAGTGAATTAGAATGTGTGTAATGGATGTAGTGTTTGTGTGTATTAGATACTGTTTGTGCAGTGAATGCAGAATGTGTGTTTGTGTAGCGGATGCAGTGTGTATAGTGAACGCAGAGTGTGTTTGAGTAGTGGATGTAGTGTGTGTTTGTGTAGTGGATGTAGTGTTTGTGTGTACTAGATGCAATGTGTTTAGTGGATGCAGTGTCTGTAGTAGATGTAGTGTGTGTATTAGACGCAGTGTCTCTGTATAGTGAATGCAGAGTGTTTGAATGTGTGGTGGATGTAGTGTGTGTACTGTGAATACAGGGTGTTTGTGTAGTGGATGCTGTGTGTATAGTTAATGCAGAGTGTGTGTCAGTGTAGTGGATGCAGAGTGTGTGTCAGTGTAATGAATGCAGAGTGTGTGTTAGTGTAGTGAATGCAGTGTGTGTGTTAGTGTAGTGAATGCAGTATGTGTGCTAGTGTAGTGAATGCCGAGTGTGTGCTAGTGTAGTGAATGCAGTGTGTGTGTTAGTGTAATGAATGCAGAGTGTTTGTTAGTGTAATGAATGCAGAGTGTGTGTTAGTGTAATGATTGCAGTGTGTGTGTTAGTGTAGTGTCTGCAGAGTGTGTGTTAGTGTACTGAATGTAGGGTGTGTGTTGGTGTAGTGAATGCAGTGTGTGTGTTAGTGTATTGAATGCAGAGTGTCTGTTAATGTAATGATTGCAGAGTGTGTGTTAGTGTAATGATTGCAGAGTGTGTGTTAGTGTAATGAATGCAGAGTGTCTGTTAGTGTAATGATTGCAGAGTGTGTGTTAGTGTAATGATTGCAGTGTGTGTTAGTGTAATGGATGCAGAGTGTCTGTTAGTGTAATGAATGCAGAGTGTGTTAGTGTAATGATTGCAGTGTGTGTTAGTGTAGCATATACAGAGTGTGTGTTAGTGTAGTGAATGCAGAGTGTGTGTTAGTGTAATGAATGCAGTGTGTGTTTAGTGTAGTGTATGCAGAGTATGTGTTAGTGTAATGATTGCAGTGTGTATATATATTTTTTTATATATTTTTTATATGTGTGTGTATGTATGTATGTATGTATGTATGTTTATGTATGTGTGTGTGTGTACGGGTGTGCCAGTGAGTATGTATGCGTTAGTGTTTGTATGGGGTACAGCATTAGTATGTTTGTGCACCACTGTCTGTTAATAAGTGTGAGTATGTGTGGGCATCAGTGACTACATGCCAGTGTATGTGTGCCAGTGAGCATCCATTAATAAAAAATGTGTGTGTCTCTGTTTTTCTTTAAAATTACAGAATGAATTAGAGAAAATGAAATATAGTTTTGCTTTATCAATGTGGTTTTTGCATTGTTACAATAAGGTACAGTATAATATTAAAAATGCAAAGTAGTATTAAAATACACATACTTTATATACATTCAACACAGAACAGGTAAGAAATATAATCAACTATGATTACAGGTGCATTTTGTACTGAGATATGTTGACATGGATCTCTTAAAGGATTTTAGATTAAAGATTTGATTGTTTTTGTGAATATATATGCATAATACACTGGGAAAGTAGACGCACATATGTGAAATATAACAAGGGTTTCACATTCATGAAAGGATTAATCACTAAATATGTAGTTTTAGGAAGTGAAAACATGAACTGCATAATATAGACCAAAATAGCAGATTTGAAAAATTCTCCAACTTTTGCAATTTAGATTTTCATTCACAAAAAATTATTAGTTTAATGGATAATCCTGCCTGTCTCATAATATTTCATACCCTGGTATCAAACTACATCCAACGCAGAGTTCACTCATGGGACTAAACAAAATAACATTTTATTTATATTAGATATGCAGCAGCATTTAGTCAAGGTTTCATTCCCATTACTGGACTTTTCAAGGTTATGGGGATGAAACGTTGACTAAAAGATGTTACACTTCTAAATGGAATAAAGCAGGTGAGCTCTTTTGTTTCTTTGTAAGTCCTTTGAGTGCATGCCTTCTTGATGGTTAAATAATTTTCAAACTTTCATTTTTTCCACCTGTATATCTGTCACAACTGATACAATTAATTACAGGGCTGGTATAAGAATTTTCCATAGCAGCTTTTTATTCCCAGTCTGGCCCTGGGCATTGCAAGGAGCAGGCCAATTATCTGTCACTGGGGGTCTAGGAGGTGGCTGACTAGCCACCCTAGGGCACCACAGAGGTAGGCACTTATTAACCAAGACTGACTAGGTACCTGCTTACCACTTTCCACTTACTCACTTTTTGTGAGTGTGTGAAAGAATGTGTAATTGTGTGTCTGTCAGTGAGTGGGTCATATCAATGAGTATGTGTCTATCATTGAAAGTGTTAGTGTGTATGTCATTGAAAGTGTGTTAGTGTATCTGTCATTGAGTGTGTGTCAGTGTGTATGAGTGTCTGTCAGTGAGTGTTTCAAAGCAGTGAGATTGTATGTATGTCATTGAGAGTGTGTTTCAAATCATTGTGTGATTGTCAGTGAGTGTCTCTCAGTGAGTTTGTATCTGTCAATAAGAGTGGGTGACATTCAGTGAATGTGTGAAAGATGGAGAGGTGGAGTCGTTGCCATAGAAACATGCATGCCTCTACTGAACATTTGCAAAGGGGAGGAGTTATTAAGATGACCACGCCCACCTCAGGGCGCCAAAAAAAAACATCTGCACCCAGGCGCCTCTGACCCCAGGATCGGCCCTGCTTGAATCCCCACACTAAAGAGCTGGTCTAAGTGCAAGCCTTCGTAAAACAGGTAGGTCGTAAAGTGAGGACCACCTGTAGTGATTTCTTCTACTTTTACCTTTGGAAGCTTGCTTTCATTTAGAAAAGTATCTATTCTTTCTGCTGATATTCGTAAATCAGGTAAATTATATAGAGATTTATAATAAGACTCAAAAGCTTTTCCAAAGTCTAATTCTTTTTCAATATGTGAGTATGGGATGTGAGTATTTCTTCCGCTAAATATTTCCAATGTGACATTGTCTGTGTTTATATACATATCTAGTATGGCTTTCTGGATGAGTTATCAAAACACACATAATTACTGTGACTGTGTTTAGGGTAGAAATGTTGTCACTGTAACATTATTTTTTTTCAATTGTCCTCTGAATAAAAATGGTAGATATTTTTATTTGTTTCTCATGTACATGTCACATGTGCAAGATCTTGTGAGATGTGGAAATTTGCAGTCACATAAATGCAATATATAATGTTTGGTGCATTTGTACGTAATTATTATGACATCTTTATTACAACTTCACTTTGAGAGCAAAACATTTGAAATCCTAATGAAATGGAGCAATCAAACCGAGAGATAATGTTACTCTCTATGTAATTATGCAGCATCTCCACACACAAAACGGCATCAGATCAATAAAATTGAATAAGCCTCAATGATACACAATGATAATGTACTAGACTTAGAGATATAATTTGTAAAGCAAAATTATTTTTATTCTGGGACACAAGTGTGCCCATTTGGTACGATCAATCATATGACATTTTTTTGCTAATTGTTCCAAATTTAGTATATTGCTTGATTATCACTTTGGCTGGGTTAGATAAAAGCAACATGTTTTGCTATTTTAGGATAATAGATTTTTTTTTTGTGATTGGATTTTTTTAATTAATGCAGTGGTAAAATGATAATATAACTTATCTGTATTTTAATGTCCTTATATCTAAATTATGTCTTATCTTAATTACAATTAACAGATATGAACAGGAATATCTGTACCAGGGATGGGAGTGTTCTTGTGTACAAGATGATGGTATGTTTTGTAACTGATAATTTATTATTAATTATAATATTTTACATTAGAAAATCTGAAATAGTACAAGACATTTTCAGGATAAATATTTTTAAGTGTGTACTATGAAATGTGCAGATGACTTTTGGGTGTAAATGCTGCTTTACTTTCTGTGAACAGATTTGTATTATTCAGAATTTGATTTTTTTGAAGGTAATATTTATCATGAATCCTTAATTCAAAATATGTAGGGGTGTTGCTGAAGGAAGGGGCTGACAGTGACTGGAACCCCGAGTTGGGTCCTGAGAAACCCCAGGTCTAATTTTAGCACAGTTTCATTGTTAGCCCTGATTCCCCTGTAAAACTAAAATAGAAAATATCACCTTTAATTATATAATTTGTGACAGTGTTACTTTAATACACCATATTTTGAGTTAATTATTTAGGGCATATTACTCTAGGTGCAGAATATTAATGTATTAGAGTGAAGGGACAATACATTTTGGCTTGGGTTAATACAGCAGGTCTGGAGTTTAGAGATATAAGTTCATGTAATGTTCTGAATTCAATTCAATTTTAGGCGGGGCTTAAGTCAATATATTTGAAAGGTATGACTTACCTTTGGCTGATACCTCTGTTCTTTTTGTCACCTTGTAATGCCATTCATAGATCTGAGTTGTGGGGTGAACTGACAGATTAGCAAAATTTAGGTCAAATAACAGTTTAAAAGACATTTTTCAATTGGACAGACCAAAAGTTAATTATTCCTTTACTAGATAATATTGTTTTTCAAATAGACTCCTTGAAGGTCCAGACTAGACCTCTATAGTATGCTAGTGTAGCGATAATGATGCTTACCAGTTTAACCAAAATGTGGGGTCTAGACGCAATGCACCCTGACTCTCTGGCTATCTATTACTAACCCAAAATTTAGCTAGCAAACTCAGCCAAATTATTATTTTAAAACATGGAAGACATTGACATTGCTTGAGCAGAAGAGAACCTTCCACGTTTGCAATAGTCAATCAGGGATCCACACCTCATGTGCTTTGCGGACCGATAGTTTTGGTCAAACTACTTAAAAATACTCTGAGAAGAACTAGGGTAGAGTGCCCTTGACCTTATGACACCTTAAACACTTTGCCAGCTCTGCATGTAATAAGTAGTTGACTATTAGAATTTCCGAAAATGCCAATTTATATTTTGTTGCTCCACAGCCATAGAAAAATCTTGCAATATGTATTCACTAAATTACTGAATGATTATGAAGTGAAAACAAAAATACTAAATTTAGCTTAAAATGCCAGAGTTTAAAAAATAATTTATGGGATCATTTTACCCTCTCATATACATTGGATTACATTTTGCAATTAGGATTCCTGCTCACCAGCATTTACTGTTTTGTTAAACAGTCAATAACCTGTGAAGACAGAGTACACTAAATATTCAACTCATTATTCACAAAATTCTCGAGCTTCCCTACCGGTTCTCTGTGCTTTAATTAACACATAGATAATTAAAAGATCTTTTGACGGCTTCTGCAAAACATGACTGGAAAACCCAGCTTCATAATCCAAGGTAAAAACCCAACACGAACAGGACAGCAATAAACAACACAGCTAAATGATTAAGATAGCATGATAACAGATAGAGTAATAGAAAAAAGTCATATATAGACTCGAGTGTATTTATATATAGTTTATATAGCTGGGATTGACAATGTGGTTGCTAAGAACTGTGAAGTAGAGAAAAGCCAGGGATAACAACTTGGGGGAGAAATACCATAGAAAGCTGGAAACACTAATGTATTGCTAGGCAACAATAATGAAATCTATAATTGCATTTCATGGTTCTACAGTGCTACTTGACTGTTAATACATTCTCTATATCCAAAACATGAAGTGCCAAGAATCATTATTTTCAAGCTGTAAAATTATCCTAACAAGTGTCTTTTTCTGACAATAGAACTTTTAATATAATAAACTGTGTATATTATATGTATTATTTTTCTTAAAATCTCTGAAATATTCTTTGGGTTTTGTTTTTTTGTATATTAATATATATATATAATTTTTTTATTATATTAATATATATTTAAAAAAAACACCTTATCTTATCTGTTCTCATTATACGGTTAGAATTAGACCATATAAATAAATTGTTACTATAACACTTCTTTTTAATTGCTTTATCACTGTATTTATTAATATACTCTTTATAAAAGGCATTATAATAGGACCCAATGCTGCAGAGATGGGAATGCCAAAGCCATTGTATGCAAAGATAATGACAAGCTTTGAACCATAATAATAAAAGTCAGGTGAAAATAATTGGTTTGAGAGAGAGAAGTAAAAAAAGATGAAGCTAAAAAGGACATCAAGGAGGGGTTGGAGGAGAACAGGTGAGAGAAGGACTTCTCTATGAGTAACAAGAGTGTCTGTACAGGCAAGGGGTCTATCTCATAAATAAAGGTATATACAGTTACTCAGCGTGGGTTTACACAGCAAGCTCAAACACATAGGTGAAATCCCCCAAATCACACCACAAGAACAATAGGTTATACATATATAAGGTGGAGCAAGCAATACTGGAGTATATTCTCTAGGAGAGACATATTTCTATGTTCGATTACAACTATACCAGTCATAGGTACAATGTATACTCCAGTCATAGGGACAATGAAGTCATATAGGATTTCATTGTATCCCTGATGATACAGGCTACTTTGTCCAAAACATGGTGCATCCAGTATCTTATGTAACACTTTAGAGATAGGGGCGTTACTTACGTCTGTTTTTGTAAAACCTCCACCAAAGCTCTTTTGGCAGCCAGTGAAAGTTTAGTTATTAAACTAATTTCATGTCTATTAAATGTTTCACTTGGCCAAATGTGAAGAAAAAATATTGGAGGACCAGAAGCTCAAATCAGGTTTTGAATTGACGAACAGAATTGCATCCCTTTTGGGCTATTTGGATAGAAGATCTACTGTTAAAACAAATTTTACAGAATAAATTGATGGCAGTGGCCCCCAAATTAGAAAGAAGACCTGTGCATGTCAAATAAATATGGGGGAATTGACAAAACTTTATTGCAGAAGGTCAGGCTTTTGTCAAATGTTGTCAAGTGTAGGAAAAATACAAAGTAGTTGACAATTTGTTTTATGATCCCTTTTGATTGTGTTGTAATTTCAGTCAATCTCCAACACAGTCAATGTGAGTATTTCATAAAGATTTTCTCTTCATGAAATATTGTTGTTTTTTTTGGGGGGGGGGTGACAGAGCAGCTAGAAAGAGGAGGGATAGCTAGGACCAGATATAGAAGCAGTTCAAGGAACACTTACCTCCTAAGCATGAAAATAGAGTTTATAGGATGACCAATTCTTCTATTCTACTTGGCAGGGACCATGTCTCAAGAAAGTTGTAGAAGTTAATTGTTTACAATATTTTTTTGGCCTGCTAGGTTTTCCACATAGGAAAGCATTGACTCAATGCTTTCCTATTGGGTTTTAGAAGGTGCGGGAGATTCTAATGCAAAGCATGAAAATGTCCATAGTCATTCCACAGAGCTAAACTCTGTGAAACAGCAGAAAGCACCTCTAGTGGCTGTCTGGTTCGCTGCACCCAGACTACTTTAATGAGATGATATAGGCATAGTGTCCCTTTAAGTGTGAATTGCCAGGAGTGCAAAGTAGATTTAAAGTGAATTTAAAATTTTAGGCAAATATAAATTACTTTGGCTATTCTGTACTAAAACTTAAAATTCTCCAATAATTCACATTTAAGGTTATAACACTAAATCTTGGTAGGATAGTAAAAGCGCAAAGTGAAAAGATTCATTCATGTAGACCAGTGTCATGCAATCTTTTGCAAACTACATTTTCTATAATGCCTACTCGGCCATTTGAATTATATGCATTTTATATATAACAGCTATACTGTCATAGGTTAGACAGGATTGATGTAGATCCCCATATGTCAATTTCCAATCTCCATCTAGATTTTTTTTTTCAACCTGGTTTGGTATAAAGACCATTATATGGAAAACATCAAGGAAGTGTAGACAACGTGTTCTCACAGTTCTTTGACCCCAAATCCTCAAAATAACCAGAGAAAGTGGGAACAATTAAATAAAGAGTATGTTGATTTTAAACTTCATCTACCATTTACAGTTTAGTGAAGGTAATATACAATGTGCCAAATATTAATGTTCAAATAATTTGATATGACATGTGCTAAATAGACAATGCTAGGTGAAAATGATTTTTCTAAGCAATGGAATCACAGATCTAAAAAAAATATTATAAAGTAATGATGATGAATCATTGTACGTTGGTTTAATACATGCTCAAGGCCTGAATGTAGTAACATAGGCACATTAAGTCACATTATTAAAACTAAATAGCATCAAAATGAAAAAAAAAAAAAACAATTGTTTGTGAAATATGGAGTGGAGTAATTGTTGAATTTAATAGCATACAGGTCCAAAGGTTTTAGGTAAGATGACTACACTGGTAATTGATCTGTTATTAAGTAAGCATTTGACATTCTTTTATTAAGTGTAATCCTCATTAAAGTCTAGTGGAAGAGGAGAAAGAGACTCTGTTTCTGATCATCTAACTTCCCATATTATGTTAAAAGGTAGAAAGGAGCAGCTTAGATGAGAGGTGGCCAAGATGGAGGCACTCAGATCCAGGAAAGAGCTAAATACAATGGTGGGGATTTCTACATTTCATATTATTTTCAAACTTCATTAGCACATATTTGTTAAATATAAGGAATAAGTAAACATAATATTAGCAAACTTGGAAGTGACAACTCTACTTTAAGCACTGCTTATGTCAACGGTCTGCTTGGGAAGGGCTGCTGACCAGTACAGCAACCTCTATAGGGTGGAACCCAGAATGCAAAGAAACCAACATACACACAAATCAAGGCAAGAAACAAGTGTGTTGATATTTACAAGGACAGTTACATAAAATACAAACACAGATAACTGAATGTAAGAAAAGGGCCTCTGGATACAGGGAAGAAGCCAGCTCAGGAACACAGATAGGATTATTTGAAACAATTTCTTGTATTTTACATATTTGACTATAGCAGGCATTGAGTTTAGTACGTTCGTATTGTAAGTCAGATTAATTTTTAAAAAAGAACTAGGTCATTTTGTATATAGGAGATTTCCTTGTGGGTTCCATATTTAATTGCCAGTTCATTTTGTCAAGGGTCTAATTGGAAAGGGGTGCTGACTAGTGCAGCAACCTCTACAGGGTGGAATCCAGAATGCAAAGAAACCGACATACACACAAATCATGGCAAAAAATAAGTGTATTAATGTTTACAAGGAAGACAATGAAATAAAATAAAACACAGATAACTGAATGTTGGAGAAGGGACTCTAGATTCAGTGAAGCAGATGAACAGCATCAAGCTCAGGATACATGGAAGCAGCCATCGCAGTGGCTGCTCACTGTTGTAAACCCCACCCCACTACTTTAATTAACTAATTAAAGAATTAACGGGGGGAGGACAAAGTATCCCCCCCGAGTCCATACTCATGCACCAAGAGTAGGGCCCACTAAACTAAACGGGGGACCTAGTGTCCTCCCCCGGCCCCCACCCATGAGCGGCGGATGGGGCCCCAAGATACAATTGGTTAGAGGACCTACTGTCCAATTCCCCCTGGCCCCCACCCATGAGTGGAGCGTGGGGGCCCTTAAATTACAATAGTTGGGACCTATTGTCCACCCAAGGTCCCCACCCATGCGCAACGGATGGGGGCCTTTAAGTTAAAATCAGGTAGGGTCTCTTCAAGTTACAATAGGGGGGAACCTAATGTCCATCCACCAGCCCCACCCATGCACGGTGGGTGGGGGCACTTAAGTTACAATGGGGGGACCTATTGTCCACCCTCCCCCGGCTCCCACCCATGCGCAGCGGGTGGGGGCCCTTAAGTTACAATAGGGCAACCTATTGTCCACCCCTGGCCCCCCACCCATGCACAGTGTGTGGGGGCCCTTAAGATGCAATAGGAGGGGGGACCTATTGTCCACCCCACACCCCTACCCATGCACGGCGGGTGGGGGGCACTTAGGTTACAATAGGAGGAGGGACCTAATGTTCACCCCCCGGCCCCCACCCATGTGTGGCAGGTGGGGACCCAAAAATACAATGGGGGAGAACCTTTTGTCCACCCCCGGCCATGCACGGCGAGTGGGAGGCCTTAACTTACAATGGTGGGTGTGACGAAAGCAACCTCGACACTGGCTTTTGGAGGAGCCTGTTTGCCAGCCTCCTACCCTGTGACTATGGCCCCCATCATAAATCCTGGTAAAAACCACTGTTTGTGCCTTTTGGACTTGTAACAGGTACACTTCAAACTCTCGAAGCGACACTTCAAACTCCCAAAGCAGTTCGTAGTGACACTTCAAACTTCTGAACAACCGCATGAAGCAGAGACCACCCTGGAGCTTGTTAAAACCTATTAACAACTTGGAACGTTTCTCACTGCAGTGTTCTAATTGTTTGTCTGGGTGGCCACAATTCCTATGGACAACCATCTTGTCAGCATGAACGCAGGCAGCGGTGTTTGGGCATGAATCTGGTGGAACTAAAATCGGATACAGAAACTCCCTAACACCGCTAGACTTCCATGATTGCCTGTGTTCTATTCAACTTAGAAGGGCACTGTTTGGTAAGATCATTTGTCTGGATGAGGGGAACAAGCTTCAGGGTAAGACTATTGGCTCTGTTTGGTAGTTTGTTTGTTTCAAACTACCAAACTAGAACGACCACAAGCCCTGATTCTCTGGAACTGTTTTGGGCATGGGAGTCAAATAAATGACTTCCATAGAATTCCTGAACCCCTGAACTGATCTGGGTGATTTTTGGATATGTTGGTCACCCAGATCAGGGCTATTAGGGGATGTAATATTTGTGGGGATATTATGTGTTTTTGGGGTACTTTTGTTTTTTTTTCTGCCTGGAGATAATTGGGGTAAAACTGTATCTGACTCAATTATCTCACAGGCAGAGTGGAGGGATTGTGTGCTGTGTGTGGAAGTGTTGTGCCTTGTAACCTTATTGTTATTGGTCTGTGACATTGTGGGCTGGGGGGGAGACAATGAGTCCCCCCATTGTAACTTTAATGCCCCCACCCACCATGCATGGCTTGGGGTGTGCGGATGGACAGTAGGTCCCCCCCTTTTGTAACTTAAGGTCACTCACCCGCTATACATGGATGGCGGCCGCGGGTGGACGGTAGGTCCTGCGCCCCATTGTATCTTGGGTCTCCCACCCACCGCTCATGGGTGAGGGCTGAGAGAGGACACAAGGTCCCCTGTTTAGTTTAGTGACCCCCACTCTTGGTGCACAAGTGGGGTTTCGGGGGGACTTTGTCCCCCGTTAATTATATTTATAGGTGCCCCACTAAGTAGTGGGGGGTGTTTTTACAACAGTGAGCAGCCACTGAAACAGCCAGAAGAATGTGATAATTGTGGGAAAATTGCTTTGACCACAGGAAATGGAGCGAACCTAGCTCCTCCCCTGTGTCAAAGATGGTCAAGCCTAGGAAAAATACATATGACAAAATAGTCCCTACTTTGTCTTATGTTTTAAAGAAAACTAGAGCAGACAGGAAGAAATTAAGAAAACAAAACAATACTATCACCACAATCACATGTGTATAGTGTGAAATAAGTATGCAATATACATATAAGGTAAATCAAGTGGACAGCCTCCCAAAGATCACTTCCCAGGTAGTGATCTTTAGACCAGAATACAAGCAAAACACATATTGGATACGGATGTGGAATCTAAAAAGAACATAGACAAAAGATAGTGTAATACAATTTTAACAAATAATGTGCGCTGGACAAAAATGCACTCACAAGATGTAGACATATGCCCTCAAAGGATGCCTCCCCCAATGTAATTGGGGGGGAAAGGATCCCTCTCCGCTGTCTGCAGGATAGCAGGAAATCCGGACTCCGGATGGTAGTATAAAATAATGTATTTTATTATAAATCAAATAAAATTGGTAAAACAGCAGTAGTTGTGGTCTTAGGCGTTTCGTTTCACACTTGGAACTTCCTCAGAGACCATAAAATCTAAGTAAATTACAGATGGTTATACAAATAAAACAGCCTAACAATTCCCACCCCAGTGTCCCTTTAAATAGAGCTAATCCCTGAGTTCATTGATGGTTCAGAAGGCATTGTTTCTCCTCTGTGGTCCTACTGGTTCCCTTCTTGCACTGGATCACCTGTAGCTCTTCAAAGAATTAACTCCCATGTCTCGGCTGGTAATTAGACATCTGCCGGAAACCGGAAACGGAAGTGAATTCCACTGAACACTTCCGCGTTCCATTCACTGAGTGATGTAAGCCACAGAGATCAAGACAGCTGTATATGTGCCATAGAGTTCACAGATGTAGTGTGCGACCTCTAGTGGTCGCCAAAGATATTGCAAGGTTTAACAATGGTATTAATAAAACGAAACAGCAAGTATTTGATCTGCTAAAGAGAAGGGTTGTTAATACCATGGATAAATAAATAATTATTTTTCTTTTATTAAGTATATCTCTAGTTTTGTTTTTTTGTTTTTTTGACATCATTTAATCAAAGATTAATTCTTTAAAGTGACAGTGACTATATTAAAGTGAATATGTGTAATAATTGATGAATGTCAATTGTTCTTTCTCATGTTTTAAACAATAATTATTGAAATAAATTAACATAATCTAATGTAACCACAGACAGTGGTGTATCTTGGTTTTGTGCTGCCCTAGGCAGGACAAAACTCAGACATCCCGCCACCCCCACCCAACCCTTCCCCCCTGCCCCGCCTTCTAAATACACACACACACACACATATTCACTGACAGATATGCATACACTAGCTAACAGACACACTCACCCTAACAGACACACACACTCACTAACACACACACAGTCAGACACACACAAACACACTAACAGACACACACACACACAGTAACAGAACTGTCTGTATATGGATTACATTTATTTTTTCTCCATTCGTCTGTTTGTTCGGTTTATTTCCCTGCCTGTACAGTCCCTATGTGTTCCCCTGTTAAACTACCGAAAGCCGCACGCATGGTTACACATAGCCGCCACCCGGTGGCAGTGTTATGGAGCTCCCCGGACGGCCAGCAGTGCTCAGCCCAGAATCAGTGCACTAAAAGCGGATACTTTTACGTGCAGGCACCGCTGAGCCTCCAGCCTTCCCTGCTTCTATTTAGGTCGTTTAAACGAAGGCTGGATTGATCAGGACTTTACTTAAAGGACCACTCTAGGCACCCAGACCACTTCTGCTTAATGAAGTGGTCTGGGTGCCAGGTCCCTCTACGATTAACCCATTTTTTTTTTATAAACATAGCAGTTTCAGAGAAACTGCTATGTTTATAAATGTGTTAATCTATCCTCCAAATCCTCTAGCGGCTGTCTCATTGACAGCCGCTAGAGGCACTTGCGTGATTCTCACTGTGAAAATCACAGTGAGAAGACACCAGCGTCCATAGGAAAGCATTATGAATGCTTTCCTATGAGACCGGCTGAATGCGCGCGCAGCTCTTGCCGCGCGTGCGCATTCAGCCGAATGGGAGGATCGGAGGCGGAAAGGAGGAGGAGAGTTCCCTGCCCGGCGCTGGAAAAAAGGTAAGTTTTACCCCTTTCTCTACCCAGAGGGCACCCTCAGGGCACTATAGTGCCAGGAAAACGAGTATGTGTTCCTGGCACTATAGTGGTCCTTTAAGTGAATGTTTTAACCCAGATAGCTATGCCATGGAGTCTATTCGTGTAATTAAAGACTTTGGCTCCATGGCAATTGAACTGTATGTGTGTGATCTGAGCGCTATTCGGATGTTATGTGCGCTCAGATCTAAGCTATCTGGGGATATGTGACATGTATGGGGTTGGTGTAGTAAATGTAATATTATATGTTTTAATGTATTTTACTGTCTCTGTGTCCCCACGTGTATAATGGTGATTTGCCTCTGTCCTGGGAGATAATTGGATTACTTCCCAATTATCTCCAGGATAAAGGGAGGGAAATTAGGATGCATTGTGGGGATGTTTTACTTCTGTGTGTCTGAATGTAATACATGTCTGTCTGTGTTACAGTCTTCCATCTGGTCCCCTAGGAGAGTGTCCACCAGGTGGGAGACCTGCATAAATACCGGGTAGGTAGCCCTCAATAGACCAGAATCCTGTTTTACCCTCAGTACGTAGCTTGGTCTCGTGATTGAGGGGATTTACTGTACGCGGTTAGAGACTGATTGCTGGGAATGTAAGCCGCTTGGATGCTGTGTGTGTTCGTCTGTTAGCAGCTATTCGTGAGATTATCGTTCGGGAGTTTGGAGTACTACTGGGTATACTGTTCGGGAGTTTGGAGCATTCCCTGGTTCCAGTTCGGGAGTTGGGGTTCTACAGTAGCTGTACCTATACCTCCACAAAAAGGGAAACTCTACTAAACGGCGGTTTAACCCCTTTATGCCGGGAGAGCCGCAACACACACACACACAGTCAGACACACACACACACACGAAGTCAGACACACACACACACACTAACAGACACACACACTAACAGACACACACTAACAGACACACACACTAACAGACACACACACACACTAACAGGCACACACAGTCAGACACACACACTAACAGACACACCCACACTAACAGACACACACTCACTAACAGACACACACTCACTCACATTAACACACTCACTTTTTTTTTAATTTAACCCCCCCAGCCTCCTTACCTTTGGGAATGCTGGGGGGGAGGGGAGGTTCTCCCATTCACTGAGGGTCCACTGGCTGCTGATCGGTTGGGCGGGCGGCGCTGGCGAGGAAGCACTTTCCCCTGAGCTCTCTGTTCAGCTCCCTCGCGCGCCGCCCACAGAGTGATGCTGGGAGCCGGAATATGTTGTCATATTCCGGCTCCCAGCATCACTCTGCAGGCGGCGCACGAGGGAGCTGAGCAGAGAGCTATGGGGAAAGTGCTCCCTCGCCAGCGCCGCCTGCTCGATCGCCTGCCTGGACCGTTAGCCACAAGGCATTTTTTTGCCGCCCCCTGGAAAATGCCGCCCAAGGCAAATGCCTTGTTTGCCTCGCGGCTAAAATGTCCCTGACCACAGATACCTATTTTTATAATACATGACAGTCGTGAAATAGCAAATAATTACATTTGATGTCCCTAATTTAAAGATAGACCAAAACTATTTATATTTCTATTTTTCTTTTTTCCAGATATGTTAAGGTGAATAGGTACATTAAACCATAAATACCTGATATTTCAATTACATTCAAAATAGCTACACAATTATATATTATAGTAGTGAGCATGTATGAAAACAATACAGTACATCAATTTAATCTAATCTAATCAGTATTTTGAATATAATTGAAATATTAGGTACTGCATTTATGGTTTAATGTACCTATTCACCTTAATATATCTGGTGTTACTCTTAATACATAATTATATGATTAAAACCATTGTAGCAAAAGAAAAATAGAAATATAAATTGTTTTGGTCTATCTTCATTAGGGACATCAAATGTAATTAGCTGCTATTTCACGACTGGGTACATAGTCATGTATTTTAAAAATAGGTATCTGTGGTTACATTAGATTATGTTAATTTATTTCAATAATTATAGTTTAGAACATGAGAAAGAACAAGTGACATTCATCAATTATTACACATATTCACTTTAATATAGTCACTGTCACTTTAAAGAATTAATCTTTGATTAAATGATGTCAAAAAAACAAAAAAGAAAACTAGAGATATACTTAATAAAAGAAAAATAATGATTTATTTATCCATGGTATTAACAACCCTTCTCTTTAGCAGATCAAATACTTGCTGTTTCGTTTTATTAATACCATTGTTAAATCTTGCAATATCTATGGCGACCACTAGAGGTCGCACACTACATCTGTGAACTCTATAGCACATTTAAAGCCATCTTGATTCCTGTGGCTCACATCATTCAGCGAATGGAACGCAGAAGTGTTCAATGGACAGTACTTCCGGTTCCAGTTTTCAGCAGATGTCTAATTACCAGCCGAGACATGTGAGATAATTCTTTGAAGATCTACAGGTGATCCAGTGCAGGATGGGAACCAGTAGGACCACAGAGGAGAAACAACACCCCTTGAACAACCAATGAACTCAGGGATAAGCCCTATTTAAAGGGATTTGTATAACTATCTGTAATTTACTTTGATTTTATGGTCTCTGAGGAAGTTCCTAGTGTGGGACGAAACACGTAAGACCACAACTACTGCTGTTTTATCAATTTTATTTTATTTATAATAAAAGCCGCTATTTTATACTACCATCAAGAGTCCTGATTTCCTGCTATCCTGAGGAGAGGGATCCATAGCCCCCTAATTACATCAGGGTAGGCACCCTTTTAGCGCATAATACGTCTACATTTTGTGAGGGCATTTTTCTACAGCACACATTATTTGTTAAAATTGTATTACACTATGTTTTGTCTATGTTCTCTTTAGATTCCACAGCCATATCCCATATGTGTTTTGCTTGTATTCAGGAAGAAATAAAGAACAGATCCTGAGAGAGGAAGAGAAGAGGAAGCGATTGAGGAAAGGTAATTTTTTGACTACCTAATTTGAAAATGTTTGCTATAATTTTTCAACTTCCCTAACTGAATCAATATATTCTGTTTCCTTTTACAGACAGACAGACAGAGATAGATAGATAGAGGAATTATGTACCATTGTAGAAGTAGTTAGTGGAAACAATAGTATTGTGATAACTTTTTTTTTTTTAAACTGCCTACAGGGAATTATAGCTTGATTTATCATACTAATCTGTTACAGAAATTGGCCTATTAATTTACATCTTTATTAAAGAATTAGCACAGCCTTTGCTTTGAAGTTTAATTACTCGTCTAAATGTTTGATGGAAATCATCAATCTTCTCTGTTGTTCAGAGATAGAGCTATGTGTTTTTCCCCTGATTGTGTTAGTCTACAAGAAATTACACTGTATTGTAATGTTTCTTTTAAAATAGGCACAACATGAATGCAAATCAAAATGTTTCTGAAATAATGAAACAAAGCATATTTCAGTAATCTGAGGACACATTTTAATCTGTACCACGGATGTAAATTTATGTTTCTTTATTTCAAATAAAAAATGACATGATCCTAAAACAAAACAATTAATTTTCTCAAATAAAGAAAATGTTACATATATTGTTATATTTTTTTATATTATATAATGTATACTTCTTTTAAAATTACACTTACCTATGAGTCCACAAGTTAGACCTGAAGAAAAGGCTGACAAGACCGATGGGATTCTAAAGAATATTCTTACTTGAGCACAGAAAAAAAACACCTTGTATGATGGGATTGGGTTGTTTTTTTCTGGCTCATGATCCATCCACAGTGTTCAAAATGTTCAAAATACTCTTGCTATTTGACTGGGTTACATCTCATTCAATTGTCAAATGAATGATATGTCATTCAGATTATGGTAAGTATGTATACCTCCTTTCCTCAGCTGAGCAATAAGAGTTACCAGAATTTTTAATGAATGCCCATGGTGCCATATTCAGAGGTGTAACTAGAAACCACGGGCCCTAGTGCAAAAATTTCCCTGCCCCCCTTAAATGTACCCATGCACACAGATACACATGCAGACACACAAATACACACATATACAGAGACACACACAGACACACATACATACAGACACATACACACACACAGAGACACACATGCAGACACAGACAGACACACATACATACAGACACGCAGACAGACATACACATACATACATACAGACAGGATATAGATCCAATTTGATCTTTGTTATATTCAGGGGAACCCAAATTGTATCAAGTGCACTTGGAGAAGCGTAAATAAGACACCAGACAGGTGTTGGTTATCAAAATAAGCCTCTGACCTTTATTTTATCCGTTTGAGCTTTTATACATTAAAAAGTAAGTGTTTACGTGCAAATACTCATAAAACAATAGTAGGAAGGGAGTGAACGGATGAAGGGAATACAGATGAGACATAGGGATAAACATCATGTACATATAACAGATAAGTTCCAGGAAAGAGAAGAAACAGACTGATTTAGGAGAGAAAGCTCAGGTGGGGGCTATCTGCTCCCGGAACTAGACATATATGGTCTTATGTGTCGTCTTAAGCATTAAGCATTTCCTGAGTCCAAGTTAGGCAATTTTAATATAGGCTATCTCAGTGTTTCCCAACCCAGTCCTCAAGGCACACCTACCAGTCCAGGATTTAGGGATTACCCAGTTGTGTCTAAGGTGTTTTTACAAAGAAGAAAAAAAACACCTTAGACACAACTGGGTAATCCCTAAATCCTGGACTGGTAGGTGTGCCTTGAGGACTGGGTTGGGAAACACTGGGCTATCTAATATGACACCTATAAGCTTGAACCTTGGAATCAAGGTAAATTCTTTCACAATACACATACATATAGACAGACATACACACACAGACATAAAGACACACAGACAGGCATACACATACATACAGACACACACACAGAAAGACATACACAGAAATACATATACATACAGACAAACATACAGACATACATGCAGACAGAGACACACATACATACAGAGATTCATACAGACACACATACCTTTCCCTGGGGTTCAGTGGCTCAGCCTAATGGGAGTCAGAGTTTCCACTCTGACTCCCTCCTCTCCTTCCTCCTGCGTGGCTCCCGGTGGTTGCTGGGAGGAAGTGACCTGGGCAGTCACTTCCTCCCAGCCTCTGACCTCATCAGAGGTGGCCCAGTCGCTCTGTTAAAGCACTGACCGAGCCCCCAGGAAATACATAGCATCGGGTGGCCATAACAGCATGGGCCACTCGATGGACCCCTGAACGTGCGCCCCTGGTGGTTACACCGCGCCGGCCGGGGCCGCATTACTTAGTCGTCGGAACTACTGTGGTCGCAGGGGCCTGCAGGGAAGATGGGCCCCCTGGAGTGACGGGCCCGGTCACAGCTGCGACCCCTGCGACCGCGGTAGTTTTGCCACTGGCCATATTCCATCCAAAGGGCATGCATCTGAATTCTTAATGATGGTTAAAGACACAGAATCTTAAGAATCTAATGTGGTTTTTCCTTGTGAGAATATTATTGCAGGTTTCCCTTATGCCAATCAAGGTTATCCATTCTCCTTTTATTTGCCTGGTAGGATCGACATCAGGAACTCCATCTTAAACTGTCACGATTCGGGGAACCCAACACGCTGGCACACACACACACACACACACAAAAGGTGCCGTACCGGACCTTAGAGTGGCCGGGCTAAGCACACACAGAATAGTCAGGAGACAAGCCGAGTAAGGGGAACCAGAAGACAGAATAACGTGAAACAAGCCGAGGTCAAAGGGTAGGAGAAAGTCACATAAACAAGCCAGAGAATACATAACCAGAAGCACAAGGTAAGTAGCAATACTAGAAAGCAAAGACCACAACAGGGCAGGGAGGAACAGGAAAGGTAAGTATTTAAACCATAAGGTTAATTCTGATTGGATAATTTCCAATCAGAATTAACAATCACACGTGGGAGATATCTGGACCTCCCACTGTGATTAAGGCACTGTGCCTTTAATGCCGGGTCAGGTGACTGACCCCGGCGTGTATAAACCTGGGCGGTCTCCCAGCGTGCAGCGTCATGTATGCTGCCGCTGGGGGACGTGGAGGAAACGGCAGGCGGCATCCGAGGCTGGAAGGATGCCGCTCGCCGGACCCACGAGGAGGAGGGGACCGCGGACGGCTGGAGGGTGAGTACCGCGAGCGGAGTGCAGCCTCCCCTCGCAGCCGCCCGCGGGATCCCGACATTAACTGCCTTTGAACAAAGCATTTGTTTAAATTTTTTAAGTCCAGAACTTGTGTGCACGTGCCATTTGCCTTCTGGGCTAAAAAAATCCTGGAATAAACTGCCATTGTTGTTTCTTTTCTTGGGACCACTGAGTGGTCCATGCTCTGAGAAGATTTTGGTGATTTCTACAAAAGCTTCAGAAATATATTTGTTTCCCAGGTTAATAGCCTTTACAATTGTATTGAGGTTTGGATGAGAGCTGCTGCTATTAATAGCTTCTTCAATCTTCTTATAACTGAGATTACTCTAGAAAAGGAGTTGAGGGCTACAGCTGCATGAATGGTGGAAACCAATACTTGTGCTCAGTGTGGCTGCTCTGTCAACTGGTAGAGTTGTACAAATGAGTATAATGGCCTCATTTTACCATGGAGTGAAATCTGTCTCTCTGGTTTGACTTGCTAGTGCTAGTTTCTTTATGTCAGCTCTTCACAATATAAATCCACTGTTTGGAATTTTTACTTTCCTGACGAAATTCTAGTGTATTCCTGATCATGGTGATCAATAGCTCTACTGCAACTGCATGTCTATCCATGGATTATTGGGCTATGGCTTTTCCTACTTCACCTTCTGAAGACATTTCTTCCTGATCAGATAGCTACTCATACCTGGCTGAAGGGCCTTTCTGCAAATCTGATGATGACTCCAGTATGTATTGCCTCTTCTTTTAAAATTTCAATGTTGATGTTGCCTCTTTCATACCTTCAATGATTGTCCATGCAAAGAATGGCATTTGGATAAAACAGAAAATAATAATAGGAAGAAACAAATAGAAACCAAGGGCTTAGGCACTAAGAAACTGACTTAAGGATGCTGAAAACTCTGATTTGTCGCAAAAAATGGGTTCCTCACCTTAACAAACTTTAGATCAGTGTTTTCTGTTTTGGATTGCCCTTCTACATGACAATTTGCCTCCTAAATCATAGTAATGCAAGTTGATATTGAGCTACTGGGGACTTAGTTACAGTACGTAATCATACAATGTATAAGCCTGTAATAATGCCACTATAGCCAATTTTTGTCAGGTCCTATCCTAGCAACCTAATGCCTACCAAAAATGTGGCACATTGGTGTTGTTGCAGGCTTTTTCAATGTACAATCATATACTGTAACTAAATCCCCATTTTTTTGCCTATGTCAGGTGTTTTTAAAACAGCTAATAATTTATATAAGCTTTGAAGTTGCTGTTTAGTAAGTGAGAGCACTGCATTTTGTATGTTGTCTTGATTGACCCCAGCTGCACCCTCATAGTGTGTGTGTGTATGTTCAAGTGAGTGACCCCCTTTTGGTTCCATATACACACACATATAAATATATGCAGGGTGACTAGATCCACCATCTTTACAGGGACACATATAAGTATATATATTTATAAAAACACATGAAAGAGGTTGCCCTGCAGTGTGTATAATGCATATTCTGCTTTATTACCTACTGCCTAATTTCTTAATTTCAGTATTCTTTTTTTACATTTACAATTCATCTTTTTTGAGTATTTTAAATTGTATAAATAAATGTTCAGTCAAATTCACATCTTACAGTTAAGTGCGTATATTCAGAATAGTCTACAATTATTTATAAAATCATATAGAATTCAATCAGTATATATTGACAAATATAATCTTACAACAACAAAAAAACTAAAAATTTGGACGGACACAGGGTCTATTTAGAGCACAAATAATGCCAATAATATATCAAGGCTCTGAAAAAGGGGACAATCATTCACAGGGCAGGTTAATTCAATAGATCACTGGTCTGGCCTGAAACTGTATTTATATAGAGTTTTTATATATATATGAAATTGTATTTATATAGAGTCTTTATATCATTATTAAAGTATAATTTTCCTGCCTCTCTCTGAAAATTTATTAGAGTTTTTATTTCGATCCCTGTTGGAGTGGTTGTATTTCTCCAATGTCTAGCTAAACATATTTTCGCTGCACCCAAAATGTTTACACATAGATACCTATTGTATTTTGTTGTAACAGGTAAATCTATGAAACAGGAAAGCTTGTGGCGTAAGGCTATATTCCAATGAGAAGAGGGTTATCAGTTGTTCTTCAACAGATTTTTTGATAGGAGCCAGTCTCGGACATTCCCACCAAATGTGAATTTGTGTGCCTGGATAGTTTTGGCAACGCCAACAAAAATGATCTAAATTTGTATTAAACTTTGCATGGCACGTAGGAACCATATACCATTTCTGTATTTATTTAAGATAGTTCTCTTGTTTAGAATTTTACCAATTATAGCAATTGTTTTACAATTAAGTTGTGTAGTATGAAGAATATCTATTAATTCTGGATGACTTGCTAGATCTGAAGTAAGAAAATGTTTAATCCTAATATATTTAAATATTTCTCATGATGGGAGAGCATACCCTAAAGTTGGAAATAGATCTTAAGGATACCTGATCATAAAGATCTGAAATTATTTTTATATTGTAATTTTGCAATTGTGGAATATCTAGATTTAGCTCTAGTATTAGTATTTACAGTTTGTCCCTTTTCAATTCTCTTTCTAAATCTAAAAACCAGGTCATCAATACCGATATTATTTGATTCAATATTTTGAGTTGTCTAAAATGTTCATCCAGAGGTAAAAATAGGGATCTATCCCTTTACATTTACTCATTTCTAGATTATACCATCTAAGATTTTTATTTCTTTTAATGTTTAAAATAAATAGATGGGAGAGCATACATGTTTCATGATTTTTTTGTAGATCTGGATATCCCAGTCCTCCTGAGAATATAACCAGGTACTCTTGGTTTTTTAGCATTCCACACATATGAAGACAAGAGAATTTCCATTTCTTTTATTATATTAGATGGAACTGGGATCGGAATAGATTTATACAACTATACAATTTTTGAAACCAAATATGATTTAAGAATGTTTACTCATCTGAGCCAAGAGATCTCTAAGCCTCTGCACCTATCTACTGTCTCCCTAAGATCTATCATCAAATCCATGTAGTTTTTATACCTCATAAACTTTGAATCTGAGCAGAGTTTAATTCCTAAATATTGTATTTCTTTGTTAGACCAATTTAATGTTTCATACCTTTCTCTTAAAGATAAATAAATGAGAAATATAAAAAGACATAGAGTTTTTAATAAAACTAAGTTTATAATTTGAAAATAGACTAAATGTCTGTAATATCCTAAGAACTTCTGGAAAAGAACGTGCCGGAGAAGATATCGTTAGAAGAATTTTTATCTGCATAAAGGGAAAACAGGTGGTCCTGTTGTCCAACCATTATTCCTTTAATTGTAGCTGTCCTTCTTAATAGGGCCACCAAAGTTTCCACTGTAAGAACATAAAGGAGGGGGGCTAGCGGACAACCCCGACGGGTGCGATTTCGAATCTTCAAGTTCAAAGAATTAAAGAAAGGGCCAGTGATTCTTGCAGTGGGAAGCGTGTAAGGTGCCATAGTCCTGTCAGCAAATGGGCCTGTAAGACCAAACACCTGCAGAGTCTGAGCCATAAATCTCCAATTTACCCTATCAAACGCCTTTTCGGTGTCTAAGGCCCTAATGATAGATGAGGTTTTCTTGTGGTGGATTTCATCTATGATGTTAATAACTCTGCTGGTGTTATTGTTCCCTGATCTGTCTACTACAAAGCCCACTTGATCAGGATGCATCAAATCCTAGATGACTAAGTTTAATCTCTGTGCCAGGATTTCAGAATATATTTTTGTCTATATTAATTAATGAAATTGGTCTATAATAAGTTTCCTTAGTAGGGTCTTTGCCTGGTTTTTAAATAGGTGAAATAGTAGCTTCGAGCATTGCAGAATTCTTAATTGCCTAATTTCTTATTCTAATACACCTTCATCTGAATTCTACATACTACAGGGCAACTATATATATATATATATATATATATATATATATACACACACATACATAAATGCAGGGGTGCACTCACAGGTCTTAGAAAGAATGACAACTAATTTATTGAAGTAAAAAAATTCTTCATTACATCTGTGAAAAAAATCTTTTATTACATCTGTGAAAAAAAATCAACGTTTCGACCCCTAAGGGTCTTTCTCAAGACCCTTAGGGGTCGAAACGTTGATTTTTTTCACAGATGTAATGAAGATTTTTTTCACTTCAATAAATTAGTTGTCATTCTTTCTTAGACCTGTGAGTGCACCCCTGCCTTTATGTATATATATTTGTAATGCGGGTAGCACCTAGGCAATTTTGCTTTTGCTTTTTTTGAGAGTGCCAAGCTGTTTCTGATTTTGTGTGTGTATATATATATATATATATATATATATATATATATATACACACACATTATGAAACAATATAATACATATGGAATATTGTGTCTATTTCTAAAATTGTCATTAATTATTCTATTAATTATAGAGTAATTGACTACATTAATGTTTTTGCAAGTCTGTTTAACAACATGTATTTTGTTTTATTTCTACATGATATCCAAGAAGAAACCATCACATTTTATTCATCTGGATGGAGATGCAAATATCTTGATAAAAACAGTATTGTAATATCACCTGCTTTATATCTCAAGTCAATCGCATCCCATAGTAAGGCAAATCAGCATTTTCCTTCCAGCCATATAGTTGACCTTAATTTGAATGGAATCTCCAGCAAACAAACGGAAGGCAAATGTAAAGTATCCACTGTGTCTTCAGAACCTTCTACAGTAAAATGTACAACAATGAATAAAGATAAAATTAATGGAACGGAGAATGGTAGAATAAAGAGACTCATTAGCATTATGGAGAATAATACACCCTGTAGAGATAAGGAAGTAAGACCCGAAAAGAAGACTGACATACCAAAAGACCAATATGATTCTAAAGAAAATGTTGGTAAAGACATTGTTTCCCGTTTGTGTGCTGTGCACATCAATAAAAAAAATTGTTGTCTTGGGGATGTTAAACGTGAGGATAAAAGTGCTGATTTGATTGAAAATTATAAAGATGCAATAGCAAAACTAAAACACCAAAAAACATGGCAACCATCACCAAATTCTTCTGAAAGTCTGGTGAAAGCTTCCTTCCATGGTCATATTCAGAAGTGCATCTTACAACTTCATAATTCAAATACGAAACAACTGACCAATCCCATTACATGTGGACTCAAAAGCTCCATTATTGAAAGAAACAGTGGTGGTAAGAAATGTTTTGAAGGAGAGAATCCATGTTTAAATTCAGAACATAGTCAGACGCATATTGCCACCAGCCCACAAACTTCAGTGACCAGAACATGCAAAGCAGAAAAGGGGAAATTTGAGTGGAGTCAGACCACACAAGAATTGTCAAAGGTGGGTATAAGTTGTTGAAATAATAAGTGGTTTGTGCTTGTGTATATGTTAAACAATAAACTCCTCACACATTTTTTCAAGTTAGTGCATTCAAATTCATGTCCATGTGTGCCTTTCTGTCCATCTGTCCGTATGTCTGTCTGTCTGTCTATCTATCTTTCCATAAACTCAAAAGTCAACTAACAGTAATACCATATGGAAATACATGGAGATTTTATGTCAGCCCAAAGCTCTGAAATTATAATTAAAATGTAATTCTCATGTTGCAACATTCATGCTATTTAAAAAAAAAAATGTACCATATTAATATCTAAAAATGGTGGTATAATTCATGAATTATAACTAACATAAGAAGGTAAATGACAACATTGAATACATTTAGAGTAGGAGAATTTGGTGTCTAATTGCATGTTATAGGATTAATTATTTCTAAAACTTTGGCTTATTAACCTTACATAGCTGCCACACATATTTTTTGTAATAATTTAATTAAGCATTTAAATTTCAGGCCACAAGGAATTAAACTACACTATGATTACTTTAGGTATTCATTTGTGATTTAACTTTGAATTATATAAAATTGTTAAGCATCAAATACAATAATAATAATACATATACAAATAATAATATTAAAAAAAAAAACAATTTTCATGTACATTTTCTTTTTCCAAATAACGCACACAATATGATTACTTGTATACTGATGTAAATTATAATTCAGAACAAGGAATTATGATTATTCTCCTGGGAAAGTTGTAAATTAGGTAAGTAAATTACTATACCCAAATATATTCTTTGTGTACAGAGTTATATTTATGTGGAACATGGTTATTCAGATGCCTCTAATAAAAGAGAGAAAAGAGACAGCAGATTAAATAGATGCAGTGTTTTCACATGTTTTATGCAGATTGGATTCCTTATTGTGCTCCTGTGTGAATGCATGCAGACTATAAATACTAAATCTAATGCCAATTCCAACACATTGCAAATGTTTCTTGATATTTTCCCAGTTGGTCTGACAAATGTTACCTAGATTTCATATGGTCTATTCTGCATATGCATATGTGGTCTATAATGTGAAATGCTTGATCAACACATCTATTATTAAAATTTTATTTTTTTTATTCTATTCTAAAAAAATATTACTGCAAATGTAATGTTTGACATGCTGTTTATTGAAGTCATGCACATAGATGTATCTTGTTAGAAAATACAAGCCAAGTCCCCTGTACAGCCACGGAACAATACATTTTCCTCATAGTATTCTATGACATTGAATTCATCTAACTATCTTAGGACAAATGATGGTCAAGATCATTTAAAAATTTGAATTTCCATGATGACTTAGGTACTGGAAAGATGTGGTTGTCAAGATGACAAAGAATATTAAAGGGACACTCTAAGCAACAAAACCAGAACATCTTAATATATTGGTTTGAGCATCTTTGCAGTCCCTTTTCTTCAGTAATGTAAAACATTGCCGTTTCTGAGAAATTTAAATGTTTGCATTTGGCTGAGGAAATGATTATAGTGGCTGTCAAACTGAGGCACTTTCTGCTTAATGCCATCAATTTTGGAGGCCTTTGTGTTCAGAGTCATTGCACAAAGCATTATGATGTAGAATGTGGCTACATTGAGAAGTATTAGAGAGAGTCCTTCTCTATGAGACACATTTAAATGGTGGAGCATGCCAGCTGCTGTGCATGCTCAGTAGCTTCTCTGGTAAAAGCATCTTATTGGATTAGGGATAATCATGATTGATAGAAGGCTAATTAGTAGCTGCATTAAGACTATCTGCCTCTTACAGATAAACTTAATAGCTTCTTCTTTTCATTTTTTTTCACACAAATAGGAGACCTTGAATCTAAAATACATTTATTTATTTTTAACATTACAATGATCATTTAATTTTCTAAAAGGGTTGAGTTAGCCAGTACCCACTAATTTCCAAGTTGGCCTTGTGGACTTCTGTTTGCAAACTTAATTTTGGTAAAGGTTTGGCTGTTATTGCAAATTTATTTTCACTTGGTCACAATCCAAAAATGTCTGAATCATTTTCTGCCAACAATACCACCAGAGTTTAATCACATGATCGAACATTGGAAAATGTATTTCTGGTCTTCTCTGTTCCATGACATTGGATTGACAACTAATCTAATACGCTTTCATCCTGTGCATTTTGAGAGCCATGGATAGCACTTTAAAAACACCCACCTACAAAAAGCCATTTTAGATGCATGCGGGAATGGTATTGCCCATCCACATAACTGTTATTATAACTTGATAACTTTTAAGATACATGTAATACCAAAGCAAGCATTCGTGAAATGCATTGGAAAGCTGTGAATACAAACAAGCTAACATTGTTAGTTGCACATTTATATTCCTTTGTAAAAACTAAAAACTTATACTAAGTAAGCTAACAAATCTTAGCCCTAGATTTACAGGGAGTGCAGAATTATTAGGCAAATTAGTATTTTGACCACATCATCCTCTTTATGCATGTTGTCTTACTCCAAGCTGTATAGGTTTGAAAGCCTACTACCAATTAAGCATATTAGGTGATGTGCATCTCTGTAATGAGAAGGGGTGTGGTCTAATGACATCAACACCCTATATCAGGTGTGCATAATTATTAGGCAACTTCCTTTCCTTTGGCAAAATGGGTCAAAAGAAGGACTTGACAGGCTCAGAAAAGTCAAAAATAGTGAGATATCTTGCAGAGGGATGCAGCACTCTTAAAATTGCAAAGCTTCTGAAGCGTGATCATCGAACAATCAAGCGTTTCATTCAAAATAGTCAACAGGGTCGCAAGAAGCGTGTGGAAAAACCAAGGCGCAAAATAACTGCCCATGAACTGAGAAAAGTCAAGCGTGCAGCTGCCACGATGCCACTTGCCACCAGTTTGGCCATATTTCAGAGCTGCAACATCACTGGAGTGCCCAAAAGCACAAGGTGTGCAATACTCAGAGACATGGCCAAGGTAAGAAAGGCTGAAAGACGACCACCACTGAACAAGACACACAAGCTGAAACGTCAAGACTGGGCCAAGAAATATCTCAAGACTGATTTTTCTAAGGTTTTATGGACTGATGAAATGAGAGTGAGTCTTGATGGGCCAGATGGATGGGCCCGTGGCTGGATTGGTAAAGGGCAGAGAGCTCCAGTCCGACTCAGATGCCAGCAAGGTGGAGGTGGAGTACTGGTTTGGGCTGGTATCATCAAAGATGAGCTTGTGGGGCCTTTTCGGGTTGAGGATGGAGTCAAGCTCAACTCCCAGTCCTACTGCCAGTTCCTGGAAGACACCTTCTTCAAGCAGTGGTACAGGAAGAAGTCTGCATCCTTCAAGAAAAACATGATTTTCATGCAGGACAATGCTCCATCACACGCGTCCAAGTACTCCACAGCATGGCTGGCAAGAAAGGGTATAAAAGAAGAAAATCTAATGACATGGCCTCCTTGTTCACCTGAACTGAACCCCATTGAGAACCTGTGGTCCATCATCAAATGTGAGATTTACAAGGAGGGAAAACAGTACATCTCTCTGAACAGTGTCTGGGAGGCTGTGGTTGCTGCTGCACGCAATGTTGATGGTGAACAGATCAAAACACTGACAAAATCCATGGATGGCAGGCTTTTGAGTGTCCTTGCAAAGAAAGGTGGCTATATTGGTCACTGATTTGTTTTTGTTTTGTTTTTGAATGTCAGAAATGTATATTTGTGAATGTTGAGATGTTATATTGGTTTCACTGGTAATAATAAATAATTGAAATGGGTATATATTTGTTTTTTGTTAAGTTGCCTAATAATTATGCACAGTAATAGTCACCTGCACACACAGATATCCCCCTAACATAGCTAAAACTAAAAACAAACTAAAAACTACTTCCAAAAATATTCAGCTTTGATATTAATGAGTTTTTTGGGTTCATTGAGAACATGGTTGTTGTTCAATAATAAAATTAATCCTCAAAAATACAACTTGCCTAATAATTCTGCACTCCCTGTATAAATATAGTTAATTATCCCCCAGGTATCAGCCCGCACTCAGACCCAAGGTCTTTTAATCTCAGTTAATTGGTCTTTTCATTCAACCTTATTCTGTTAGGTGCCAAGGTATCTTTCCCACAGCTCATGTGCCGTAACCCACCCTAAATGACACATACTCCACTGTTGTCATCTGTGGGTCAAAGTCTGCTCATGAAGTAATTAATTTTCACTTGCTGTAGCAGGTATTCAATGTAGTAGGAACAAGGGACTCCAGCAGAGTTATATGTAGGAAACTGGCTTTATTAAAGATATATTAAAAGCAAATTAAGGTCCTATGTGTTTTTCTCCCATTAGGGATTTTCTTAGGGGTTGACAAAAAAACAAAACACACTTATGCAGGGCCGTGATCACCAAATGACTGTATACTTGTTAGACACCCCAGGGCTGTCTCAGGGCCTCACCCTAAATATAAAATTAGAAAAAAGTCAATGTTCCTTATTACAAGAATAGGTGTGACCTGGAATTATCAAAGTATCCTATGCTGTGGGAAACGTAGCAAAGACGTGTATTTATAAATCGGACTGGAGAGGATCTCTATCAGAATACATCAAATTCCAAGATAATATTACTTACTGTGAGACTAGCCTTATAAGGTTACTCCTAAACCTAACCACCAATTTAGCCATTTAGGAAGTATATTAGAAAATCAGCTCTATGCTTAAAATTGCAAAAAAGGACTATATTAACTAAGCCTATTTTTTTTAGCAATATTGTCGACAAATCAATGCTGTTGATATACTCCCAAATATATTGCTCAAAAAGTCAATAGTGAGGAGGCTAAACAGATCTCTATAAATTAAGTGTTACACTGTTCTTATTCTTATTCCTGATTTAGATTAACTGTATCAGTTTGCCCTTATGATGAGGTTATGGAATCTCATATATAGGTTATGCAGACAGTTACATCACATTTAATGTGTTCCAAAATTCATTATAAAGGGATAGGAGGAATAGGATCGGTTTTCTAAGAAAAAGTCCCTCTCCCTATTAATCTAGCTAGATATGTTAAGGAACTAAAGAGATAAGAGAATAATATAAATAATCATGTTGAAACTAGTGAAACACAAACTGTGAACTAATATGCCCAAGCCAATATAAATCAAAAGAAAGTCTATGCGCATTTCAGTGCAACCTTGTGTGCACCTTCGTCAGGATTAACGTTTAACTTTCACGGGCGGGTAGGGTCACCTGAATAAAAAGTAAACGGTTTCTGAAAATTTTAATATATATTTTTGTAAAGCAGGTCATGATGCTGATGTTACAATAAACAGCTGTACATATTATGTTAACACGATTAAACGTATTACCACAATTAAAAGTATTAATTTATTTTAACCTACTCATTTTTGTTGTAGGATGTTTGGGGTTTTCCTGCTTTTCATCCATACCCTTTGAAAACACCCTTTCATTTAAATGTTTCTTATTCTTCAAGAACTCATACTAGGAGTGGTAAGGTATGATATTCTTAAAGCCAAGTCATACAGAGACAGAATCCAAGACAACAGGGTGAAATACTTTGAGACATGAAAAAAAGACTTAGGCCTTGATTTAATATTGTTGGATAATTTTTAAATTGATTCAATATTTCTGGATGAACATTTAAAATTATGTAATATAAAAAAAAAAAATAATTTTGTAAAATTTTGATAGTTTTATCTAGAGCCTGCAGGAGCATACTGTGTGAGAATCAAGTTCAATTTACAAAGCAGGGGATAAAAATGTCTAAAGCAAGTTAGCATCTGATTGAAAATAAAACCACTTCAGAAACAAAAGTGATTTAACTTTTTATCATAGAATGCTTTTAAAGGAAATGAAAACATGGTAACAGATTTATTTAAATAAGTCTTTACTTTGCCATTGTGTTCAAAAAGCATATTAAATACTTGAGAGGTAAATGTTCTTAATGTTTCATTATTTCATATGACATTAAGCCTCCCTTTCATAGATTAGAACCAGATAGAAAAAAGTTTAGTCCACCAGCTTGTGGTTCATCATTACACTGCCAGTCTAAGGCACACTAAAGTATTATTTTTATTATTATTATTTTATTATTTATATAGCGCCATCAAATTCCGTAGCGCTGTACAATGGGTGGCCCTGCTCCATGAGCTTACATTCTAGAGGTAGTGGGGTATAGTGACACAGAGGGTAAAAGTAGGGGTACGAAGTAGGTTGTTAGAAAAGTATTAATCGAGGGCTTAGTAGGTAATTGACAGTTGCAGGAGAGGAGTCATGGAGGGAGGGGGATGAAAACCTGCTAACAGTTTAATTGATATGCTTTCTTGAAGAAGTGAGTTTTCAATGATTTTTTGAATGAGTGGAGACTGGTTGAAATTCTTATGGAGAAGGGAAGGGAGTTCCACAGAAGAGGTACAGTCTTGGAAAGGTCTTGGAGGCGAGCGTTAGAGGTGGGAGTTCAGACAGAGGATATACGTAGGTCTTTGGCAGAGTGTAGGGGCCTCGACGGGACATACTTGTGTAGTAGGGAGGATAGGTAGGTTGGAGCAGCATTATGTAGGGACTTGTAAGCAAGTACCAGAATTTTTAATTGAGCCCTATATCTAAATGGAAGCCAATGCAGTTTGAATTTTCATGGGATTAGTCTTTTACCTCTTCATAAACCAAATAATTAAGGTACAGAATAGACTTGAGCATGACAAGAAAATTTGTCTCAGCCAAATCATTTTTCCATAAAACAAACATTTTGGGTAAGCCTAAATTTTAGCCATACATCATTTTGGTACTGAAAGACTGACTTGGGAACTGAACCAAACGGGAGTGATAATGGACCAGTGTACTACAAAATGTATACATAATAGAATATAGAATATAATATAATAGAGTATTATGTATACATTTTGCAGTGATAGGAGCATTTACCTGCTATTTGGTTTACAGATCAAGTGAGAAATAGTAGCCAATAGAGGGAAAAAGAGGAGAAGCAGTAAAAAAAAAATTAAAAAAAATCTATATTTTTATATTTTTACTGCTCCTTCTTGTTCCCCCTCTATTGGTCACTTATCATTTGATCTGTGATTAAATGAACATTTAATGACTGTCCCGTAGCTTTTTTGTCCTATCAATAATATCTTTTTTTAGCGCCTTTGCAATACTCAGCATCACGACCCAAAATAAACACTCTTGCCTAGAAATTCGACGGATCACAATATAGGGCTAAATTCTGACAAATCTCTACGTTGAGTACAGAATTTATATTACTATTGGGTTATCAGTATATTTAATGCATTGTTTTATCACATAGTCATGAGATATGGTATATTAAATTTGGAATGGAAACATTACAAATATTGATACTGTCCTTATATTTATTATGCTGTATTCTATTTTGTATATAAAGAGAAATCTGTCAGCATCAAGACATATCATTTCTCCCCAAAGCCATATGAGAGATGTATATGAAAAAATAAATGATCTACTACCTGCTGGAAGTCAAGTTACCCTGGGGCTAATGCTAAACACTATACAACAAAGACTCAAACCCAACCATATCAGTGTCATATTTGGACAAACACACAGGTAAGAGTTATTTGAAACATTCATTATCTAACAGGTTGGATTGTACAACATGTGAAGAATTATAGTCTCTCTCTCCCTCTCCCTCCTTCTCCCCCTCTCCCTCTCTCTCCCTCCCTCTCCACCTCTCTCCCTCCCTCTCCCTCCCTCTCCCTCCCTCTCCCTCCACCTCTCTCCACCTCTCTCCACCTCTCTCCACCTCTCGCCACCTCTCGCCACCTCTCGCCACCTCTCTCCACCTCTCTCCCTCCCTCCCTCCCTTGGGGATAGGAGGAAGATGGGCTGAAGGAAAGACATAGGTGGCATGCCATAGGACACCTGTCACCAGCATGCTTTGTGTGCTGACATCAGATGTCTCATGTTCTAGAATGTAATAGGCACGTGCTACTGTTTATGGAGAAATGTTGCACATTCAGACTCCAGGCACCATGACCACTTCAAATCACTGAGGTGGTCTTGGTGCTAGAAGTAAACCTTAAAACATTTCAGTTTTTATCTGGAAATTATAAATATTCAGCAATGGCTTTACACAGACTGGCAGCAGATATTAATTGGTTGGAATGGAAAAGAAGTCTGGAGGAGAAAAACTTATTTTTTAGGTGGATATTTATTACAAGAGCTTTCAAATAAATGGATGGGAATTTTACCTACTTCAAAATGTATTTAAGAATTTTGAATGTATAAGATGCAGGCAATTTTAAACCCACATGTACATAATTCAGTAAAACCTAAAACAATTTATTCAGACTCATTAATGCCAAATCGTAAGAAAAAGATGCAGAGTGAAAATGTTTGACATAATATTACTCACGATTATACAAGGATAAGTGGGTAACTAAGATCAAATGTGTTTGTGCTGTGACTTCTGGTAATTCAATTAAAGTCCTGTAGCTTGCTGCATTCCGTGTAAGTACACAATTGCAAAAGTGGAGTGGGTTATTAAATTGTCTGGATCTTCAGTCTGTGACTTCAGTTCTAGCATCTTAATTGAAACAGAGAACTTCATTACTTTTGATAGAACTTGGAGCACTTCAGGCTGTACATTTGAAACTGTAACAGCATAATTGGGCAACATTCATTGTCTTCTCTGTTTTCTTAGGGCATTAAGGTATTTAATGAATCTGGTATTTCCTAGGTAAAATCGTGTTTGAACAGATTTAAGTAATTTCACAATATAAACATTACAGAGCAATAAAATTTAAATGAGAAACAATTTTGACTTCACTTCTGTGTAGGAGTTATGGAGTTGATGGTTTGGTGAAGACTGCCAGACAGCCGAAGGGTTGCTGGTGTACGGTTTCAATAAAGAGAATTTTGAACATTTATACAAATGCTACTTTTGTATATTTTATTTGTTAATTCCTGTGTGGGTGAAACTAGTAAGAGTTTGTTTATATTATAAAGGATTCATGCAGATTATAGCTAAATAAAGGACTGGGAAAATCATTGTTATTCATTTGGAATGCCCAGATTCTATAATCATATCAAAATTGTAATAAACGTGAAATAATTTTTTTGCTTGAAACACTGCACATACAGAGCTATTTGCACTTTTGTGCTAGTGGCTAGTTACGTCCCCAGCACATGTGACTTTGGCAGCCCAGAAAAGCCTAATCCTAATGTCCATTCTGTGCATAGTTTACCTCTGTCATCAACACACACTGCAAGCTGGCAACAGGTGTAAGCTTGCTCCCCCCTCCCTCACTGCAGCACTCCTGCCTTCAAAATACCCTTCTTTATTTTTTTTCAACTTCTGTTCCCCCTCCTAACCCTTTCCCCTCACTGGCTCAGATCATGTGCATGTTCTCTGAGCCAGCTAAACAGTCCATTGAGAGGCGTCTCTATGAAAAGCCTTTGATTGGACCTCAGCATCTACAGTGATGTCAGGAGGTGGTGTGGAAAGCAGCACCAGGAGCTTCGCTCAGCACTGGATTATTATTGCTTATTTTATTACTTATTTTAGATGTTTGTGGGGTGGGGGGACTACCTAAAGAGTAATGCCCTTATAGTTAATGAGGGTTGGAGTATTTATTTAATGAAAATTGTGATTGGTGTCAACAGGCAGCTGCACAAAGCCACATGCTTAGAATTGTAGAATGCCATATGTGCCATTAAGTGACTTTACGGTTTTATCTACCCCCGTGCACTGAGGGTGTCACGGCTAATCGCGATTCTGCTGGAGTGGCCACAATGAAACATAGTGGCTACGCCGACAGAAAAAAAAAAACGTGTACCCGACCTACTTCTATTCCAGTCCCCAGTGAGTACGGCATTCCTAGAGATGCCAGCTGCTGCAGTTTCTGGTTTTAAGGGGAGACCTACCTCCGCACACATCAGATGGCACCAATGTGCGTGCGACGTCACATCACAGACACGCACGCACGTTTGCGGGTCAGAGGTCAGAGACAGCCAATTACAGCCTAAGGAGGGTTATTTAAACCCAAATTACTTTTATGTCAGTGACCTGTCTTGGTTTCCACTAGCTGGTTATCTGAGAGTGTGCTCCTGATTGCGTTTTTTCTGTTATTTGACTTTGCCTTAGTTTTGACTTCTCTAATTTCTGGTATCCTTGACTTTTGGCTTTCCTCATCGTTGTGTCTCTTTCTGTGTCCATGACCTCGGCAAGTATTTCAACTATTCTCTGGTACTTTAAGTTCGGCAATTCTAAGGTCCAGTTAAATGTTATCCTTAGTCCTAGGTGTGATACTATTCTGCGTGCTGGATCAACTATAATCCTGACATAGGGTCTCAGAGTGGAAGGTTATAGGAGGATTCAAGAATGCAATAATGCTGATGCAAGGCCACTGCAAGACTATATAGTCAAGATTAGCTACTTGCACCCCTCCCCCACAAAACAACTTTGTTTGTCTCTTTCTTCCCCAGTCCCTTTGCATATCTCGTTCTACTCAAAACCCCTTTGTGTGTCCTTTCTTCCTTTCTTCTGCCCCTCTGTGTGTCTATTTTTCTCCTCCAACTCCCTTGTGTGCATCTTTGTTCCCCAAGAGCTTCTGTCTTTGTCCCCCAACCACTTTGTGTGTCTCGTTCTCCCCCAATCGCTTTGTGTCTCTTTTTTCTCTTTTTTCCCATACCTCTGTGTGTCTCTTTCTTCCCAGCACCTTTGTGGGTCTCTTTCTCCCTCACCAGCCCTACTGTGTGACTCTTTGACCCCCACCAACTATGTGTCTCTTTGTGTCCCTCAGCCCCTGTGTGTCTCTTTGTACCCCTCCCCAGCCTTGGTGTGTTTGCTCGTGTCCCTTCAGGCCTCTTGGTGCATCTATGTCCTCCCTACCCCCCATGTGTGTCTTTGTGCTCACCCAGCCCCTGTGCATTTCTTTGTTTCCCCCTGCTCCTCTTTATACCCCCAGTTGCCGTATGTCTCTTTGTCCCCTCAGTCCCTGTGTGGCTCTTTGTGCCCCTCCAGTCCCAATGTGTGTCTTTGTGCCCCTTCAGCTCTTGTGTGTCTTTTTGTGCCCTTTAATCCCTCTGTGCACCTCTTTGTCCCTCCCCAATCCTTTTTTTGTGTGTCTTTGTGCCCTCCTAGCCCCTATGTGTGTCTTTGTCACCCCCTTCCGCCCCTGCCTACTCTCCTGTGCTGGCTCACCTCCCATCATGTAGCGTGGCTGAGCAGAAAGCCTGACATTAAACTGTTCATTTCTACCAGCGAGCAGCTTCCTGTCAGACCGGGTAGAGAATACAGCAGATCTTCTACCCATGGTGAGCTGCCAACGCTATGTGGAATGATCAGGAGGAGAGTGCACTCTCCCGTGCCTGTTACCCGGACATTGCACCCCAGGCCAGCCTTGTGCAGATGCATCACTACTGGCACTTTAAGTGCTGCAGTATCAACATAGGAATTGGGTAATGCTTTAGTGGTGCTGAAAGGGATAATGAGGTGTTGTATTGCTAACACTGTGGGCATGAAATCCAAGCTTTAAAAATTTCAAACTATTTGCCAGCAAATAGTATGTGGTGGTGGGCCTCCACTTCCTAGTCAACTGCCATATTAAAAAGTAAAAACACATTCACATAGGGTTCAATATGACACGCATATTATTATTATAAGGAGGTATACATTATGCTCAAACCCTCCATATCATGGGTGGGGGCATATTTGCCAAACAGTTACTAAAACTAGTGAATTGACAGTCACTAAAAAGCCCCCTATTTATTGTGTGAAATCTGCCTGGATGCCTGGATCCTAGACTTTTGGGGATTTTAATGCAAAAAGCAATGATTATAAACTAGACACCGAATGCATCTAGATGAATGGTTGAGTCAGAATAGGCAATTGGCTTTAGTAAAAATGAATATTGCCAATCCAGTTGGAATTTGGTGATTTTCCCCAAATTTTGTCTAATTGGACAAAATATTGTCTTTAACCCCTTAAGGATGGCGTGCGTGCTATGCCAACCATTGGGGACCCGGCTCTAAATGCCGGCGGGCGGCATAGCACGACCCCGCTGTCCTATGTACTTACCCGGTTGTGCTGGGGGGACTCACCCGGCTTCCCAGGGAGTCCGCTTGCTGCTGTTCCGGCCCTCCTTGCCCATGTGAGCGCATGGTCCTTGCGAGAACCTCACGATCACATGGATGCAATAGCCGTCCACAGCAGTGCCAGCAGGGGGAGTGCCTAGAATAACAGGTTCTCCCCCTGCTGCCTGTAAAATGTAAAAAAAAGGTTAAAACAGTTTAAAATAGATTATATATACTTAGATCATATATAACACACACACACATATATATATATATATATATATATATGATTTAAGTGTATGATCAAATTATTATGCAAATTCTATTTAAGTGTCACAAAGATTAAACATTTTGTTTTTCAGTTTAATTCATGGATGGCATTGTGTCTCAGGGCTCTTTTGATCACTGAAAACAATCTCGGACACCTGTGATAATTAGATTGCCAGGTGAGCCCAATTTAAGGAAAAACTACTAAAGGAAGGTGTTCCACATTATTAAGCAGAGCACCATTTTCATGAAATATGGGGAAGAAAAAGGATCTCTCTGCTGCCAAAAAGAGTGAAATAGTTCAATGCCTTGGACGAGGTATGAAAACATAAGATATTTCACGAACACTTAAGTGTGATCATCACACTATTAAGAGTTGTTTTAGCTCATTCAGAGCACAGACGGGTTCGTGCAGATAAAGGCACATTGAGGAAGATTTCTGCCAGATCCATGCATCGGATTAAGAGAGCAGCTGCTAAAATACCATTACATAGCAGCAAACAGATATTTGAAGCTGCTGGTGCTTCTGGAGTCCCACGGACATCAAGGTGTAGAGTCCTCCAGAGTCTTGCAACTGTGCATAAACCTTCTATTCGGCCACCACTAACCAATGCTCACAAGCAGAAACGGCTGCATTGGGCTGAAAAATTCATGAAGATTAATTTTCAAATAGTCCTGTTCACTGATGAGTGCCGTGCAACCCTAGATGGTCCATATGGATGGAGTAGAGGATGGTTGGTGGATGGCCACCCTGTTCCAACAAGGCTGCGACGTCAACAAGGCAGTGGTAGAGTCATGTTTTGGGCCGGAATCATGGGAAGAGAGCTGGTCGGCCCCTTTACTGAACCAAGTGTGAGAAAGCCATTCACAACGGATTTTAAAGGTCTAGGGACATAGTCTTAAAGGGGCATTGTCACACAAAGTCTCAATATGTCCCCAGACGGTTCTTAAAGGGCCAGCGTGGTCCAATAAAAGTTCATTATGCCCAAATAATTATCTTTAAAGGGCAATACCGCCAGGGGCCATAGTCACAAGGCAGGAGGCAGGCAAGTTGTCCCCTCCAAAACTCGTGGCAAACACCCTTAAGTGGATGAGTTTGCCACACACAACAAATGACAATTTTCAATTCTTTACAACCTATAATGTGTTTTGAAACTTACTGTGCGTAATAATTTGGAACAGTGTATTGTAAGTTTATGTTTAAAACAAAATATTGTTATCATTACGAGGTTTGTTCAATAAAATTTGAATTGTACTCTTAATAGTTGATAACATGAGAATTATGCTGTTATTTACATCAATTATTTAGGTAAATGAGAAAAATATAATTTGCATAATAAGTTGGAACAGGGTGTATATACACATACACATACGCTGTGTAAGTGTATTATTATATATATTTATATAGTAATATCAAAATACACTGGAATGATATTGATTAAATATATATATATATATAATTATAATTATATATATTTATATATTATAAAATAAATAAATATGCAAATACATAAAAAAAATAATAAATAAATATATATATATATATATGTGTAATTTCATTCTTTCATGTTAGCATGTTAAATTTTTCAGTTTTTTCACATTGAAATTTGCCATATTGGTTAGCAGAGATTGGTCCTTAATGGGTTAAATTTTCAATAGCAGAGATTGGTCCTTAATGGGTTAAATTTTTATTTGAAAGCATCTATCATGCTCTGAGCAATAGGCATCTAGGAGGATCAGTCTCTGAAGCAGTGTGTTTAGTCATTTGCATTTAATGCAAAGTACAGGAGGACCCTGACTCGTATGTTTAATATCTCCTCAGGGTAGTTCAAGGATTACACAAAACTCCCGTTACTATCGTTTGGTTGATTTTCCAGGAAAAGTAGGTGAAAAGTTCATGCCTTATCTTTTAATAGTGAGCGCTCACATTTATGTCAGCATTATGCATTAAGCATTTTGCAAGTTGTCAAGAGTAGTATCCAATTTGTATATAGAAGTTAATTTGTGCATCTATACAAGTATGCACGCACATTCGCTTTATGCCTGCTCTCCCATTCTATGATACAAAAGTAGGAACATTCATTGTACACTATGAACTTGCCATGGAGACAAAATGAGAAATGTTTTGACCTTCCTGACTTTGCTGCATAAAGATTTATCCATTTCAAAATATCAAAATATAATGGTTATATGAGAATAAAAACAAGCCTTGAATAAAAATGTGTCAGAATGTAATAATATATTATATGACTCTACTTTCATGTCCTATTCATAATATACATTGCTAGGAACACATCTTTTATGTATACCCAGCTGTTTTATCCATATGTCTTACTCATTTTTGAATTAAGGAAACATCAAGCATAAAAAAAGGTGATTTGATAGAATGTGAATAAAAATTTAACCCATATGTTTGTTAATGCTCGTAAATGTAACCTCATAATGAAATTGTAATAATGTTTTAATGGGTATTTTTTTTTTATATATAATATTCAGATCTGGAACTCGTGGGAAAAAAAGGCAATTAAAAATTTGTCAACCAACCATCTGTTCTATTTTAAAGCTCTTTATCACACAGGACTTTCACAGTAAATGTTTGAAGGTTGTTGGTAGGATTGTATGTATAGTTTAACATCCACGGCTTTGAAAATGTCTTCACATTAAACATAAAAATTCAGGTTTTATGGATTCCAACACCATTTAAAGAGAGGTTAAGTAGCAGTTTTCATTTAGTAGCAAGTTAATTTAGAAAAGTGACAATTTCTATTAAAATCTGCACTTTTTGTAAAATTAAAAAAAAGGTATACACTATTCACACACAAATCTCTTCATGGGGTTAAAGTGTTTTAAGTTTTTTGTAGGGTTCCTTTAGATTCTTTAATATTTAGTCAGTAGTCACAATTTTAAGTGTGCACTTACTTTAGAGCACTCGGTTACATATTTTAAGTGTTTGGTCCAGCTGATCCCTGTTTTATTTCTTTATTATTTCTTTATTTGATTTCTTTTTTTCTTTCTTTGATTTACTGGCTGTCCTCTAACCATTAGTCATCTCTTTTGTTGGTGCTAAGAACTGAAAGACAAATCACGAATCAAACTAACCTATTTGGCCATTGTCTTTGTCATTTGTTTCGTGATATGGCGGTTTAGAGTTATGGAATTTGGAAGATTTGGAAGAATGCTATCTGCTATCCAGTATTTGAATACAACCATAATACGGTCTTCTAAAATGAATGGGACTCACTAGCAGTAGTGGTAGATGTCTCTTCGTTTTCTTGGGTTTTCTCTATACTTGGCTGTTCATCAAAGTATTTTACAGTTGATGTTCCAGGAGGGATAAGCCAAATGGAAAATGATTTAGAAAAATGGTCAGAGCTTGAGCAACTGACATTTAATGTGGATAAGTGCAAGATAATGCTCCTTGGACATAAAAATAAAAGGCAGAGCACAGGATATTTGATACCCTACTAATCTCAACATCTGAGGAAAGGGATTTAGGAGTAATTATTTCAGATGACTTAAAGGTAGGAAGACAATGTAATAGAGCAGCTGGAAATGCTAGCAGAATGCTTGGTTGTATAGGGAGAGGTATTAGCAGTACAAAGAGAGAAGTGCTCATGCCATCGTACAGAACACTGGTGAGACCTCACTTTAGAGAGAGTTTAGAGAAGGGCTACTAAACTGGTTCATGGATTGCATGATAAAACTTACAAGGAAAGGCTAAAGGAACTTAACATATATAGCTTGGAGGAAAGACGAGACAAGGGGGATACAATAGAAACATTTAAATACATAAAGGGAATTAACACAGTAAAGGAGGAGACTATATTTAAAAGAAGAACTACCACAACTAGAGGACATAGTTTTAAATTAGAGGGGCAAAGGTTTAAAAATAATTTCAGGAAGTATTACTTTACTGAGAGGGTAGTGGATGCATGGAAATGCCTTCCAGCTGAAGTGGTAGAGGTTAACACAGTGAGGGAGTTTAAGCATGTGTGGTATAGGCATAAGGCTATCCTAGACTTAAGATAAGGCCCGGGACTAATTCAAAGTATTTTGAAATATTGGGCAGACTAGATGGGCCAAATGGTTCTTATCTGCCATCACATTTTATATTTCTATGTTTCTATGTTACAGGGGTGTCTTCCTAGGGTATAGTTTTAGGTTTTCCTAGTTACATGTAGTTCCTTGTTCAATATCGAAGATATCATGTAAGCCTCCAAGTCCGGATGGACCAAATCTCCTTTCCCCTGCACCACTCTAATTGCAGAAAGGGACAACACATTTAGTATATTATGCCTACAAGGAAGCATTATGATAACAAAATAAGAACATACTTTATTTATTTAATAATCTGGACCACTTGAGGCATTGCTATTAAAAAGGTTGACTTACCCTAAGTATTAATATCCATCTAGGATGTTCTGAACTTGAAGTATCACTTAAAGTAAAACACTTTATATGATTACACTACATAAAGTATATCGGTAGCATATTTACAATGTATGTATGTATATATATATATATATATATATTATATATACACACTATATATACACACACACACACATTTGTGTTCGGTGCATTCTCATATGATATAGAATAAGGTGGGTTGTAGAGATGTAGCTTTAGGAATAATCGGTTGAGGTGTCCCGAAACCGACGTATGCTGTAGGCTGGTAAAAAGTGGGCTTACATAGAGGAAATATGAACAATGGGAGTGGAGGGTGGGGCTATTCGTCTGACCAACAAAGGTAAGAAGGGAAAGGGGGGAGTCCCTTTTATAGGTCTATAGCCCCTCCCACAACTTCAGGCCATACCTTCCAATTTGTGTTCGGGGCATTCTCATATGATATAGAATAAGATGGGTTGTAGAAATGTAGCTTTAGGATGTATGCTGTAGGCCGGTAAAAAGTGGGCAAAAAGAGACATATTAATGCAAAACATTATACAGGATAATAGTGCATTTGTTAACCATCAGGTACACATTTAAATGAAAGCTTCCTAATTCCTGAATTCCTATGATTCCCAGCGGCCCCGTGTCTTAACGTGTGCGGGGATGTCTTTGACTGTGGAGGCTGCTCCTATCCTAAAGGAGTGCCCTGAGTAGTCGCTAGGGTTTAGTTCAAGCCCGGTGAATGAGTAGGTGCATGAACTTACCTGTGGTAAGGACAGTATTGTACAGCGACAGTAATGGTTAAGTGGTGCATATGGTGGCGTGCCCAAGAACGTAACCAGTACCTTAACTGGGCACCCAGCATTGCTTGTAAGGTAGTAGGTTATATGCACTGGCTCGCCCATCTGACTTGTCTTAGTTTTAGGAAGGGACCGGACAAAGTGGTCTGTGTGTTTTAGAAGATAAGAGGTCAACAGGCACTCTTGTTTATGATGTTGGCCGCTGATAGTGAGTTATTATTATTATTTTTTGGGGCTGGAGAAAGCCGTTAAAGGCTAGATAGGTAGCAGTTTTGATAACTGCATTGGTGCGTGGCTCGGAAGGTGCATGGTCAAGTGGTTCTGACATGGGTTGAACATTGTATGTCTATGGCCAGTATTTAGTTTTAGCGGGAACTTCCGCTTGGCTATGTCTGGGTGGATGGGGTAGGAGGATAGGAACCCTTGTTGTTTGGGAAGGAGAAATACGTATAGTGTTGAATGCCCGTGAGATAAGTTTAACCGTGTTGTGTGAGAATTTTTAACTTAAGGTGGCAAAAAAAGGCGAAGGCCATAAGTGGTGAAACCTCAAACCAGCTATCTAAGTGATGGTCCGACATGAAACGTATTGTACAAGTGGAAATCCCTGTAGCAAGCGTATTGAGTGCTGGTGGACAAGGCCAGGTTAGTCAGAGCCCGGCTATGTTGGCGAGGTTCATGTAACCATGACGTTGACCATAAATGACCCCCCTGCCATTGCGGCTGTCACGGCAGCTGCCACAATAGTTTACCATTACGTGTGGTTAAGAAAGTCCACCATATGTGTAGGTCTGCCGTGGCTTGGTTTTCTAGGGACAGCCCCTGATCATCATGCTGTAGTGTGGAAAAAGCAAAGTGGTCTTAGATGAAAGCGCAGCCTGCGGTATGATGCACATGGCAAAATCTAAGGAACCTGGTAGGGATTGTAGTTCCATGCGGTTGCAAGTACCAAGCAGGAGGTGGTAATTGGTGTTGTTGTGACTGTTCCTATTTCTCACGTGGTAACTTGTTGGCATGGATGCAGAGTCAAGTTGTATGCCCAGGAATGTAACGATAGTGTCTGGGTCTTCTGTGACCTTAGGGAATACTGGGACACCCAAGTGTTCAGACATACTAATGGCTTCCTTGAAGCTTCTAGTTGCCCTTTGACCAACAGGAATTCATCTCGGGATTGTATGACTGTGGGGCATCTGGATATGTTTAACCACAACCAGCAAAGAGTTCAACGAATATACTGAAGATTGTGGGCTGCTCTTGACCCGAAAGTTAAGTGGGAGTAGAAATATATAACTGCTGCCCATAAATGTCCTGTAAGTGCCAGTGTAGGTTGGATGGTGGCAGTCTGATATGCGTTTGTGATATCAGTTTTACTTAACCAGGCTTCCCACCTGCTTGAGTGATAGCTGTAATGGTATGAACAATGGTAGCATACTGTAATGAAAACTCCTCGGAGGGTATGAAGGAGTTGAGACTTGGGGTAGCCGAGGCGTGAGGTGCAGATAAGTCTATGATCAGTTACAGTGGGAGGGAAGATTCCCTGTGACAATCCCAATGGGATTGTGCCACGCTGTAAATGGTGTAGATCAGAGAGGCCCAGGTAGAAATCTTTCTGCCATTTCTTGGGCCATGAATGTAATGCCAGCTGTTGGATGCTGCTGTGATGAGTGCAAGTTAGGGCATTCTAGATTCCCCCTAAAGTATATGGTAATACCTGTATGGAAGGCCTTTAAAATTCGGAGGTTAGGAAATGAACAAAATGTCTGGAAGGGTGATGAGTTAGAAAGTACTGGAAATGCATAATGTTTACAGACGTGAAGTAAGGTTCAGGGTACATTTATTGGGACACATGGTTTTTTCATGTGCCCTGACATATTGAGAACATATCTGCAACAGTCTTCATGCACTGAAACTACATGTGCCAACATGGAAATTGTTGCCAATCTGGGATTTGCCAAAGAAAATGAGACGACCCAATTTGTCTCTGGTAGTTCTCTATGTACTACCAGAGGTGCTAGAGCCTGGAGCCTGAAACATGATCATCCACTGTGTTGGGACAAAGTTGTCGTGTGGGACTGGCAACATCTTCTCCAAGTGAAAGTGTGTTGACTCTAGCTGGAGTGTTACGTAGAGAGAAATCCTTGCCACCTGCTTGATATATACTAAAAAACATGAAGATATTATATGAACCCAGAGTGTGCTAGTACTGACTTGCTAGCTAAAGCCGCATGGAGAAACAATTAATCCTTTGTTTGGTGACAGGTGAGGCCCTGCTAGTTGCCAAGTGGCTTGAGAGGCTCTATCGATTTTTGTTGCCACCAAACGTAGTGGCAGGATGTTGGCCTCTCGGTGACTGTAACCAGAAAAAAGGGGAAGGGAGTGACAGGTGAGGCCCTCTCTAAATACCATGCGAGGCTGCTAGCTCACGTGTGGCCCGATGGGTGTTTGCCTCCGAGCGTTGAGGCTGGGTGTTGGCCTCGCGGGACCACTATACGACAGGCGTAGATGCCAAGAAAGGAGAATACCTATTGGAAACCTATAGTCCCTAACTGCCAGTACGCTAAGGATATACCCAGGGGAAACAGAAAATGTATGTATATACCACATGAGCAGGTGTATGTACCTGGTAGTATGATTAGATACCCTTACTGGTCGTAAGGGTTATTAATACTTGTATCCCGGACGGGTAAAACAATGTATGAAAATTGAATATAGACATTTAAAAGCGTATAACCTTATGTGTGTTATGCAAGTTTAATAGAGCAAAGTGCTCCGTCCCAATGTTTATTGTATGCTTGTAATGCCCCTGTTTGAAGGAAATTAACTTGTTGGGAGTGTTATATCATGTGTGATATGGAATACAACTGTACCCCGAAACATGAGTGTAGTGAACCATGACTGGCAGCTGAATAACCTAATATGTGAAAATACGTAATTGGAAGGACATATTTTAAGCATGCAAACATACAAATATTCCGTATTAGACTCTGGAATCCTGCATAGTGCTTTAAATAATATGTGCATTCTTGGGTAAATGTATGCGTATTGTCAGTAAATGTAACTAAATGCCTATGTAGCCAGGTATGCAGGAATGATTATATCATAGCAAGCATGAGTTGTAAGGAAGTGTTATTGTGTAATTATAATTATAGTGGGAATGTTATGAGGGGAATAACCATATGTCTGAAAAGCCTGTAGTATACCGTTTGACAGATAGTAGTATAAAAGCGAAAATGCTGTAGTTAGTTTGTTTGCTTATGAAGTGAAATAAAGATTATTTCTGATGACTTAAAGGTAGGCAGACAATGTAATAGAGCAGCAGGAAATGCTAGCAGAATGCTTGGTTGTATAGGGAGAGGTATTAGCAGTAGAAAGAGGGAAGTGCTCATGCCATTATACAGAACACTGGTGAGACCTCACTTGGAGTATTGTACACAGTATTGGAGACCGTATCTTCAGAAGGATATTGATACCTTAGAGAGGGTTCAGAGAAGGGCTACTAAACTGGTTCATGGATTGCGGGATAAAACTTACCAGGAAAGGTTAAAGGATCTTAACATGTATAGCTTGGAGGAAAGACGAGACAGGGGGGATATGATAGAAACATTTAAATATATAAAGGGAATCAACACAGTAAAGGAGGAGACTATATTTAAAAGAAGAAAAACTACCACAACAAGAGGACATAGTCTTAAATTAGAGGGACAAAGGTTTAAAAATAATATCAGGAAGTATTACTTTACTGAGAGGGTAGTGGATGCATGGAATAGCCTTCCAGCTGAAGTGGTAGAGGTTAACACAGTAAAGGAGTTTAAGCATGCATGGGATAGGCATAAGGCTATCCTAACTATAAGATAAGGCTAGGGACTAATGAAAGTTTTTAGAAAATTGGGCAGACTAGATGGGCCGAATGGTTCTTATCTGCCGTCACATTCTATGTTTCTATGTTTCTATGTAAGTCTGAGAAGCCTGTAGTATACCGATTGACCGGTAGGGGTCAGCATGTAGGCGAAAATGCTGTGGTTCGTTGGTTTGTACAGGAAATGCAATAATGTCTGAGAAGCCTGTAGTACACTGAATGACCGGTAGGGGTCAGTGTGTAGGTGAAAATGCAGTGGTTTATTGGTTTGTACATGAAATGCAAAAACGTCTAAGAAGCCTGTAGTACACCGAATGACCGATAGGGGTCAGTGTGTAGGTGAAAGATGCAGTGGTTCGTTGGTTTGTACATGAAATGCAATAATGTCTAAGAAGCCTGTAGTACACCGAATGACCGGTAGGGGTCAGTGTGTAGGCGCAAATGCAGTGGTTTGTTGATTTGTACATGAAAAGCGATAATGTCTAAGAAGCCTGTAGTACACAAAAGACCGTAGGAGTCAGTGTGTAGGCGAAAATGCAGTGGTTCATTGGTTTGTACATGAAATGCAATAATGTCTGAGATGCCTGTAGTACACTGAAATGACCTGTAGGGGTTAGTGTCTAGGTGAAAATGCAGTGGTTCGTTGGTTTGTATATGAAATGCAATAATATCTGAGAAGCCTGTAGTACACTGAATGACCGGTAGGGGTCAGTGTTTAGGTGAAAATGCAGTGGTTTATTGGTTTGTACATGAAATGCGATAATGACTAAGAAGCCTGTAGTACACTAAAAGACAGGTAGGGGTCAGTGTGTAGGCAAAAAATTGTATTTCGTTTGTAGTTTTAACCGAACAGATTTTAACCAAAACAGATTTTAACCAAAACAGATTTTAAACAACAGATTTTACATGAACAGCTAGGTGAGTATAAGGTAACGAAATAACCGTGCAAAACGAAAGGAAACCGTAAAGTGAGGACCCGTGCTGTGCTGAACACCATGGGAACTAATCCTGGCGCGACAGGTGGGTCAACGGTTTGAGAGTCCCTGAGACACCAAATGCGATGCTGACCGGAGAGAAAGCCACTGGATTAATGGAAAGCCCTCCTGCAGGATTCCTGGACACAGCTTGGAGTAGGAGACCTCATGGAGCAAAGGTGAAACCAAAATGGCGTCTTGTATCACCTGGAAGTGGATCTCATGCAAATGCTGACCTCAAACAGTCTATTTGTCTGACCAACAAAGGTAAGTAGGGAAAGGGGGGAGTCCCTTTTATAGATCTATAGCCCCTCTCACAACTTCAGGCCATGCCTTCCAATATATATATATATATATAAAAAAAAATAAGAATAATTTATCAACAATATAGACTATTATTCTTATGCAGCACAACTTATTGATGCATATTGCAGTTACTATAAGTATACAAACAGTTCATTGTTGTTTGTACCCCTCTATGATTATTGGGCATTTTTCTCTATATGCCTGTCGTGATACGCTTTTAGCTTTATATTTTATATATAACCATCTCTGCTAAGTGACTTTTCCTTATCCATTTATCTCTTTGTTCTTGCCCCTTTGTTCTTGATTTTATCTTGTTCTTTTGTTCTTCGTATTGCTTTGTTCTTTTGCAACAATTTCTTGCTTCCTCTGTAAATTTCTTACTTTCTTTGCATCCAATATAGTGCCCATGTTGATGCCACATTATCCTCTGTGTACTCTTGTTACTTCCTTCTCCATTGTTGTTTTTCCTAGTCTCCTCTACTTGTCTATTGGTCATCTTTCCCTGTGCAATTTGTTACAATTTAACTCAGTATGCCATTTCTTTCTCGTCACGATTATCTGGAAGCATTTTTACTATTAGTGCAACCTCTTTACCCCAAACATCCATTTGGTGGCATTTATCCTATATGCGCATCATTTTTACCCTCAGTTCACATTGTTCCCTGTTATACATATGTTCTGCTCAGTTGCCCAATATTTTGATCTTGTGGATTATTTTGTCACATTTTCCCTGTATTCTTATGCCTCTCCATTTGTATGTTTCTTTCCTTTGCCTCCCCATATCCATTTCCCCAGCAAAAAATTACAATGTCAATATTCATCAATCCCATATGATCTACACCCGATGGGAAATGAAGTTTATACCAACATAACCATGTGTGCTTCCTCTGTAGGTCACCCTTAAACAAACATACAGCAGTGTTAAGATGTATGTTAAATGTGCAAAGAGCTATCAGTAGTATCTGGAAAGAGGGAGGGAGACGTGAAGGAAAGAATTGTAAGGGGGGATTGCAATCATGGCTAGTATTAACATTTAAAATATGTTGTTGTTTTTTTTAAGGCCCTTAACCCCTTAAGGACCAAACTTCTGGAATAAAAGGGAATCATGACATGTCACACATATCATGTGTCCTTAAGGGGTTAAACAGACCAGCTAACTAATTATTAAAAAGAGAAATGTCTGTATTCCATATAAAAAGAATGTTACATTTATAACGATAAGGACTAATGTAGCACAGTGTGCACTGCTGTATCTAATGATGATGTGGAGACATGGGGTATAGCCATATACACGACACTGTTGATTTAGTAGGGCCATGATGTATAATTTGTCTTTGGATCATACCTGGATCATACCTGGATCATACTGTCACTTAATTTTTAATTTTCATAATAAAGATATGTGTGTCCTGATTTATAATGATTATTGTTGCTATATTATAATTTTAACTTATTAACAGATGAGAATAACCCAGATGAATAGAGCCCTTTTAAAAGAGACAAGTGTATTCAATTTGGACAATTAATGTCTATTTTCAGTGCCTCGTGAGCCACTTTGTTATAGTGACAGCCATAAAGTATTACAGCAACAAACGTTCCATGTGACTTCTGACTCTGATCCCCTTTGAAATCAATAAAAAGGTATTCTCACTGTAAATTGTATCATGTAGCTAGAAGAAAGGTCTTGCAATCTCCATTTCTCAGTGGGAAAGCTCAGTCAGTTGTGCCTGGAAGGCACTATTTCCTAGATAGCCATCTGTAATTACTCATGCACGACACAGAAACTAGTTAGTAAAAATTAACTATGGTTATAACAATTGGACAAACACTCCCCTGTAAGCAGGGCCATAGAGTATACCATTTAATAAATGTGTCTCTTTGTATTCATATTTCAGGCTCCAAGGCAGATTAATTGATTTCTGAAGAGCAATCCACAATATACAGAATGCTAGATATTAACTATATTCTATTAGATGAACAAAATCAATGTGAAAGTCATCAGAATTCAGTATAAAGGACCTCTAGTTTTTAGGTACAGCATTTTAGGTCTTCGTAGGGGTGATTACTATTGTAATTGTACATTACAAGCTTGTTTGAGCATGGCCTTCTTTACCTCTGGACTCTGTCTATGTCAATATTATTATGCATGTCAGTTACTTATTGTCAATAATCCCCATTTTATAATTTCAAAATCTGTAGAAATGTCAGCACTATATAACTTCCTATAATACTACTATAACTACTACAACTACCACCACTAATAATAATATTATGCTCAAATATGTCATATTGAAGTTATAGTTTATGGATTATCTATTTCTGGGGTAGGCAAACTTCAGCACTTCAGATGTGGACTACATCTCCCCTGATGCTTTGCCAGCATTATGACTGTAAGGGCCTCATGGGAGATCTAGTCCACAAAATCTAGACAGCCAAAGGTTACCTATCCCTGATCTATCCAAAACATTTTAAAAATGAGGTGCCTCCTGCAGCCATGCTTTTTGATGTGAGTATTTCAATCGTCTGATTAATGTGAATAATATCAGCATTACTAGAATAATAGCGGCAGCCAATTAGTCTGTAATTCGTTAGTATTAATTAAGCTAATTCTCTTTTTGTATCTGTGCTGTATATATATAAAAATAGATACAGGGATCTGATCTCTATCAATCATCTCACACTCAATTTACTAAAGACATTTTTACAGATGTTATTTCCAGAATATAAAATGGCTCCTCTCTGTGGGCTTATTCTGGTAATTTTTTCATTATGAATCAAATTTGAATTTTTAACTAAGAAAACAGTAATAGAAACCTTTCCATTGCTGAAGAGAAAGCCAATAGGCTTTACTTGTATTTATTAAAATCTTCCCCTCTACTTTAGCTATAATGGGATCCCAGCCTGAAATGTCATATCCGCACCAACTTGCACTGTGTAACCATGTTCCCGGCTGTTGGTGCTCGTTACAGTAACAGTTTCAGAAACTTTGAAGATGTGTTTCAGTGGGACATCTTTGCTGTTTTTGTAAGGACTGGGCTTTTAAGGCTTTTAGGGCCTTGGGATACACTTTTACCATTGTCTAAATGGAATGTGAGGCTCTCAGTGATACAATTGATCTAATCAGAATTGAAGGCAAAGAAGAGGCCTGTACTACAGCTCCAACACTTAACAACATTCCATGCCATTGCCACAGATTGGGCAATAAATGTGGCCATCATAGTGAATGGGAGTGCTTTCATATATAGACTCTTGTATTTGATGCATGTTGATGCAAGGGCATTGTCTTCCTTAACTGTCTGGCTTTATTTTAATTACATGCAATATCAGAGGACAGTCCAAAGAAGAAAACAGATTCAATATTCATACAATGACATATATTCCTTGTATTGACCCTTTAAATTACTAAACAGCAAAGTGAAAGAAAGTGCTTAAATTTTGAGTCATTTTTACTTACAAAAAGTAAAATGCAGAAGCAAGTTGGAGATATATTTTGGAAATATTAAAATTGTTTTCCAATAAGGCAACATTCCTAAATCGTATATTTTATATCAGCTGGTTATAGCAGTGAGAAGGTCACTACCTTAGAACTGTAAAACTTAGGTTAGAATGCCACTTAGTGTCCTTGGGAAAGACACCTCATGATATTTATCCAACTACCTCAAATGCTCAATAGTAGATTGTACGCTTGTTTGAGCAGGGTCTTCTTTAGCTCAAAATGTCTCTTTTCTTTAATTGTAAAGCTCCGCAAGGGATGTTGGTGCTATTTAAATATAATAATATATATTTTACTATCTTTATATAGATGGATTTAATTATTTAATAAATCAATATAAAACTAAATGTTGTTGCTCCTTAAAATAGTAATATATTTTCTATTCTTTTTCATAGATTCGTGTAAACGTCAAAATGAATAAATAAGGACCTACTTTTGTCTTTTCAATCAACACGACAATATTCCAAATAAATAAATTTTTAATTATGATACATTAATTATTACAGTAGAAATTTGCATTTTCCCTTCAAAACATAAGCACCAGTCTTGATATAACATAAAGTAAAAATCATATTGAAATATATAGCAAAATACCATGTGCAAACAGTATCAGCACATAACATAAATAAGATTGTATTTCTAAGTTTTGTTCTTTGTACATACTAAATTGTCCTAAATGGAGTTTATGTCATGCTGAATTTGATTAAAACAACCTGTGAATGATATAGAAATCTCAAAACTGAAAATGAGAAGTTTTATAGAAGACTGTACATGGATCATTAAAAGCTGTGAGGACCAAAAATTGTGGGGATTGTACATACTGACTAGTGCACATTTTCATTTTTGTTTATTTATTTAAATTTTTTTTACATGTCTTTAATGGTTTTCTGAAAAAAGTAAGGAAAACAAGATATAATTACAAAACAACCGTCAGATGTGGACAATATTTTTGATACTGTAAAAATCATTAAATAGACCGGATACTGGAGTTTGCACTTCCAGCTCTTTTTTAAATATGTCTCGGTTGAGATGAGTGGACTGTGAAGAGGGAGGACGTCCAGTGCAGAGAGAAGGCATCATTTTCGACATCATGTGACCTCGGCAAACGCAGTGATGTGGTTCTAAAATAGTGAGAAAAAAAAGAGAAAAAAATTACCTTTCAAAGTCAGTTTTTCTCTATAAATAATAAAAAAAATGATATATTATAAAATGTAAACTATGTTAATGGAAGAAATCAAAAGAAAATTAAAACAATAAAAACAGTTTGGAGTGCAATGCAATATAAGGCTATAATACTGTATTAATTACCAATTGCAATTTACTAAATATATATTTCTACCATTCTATTGAGGTTTTATTAAACATTTGCCTTTTTTATTTTACATTGTCCACTTTTTCAGAAAGATTTCTGCAAGGTAATGCTTTTGCTGGTTGAAAAATCAGTTTGAAGACCAGAAAAACCCAACACCGTAATAACATTGGTACTGATCATAATGGGTTAATATGAAAGCAGGCACTAAATCTAAACCATGTCAGGCAATCTATATCTCTCATAGTTAAATATTCTGCTGATAGTCATCTGGTTGGAATTATGTGCTTTTAGTACAAACATCTCTCATTTGAGCTTCTTCTTGCCATGTACTGAAGAAAGACTATGAGATCCAGTGTGTAATGCCATGTCTTCCTCTAAGTCTTTTCAACAGCAACCTCTGGTTCCCCAAATGGTTAATATATATTTTTAAAAGATGAAGATACTAATTCATGGAGATATACAATTTTAAAGAAATTCAAGATGTATGATTATATTATCTGCTATTTCAAATGTCTGAGTCCATACACTTAGTAGGTAATGCCACACCTACTCAACATCAGGTCATTCCACAGAATATCTAAAAGTCTTCTATATGGACAGTTAGGGGCAAATATAATCTAATTTGTTAATTTAAGGCACGTATGGTTGCATAGTAAACACATCAGCATCCTGAATTTAAACAGGATCTTAGGTAGGATCATCATCTTTTTTAGTATTGAGGCTAGCAAGCCAGGACAGCCTAACATTGTTCCATTGTTGGGTATGTGTTTTGCACATGTGAATTACAGGCTTAAAGTTGAGATCGAAGATGGTTGCAAGGGTGGGACTGATTTTGACCCGCAGATATGTGATATCTGTGGTCCTCCATTCAAAGTCATATGATTGTTGCAGTAGTTGTGTGACATGGTTGGGAAGGTTTACTGGTAGGGCTTGGGTTTTGCTTTGATTGAGTTTGTAATACAAAACAGCCCCATATTGCTGTAATAGTTGTAGTAGTGCTGGTACTGAAACAGTTGGGTCTCTCAACGTCAGTAGGATATCATCCGCGAACATGGTGAGGCGGAAATGTTGTTTCCCTAAATGTATTCCGGCAATGGTGTCGTGTTGTCTTATTTTGTGTGCTAGGTGTTTTAGTGAGAGGATGAAGAGTAATGGTGACAGGGGGCACCCCAGTGTGGTGCCATTCGTAATATAAAATGGTTTAGAGATGAACACTGAATTGGTTACTTTGCCTTGTGGATCATTGTACAAGGCCATTATTCCTGTGATGAAAGCTTAGGGAAAGCCAAATTTGATAAGTACTTGTGTCATGTATTTAACTTGGACTATTAAATTACAAATATTAGCAAAACATTTTTTTTTGCCTGCAACAGAACCTACGCATATGTTTGAATGTATTTGCTTATATTTTGAATGCAATATGTACTGCTACATTGATTTATATATATATTTTTTTTCTATTAGATTCTTTCTTCAAAATTTACTTAAAACTAGAAATTTGTTCACATAAAATTAAGTGGCTATTAAATAACCACAATGTGTAATTTACATTCCTTGCCAAATTATGTCAGATCATTTATTCCTAATATTCATATATCCTAAAAACAAAACATGAAACAAATTTCGGTATAGAACTTTAACTGATGCAAGACAAAATAAATATATTGCTAACTAATAATTTTTCATTTGTCATCTACTAATTTGAATTAAAATAGTTCTAAATAACCTGACTTATCTAATTACAAAATATATATTTGACTAATGTGAAAACCCCTAGCTTGTCTGAAGGCTAAAACAATTTTGTTTAAACATTAATGGCCTCTTTTTTCCCATTTTCATTATTAATTGCAATCCACAAGGCGCACACTGCAGCATCAAGCATTGACTTAAGTTATGAAAATGACATTTGAAAGCTGACAAAACATATTAGACTAGTTCCTTGTTCTGACCATTGGAGAATCATAAAAGTTCACATTGTACAATAACCTCCTAAAAGGGTTTAAAAAATGACATTTATTTCATCCTTTAAATGCCTTTCTAGTTGACCTCTGTGTTCTATGCAAACAAAAACTCTTAAAACTTCAAACTACTCAACTTCTCAAAATACTGTTGTGTTATTTTTTTAATATGACTTTTATAAAATGAAAATGTATAGCAACTTAAAACATGGCAACATATTCCTGGGCAATCATTTGGACATTCTTCTCTAGTCTTATACACTGTTTTTTTTCTTGTGTTCTTATACTCAACCATTTCCTAAATTGTAAACTTTAAATCAGGTCTTCTTCTCCTCTTCTTCTTTTTTTGGTAGATTTGTCATTACATGATATTTTACATTCATATTAAAACCATTCATGTTTGTTTGTTATATTAATATTGGCTTAATAAGCAAGACCACCCAAAACCTAAACTAACTGAAGGGATTTTTCATAATTTCCGTTTGATATGAACTGTCAAAAATGATGTACATCCCAGAATTAATCACTAATCTCCATGACACTTTCATAGTCTGACTGTCATACTTACCTTCAAGTGGCTGACCGCAATAGCAAGTTACTGCGTGTTATCAGCTGTAACCTTCATGTTCTCCACATACCTCACTGTACTTATTTTCAGGTGTTTGGACCTCCTCCAGAACTGATCAGTAACCTTGTTTATTAGTTCTGCTTCTTCCCTCTGACTACTATCTCTGGATTTGTGAACTGGTTAAGTCTGTTTGTTATCTCTCCCCCGGTGACTGACCACTCTCTCTGGATTATCCTAAGGAACTGTAATTTATACTGTTTGTATTTCTCTGGCCCCAGAATCGGCTATCTTTCCTTGGATATTACGCCCTGGATCATCCACGTGCTCTTTATAGCAAAAAATGGTAGCTGACCTTGCTTGCTTTTTTTTTTAAATTAACTCGTCTACTCTGAAATTCTGTGCTGCTATTGGACTGTACAAAGTGGAATTTGAATCATAAATTGTGCTTTTTTCTTGCTTCACTAAAGACAGTATTACTTAAGGAATTCTTTTGTTTTGTCCCCAATTCTCATCTGCTGAAAGTTACTGATACTGAAATGACTTTCTCACTTATGAAAGAATATCCTTTCTGTAAATTCAGATATATTGTTTTTACGTTTTGGCAGATTGCATGTTCTAAATTATTGCTACAATCTAACAATTTACCATTGCAACAATTTAGTCTAATTACCTTATTCTGAGCTGTGCTGACAAAAAAAAACCTGTTTTTACTTAAATTTTTTGTAGACTTGAGGAGTATTACAGTGACTGAGCATTTTTACTAAACTTACAATTTTAATGTCACTTTGGGTAGCAGTGCAAGAAACTTTATTTGTTGTTTCAAATGGGTTCTACAAATTGATGAACAACAAAAATATATACTTCTATGTAATGGTCCCTGGGACTTCTGTTGACCATTTTACTAGAGTATTGTTTTCAGATTCTGTGACTGTTATAGTCTCAAGTACAATTGAAGAAACACAAACAAAAGTGGCCAAACCCGCCATGAAAGCACAGCTTTTTTATAAACCGTGGAAAATAAGAGGTTAATATGACAAACAAATAAATGATAATCCAAAAATCTGAAATGTATTCTGTACATGCATAAAAGAGACACACACACAATACTCAAGATTTCTTCCCTTTCATTATATATATATAAAATTGTTTGTGCCCTTGAGAAATCTATGCACATTTTTATTCATGCTGTGTCTCTGTGAATGTACACAGATCATTTTCAATGACACCAGTAGGATTGGAATGTAAGGATTTAACGTATATATGTAATGCTTATTATTTATTGATTCAGAGACTTTCATAAATAAAAAAAATAAAGCATAACTTCAATGAAATCAACACAACATTGAGTATTCAGATTATCTATCTATCTATCTATCTATCTATCATTACACAGTTGTTCACCCATAAATTACTTGACTGACTCAGATTAATGCATGGGTGAAAGCCATTTTTCTTCATGTTGTATTACAACTTCCAGGTTGGTACATATTCTACATTATGTTTGCTACTTTCCTCTGTTCTTTTTTGTCTTGCAGGTATTAAGTGCATGTAAAAAGTTTACTTATGATAAACATGTATACACTATTCATATACTATATATGCTCATATCATGGGTCGGCAACCATGACCCAGGGGATGCATCCGAGTCCTGGACTACACCGGCACATCAACTAATTGCTGCAAATTATAAAACTGGCTCGCCGACTGCCACCACCACCTGCTATTCAGGGAATTGGCTGCACACCAGTCAGCCAGTTCCCCAAGCATTCTACACAATGCTCCCAACTTGGACTATATTGATGAGTGACATCACTACAGAGCAGGCCACAAGGGAGCGGTGTGTAGAACTAATGCAAGCTGCTGCCACTGGCTCCCTCACTCCATCAGGGATAAGGCCCTTCCAGATATCAAGTGGTCACTCCTAAATATGATGTTCATTAAAGGAAGTGTATAGGAAAAAAATGCATATCCTTTTTTCCCCCAATAGTAAACTTACTTCACTAAATACTTTTTTTCCCCAAATAGTGTAAACATTGGCTTTAGAAATTCCTGTAATCTTTACTTTGATTAGGTTTTCTTCTCCTCCTCTGATTGAATGTCATTTTCCCCATTGCTTTCTCCCTGCTTCCTGTATTTCATCTGGACTGTAGACTAATGGCCATGCTCCAGCGATTCTCTATGAGAATAAGTAATGACATGTCTTACTGCGCTTTGCTGAGTTTCACTCAGCTCAACACATACCCACAATTCCAGGCCAAGAAGTACTCAACCTAAGTTACACTACAGAAACAGCTTTGAGACACTAGAACTTTGTGTTCTCTCTCTCTCTTTTTCTCTATCTATCTATGGATGTTGATTAATATTGACTGGAGGGGAAGGGCTTAACATTGGGTAGTGAGGTTGGCTAACATGGACAGTCAGGGAAGGCATTGACAGTGGGTAGTGAGATTAGCTGGCAGGGAATGTGTTAACAGTGGGTAGTGAATGGCTGGCAATGAAGGGGTTAACAGTGGGCAGTAAGGTTACATAAATAAAATAATTATTATAGAATCTGCATACAGACATCCATACACACATACACACAGACATACGTTCATAATGATATGCAGACATACATTCATACTGACATACATATATACATACATACATAAGGACATACAGACATACATTCATATATACATACATACAGACATACATTGATACTGGCATATATTCATACAGACATACAGACATATATACATACATACTGACAGACATACATAATGACATACATTGATACATGCATACATACATTCATGACATACATAATAACATACATACTGACAGACATACAGACATACATTCATAATGACATACATACAGACATACATGCATACAGACATACATGCATACATACATACATACATACATACATGCATACAGACAGACATACATGCATATATACATACATACATTCATTCATAATGACATACATACAGACAGACATACATGCATACAGACAGACATACATGTATACATACATACATACAGACATACAGACAGACATACATGCATACATACCAACAGATGTACATGCATACATACAGACAGACATACATGCATAGACAGACAGACAGACATGCATACATACATACACACATACTGACAGACATACATGCAACGACATATACACACACACACACACACACACAAAGCTCATTTTCCAGCCACCCTCCTGTCTCTTACCTTTTCGTTGCAGAAGGGTGGCTGGGGCTGATGGGACTAGGAGTCGGCTGGCTCTCCCTCACTGCCGGGCACGCGATCCTCCCGTGCGGAGTGAGCTGGGAAGATGTGACCACTTCCTCCCAGCAGCACTTGCTGCGGCTGCTTTTTTTTTTTTTAAAGGGGCCCGGTCGCGCTATACCACGGCCACACCGGCGGCAATTCTGCCACTACACTACTCAGGGCCGCCGGGCCCGTGACAGCCATTATGGTTGTCACCCCCTGATGGCGGCCCTGCTTACAAAGTGAAACGGAATAAGTTAATTTAATTGGGTCAGACTATGGGAACCCTCGGAGCAGATAGATGTAAAGCTACCAGCACACAAACTATCACATACTCACTTGTAATATTTAAACCAATTTTTGACTGCCATTATGGTAGTGAAAAAATACAAAGGTCTATGGAAAATATAAAATGAGTAATCTGAGACAATATTGAAGAGCTTTTAAAAAAAAAAAAAGAGTTTTTAAAATTCAAAAGAGAGACTTCAGAGGCAATCGTATTAAAAATTGAAATACATTCTATATTATAAGACTCATCTCAATTGAATTATTGATCATATTGGAGGAGTGACATTTAAAATTTAATTGTAAAATTGGCCAAAATGGAGTGAAGTGTGTTCTTGGACTTTGGTGACCACTAGGATTTTGCTAATGAAAGACATAAGCTTATAGTAAGATCGGACCCTCGTAAACAGGTGTACAGGACCCGGGTAAACAAGTGGGAGTAGATGCATGTTGGCATTGGAACTGGGGAAGGAAGTAGGATGTATTTGACTGGGATTGCCAGAGAGTCCTAAAATAGGCTAGGGGTACAAAAGACAGTACAAGGCCTTAGCAAGCACTGGCAAAGGCATGACACATTATGGAAAGTTGTTTAGACTAAAAGTTGTAATGAATTGTTATTGTGTGGCAGACAAGTTATTGAAAAAAAAACAAATTGTCTCACACCTCATAACTGGAACTTAACTACAACTATGCAAAGTATGTTCCATAACAGAATAACAATTAGGAAAGGCATGAGCAAGACCTCAGTAAGCAGGATATTTTCACGGTCAGGTATTCATGAACTCATGCTGATACCATACAGTTGTAATCAAAATTATTTAACCCCAATTGAAAAGGTGTGATACAGGTTTCCTTTGAGAAAGGCACCTTAATGTGCCAAAATGTTGCAGGGAAGTGGGGTAGGGGGGAGGCTGTGCCTTGTGTCCTGCTCTTGTAAGCTATTAATGTAAATGTGATAGCCTTATCACTTCTTGTTTGTCCTTTTATATTTTGGGTTTGTGTATTGTTTTACTGCTTTGTAAATTAAGTTGAATTTATATTGGCAATGCATTTGGTGTGCATATTGGTTTGTGTCAAGAACTCAGTAAGGACCAGCATGGCAAGATATGTACTAGACAAGACATGTGTAAGTGTTTAGCAAGTTCTGGGCAACATAAAGCAAGATTGCAAAGACTGGTATTGCCGTGAGCATACGCTGGAAAAAAACAATCACCAACTAGGGCCATGACAGGGTAATGTTAGCAGGTAGCTGTGGTCTTACACAAAAAAAGCAGTCAAAAAGATCTGATTACACTGCATGTAAAGGTGATTAATACAGAAGCTTTGGAATCCTTTAGCAGAAAACGTGCCATATAATTTGCAAAAATAGAGAGAAAATGTTTAGAAAACTCACTTTACCCTCAGTTGATCCCTGGTCAGGTTTCAAAGCCTAATTTTCTTACCTTGCTTCAGAATCTTTTTTACATGTGGCTTCTGTATAAATTTAGCAATAGATGCTAAGCATGGGGTTAGGATCACTGACTATTGGCATAATACATACTGTAATTGCAAAATATGCCAATGCGCTCCTTGTTTTTTTTCCCATTGCCCCCTGCTACCACATGTTACTTTCCCCATTATTCCTCACATCTCACATAATCCATATGATGACCATTACTCTCTGATTCCTTCAAAGGCTGGATCCATTTGAGTTGAAGACATTTTCTCTACAGAGATTACCACAGACAGAAGCACTATATCTAAAACTGTCCCTTTTAGAGAACAAATGTCTTTACTGGGTTCTACCCAAGCCCTAACCTTCTTACGGACACCCCATTTCTATTTTATATTTTTTTCTCCCAATTTTATTCTCTCTATTTCTTCTTAATTCCCTTCCCTCCTTTGTTTTTCTTTGTGCTATTATTGCGTCCTTTAGCTAAGTCATTAATATGTGCTATCATTGTTTCCCTTTGCTAAGTATTTAATATATAAAAATGCTATTACATCAAATTTCTTGTCAGGTAAATTTGAAATGGCTTTGTTTATATAGTAACAAAGAGTGTTAAACAAAAACTTACTTTGTCAACTCACTATTACTCAGTATTTAGTGAATAATAAACACAACAGTAATTTTGGTTTCTCTCTGTGTTTTCCATGGACCATGCACTCCAGCCCACTGCTATTTATACAGATGAAGATTACTATCACAGTAAATTCTGGCACGCTATGTTCTTTACAATGTATGTAGCAGGGTATATATATTTCTCAGAAGTTAGCTTGGAATTAACTTTAGTCACGCTAGAGATTGGATAAGCTTAGAAATTGCAAAACAAAAGCAGACAGTTTCACACATTTATAAATACGCTCTAAGATACATAGTACTTTTATATATCTTTATGCATTATTATCATAAGCAAATAACACTTAACACACCGCCAAGATAATGATAGCGAAAGCACAGGAATAACCTGAGAAACAAGACTTACCTGGTAATCTATTTATTTGCACAGTTTTATTTTTCTTGCATTGTGATACCCTCTGCTGTGGCACTTAAAAGGTTATTTACTTTATATGGCTGTGATTACATACTTGGGTCTTTTTTTTTTTTTTTACTTTTTTTTTTTTTTTTTTTTTTCCATATTTATTGCTGAAAACAGCACCAATGTGTTGCTGTTTTCATCTGTGGTTTAAAGGCTTATGCCAATTATTTCCTCGGCATTGTGTGAAACCTGCATTTTCCCTAAGAAAACAACTATGCTGGCTAAGCTGAGTTATGCTCAGATATCAGCTTATGATTTGTGATCGTAATAAAAACCATCTGTGTTTTGCTTTAACCACCTGTATCAATATATTTCAGAACATGCCCTTGATAAAGCTTTCCACCTTTTCACAATAAGTCTTTCTTTGCCTATACTGATTCTATAATAATTATTTTATTTATGTAATGTGACAACTTTTTTTTAGTAAAATTAAAGCCACATAATCAAAGGCACTGATGTCCCTTGGAACACGGTTACCCCTGGGTTGGTGATCCGCCTCCTCTGATGTCATCTTACTTGGGGACGAAATGCATGCACGGCGAGCGCATTAGGCCCTCCCCATAGGAAAGTATTGACTTAGAAAAATGTACTCATGCAGAGCGTGAGAATGTCCAGCATCATTTAGGGGATCCAGGGTCTGGTAATATTCCGGAAGTGCCTCTAGTGGCTGTCTGGTTTCTCTAAAACTGCAATATTTTACATTGCATTACTAAGGGCAAAAAGGACACTGTACCCAGACCACTTCAATGAGCTGAAGTGGTCTGGGTGCCTGTATGGTCCCATTTTTACTATATAAAGAAAATAAAGTTTGCATAAGATTAATGACATATACAACATTTGAGAATCTCAAGTACTGTTAATTTCCCATTTCTGTTTAGTAGAAAGCCTCAGACTACAAATGAATTAAACTACTCACTCCCAAAAGTCATCTGATATTCATGAATTCATGCTGATACTATACAGTTGTAATCAAAACTATGAAAATCAGGTTTATTATCAAAATTTGCAGATGTTTAGCTGTTTGCAATGTGCAACAGATCCCCCTGTTTTGCGTTGGATCTGTAATATATGTTGTACCAGCCTCCTACCATGTTGCCTGGGAACCTCTACCTTTTGTTTTCCTGCCATCATACACATTGCCCTGCACCTAAGAACAAAAACAGTTTCTGGCCCTTTAAATGTGTTGTGCAAAGAATGGGTACGTTTGATATGGCACTTGGGATACAGCCGAAGTGCTGAAATAGTCGAAGTGGCCGCCATTAGACAATCGAACATGTGGCATTTTAATGCAGTCGTACCTTCCCCTACCCTTCGACACTTCGGCTGGAGACTAAGTCCCATTCGAAGATTCGAACACACGTTCGAATGGGACTTTGTCATCTTTTTCGTGTAAAATAGACTGCCACTCAACTAACGACCACCGCGGAAATTTAACCCCGTTTTACTTCGACAGAAGTCAAAGTGCGTTTGACTATTCGAACGCCTCCTTCGGATGGGACTTTGTTATTTTTCAAGGCAGAAATAGACCGACCGCACAGCCTGAATCTGTGGAACTGTTTTGGGTATGCAAACAGGCGTGCGGTCGGTCCAAAGAGACTTTTCAATATCTCTGGAACCACTGGACATATTTGTACAAATTTGGAATATGTTTGTCCCCAAGTTGTGTTGTTCATAAAAATATAAGTTTTATTCATGTATGATGAAAAATCAAAGTTATAAAAATGCATAAAAAAAGTATACGTTTTAGCTTGGAGATAATTGAGTAGATACAGTAAGAAACTCAATTATCTCCCAAGCAGAGGGGAGGGAATCTGTGGGTTGTAACCATTGTCTGATTGGTTGATGGCTAATTTCCTGTGGGCATCTCCCTTGCAGGGGAGCACTGCATAAAAGCAGAGTGTGTGTGTCATTAAACCTCAGTTCTATTTCACCCTAAATCTAGAGTCCTGTCTCTTATTGGGGGTAACCGCTATACAGCTATTCACACTAGCTCTTGTAAGAGCTTCTTCACTTGGAACATGACTGGATGCTGAGAATCCTCCTCACTGATCGGGAAAAGGACACCCTCCAGCGGTTGAAACCTCTCTGCTACACGAGGTAACCGCTACACAATGTACAAATAAAACAAAAGCAATTGAAATAGCTCAACACAATCAATGCTTCAATTGATTTCCCAAAATTCAGCTGAAAATGCAACTTATTATGTCTTCTCAAGTCTCAAAATTATTCAACCCCCCGAAAAGAATCCCTTACTACATCACAAATATGCAAAATAGGTGTTGCCTCAAGCACACCTGATGCAGTTAATCAAGGGCTTCAGTGGTTACCCCAGGTATGTTTGAATACATGTACTGGCTAGGGCTTTGTTAAGTGTCATGTTTGACTGCATTTTAGAAATAAGTCGAAAGAATGATTCACAAAGTTAAGAGAAAAGATCATCGTCCTTCACACACAAGGAACAGAATATATTAAAAAGATAGAAAAGGCTCTGAATATTCCTAGAGACAAAGTTGGAAGCAGAGTTCACAAGTTTAAAGTTGAAGGAACAGTCATTACAATACCTGGACAGGGCAAAAAAGGAAGCTATCAGTGGCTGCAACCAGATTTCTGAGAAAGCAGGTTGTGAAAAACCCTTGAGTGACAGCAAAGGACCTGCAGCAAGACTTGGTGGCAACAGGCACTGAGGTTTCAGTGAGCACAGTAAGTTGCATACTAAACACAAAAGGTTTCCATGCCAGAACTCCAAGATGTACACCACTACTGACTCAAAGGTACAAGCAGAGTTGGCTCCAATATGCTCAAAATCATAAATAAGCAACAGAAGATTTGGGATTCTGTTCTATGGGGCATGATCTTTTTGGAACAATGTATCAGCGGTATGTCTGAAGGACGAAGAATGAAACATACGCTGAGAAAAACACTCTGCCTAAACTTAAGCATGGTGGTGGCTCTGTGATTCTCTGGGGCTGCTTTCCATTCTCTGGCACTGAAAAGCTGCAGTATGTGGAAGGCAAGATGGATACATTGAAGTATCTGGAAAAATAAATACAAGCAGAAAAAGTCCTGGAAAATTCTACATTGGCCCTCAGAGTGACCTAACTTGAACCCCATAGAAAATCTCTGGTGGGATTTAAAGAAAGCGGTTGAAGCACACCAACCTAAGAATATTACTGAAATGGAGGCCATTGCTGATGAGTAGTGATGTACCGAACGGTTCGCCGGCGAACGGTTCCTGGCGAACATAGCATGTTCACTTTCGCCACGGCGGGCGAACATATGCGCGGTTCGACCCGCCCCCTATTCGTCATCATTGAGTAAACTTTGACCCTGTACCTCACAGTCAGCAGACACATTCCAGCCAATTAGCAGCACAGCCTCCCTAGCAGACCCTCCCACCTACTGGACAGCATCCATTTTAGATTCATTCTCAAGCTGCATGCTTAGTAAGAGGAGGGAAAGTGTAGCTGCTGTTCATAAGATAGGGAAAAGCATAGCTAGGTTAGGGATAAGGGTATGCTTTTTTTTATTTTTTTTTTCTATGTAATGTAAATGCACTTAGTTGTCTGCCACTGCTGCCAGCTTCTGTGTCAGGCTCACAGTGCCCATTTCCCCAGTCAGTGCCACCAATTACATCTGGTGTCACAATAGCTTGGATTTAAAAACAAAAAACTTTTTTCACTGTTATAGATTGAATAGCAGTCAGTTGTCTGCCACTGCTGCCAGCTTCTGTGTCAGGCTCACAGTGCATACTGTGCCCATTTCCCCAGTCAGTGCCACCACTTACATCTGGTGTCACAATAGCTTGGATTTAAAAACAAAAAACTTTTTTCACTGTTATAGATTGAATAGCAGTCAGTTGTCTGCCACTGCTGCCAGCTTCTGTGTCAGGCTCACAGTGCATACTGTGCCCATTTCCCCAGTCAGTGCCACCACTTACATCTGGTGTCACAATAGCTTGGATTTAAAAAAAAAAACTTTTTTCACTGTTATAGATTGAATAGCAGTCAGTTGTCTGCCACTGCTGCCAGCTTCTGTGTCAGGCTCACAGTGCATACTGTGCCCATTTCCCCAGTCAGTGCCACCAATTACATCTGGTGTCACAATAGCTTAGATTTAAAAACAAAAAACTTTTTTCACTTTATAGATTGAATAGCAGTCAGTGTCCTTAAAGCGGGTGTGTTAAGCTAACAGTGGATACGCTGACAAGTGCCACTAATTAGATCCTGTGTCACAATAGCTTGGATTTAAAAACAAAAAACTTTTTTTACTATTATAGATTGAATAGCAGTCAGTGTCCTTAAAGCGGGTGTGTTACGCTAACAGTGGATACGCTGACAAGTGCACTAATTAGATCCTGTGTCACAATAGCTTGGATTTAAAAACAAAAAACTTTTTTTACTGTTATAGATTGAATAGCAGTCAGTGTCCTTAAAGCGGGTGTGTTACGCTAACAGTGGATACGCTGACAAGTGCCACTAATT
>OW240919.1:50060854-50192828 GCA_933207985.1 Pelobates cultripes
GCTGCTGTATTATAACTCTGAATGCCGGTTGACTTGCGTGACTTATCCACCACCAACTAGGGTTCAAGCCGCCAGTGTGTACTTTATAAATGGCTTTATAAAGCAGTGTGTACTTTATAAATGGCTCCACCTGCCACCCATACAGCAACACAGTCTCCAGTTAGGAGGACCGACCAAGCATCTTCTTCCATCTGCCTGTTACAGAAATTACTGCCATGTACACGACCACTGATAGGAGACGCGGAAGGTATTAAACTGATAAAAATAGTACTAAACACACCACTCCTATCTGGTGTCACATTAGCTTGACCGCGCAGTGCCCCAATTTGCAGTAAGAGGACCGACCAAGCCTCTTCTTCCATCTCCCTGTTACAAAAATCAATGCCGTGTACACGTCCACCGATAGGAGACGCGGAAGGTATTAAACTGATAAAAATAGTACTAAACACACCACTCCTATCTGGTGTCACATTAGCTTGACCGCGCAGTGCCCCAATTTGCAGTAAGAGGACCGACCAAGCCTCTTCTTCCATCTCCCTGTTACAAAAATCAAAGCCGTGTACACGTCCACTGATAGGAGACGCGGAAGGTATTAAACTGATAAAAATAGTACTAAACACACCACCTCTATCTGGTGTCACATTAGCTTGACCAAGAAAGGGCCCCCAAATTTGGTGCAAGAGGACCGCACTGCTTCCCTTCTTCCATCTCCCTGTTACAAAAATCATCGCCGCGGTACACGTCCACTGGATAGGAGACGCCGGAAGGTATTAAACTGATCAGAACAATACTAAATCACTACCACCTTTTGGTGAGGCTTTACAGGACAGAGTGCTTCTCCACGGGACATGTTAACTCACGGGCAGCTGGCTCATCAAGGAACCACAGCAGCTTTCCATGTACAGGTAAGACACGTGCAGCCGGTAAGGGTTCAGGCTCTTCTTCCTGGAGGATACGCTGCAAGCCTGTTGAACGAGGTGACCTTGCTCGGATCCCAGGTGTACGGTTCCTAAAATGGCTGCCATATACACGTCCACTGATAGGAGACGCGGAAGGTATTAAACTGATCAGAACAATACTAAACACACCACAAATAAGGTTTCTCTCCTGTATGGCTCCTCAAATGATGCTTAAGATTAGAAGCGGCTGAAAAGCATTTCTCACACTCCGAACAAAAATATATTTTTTTAACATTCTCTCCACTTTGAACGAAATGACGTTTGGGAAGAGATTAACATAATTAAACACAGGCAGTAAAAATACAGTTTTTAGCCATACCCTGTAACTTTAAAACTACACATCCCATCTTCATAATTACATATTTGGAATCAGCACACTTAAAACATAAACATAACCAAAAATCAGCCAAATCCATCCAGGGGTTAAAAAGTTAGCTGAGGTCCCTTTATGACCGACCGCAAGCACATTTTCCTGCCCAAAACAGTTCCATAGATTTGGGCTGTGAGGTCGGTCTATTTCAGGCTGAAAAAACGACTAAGTCCCATCGCCAATGGGACTTAGTCTCTGCAGCTGAAATAAGGCTGAAAAAAACGGCTGAAAAAAAGACTGTCCCATCGCCGAATGGGACTTAGTCTCTGCAGCTGAAATAATTTCCCATTTACTGAACCAAGTGGGAAATAGCCAGGCAGGCACAAAGGGTTTGCACCAGGTCTGGGGACACAGGGGACACCGTCTTAAAGGGGCCGTGTCCCCAACAAGTCTGGGGACACGGCCTTAAAGGGGCAGTGTCCCAATCTTCCTGATGTCCCAAAAAAGGTGTTTAAAGGGCCAGCACCAGTCACATAAAGAGTCCATAAGCCCCAATATGCCCACCGACAGTCTTAAAGGGCCATACACACCAAATAAAAGTGCATACATTTTCACAATCTCCCAGGGGCCATAGTCATGCGGGAGGAGGCTGGCAAGTAGGCTTCTCCACAACCCAGGGAAGCAGGGCAATTTGCCATTTAAAGGGCCCGTTACAAATAGCAGTTTGTAACAAGGTGTCAATCCATATCTGCCAAGTGACCCGATGTAGGGGACCAGTCCCTATTCTGCTCTGTGTCAGTGTGTATCAGGGAACCTTAGGACAGGTGTCAATCCATATCTGCCAAGTGACCTGATGTAGGGGGAACAGTCCCTATTCTGCTCTGTGTCAGTGTGTATCAGGGATCCTTAGGACAGGTGTCAATCCATATCTGCCAAGTGACCCTATGTAGGGGGACCAGTCTCTATTCTGCTCTGTGTCCGTGTGCATCAGGGGCTCTGAGGACAGGTGTCAATCCATATGTCAAGGTGTCAATATGTCATATGTCAGGTGTCAATCCATATTGATTGTGATTTAGGAATGTTAGGTGATTTCTGCCCTTTATGGATTAAAACCAGACTCTGTATCAACTGTGTAATTTTCCATGGGAGTTTTGCCATGGATCCCCCTCCGGCATGCCACAGTCCAGGTGTTAGTCCCCTTGAAACAACTTTTCCATCCCTATTGTGGCCAGAAAGAGTCCCTGTGTGTTTTAAAATTCGCCTCCCCATTGAAGTCAATGGCGTTTCGGGCGGTTCGCCGGTTCGCGAACATTTGCGGAAGTTCGCGTTCGCCGTTCGCGAACCGAAAATTTCGGGTTCGCAACATCACTACTGATGAGCAATGGGCTAAGATTCCTCAGGAACACTGCAAGAAACTGTTATCTGGCTATGCCTCTTGTTTGCAGCAGCTCATAACAGCACATTTTGAGAATGGACAAAATCATTACAAGTTCCATTTTCAGTTGAATTTGTGGAAGACGCTTGTAGCATTTGTTGTGTTGAGCTATTTTCATTGCTATTGTTTGATTTGATCATTGCAAACAGCTGAAGGTCTGTAAACTTTGACAATAAACTTGATTTTCAGTTTTTATTACACCTGTATAGTATCAGCATGAATTCATGAATATCAGATAACTTTTGGGAGTGAATAGTTTAATTCATTTGTTTGAATACGTTTTATTATAACTCTATGCCATAAGAAATCACACCAACCAAAGAAAGCAAAACAAAACTGTGTTAAAAACCTTGGGTGCAGGCAGTAAATTAATGATATCATGACACTTAAAGTTAATTATTAAAAACAAATGATTTATAGTGATTTAAATCTTTTCCACTTTGTATTTAAATTTCATTGTCTAGCTTTGCTCCTTTCAAGGAAAGTGAAGTACAGCAATGTGACTGATGGATGACTGGGCAGTGTAATCTCTTGGTTTCTAAAGTTCTGCAATTTAAATTAATCACATAATATATGCAAAGAATAGCCATGCACGGCATCATGGGGTTCTAAGATTGAAAAAAAAAAAATAGTGGGATTAACTGAAATATTGCTTCATAGAATGGCTCATCACTGAAATTCCTACTGTGATACTACATATTTATTCAGAGCCTCAAGCTGGTTAGTACTTTAATGTCATGTTTAATTGATTTTTGGAGAAATGTGTTGTTCATGTAACAGCAGTTTTATCATCTTGCAATATCTTTTCATTTACAAATACGATGGAGAAGACACCTTCGGAAAGTTTGAAATTTCCATACTTGGGGATTTTTCATGTTTAATCTTTTTGTGAGAGTTGAGAATATTAATGCTTGTTCTGTATGACAATTGTTCTCAAATGGGTTCTCAATCACCGATAGACCATAATTTGGAAATTACCCAATTCAGTTACTATGGAACTAGTAATACAATTTGGATCATTAGTAGTTTTTCATGACTGGTTGATTGTTGACTGTTTTGAGAGACACTGCCTTATTAAATAATTAGCATCTCCAATTTGTCTTCTAAAGAGTAGAAACAAGCAAGAAAGAATTTTTTATTCTATTACAGTCACTTTTTGCCAGCTGGAATTCTCTTTGTTGTACTTCAGCACAAGAAAGCTGAATATGATATGAACTTGCTGACGGGCCAGTAACTGTATCATGAGCCCAATATATCATGAGCCCAAGGTTTACGTTATCATTTGGCTATAAAATCTGGGACATAAATGATATAGAGCCAACGTGATGTGCAAATTAAGCCCATATTGTGGAAAGAAAATAAGTAGCATAATGTTCATTACATTTGAACAGACATGAATCCATAATCTCTGCAAATGGTTATCTAAAATTTGATGGAATGAAAATAAGATATTATTACCTATTAGCCTTGACATTACAAAGTGTTTATTAAAGGGTTTTTTTTATTATATGAAACGATTATATAATATGTCACTACCTTGTTATATAACCAAAACTCACAACTTCAATAAACTCCCATGGTTTATGCTATAATGAATAGTAAATTGTTCCTAAAGTAAATTCCAAATAAAGATGAATGTATACCTTTGCACTCAGACTGGATACAATTCAGCTATGTGGGCTGTAATAAAATACCAACTTTACTTAAACCACATTAAAAAGTGCAATGCACCAGTAGAAAGTAGCAGATCATAAAAAAATTACATTTGCAACCAACAATGAGGAGTGAAATTACAAGTTTGTTGGACATATTTTGCACTGGATGCTTCCTTAACAGCATCTGTTGAGGAAGCATCCTGAGTCATGGGTAATGCGTCCAACAAGGTTTTTGCTCTTTTGTGTTTTTTCCCATTCATTGTTTCTTGCCTCAGCAGAACTTGTTTGTTTTTGCATTGTTTTGCCTATGCATTATGCTTTTGATAGGGTTTTAATGCGGTCACAGGTTTGCACTGAGCTTGAGAGTGATGGTATACATTTATCTTAAAGTAGAGTTTCGTTATTTTATTCTGCACTAGCCCAGACAGACACTCGTAAGGTAAATATATTAGGGTAGAACATTAAGGATGTCATTGTCGATGATTTGTGCTAAAAATGAGCCGTAACAGTTTAGTTAAAATTTGTTTGTCATTTGAGCTTGTGTAACATTACTGACATACTGTAATGGTGTTATTTGGTTTATTGATACTTCAGTTATTTTAGTGACTGATGTTGATTTAATGTCACATACAGTATGTATATCTATTTTCCAGTTTCAGTAGAAGAAATCAATGGGGTTTTGCTTCTAATCTAGTCTATGTTTAATTCTGATTTACAATTTTCATGGAACATAATCTAGAGTAAATATATGAATATGAAAAGAATAGAATCTCAAATTGTCCTTATTTAGATAATAAATAACAAATAACACATATGTGATAACTGGAGATTGAATTAACATCATGATATTTTAGCAGATCCAAATACAATATAAAGTATTTTTCAAATGTTTGTTTTTAGAAAATTTCAACCAATTCTACCTGCACAAAAAGTCAACACAGTCAAAAGTTAAAAACACTGCACTCCAACACACAGGTGCGCTAATGCGCACATACGTTTATTGCCTTGTTTTATGTAGCTGTTCACTCCGATTCATCCCTGACATCCATGATAGAAGCCTTCCAAACCGAACCTTAAATGAGTTTTGTGTGTCATTTTCTTCATCTGAGGTTTCATAACTATGATCCCGCTTTGCCTACAGCATACACATTGGTTACATTTCCTTAAAATGGAACTATACAAACAAATTCTTCATTAAGATACATGCACCCATTGGGCATTTTTAACAATCTAGTATACATTTTATTTTGTATTCAACAATTTTATGTGTATTTATTATGGGTAGTTGTAACCTCAACACATTTATTCAATATGTAGTTCTGAATTAGGATAGATTATATTACCAATGATACAGACGATACAGATGATGTTGACCAGTAGAAGACAAACACCTACCTCCAGCATCAAATAGACCCAGGGTTCCCAACCCAGTACTCAAGTACCCTACCGGTCGTGGATTTAGGAATTACCCAGTTGTGTCTAGAGTGTGTTTTTTTTCTTCTGAAAACACCTTAGACAGGGGATACTTGAGGACTGGATTGGGAACCACCGAACTAGACTATATGTTTCCATTTCTCCATTAATGATTTATCTACTTAGACAATATGTGTATAAATCCCATTATCACATTTCTCTTTAACATTTCTCTGTCTTATTTCCCTTATTATGGAATTATAAATGGAAATAGTTGGGACAGGGAGCTGATAAGCAAGATATTTGGCATGAAAGTAAAATTAAAAAAAATAGGGGTCCATAAAGATTTTTGATAGATTTTCAAAAATGGAAGTGGTTTTTCAGAAGGTAGCTACTTGGATCCAAAACTAGAGCTCTTCCCATTAATATGGAGATAGGATAAAGAATTAGCACAACTAGATGTCACACATTTTTAGATAAAAAGGAGATTGTGAAGATTTTATTCCTAGCATATACCAGGTGACCTAATCATTTAAAAATAGATTCTCTTGGCGTCACAGACCCCAGCACCGTTGCAGATGTAATCCAGCAAATCAGCATGAAGTAATAGAAGTTTTTTATTGCTTGGTAAAAATAGATTGTGCTGTGAATACATAGCACTATCAGGGTTATTTACTATAATAGAGAATTGACAGGATTTCTAGGTGAATTCAAAGCAAATTAAAAAAAATTCAGCCAGAATAGCCTAATTAGAATATTTTTTTTTCAAATAAATTCTGTTTTCAATTTTGCTATTTTGCCCTTAAATTTTAAATTCTCTTTTAATTCCCAGCGATTTTCACTTTAGTAAATGATCCTGTATCTGTTTCTACTGTCTTCTTTATGGGCAGCTTAGAACACATTAAGCAAGAAAAATGTTTATATGTTCATACAATATGCACACACGTGTTAATAATATTTCACAAATAACTGAAACGTTTATTGTGGATACTTCCTTCACTTGCTGCAACCTCTTCTCCCTCACGAAAATATTGAAACATCGTAGTAAAAGACTTGTTAAATATTGCAATATATTTTTTTAGTTTGTATTTTTTTCAATCATACAATAGCTTGTCTGAACACTTTCAGAAAACCATATGGGCAAAATAACAATTATGTGCCTTTTCTTCTAAATCTGTCTGTCTATTTATCTTATAATCATAGTTAATAACAGTCTAAATGCAGTTCTATAAAGACAATGTTCTTTATTCAATTGGTATGTCTCCACAATAGAGAAAGGGAGAGAGAAAAACATATATTTACTGCAGTTTAACCCCTTAAGGACATAGCTTCAAAAGCTTGTCTTACCCTTAAGGACATAAGCCATTTTTGCTGTTTGTGTTCAAACACAATTTGCAGCTCTGTCATTTATTGCACCAACACATATTATATACAGTTTTTTAGAGGGCAAAAGGGGCTTTAATTTGATGTCACAATTCAAAATTAATTCATTTATGTGTCTTAATTTATATGTGTAGGATTTCAGCTTATTTTGAAAGTTAGAGAACACAAAATACAAGGACTAAAATAAAATTTTAATGTGAACTCATAGGCGAGCGCACGGGGTGTGCCGGGTGTGCCTGGGCACACCCTAATCCCCGCAGCATGCCTGTAAGTCCAGCAGTAACGCGTGGGAACGCTGTTCTTGCAGGCAATCTGCCGCCCCCAAACGCCCTCCTCCTCCCGTGTTCCCCCTGTCATGGGGGTGGCAAGAGGTGATGGACCCCCCTGGGCGCCTGTCTCCATATCAGACGCGGCGAGGGAGCTGTGTGCTCTCTGCTCCCTCATGCCGCTTGCTGATGCCAGGGCCTGGAATATGACGTCATATTCCGGCTCCCAGCTACTATAGACAGCCTGCGCGGCGAGAGGGAGCAGAGAGGACACAGCTCCCTCGCCGTATCTGATATGGAGACAGGCGCCCGACCCACTGGACCCCAGGAACATGTCCACGCCAGTTCTCTAGGTAGGGAGGCTGGGTGGACATTTTTTAATAAAAATAAATAAATTGTGTGTGTCTGTGAATGTATGTGTGTCTGTAAATGTGTCTGTGAGTGTGTGTGTGTATGTGTGTCTGTGAATGTATGTCTGTGAATGTATGTGTGTGTCTGTATCTGTGTATGTGTGTGTCTGTGAGTGTATGTATGTGTCTGTGTATGTGTGTCAGTTTGTGTGTGCATATGTATGTATGTATGTGTACATACAATATACAAGTGTATATTTTTTTTGGGGGGGTGGGAATCTTGGGAGAGTTCCCACACTTTATTCCCCAGGACTCTCCAGATCTCCCCTGTCGGCTCATGCAGAGCCAGCGCTATCTGAGTGCCGGCTCTGCTCTAAGCCTCCATGAGCCGGCGGGGAGATCAAAGATCTACCTCACCAGCTCACAGCAGCATGGAGGCAGGCAGCAGAGGACGCGAGGAGCTCTAGACAGAAGCTTCACCAGGTTCCTCTGGCGAGATCTGAGCGTTGCCGCGGCAATGCTCAGATCTTGCGAGAGTGAACTCTAGCCCCACAGGCTAGAGTTCACTCTCCACTGGACCACCAGGGATGGCACATGGCAGCAAGGATCCCCCCTCCCTACATAAGGTAAGAAGGGAGGGGGGATATTTACTAATCTGCCCCCACCTTCATAATCCCTCCAAACATACAGCACACACAGCACACACACATAGCACCTACACACATACAGCACCCTAACACAAACAGAGTGCACACACAGCACCCTCGCACACACAGGACACACACAGCACCCTTACACACAGAGCATCCTCACACACACAGTACACTAACAGCACCCTTACAAACACACACACACAGCACCCTTATAAACACACAACACCCTTACTATGTTAAAGGTTGGTGTGTTTGTCTTGTAGGTTTAGTAGCCATCACAGAAAACAAAATTGCCACAGAAAAGTATATGTTTATTTGTGTAAGGTGCTAAGTAATAGTATAAGGAGTGAGTTTCAAATAGGAACTGGAATAAAAAGAGCAAGTCGGTTGAGGTGTGCCGATACCGACGATACGGTAGGCCTGTAAATAAAGAGGGCAAAAGTAAAGTATCAAATATTTATTACAGTCAACAATATATACAATTTATCCAGATATGATTTTAAAAGCCTCTCTTATCTCTTGTGTCGGTTTGGGTATATATGTAGTGTAGGCTGATGACTTCCAACGCCCCAATGACTTGATGACGTGTACTGGTACGTTGGCGCTGGATGCGGAGGAGGCTGCTCCTATGCAATACGAGTGTCCTGAGTAGTGAGAAGGTTTGAGACCCAGCATTGTTAGCAGGGATCGTATATAGTTCATGAAGGCAGTGGTGGTGAGTACCGTGTGTTGTATTTTGAATAAAGGTTGTGATTGTAGCGCTGTGTTGTTTAGAAGATAGGCATCTAATGCTGTTACTGGACACCATTTGTTTAGTGTAGGGAAATATGTGATCTCTACAGGAGGTGCATGTTTGCTTGTCTTTGACTGTGGTAAAGAGAGTATTTAGTGGTCTCTATGTTTTCGTAGGTGCTTGTGTAGCAGGCGTCTATCTTTTTGAGTTGCTGTGACCGTGGTGAACTCCCTTGGCCTGAGGAACCCATAGAAGGCTGTGTATATAGCTGTCTTAATGACTGAATTGACGGTAGAGTGGAAAGGTCTGGAATCTAGTAGGTCTGATAATGACTGAAAATTTTTATTGTCTATAGGTAATCGCTGTGGCGGACGAGGAGGTACAGATTTTTGTATGCCTCTGAGTATATTCTTTATCTGGTATGATGACATGAAGCTATGCGTGTTAGGTCTTAGGGTTAGCATGTGATGTTGTATGCCTGTCAGATATAGTTTGATTGTGTTGTATGATAAGTGTAATTTGAGGTGGCAAAAGGAAGTGAACGCTATAATAGATGTCATGACGAATGGTTCTGATATGTCGTGATCGGCGAGGAATCTGTGGAATAGTGTAAAGGCTCTGTTATATGTAGTGTGAGTGTTGTGTGATAGTGCTAAATTGGCTAGATCCCTACTATGTTCCATGATTCTGTCTAGTCCATGACTAGTTGTGAGAACGGAGGGGCGACTGTGGCTGCTTGAGCTGCTGATGGGTGTGCTTGTCGGAAAGCCTGAAATTCAAAACGAGACAGTCTGTCAGCTGCTATATTACTAATACCTGGTACATGAAAGCAAACCAAGTAGAAGTTATGACATGCAGCTAACCACGTGAGTTTCCTAAGAAACCTCATGATTGTAAGGGATGATGATCTGCCTTTGTTGATTATGTGACATGTGGCTTGATTATCTGAGTGACACCGTACGGACAAGCCTGACCACTGGCGTCCCCATGCCACAGCGGCAGCTACAATAGGGTAAATCTCAAAGAGAGCAGAGGTTGTAAAAAAGCCTTCTAAGTCATGGACCCCATTTACCCCAAAGCCATTTGTTGCCAAAGATGGCTGAAAAACCCTTGTTGGATGCTGCATCTGACCATATGGATGGGGATGTTTCTGATAATGCCGGGAGGAACAAACTTTTCCCATTCCAACTGGTCAAGAACCTCCTCCACATTAGTAGATCTGCTGTGGCTTGTGGATTCAAGGATAGTCTGTGGTTCTCGTGTTGGAAATGTGGAAAAAGGCAAAGCAGTCTGGATATGAAAGCTCGTCCTTGAGGGATGATGCGCATAGCAAAGTTTAAAAAACCTATGAGGGACTGGAGTTCCTTGCGATTACATGTACCTATGGAAATGTAATGATTGATGCTTTTGATGATGGTGTCAATTTTCTCGTGTGGTAGGCTTGCTTGCATGGATGCAGAGTCGAGTTGAATGCCCAGAAATGTAATGATGGTATCTGGACCTTCAGTTTTCTTGAGGGATATTGGGACGCCCAAGTGGCTGAATAGATTAATTGCCTCTTTAAGACTACTGGGCGGCAGAGAGTTGCTTTCTAGCATAAGAAAATTGTCGAGGTAATGGATCACTATGGGGCATCTTGCCACGTTAAGTAGTAACCAGCAAAGTGTTTCAGCAAAAGTGTCAAAAATCTTTGGGCTACTTTTCGACCCGAAAGTTAAGCGGGAGAAGAAATAGTATTTCCCAGCCCATTTTATACCATGTAGGTGCCAGAGGGAAGGGTGTATTGGGAGCAATTTGAAGGCATTTGGAATGTCCGTCTTGCTTAACCAAGTACCCACACCCGTTTGTGTGATGGCTGTAATGGCGTGATCAATGGTGGCGTATTGAAGGGAAAATTCTTCGGAGGGAATGAGGGAGTTAAGGCTTGGGGTGTCAGATGTGTGTGGGGCTGAAAGATCAATAATAAGTCTTTGTTTGAGGGAAGTTTTCCCTGTGACTGTCCCAATGGGGTTTGTATGCCATGATGTGAATGGTGGTGTTATGAATGGTCCAAACAGGAACCCCTCTGCCAATTCTTGTGCTATAAGTGTATTGACTGCTGTTGGGTTCTGGTTTGCTGATTGCAAGTTTGGGCATTCTAGTTGACCAGTGGGCATCTGTATGATGCCTGTGTGGAACCCGTTTCTGAAACCCGTGGTAAGAAACTCTACCAGATGTCTAGAGGGGTGATTGACTAGTTTAGTGGCACTAAAACTACATGTGCCACAATTAAAATTATTGCAGATCTGTGATTTGCCGAAGAAAATGATGGGACGACCAAGCTTGTCTCTGGCGTTCTTCCCGGTTCTACCAGCGTAGCTAGTGCTGGGTGCCTGGCTGTGGTCGTCTGCTGTGCTTGAACAAAAATTTGTGGTGTGTGCAGTAGAAGAGCAGGATACACAAGCCGGTGTTTTAAGCCCTGCAAAGTGTCGGCAGAAAATTTCTGTGTCCAGTCTGCTCCAGTTGATACGGGTACCATACTGGGAGAGGGCGCCAGACACTTTAGTTGAAAAAGACCTATGGTAATCATAAAACGCCGAGCCACCATATTTGTTACCAAGGTCCACCAGCTTGTGCATGTAATGATCAAATTCCTCTCTTCTATTAGGGTACACTTCACACATAACATCTCTGAATATCCCAAAGGCTAAGACAAATTCTGGGATGGTCAGTTTACGGTTCAACCTAGAGTCTTTAGATCTGACCACCACAGATACTTCATCATACATATAAGTCTTGTTTTCCACCACATCCTGGGAGGCAATTAGTAAGGATGCTAGGTTGACATCTTTGTCCTCCAGGATGTCTTTCTTGATGTGAGCTGGGATAGTGTGTGCAGGATATACATCCTGTGAATCTGGCGAGTTTACATTACCCGTAGCGTGTGGTTCAACTGGTGCCTGTTGTACGGTGTCGGGAAGGCCTGCTTTGGTGAGTGCTGTGGTTACCGCCTCGAGATTAGCCAGTCTGTCGTTGACCTTGCTCATGGAGTTCATAAGTGAGGCCAGCATAGCCTGGATGTCCCCTGAATTGGAGGTGCTGGGGCCTTCTCCTGCTTCCGTATTGATTGTAGTTGTGTTTAGGAGTTTAAACAATTCCGCTTTCCTTGCTGTAGCAGGGTAGGGAATTTGACGTCTCCTTAACTCTGTTGTAATGCGCGGTATTGTCCAGGATCTGATTGACGCTGGACTGGCCATATCTCCCCTGTAAGAAGGTGTCTCGTCCCTAGCTGGGGTGCCAGGAAGCGATAGCTCCTCACCACTTGCATGAGACATGTTTAACTAAAAATAAAAGGTAAAATTATTATATGAACCAGGTGTTTTAGTACTGGCTTGCTAGCTATGCCGTAAGGCGAAACAATTATGCTTAGGTTTGTGACTGGTGAGGCCCTGCTAGTGCCAAGTGGCTTGAGAGGCTCTATCTATGTGTTGGCGCGATGGAATTTTTTCGTGGCCACCGATCGTAGTGGCAGGATGATGGCCTCTCGGTGAGATTTAACAAGAAAAAGGGGAAGGGAGTGACAGGTGAGGCCCTCTCTATGGAACTTGCGAGGCGACTAGCTCACGAGTGGCCCGAGGGGTAAATGCCTCCGAGTATGAGGCGGGTTTGTTGGCCTCGCGGGACCGCTAATCCGAAGCATAATGCAAAGAAGGGGAATATAACAGCTATTGGCCCCTATGACCCTATCTGCCAGTACTTAGCTATTATCTGGGGATCATACTTGGATATACTGTGAGCAGGTGTACATACCTGAGAGTATAAATAAGGATTTATTTAGACAATCCGTTTAGTTGGTAGTGGATACCTGTAACTAAATAGATGGAAAACCAGATGAATATAACATGCAGCATGAATCAATCTTAATTAATGTTTATCTGTTTTGTTCTGGAGATCCGTGTGGACGATGCTTGTAGGATATCCGAGAGTTTAAATTATAACTATATATGTGATAATTTAACTGCTATTTATTACCTACATACCTGTTTGTATTTAAACATGGGAACTTGTAGGGTCTTGTTTGTACCGATATGTAATATGACTGTGTATGAAGTAATATGTACCTAAACCATAAAATGGAATGGTTGTGTATACCTGTGTAACAATCCTTGCCGTTGGTATATTTGTGTAACTTAATACCTGATGACTAATAATCCTGTACCCTGTATGGCCAATAACCATGTATCCCATAGTTGATAACTTATTCTGATCACTTACTGTACTAGTGTGTACGTAATAATGATATGATTTATACTAGAATTACTTATATGACCTGTAGGGGTCAGTGTAAGTAGAACCTGTATGCTCTCATGTAGAATGACCTGTGTTTGTATATATACATATGGCCTGTAGGTGGCAATGTAGTATGGATGCCCGTAATGTAATTTGTAAAATATGCAACAGTGTGGGACTTGATCAGTGATCTGATCAAAATTTGACAATGCTAATAAGATTGTACAAGTATTTGCTGGAACAACTGTACCCACTTCTGTGGAATAAGTGCAGCAAGGAAAAAAAAATTTTTTTTTTTTTTTTTTTTTACACACAGTGCTTTGTCACAGAAAGAAACAACGATTTGTCATTATATAGAGATTACCAATGTTAATTAGTTATGAGTGGTTAAACGTGAGACAGACGTGTGAACTTCCATTAAAGTGAAAAATGTTTGTAAAACACTGATATATTATGGTGTGATACAGTTCAGACAGAGCGTGAGTTTAAAAATACATTACAATGAGGTTTTAACACCAACAGCTGAAACCTATCTGCAATGTATGTGATAATTGTTTTTTACTAAGGAGGGATTGTGGGAAATGTAGTTTATTGGGGGGAATGGAATATAAGTATGTGAGACTGTGGTGAGCGGCGGAGGAACTGAATGAGGATTATAAAGTCAGGTTGTGACCGTCCTGGATATGTACGTAATGAATATATATATGTGCCACTTGATGCCTGACTATATGGGGTTAAATGCTCGCCGGGCGACCTAAGTAATGTAGGGGGGAAGTTGTCTGCCGTGCTCCTGTAATGCCCGTTTGTACTCCGTGTGTACGGATTTGCCGAATATGAGCACCCGATATAAATTACTTAATACTACAGGCAGCCGGGACATTGCCGGCCGCCGGGACAATGATTGCCCGTAAAGTGAGGACCTAGCCCGTGCCGTGAAAATGTTTCCCGGTGGTACGGGCAGATCAACTTACGGTACGCGACTGCTGATGACGTAATCCGCGGCGACGACCGGAAATTTAGCAGCTGGACCGACGGAAACCTGCTGCTGAGTTACTGGACGCAGTTTCGGCGTGGAGGACCTCGTGAGAAGACGGACGTATCCCAAAATGGCGACTGGATGAACCGGAAGTGCATTCAGACGCTGACCTTGATCGGTAAGGAGTCAGGTAAGAGGTGTAGTTTATATAGGGGAGTAAGTTAACTTAAGCCCCTCCCACAAATACAGGCCAAACGGCCTTAACACATAAGGTAGATATCACAGGCTATTTACCTAAGGTTATTTTGACACTTTTTACGTAGCCATTTAATCGCCAATCTCTGCTAAATATTGGAGTACAATTGTGTTTTTTCTCTATTTTGGCATATACACATATGGCAAGGTTTTTGTAATGTGTATTTCGTAAAGCTCGTGTGGATTATTCTTGCACAGAACCCCCATATTGTGTTCAGCCTATGTCTATCTTTGGGGTATTATAGCAGTTTGACTGTTCAAATAACCCCACAATGGAATTTCATTTGATAAAGCAGACACCCCAGGGTATCTTATATGGTGTATATTGTGCCTTAGCTTGTCACCATTTTTTCACCAATTTATGCCAATGTTTGTGGTGAGGGGAAGAAAAATTGAATTTTTACATATATGTTGCATTATTGCTGATTTTTTTTTACACTTGATATGTGCCACTGTCATAAAATCCCCCAAATTATGCTCAGTTGCATCTTCTGAGTAAAACAATATGCCCAATGTATGACCTAGATGCTATTTTTGAAGTTACAGTGCTGTAAAAGAGATGTGACAAGTTCAGGTTTTTAAGTGTGAATTTTCATGGAGGATTTTAATGCGTCCGTGTCCCACTTTGGAGCACTTAAGCAGGCTACATATTCCAACTACACCATAAAGGCATGTAATTTCTTAAAAATATACAGAAAATGGGATACAGCTGGATGTCTAAAACAAACAAATAACAAATAATAGTGCAACACTGTTGGAGGAGGTTTGCAGTGCCCCCACTTTATATGGAACTCAAAAACTCCAGATGAAAAGAATGCATAGAGGTTGCCTTCCCCCCAGGGGAGGTCTGGTTTCTCAGTCAGAATGGTGCTTTTGGATCCAAATCAGGAATCAGGTAGGAAGGTAAAAAATGTTTAATTGCAAATAAATTGAATAAAATAGATATTTTAAAATTGGTGGTATATCACCGGTGCTACGCGTTTCGCTTCTATGGAAACTTCCTCAGAGACCACCTTTTATACAATCATAAAAACATTAAAAATATGTCTAACAATGTTATGTCCTATCCTAACGCATAGGACCTTGGGCGCCTTGTACGCTTAGTTTATTTTTTCATTTACTTTATTTTGGTGGTTCTCTTAGGGCTCGTTTATGTAACTTAAGGGTAATTTTTATGAGTTGTCTCTATTCTAGGAGGTATTACTGGTTTGCAGACACTCTGACTGGGAGTCCCTCGGAGTGAGGGCTTCTAATGACCGAATAGGTGTAGTTACTACCTTCCAGTAATTTATATGTAACCACTCAAGCTTAGGAGGTTCCTAGGACTAACTTTATGTAAATAATAACTATTAGCAATTTAAAGCTTAGCAATTCAAGCTCAGGAGGTGTATACATTAGCTACAAGCAATTTGAAGCTTAGCAATTCAAGCCCAGGAGGTGTATACGCTAGCTTCTAGCGATCTACTTACAAATATGGCTTTTTAGCTCAGTAAGATTAGTTTCCAGGTGCCTCTCAGCAAACTACTAGTGAGAGTTACTGTGAGTGAGGGATTTCAGGGATTTATCTCTTATCTCTTACATGAATCATTGATATCTTGGAATGCAGTCATTTACAAGACTTGTTACTTTGTTATTATTCTACATAGGGAGATATTTTTGATAGTTATTATTAAGTAGCAATCTTTATAACATTTAGATAATTCTAACTGCTTATTATCTTTTTCCCACATCTCTGAACCCACCCCTCCTATAGAGACATCTAGTAGACATATCACTCCTCACTCACCCCAGCATTAATAAAGGCTTTTCCCATATATTAGCATTGGATATAAGTGAGGGCATGTCTCCTTTTTATATATTCCCGTTATATGTCATATGTCATATGTGTTGTTCATTGAATGTTATGAGGTGTCACTTTGGGATTCCTTAATTTAAATTGTATACTCGTACTTCTAAGGGCAATCCAACACCCCTTGGTTCCTTTTCTTTGGAACATTTTTTGTATTTAGAATTAGTGTTGACCCTGACAGTTGGATCATTCCCTATATGAGACCTATTTTTTTTTTTTCTTCTTTCCATTTTGGAGTAGCTTAGCTTTTTTGTAATACTTGGGGGGGAAAAATTGATAGTGTGATTCAGGTGTAGTGGTAATGAGCATTTTTTAATGTATTTTTCTACTCTTTTAAACTTTATTAAAACTTTTTTACACTTTTAAAAATTCTTTTTAAAAACCTCTAACTAGCAGAAATTAGCACTAACAGTAAATTCCCCAAAACTCCCAACAACCCCAGCTAGCAAAATATATCATTTTAAAATGTTTAAATTAATTAATGAAATAAATTGAACCCCTGAGGGTTAAAAAAAAATAAATAAAAGTTAACCCTCAGGGGTTAAAAAAAAATCAGATCACAGTATAATACTTTGATCTGTATTTTGATTACTGTAGGCAGTGATCAATTGGGTAAAGGGAGTGTTTATTAGAACTGGATAAAAGGGGTGTTTTTTTAAACTTTTTAAAAACATTATTAAAACATTTTTTTTAAACTTGTTTCACTTTTAAAAGCTTTTTTTTTTTTTTTTTTAAACTTTTATTAACGTTAACACCTAGCTAGCCTAACACCACATTTCCAACTAGCTTCCACCCACCCCAGCTAGTTAACTATACCATTTTAAAATATTTACTTTACTTTGGATTGGGGACGCAATAAAATATCACATTACTGTTAGACTCTGAAGGACACCTGAAGACTAAGATCTTCAGGAAACCAACTGATGTATAAGGCTCTCTTAGATGCTCATAGTTGTCCTCCTTACCATACCAAGAAAGGAATTTCGGTGGACCAAGTTCAGAATCAGGCATAACTGCTCAAGCAAGATGGAGTTTGAGTCTCAGTTACTGATTTTGAAAAATAGATTTTTGGTCACAGGTTATCCTCATTGGATAACAGATATAGCTTATGATTGCGCACTCAAAACAGAAAGACAATACTAGAAAATTCAGGCAACCAGAAAAGAAGAAGGGGAGATAAGACTGGAGATGGAAGAAAAGTTGTCTTCAGTACTCCATATAGTTAACAGTTCAATAAGGTAAGGTCCAGCAGTTATACAAATTTACATAATTTACAGGAGGATGATACATTAGCCCCTATTTGACAATAGGGAATACAAGTTGTTGCACGGAAAGCAAACATCTTGGGTAATAGATTGCCCCCAAGTTTTTTTGAGAGCAATGATTTTGGTAGTGTGGTTAGTCAGGATAAGAATTGGTTAATATTTACAGAGAATTTCAGATGTGGACGTTGTGACGTAGTCACCGTCACTGTGGATGGAAGACCCTGCACCAAAAATGGGCACAGGGTAACCAAAACACAAAAGGAATCTGGGGACCCACACATAGTGTCTGTCTTCTATCCCCAGTGATGGTGACTACTGTCACAGACGTCATCCTTGCAATTGGTATTTGTATGTTGGATGCTTTGCACTGTTTGTACTTAGTATCCTATATTTGTTACACAGTTTGTAGTATGTGTATCAGAATGACAGATTACATCTACGTGATTTTATTAATTCACTTTTTATTTTTTGTTTTTTATTTTGTGAGCTCTGGTTGTTTTGTTTTATGATTATCATATTTATTAATGGAGGATGACTCCCACATCCCTGATTAGTTGGTTGATATCTGGGTTCTGTTTAGTAGACATGCCAGATTGTTTACATTTATGGAATTATATATTTGCTATCTTTTAATATATATTGTTTAGACATTTTAATTTGAGTGGCAGTATTTCTATGTTTTATGACTTCAGCAACTGCGTTATTACACTGTCACCAGCCACTTTTGTCACTTAATGTTATTGCAGCTATTTAGATATATATATATAAATATATATATATATATATATATATATATATATATATATATATATATGTATTTGTTGCAGCAATATTAAGTATCTTCCCTCCCTTTGAGTCAATGTTTTTTTTTTTGTTTTCTTTAAGGGAGATTACACATAACCTGTACCTAAGAATGCACTTCTTAGGTACAGGTTATGTGTGGTTCACTTAGCTCTTTAATTAACAATAATTTCAACATAAGGTTTCTTGTCTTGATAAAGTCTGTTGTACGTAACGTATAGACGTTTTTATTCTCCCATCTGTGCTACACTTGTGTTTGTATTTACATACCATCTTTTTTTGCACCATATTTTTGTTTTACATAACCATAAGGTGGTGTAGTAAGAGTCAATTTTATTGGATCCGGTCATTTGCTTGGATTTAATTAAATATATTTAGGATTGGCTGTTCTTTGTCGGCTGGAACGAGTGGAGCGAGTCCTCGCTGAAAATATATAACAGTTTGTTAGAGTTTATACTCATACAAGCATTGGGGACTTCATGTTCTATATTTACAAATATATACTATTTGTTGAGAGGTCTATATATATAATATATATATTCTGTTGATTCAACCCTTAAGATTAACTCAGCAACATTATGACCCCTTGTACATCTTTGTCAAGATTGAAGTCAGAGTGTTACCTACAGCCATTAAATAGGGAACATAAAAACTCGTATGGGTTTCAAAAGTCAGTCAATAGTATAATAGAAAATTGGATCCTGGATAATTCAATGCGCTTGATCCTTTTATCAAGTTATATATTAACATTTGAATAAAAATCCAAATCCATGTGTTTGCTTACATAAGTGTTTGAAGCTGAATCATTACATTACCTACATATTTTTACACATTCTTATTAATAAACATATCATTGAGGGATCTATTGGTATGTACTATCCTTAAGGTAACACATTGCCAATGGACTAAAAAGAAGATAAGTATAAGAATTATAAAGAATAAAGTAAATTGGAAAAAAGTATACATAACCAATTAAAACAAAAATATTAAAATATATATATTAAAAATTAATTGTGATAAAGTACTGGATACAGTACTGTAGATATTCAATCCATAGTCTATAATACTTTGGAGATGAAGATCAAGAGTTGCTATCACATTATTTAGGCATTCCGTAACCTCAGGGAAAAACGATAACCCCATAATTACTTGTGTACTCCAAAACTTAATTATTATATTCTAACGCATCTGTTAAATTGACAGGTAAACAATTGTATGAGTTTTTTTTGTTAGATATTTAAGAAAAAAAATATCATGGAAGCAAAGCTGCATTGGGCCCCCTCAGTTGAAATAAAAAAAATTTAACAATTAATTACGCTTAACATCATTTTTAATCTCTCCTGTTTCAATTCCTTCTGCCTGTAGCTGTAATAAGCAGCAATTAGGAGGCACAATTTAATACTGCTCAGCTGAACACATTACCTCAACAGAAGCATAAATTGCTCAGAACTTGACTTTATGTACCTCTATTAACCCCTTCACTCCATAACTTTTGTGTGCATGGTTAAAAGGCATGCTTCCATTCGCCAGGATTGTGTATACACAATTGGCTTTAGTATGTCTAGGCAGCTTGCCCTGCAGTGGTACTGCAAGCAGCAATAATGTGAGCCTCTCTCTGAGTGCTGTGTACAACTCCTTGCTTTAAATATATTTATAATTTTCATTATATATATATTTATATATAATAAAAAATAAATCAATATGTAAAATTAAAAAAAAAAAAATATATATATATACATGTATAATTTCGTTCTAACTGTATTTTAAAATTAATATATATATATATATATTGATATCAAAATACATGTAGAACAAAATAATATATATATCTATATACATAAGTATATATCACTATATATATACGTATATATAAATAAAAATAATTAAAAAAATTATATACACACATATATATAATAATTCTATGTATAGATTTATGTAATAATTTTACACAATTAGGTAATTGTATTAATTACAATTAACAGGACCAGCCTGACAACCCAGGCCAAAAGTCCAGGGAATTTAATTTGCTAGCACTATATTTAACCCTGTAACTTTCCAAGACACCATAAAACCTGTACATGGGGGGTACTGTTTTACTCGGAAGACTTCGCTGAATACAAATATTAGTGTTTCAAAACAGTAACATGTATTACAACGACGATATTGTCAGTGAAAATGAAATTTTTTGCATTTTTCATACCCAAATGGCACTTACACGGACAATATAATTGTTGTGATACGTTTTACAGTTTTGAAACACTAATATTTGTGTTCAGTGAAGTCTCCCGAGTATAACAGTACGCCTCATGTACAGATTTTATTGTGTTTTCAAAAGGTAGAGAGTCAAATATAAGGCTTGCATTTCATTTGTTTCACATTGAAATTCGCCAGATTGGTTACGTTGCCTTTGAGACCGTACGGTAGCCCAGGAATGAGAATTACCTCCATTATGGCACACCATTTGCAAAAGTAGGCAACCCAAGGTATTGCAAATGGAGTATGTCCAGTCTTTTTTAGTAGCCACTTAGTCACAAACACTGGCCAAAATTGGTGTTCAAATTAGTTTTTTGCATTTTCAGATATTAACATTAACTTTGGCCAGTGCCCCATTACAGGGGCGAAACGAGTTTTGGACTACTCTGCACACTTTGGGACCATAGTGTCCACATACCCTCAAAGACTTTTATACTTTTATATAATTTTATTTTAATGATTTACTTGAATAAAAGCATATTTTACAAGCTACATCTCCTGCATCCTGTGTCCGGGTTACCAGAGGTATACAGCACAGACCAGGAGTAATAGGAGTTGGACCTCCTCCAAGCATCCTAATACGCTTTCCATCAGAGCCATATGAAGCTAATGGCTCTTCACTTGTGAGTGACACTCCAAATCTCATTACCTTTATATGACTGTACTGGCAATATTGCACTATTATTCTGTTTTATTTTCACAGATTTATACCAGCTCCACCTTATGTATGTATATTTTGTATATTTGTAGAGGTGGTTTAGGGGATACCACTCAAGGTGTTTAGAGCTCTTTTTTACCAATCACTTTAAATTGTGCACTCTGTTAACAATTTGTATTAAGGGGTTAAACATTACAGGTCCGCATTTGTTCCATCACTAAACACAAAGAGATGATTAGTGTGTGTGTGTGTAAGTGTGAGTTTGTGTGTGTCTGTTAAGGCACTTAATGTGAGCAAAATGATCTCTCATAGGGCTCCACAAACAGACACGGTGGTCCTGGCTTTGAGATATGAATACAAATTTTCATCTCATTGAAAATAGAAAAGGTACCAGAAAAGAGGAAAATACAGAGTGTTCCTTAAAAATAAAAATAAAAGAAAACCTATTGGGAGCTAGTTTACATAACTGTTATGATTTTCTATACAATGTATACAAGACACTGACTTTCCTGTGACAAGGTGAGAGGAGATACAGTACAATGCAAGTCAGCAATACGTTTTATCAAATCATGATTAATTCTGCTCTGGGTTTTTGGATCTCTGGATTACACTGCAGAGACTATTCTTTATACTAACAGTGTTTGTGCTGCTTACTTTTATCCTCCAATAACAATTCAGAAATACTATAAATCATAGTTTTCAGATAGAATTCTCTCCCACTGTAGAAAGAAAATTTACAATTCCAAACAATTTGTCAAGACAAATTAAGTATTAAACTTTTTTCCAATAAAAGGAGGCCAGGTCTAACATACAAAATTCAAAATTCTGCCCTGTGTTTTGACATATGCACAGTCACCTTTGCCAGCATATGCTTAACAAGCCTCCCATAAAAAAAACAAAGATACTCAGACACTTTTGTTTTGGGAAAATGATTTAATAATATAAATAGTACTTAAGTTTTAAAGGTCATTGAACACATATTAAACATAACATAACACCCCAACTCCAATAACAATACTACCCCAGACAATGACCCACATCACAATAAGTAAAACCACATTTTAATATATAGTTAACATATAAACATAACCATTGCCACCGACGGCATGATTTCCAAGGTTTTTCCATGTATGGGAATATCGAGATACACCCTACACACACCAGGCTCGGAGCTACCAACTAGCTCAAACCTACCAATACCCTTCCAAATCTAACTGTTCTTAGTGAACTAAACTATTTTACCTCAGGACAAACAACATACACCCTAACTCATCTATCCATTCCCTGCCACGACCAAACAGGAGCTAAATTAAAAAAGGGGAGGTAGGGTGGGACAAAACAGGTAAGTGAGGATTAATTAAGGTGGCCCCTAATCTAAAATGGCCACTATATATACTCCTCTAGCCAAAACCCACCTCCAATAACACTAGCCAATCGCCCACACTACACGCCTTCTATGCCTGTCTCCTAGCCATGTCAAGGCCCATTTACATTGGCTGAGCTGCTCCATGGGCTACAAAACTCCCACTACACCTGGGTGGCAGCAATGACTATAGTACACACCAGCCCCAATACATACAATAAAAACCAAAGAATACAGTTACTTGCACACTATCCCAAATACCTATGCACATTTAAACAGTTAAATAGTTTTTTTCAGTATCACTCTGTCTCATTAGAGATATTACCTTTTAGCTGAAAACAGGTGAATTGTTAGCATTGGACTCATCTAAGAAGCTTTGCCTTGACATGGCAGGTGAGCTTACACTTGAATGGCCACTGGAGTGAGACTAAAAAGCCTACTTTGCATAAGGATTTGGGATAGTGCACAGGTAACATTTTTCCTTGTTTTTTTACTGTATGTATTGGGACTGATGTGTACTACAGTCATTGCTGCCATCTAGGAGTAGTGGGAGGTGGGAGTTTGAGTGCAGGTCTTAATTTTGTATTATACAGCCATGTTACAGTGCTGATGCCTACCCCATGTGTTCCCTATTATGGGTTATTAAGTGAGTAGGGGTTTAGAAAAATACCCCTCACTGTCTCATTAAAGCTTTTACCTTTTAGCTGAAAGAGGCACAGAGAACTGTTAGTGTAGGACTCACTTAAGAGGTTTTGCCTTGACGTATTAGGTGAGCTTAAACTTAAATGACCATTGGAGTGATACTAAAAAACCTCCAGTAATTTATACAATTATGCATAGGGATCTAGAATGGTGCGCAAGTAATTTTCTTATTCAGTTATGATATATCCCTAGACTAATATATATTATCAACATTTATAGCTTATAAAATATAGATATATAATTATAATGTTGGCTGTAATAGAAAACTACCCTCAAATATATATTAACATACAGAATTTGATAAATGTAAAACATTTCTGTTATATATATTTTTCAAATATATTTCTCATGTAACATCCATTTTACCAGTGTTTTTAAAAAAGATGTGCTGTATTGCTCAATATATTGAGCACGAGAAGGTATAAGGATGTTCCAAAATACCATGCAAATCTATGATCCATGAATAGTTTAGAGTACAAAAAGCTCTTTTGTCATTGTATCCCTTCATTATTTTTACTGCAACTATAAACCATCTCACTTGGTGTCAACTTTGAGGCAATCTGTAATGCCCCCAAGCAAAGTCTTGTAAGATTTGTATACACAAGTAAGAGTTCTATAAGAAGATTGGCACAGCATCCTCAATACACAGTCTGTACACGTGTGGTTGGAATTTTACATGGGTTATGTTGCTTATTGCAGTTATGTTAATTTATTCACATCTTTTCATTAGTTAAACTACTGGACATTATTCAATTACATATTTTATAACACTGTTTTGAACTGAAATGTATGATATATGCAGTGTAACTGCTGAGAATAATGGTTTTATTAGCAAACAGCAACTTTAAGGTCCCTTTATATGCTGCCGATCTGAATATGCAGATGCAATTTGGACAATCCAGGTAACTTTTTTTTTTCTTTTAGAATTATAGATAAATGATGAATTGACTACATAATACATTAAAAGCTGGGAATATCACTTTATTTCTTTGTAAAAACATGTTTTGTATTGTATATCTGTAATACTACTTCTTGAAAATGCATAAATAATTATTTCTTCATGGTGGAATCGTTTGGCATAGCCGAATAGTTTTTTCTGCTGTAGCTAGCTGCTCAGTGTAATAAAAGACTGACTGTGCAGCTATTTCTGCCCAGTCAATAATAACATATACCCTCTTGTGCTCTCACCCATGGGCATTGGGTGGGGGCTTTAATTTAAGGAAAGGAGGGTGAACAGATTATAGTCCAGCCACCTGTGCCCCCAAGTGTAGGGTGCATTCCATGTTTCCACGAAAATAAGATCGGGTATTATATAAATGTTTCCCCCGAAAAACAGACTAGAGCTTAGTTTTGGGGGAGGTCTTATTTTGGGGGGAAAAACGTGTGCTAGAAAGTAGGTCTCAGTTCGGGGGAAACTTTCCCAAACATAGATAAGCTTACTCGTGAATGGAATTTCGCAACTCTATGTTTGGGGAAAATTCCCCGAACATAGATTAGCAAACGACTAGGGCTTATTTTCAGGGTAGGGCTTATATTAGGAGCATCCCCCGAAAATAAGTCAAGGCTTATTTTCGGGGGATGTCTTATTTTTGGGGAAACACAGTAGTGTAAATAATAAATAATAATGGGGGGAGAGGGAGCCAACCATTCAGAGTGCTCTGACTGAAATTGTCTAGCACAGAAAAGCAATTATATCAGCTATTCCCACAATGCAAGCATGATGTGCCAAAATGATTCATTTTTTATTATTATTATTATTATAATATTTATAGAGCGCCGTCAAATTCCGCAGCGCTTGGGTGGACGAACAGACATGTAGTTGTAACCAGACAAGTTGGACACACAGGAACAGAGGGGTTGAGGGCCCTGCTCAATGAGCTTATATGCTAGAGGGAATGGGGTAAAATGACACAAAAAGGTAAGGATAGTATTAGACTAGTGACAGTTGCAGAAGAGGAATCAGTCAGGAGCTATTAACAGTTTAATTGATACACTTTTATGAAGAAGTGGGTTTTTAATGATTTTTTGAAGGAGTGGAGACTGGGTGAGCATCTAACGGAGGAGGGAAGCGAGTTCCACAGGAACGGTGCAGCCCTCGAGAAATCTTGAAGGCGAGCATCAGAGGTGGGAGTACGGACAGAAGATAGACGTAAGTCTTCAGCAGATCGTAAGGGCCTAGACGGGACATACTTGTGTGTAAGGGAGGATAGATAGGTGGGAGCAGCATTATGTAGAGATTTGAAAGCAAGAACCAGAATTTTAAATTGAGCTCTATATTTTATAGGAAGCCAATGTGGGGACTGACAGAAGGGTAAGGCATGGGAGGTGCGGGCGGACAGGAAGATGAGCCTTGCCGCCGCATTCATTATGGACTGTAACGGCGCAATTTGGGAGCCCGTAAGACCACTGAGAAGCGGATAACAGTAGTCAAGGCGAGAAAGGACAGTGGAATGGACCAACACCTTAGTCGAATCTGGCGTTAAGTAGGGGCGGATGCGCGCAATGTTTTTGAGTTGGAAATGACAGGATTTGGCGATAGATTGAACATGAGGTTTGAAGGAGAGGTCGGAGTCAAAGAAAACACCTAGGCAGCGAGCCTGCGTGGTGGAGCTGATGGTAGCACCGTTGACTTGGAGGGAGACAGACACAGGAGTATCAACACTTGAGGGAGGAAAGACCAGAATTTCAGTTTTGGTCAAGTTTAGTTTAAGGAAGTGGCAAGCCATCCAGTTAGAAACAGCAGAGAGGCAGTCAGAGACTCTAGTCAAGAGGGATGGGGAGAGATCAGGAGAGGACAGGTAGATTTGCGTGTCATCTGCATAGAAATGATATTGGAAGCCAAAGGAGCTAATGAGTTTACCAAGGGAGGCAGTAAAGATGGAGAACAGTAGGGGACCAAGGTCTGAACCTTGGGGCACACCAACAGAGAGGAGTTGGGGAGAAGAAGCAGCGCCAGAGAAAGAAACACTGAAAGAGCGTTGGGAGAGGTAGGAGGAGCACCAGGAGAGAGCAATATCTTGTAGACCGATATTGTGGAGGATGAGAAGAAGCTGTTGATGATCAACAGTGTCAAAAGCCGCAGACAGGTCAAGGAGAATTAGGATAGAGTAGTGACCACGAGATTTTGCAGCGAGTAGATCATTGGATACTTTGGTCAGTGCCGTTTAGCGCGGAAACCAGACTGGAGCGGGTCTAGCAGGGAGTTGGACTCGAGGAAGTCTGTCAATCTCGCATACACAATTTTTTCAAGGATCTTGGATGCAAAAGGCAATAGCGAGATAGGACGATAGTTGGATGGGGAGTTAGGGTCAAGATTGGGCTTCTTTAGAATTGGGGTTACAGTTGCATGTTTGAAGGGCAATTTTTGTTTCCTTTTTTTGCATCTCCTATCAGGATATCATGGACTTTTTTTGTCCATTTTTGGGTTAAATAATAGAAGATTGAAGAAGAAAAAGGACATATGATAGTAAGTATACATTTTTATTTACAGTTATTAGATTCATTGGGCCAGTGTCACTGTTATTAGGATGAAGTTGCAGACAGATTTTATTATATTGGTGGGTACCTAGGGGCTTGGAGACTAATTGCAACCTGTGGTGGTGGACATTATTTTTTTGGGGGGATAGGTTAATGGCATGTTAACTTCTCAGTATATTTAGAGACCTCACCTGCCACCAATGGAGGGGGACATTAGACCCGTTTGTTATTACTATTACAGCCACCACCCACTGCCCAGGGGCTGGGGAAGAGTTTAGGTCTCCCTAGCTTATTAATAAGTGCCACAACCTGCTGACCATGGGAATGGGCAAATGGTTGACACTATGTGTCCCCCACTTTATATTGTTGGTGGCACATGGGTTGGACAGTGATCTTCACACCTCCTCTTTACATTGAAGCCCCCAACCAATGATCATATGTGTGTGTATTACAGGTGAGTAGGCAGTAATAGTCCCTAGTCTTTTATTATAGTGAGCAGCCAACCTCACTTAAACTAATGTGTACTTAAACTTAAATAGTGACCACTAAAGACAGTTTTTAACCTCTTGCCTGCTGGCTGCTAGTGACTCCTGCGGGCAAAGTTTTCTTTGAATCCCATAGCAACCAAAACGACATTGGTAATATAGGTCAAAATGGTATGGATGGTAAAGTGAATTTCATATAAATAAGTAATTGCTCAATTCATTAAAAAATACATTTGTAAGTAAATTTTAACAGCTTGTTACTATAAAATGTGTTTTTCTTTTTTTGTCAAAGAATTCTAATTTATAACTGTGTTTGAAAGAAACACACCAATTATTTCTCATTCTAATCAGCAAGGCCTTTGTTAGGAAAACTGCAGCAAATCTTGCATTTTATAAGCTGCTGGATTCTTATATACAATAATTGCTCTAATTGCGCCATTTGTAAAGCTATGCAAAGATTTAAATAGGTGTTTTTTTCCTATATAAATTACACATGAAGTTAATTTACCTGTTGAATTACAGGGATCGATTTACTAACTGAGTTCTAGTCAGTTGAAAAATTGCTTACAAAATGAAGAAAATTTAAAAAAAATCTCTTATTTTGCTAGATTGGACATTCTTTTTCCACTTAGTGTGATTTATTTTATAGTGACACTGTAGGCAACATATCTTCCCACTGAATGTTCCCATTAGAACGTTACTGCTGCCTGGGTTGGACAAAGTTTACATTGATTGTGTGGAAATTTTTTTGCGTAATCAGTGTAGTTAAGGAAGTCTTTGTTTTTGTCACACTGGGTCTTACATATATTACAAAGAACTGGGCGACAGCATCCAGAGACTCTTTGCAAAAAAACCTTTAAAGTAAGTTGTTCTAGTTTTGTTGCCTAGCGAGCCCCTTTACATTTTGTAAGTCATTTGTGAACTTGGTATATCCCATTATGGCATCATAATCTTGTTTGCTTATTGTTTAACAGTACATTAAAGAATTATTCCAAGCAACATGGTCATGGTACCTGGAGTGTATATGTGCAGTGTTTTGCTGTGAAACGCTGTACACACCAGGTTTAACCCCTTAGTCGCGGGAGTTGTAATTCCACCTCCAGCATCATCATAGGACCGTCATTAGGTAGCCTGGAACTTGCTTAATGTCAATTTTGTTAATATATATATATTTTTTGCACAGCATGCCATTCATCTGATGCTCCCATCCAACGAAAAAGCCAGAAGCACGTCACCCAGGAAGACATATATCCTCTGAGTCTGTTCGGGTCCCAGATAAGAGAGCAAACCATTATTAAACAGTTTGTCCAATTATATATATTATTTTTATTTTATCATAGAGTTGGGTGACAGAATGGGTATCCAACAAGCCCAAGAACAGTACACTAGGTTTGTTACTGGTTCACCTGGCTTGTGATGGTTACATATGAGGAAAGAGTTTTAGGTATCTACCAGTCTCCAGCGTTCCCTATATACACATCACTCTATTCCACTCCATCATTGCCTGACTCTGAGCATTCCTGGTGTGTACAGTTGTCTGCCTCGTTGGAATACTGTAGAAACTGTCCATTACGCTATAAAGCACTCACCAGTGCCCCATTCGAGAGTACAGTGTTAGGAGGCCAGGTCAGACCATGGGGCAAACTGGGCAAATGCCCAGGGGGCCACAATGGCAATGATCCAAGGCCTACAGGGGAGATTAAATGTTCTCCCCTGCCAGCCCATGCAGGGATGGCACCGATCAGCCTGATAAGGGAGGACAGGGAGGACGTCTGCCAGGAACAGAGTATTTCTCCAGTGGACTCCATGGATTGAACCATGGCAACACTCCAACACAGAACAGTGAAGAGGGATCTCGGCATACACACGGCAGAGGTGCAGGTCTACAATGACCACGTACCAAAGGGGGAATAGAACTATTATATTAAAAAAAATTTAATAAATATTAAAAAAATATATATACTTATATATTTAGTAAATCACTTCCCTCTCATCTACCCCCAAACACAATACAGGCCCAACACATTCACACACCCCTTGCAAACAATGGATCCCCTACAGACACATAAAGTAGATGCCATATACATTGTACCCCTATACACACACAACGATACTGACACACACGGTATATCCCATATACACACTATGTATCCCCTAGGCATACACTGCACCACCTACATACGCACAAAATTCCTGACACAAGGAGTGCATTCTATATATGTATCCCCTATGCATACACTAGAATCCCTAGAAACTCACACTGCAAAACCAACATACACACGCACACAACATTCCTGACACCAACAGCTTATCCCATATACACACTAGGCATATCTATGCACACACTGCACCACCTACACTCACAACATTCCTGACATACACAGTACAACATATATACACACTATGTATCCCTTACACACACACTAGATCCCATCTACACATACTCACTCTCGACAGCCCCTAGACACTCACTACATCCCCTATACACACCACACACTGCTGCCCCTAGCCACACACCACAAACACAACACAACTGTAGCCTACCTATTTACATGAAACATCAAATCACAAACAACTTACTCTTTATACATGCAATACCACAAGCAGCCACCAAATGCATAGACAATACTCTCTCCTGGCCCTTTTGCCTCTAGTATTACAATTATGGAGACACCAAAGACGAGCCACAAGCAAACACAATTCTGCACATTACACAGGGCCTTTATCTCATGCAAGAGCTCTTTAGCAGGGCTCTGTGCATGGGCGGTCCTGGAAGAGCATTGAACTAGTATGCCCACTTTGGGTGGATGCCTTTGTCATTGATGATGCTTGACAAAGACTTCTTAGCAGGTTGAAACGTTGCTGCTTCTTTTGTTCCATTAAAACTGCCTGCGGCTTCAACACCTTGAGTGCCTGGAGAATATATTGTGTTGCCTTTGTCAATGATGATGACAAAACATGCCCCCTGTCTGGCTCAACCCCCTACCACTGGGAGTCTTTGATTTATCAAATGCCTGGGACAAATTTATTACCCAGTCCAGTCCTGTGTGTTAGTTTTAGAAAGGGGCATTGCTAGGTACAAGAAGCTCCTAGGGCTTGAGCCCAAAGGAAACTTGATGACCTGTACAGTAACAGAGAGGTGTAGATATGTCATGATATATCTCTGCCTTTATATGTTACTGCTCATCATCTGATGTTACCTGGTATCTACATTAAAGCAAACACATGCTGCACAGCCAGGTATTCAAGTATCTTTCACTCTAACTAATAGAGAGGTGTGCAGCCTCTCCCAAAAGTCATTTGAGGTCAGGGTTCATTACCCACTTCCCCTAAGGTGCATGATGGTGTTCTATGCTAGTGTTTTTTCATGAGAAGCAGCTGATTTACCTGATTTTACCTGATGTAAAATAAAAAATATCCATCTGACCACTCCAATAAACTGAAAATGTCTGGAGCTAAAAAGCTGCACATCCAGGGCTCCCACCTACCCCAAACATTGCCTATGGTTTTAGATGGCATGAGTTAAGATTTAAAGTCACAGTTTAGGTCCTACTTAGTGTTCCCAGGTAAAGTATAAAACACTGTATGATGAAGTTACCATTCCGATATGGTTTTCCTGTCTGCCTGAGTGTTTGTAAAGTAATGTTCCCTTTGTAAAGGTCATATTAATAAGTGGTATAATAATATGGTCAATTAAAAAAAAAATTGAATACTAGGAATTACAATATCGGTGATAGCTGGCTAGTGCATTTACCCTTTTCCACAAGGGGTTCTTTCTATCAGAGAACACAGTTCATATTCTAAACTAATAAGAGCTTGAGTCAGCCAAGCTCCTTTCATCCCCGAAAGCCTTGGAAGAGCAATATACATAATCAAAATCAAAAAAATCAAAAAAAAAAAAAAAAAACAGAGATGTTTCTATAAACCATAAATTTTTTTTTTTTCATTGTACTTATGAGTAGGAGTTACTGTGTTACATGACTGTGGGTTACATGATTTGTCAAACATTTGGATTACTAAGAATAAAGCAGAAAGTATACACCACTTAAATACAAATGAACTTGAACTGCTATTTCTATAAAGATCGCCTATTGAATAATACAAAACTTGTGTGATAAAATTATTTAAAAATATTCAAATTCCAATTAAATGATCTGAAATATTTACACATTGTAATACTATTTGGTTACTTTGTTGTTGTAAACTATATTTTATGAGAACACACTGAAAATAGGCAAAAACCTCAGTAGCTTCTCTTTACTTTGTCCTAGCTTGTGTCACTTTAGTTTTTTTAGTTTTTGTTCACTTGCAAAGCCATTACAGAGGAAATCTGTTGTATGAGACCAATCAAACCCAGAGGCGCAGTTCAGATCTAAATCGTCAGCAAGTCTCCTATGCACAACAGATACAGTAACCCCTGGTGATTATTTTATACTTTGTTGCACCTTGCCAGTGATCCATAGTTAAAGGACCACTATAGGCACCCAGACAACTTCAGCTTAATGAAGTGGTCTGGGTGCCAGGTCCACCTAGGATTAACCCTTTCTGCTGTAAACATAGCAGTTGAAGAGAAACTGCTATGTTTACCTATGGGTTAATCCAGCCTCTAGTGGCTGTCTCATTGACAGCCGCTAGAGGGGCTTCCGCGCTTCTCACTGTGATTTTTACAGTGAGAAGACGCCAGCGTCCATAGGAAAGCATTGAGAATGCTTTCCTATGAGACTGGCTGAATGCGCTTGCGGCTCTTGCCGTGCATGCGCATTCAGCCGATGGTGGGAAAGGAGGAGGAGAGTCCCCAGCACCGAGGGAGCCCGGCGCTGGAAAAAGGTAGGAATTTAACCTCTTCCTCTCCATCCAGCATGGAGGCAGTGGGACCCTGAGGGTGGGGGCATTATTTTGATTTAGGGAAACCTTAGTCAATAGTAAATAAGTCAAAACAAAATTTGGAATAAAATTGAGAATGGGCAAAAAAGTCAATAGCTTATCCTTCTCTAGTCCATATTTAGGCTTGTGTATGTTTAGCTCATTTGTGCTATTAACCTATACCATTTCAATACCAAGTACCTTCTTTGTTATGCTGCATAAAAAAAGAAAAATGATCTAGACTATCCTTAAATATAAGTATGTATATGGTATATATTGGAGGCACAGGCACGGCTTGTCCTGCTTTTTAAGAGGTTTATTCACTAAATAATGAACAAAAATGAAATGAAAAGTGAATTTGCAATGATTAACCTAAATATTAACGAGTTGGGAAAAATAACAGTATATAAAAAAAAAATTATAACTCAGCTAATTTAGCCCTATTAAGTAAACATATTTAAATCACCAAAATTCACTGCTATTATTAATTGAGTGAGGGCACCTGTAGGTTATACAATCCAGAAGAAACTGGTTTGCTGAATACTTTTATCATTTAATAGAAGCAAAAAAAAAATCTCTCTGGTACATGCACAGGAGTTGCCATGGAGACATTGTATGTATTATCTCTAGAGAATATGTGTAAAAGGCAGCATGAATGCATTTATTATTTGAAAAATAGACAGGTGTACTATCCTATATATAAAGTGCAGGCTTACCGTTCTGTGATCTTTGTGATTTTAGATGTGCAATATACATATATGCTATAAACTGTACATAATTAACAACAGTCTAAGAAAATAATTATCCTTTTTTTTAAAAAAAAAAACCAGTTTCAAATGAGACAACAAGCTTTACAAAGATTTGTCTTTAAAAAAAAAAAAAAAAAAAAAGACTAGCTCAAGATGTGCTTATAGGGACTCCCCAGTCATCCAACATGGATTTACTTCAGGGAGATCATGCCAAACTAATCTTGTTGATTTTTTTGATTGTGTAACTAAAATTATAGATCAGGGTGGTGCAGTAGACATTGCTTACCTAGATTTCAGTAAGGCTTTTGACACTGTTGCACATAGAAGGCTTATCAATAAACTGCAATCTTTAAGTTTGGATTCCAATATTGTTGAATGGGTAAGGCAGTGGCTGAGTGACAGGCAACAGAGGGTTGTAGTTAATGGAATATATTCGAAGCTTGGACTTGTCACCAGTGTGGTACCTCAGGGATCTGTACTTGGACCCATTCTCTTTAATATTTTTATTAGTGATATTGCAGAAGGTCTTGATGGTAAGGTATGTCTTTTTGCTGATGATACTAAGATATGTAACAGGGTTGATGTTCCAGGAGGGATAAGCCAAATGGCAAATGATTTAGGTAAACTAGAAAAATTGTCAGAATTGTGGCAACTGACATTTAATGTGGATAAGTGCAAGATAATGCATCTTGGATGTAAAAATCCAAAGGCAGAGTACAGATTATTTGATAGAGTCCTAACCTCAACAATTGAGGAAAGGGATTTAGGGGTAATTATTTCTGATGACTTAAAGGTAGGCAGACAATGTAATAGAGCAGCAGGAAATGCTAGCAGAATGCTTGGTTGTATAGGGAGAGGTATTAGCAGTAGAAAGAGGGAAGGGCTCATGCCATTGTACAGAACACTGGTAAGACCTCACTTGGAGTATTGTACACAGTACTGGAGACCGTATCTTCAGAAGGATATTGATACCTTAGAGAGGGTTCAGAGAAGGGCTACTAAACTGGTTCATGGATTGCGGGATAAAACTTACCAGGAAAGGTTAAAGGATCTTAACATGTATAGCTTGGAGGAAAGACGAGACAGGGGGGATATGATAGAAACATTTAAATATATAAAGGGAATCAACACAGTAAAGGAGGAGACTATATTTAAAAGAAGAAAAACTACCACAACAAGAGGACATAGTCTTAAATTAGAGGGACAAAGGTTTAAAAATAATATCAGGAAGTATTACTTTACTGAGAGGGTAGTGGATGCATGGAATAGCCTTCCAACTGAAGTGGTAGAGGTTAACACAGTAAAGGAGTTTAAGCATGCGTGGGATAGGCATAAGGCTATCCTAACTGTAAGATAAGGCCAGGGACTAATGGAAGTATTTAGAAAATTGGGCAAACTAGTTGGGCCGAATGGTTCTTATCTACGTATCCTATGTTTCTATGATTCTTCCGTGGGGAAATGAGATTTCTGTGCCTGTCTCTCTGGAATTGATATATGCAAAAAATAGGGGATGATCTGCTAAACCAATAACAAACGGAAAAAAATAGCGTATAACTGTGTATATGAATTAACCACAAGTGCTGTATTCACAAATCACCACTCACACATTCACTGAAGTTAAAGTGCCTTAAGTATAAATTCCTTCCAAGGATTCAATCTTCCATCTGTATTTAAATCACCATGGATTGGCTGGAGCATATGTGCTCAAGAGAGAAAAAAAATAATAAAATTGTAGTGCACAATCAAGAGTGTAATAAAAAATCAATGTAATCACTTACATCAAGGTCAAAAACAATGGGTGTAGTATCTCTGAGTTACCACCAGGGGTCCTACGCATTTTGTCCATGTATAGGACTTCCTCAGGGATTTGGTAGTGTGCAGTAACAGGATTCAAATCAATACTTTTATTATTTTTACTCTCTTGAGTACGTAAGCTCATCGAGAAGGGCCCTCAACCCCCTCTGTTCCTGTACGTCCAGTGGTCTGATCTCAATTATGTGTCTGTTAGTCCACCCATTGTACAGTGCTACGGAATTTGTTGGCGCTATATAAATAATAAAATAATAATAATAATATACTCCAGCCAATCCATGGTGATTTAAATACAGATGGAAGATTTGGAAGGAATTTATACTTAAGGCACTTTAACTTCAATGAATGTGTGAGTGGCCATTTGTGAATACAGCACTTGTGGTTAATTCATATACACATGTTTTTTCGTTTGTTATTGGTTTAGCAGATCATCCCATATTTCTTGCATATATTTTGTGGAAGACAGGAGGAAGTCTTTGGGGTTCATCTTGTACAGGGAAGTTTTTTGTCTGCTTGTGCCTAATTTGGCACTAATTGCACTTTTTGGTTTGTGTACACATATACTGTGTTTTTCTCTGGAATTGATGCACGAATAAGGTGCAAGCTGAACACCTTTGCCCAATTGATAATTGCAATAAATCCTGCATTGATTTAATTGCAGAAGTGCCCCTCTAAACCCTTGTATCTTATAACTACTTGTAAGGTAGGTACTAGCGCTTGTTAATAATGGATCAAATTATGGGGAATTCCAGAGAAGAATATTACTTCATAGCAGCCAAACACCAAATAGTGTAACTTTCCCAAATAGCACCAAATAAATATAGAAGAAGAAATAAAAGGCGTAGCGCTTATTTAAAAGGTACAAATTACCTTAAAGACAACAATCAGAATACATCCACTTATATAAATCTTAAAAAATCTACAAAAGTAAGTATTATAACATAGTGCAAATCGTTAAAAAGTAATAATAAGATGATACAATGATATATACAGGACACTTACAAACGGGGAGCTATAAGACCTAGCTCCGGTGTGGATAACCTCGGGTCTGTTTAGACGACCCACCCTGTTTCTAAGGTGACCAATGTAAGAGAAAAAAACTTTTCCCTCTGCTGACCAACATATTTATAAAGTGTGCTTACGCAACATGCTACACAAATCTCTCTTTTCCCTGAAAGGTTCCCTCACACATAAATGTAAACAGTCTGAACTGTGGTTCACAGTTGAGAAAAGGAAGCAAGGTTGGTTATCAGGGTGTGGGGAGGGAAAGCTACTAATAGTTTACTTACATAGTTACATAGTTACATAGCTGAAAAGAGACTTGTGTCCATCAAGTTCAGCCAAGCGCTTCCAATTTTGCAACAAGCTAGGAAAAAAATTAAGTATCCAATCATGTTATATTTTTATGGGTGTAAAAACTTTATGGGTGTAAATACTCGATATGCTTTCATAAAGAAGTGAGTTTTCAAGGATTTTCTGAAGGAATGGAGACTGGATGAGAGTTTAAAGGAGCAGGAAAGGAAGTTCTATAGTAACGGCGTAGACCTAGAGAAGTCTTGATGGTCGGTGTCAGAGGTGCATGTACCAACAGAGAATATGTTGTCAAGGTCTTATTTAGAGTTCACATAAACTCCTGCTGGCTAGGGATTATGGGGTACATACAGACACCAATGAAGGAAATCCACAAAATACTCTTTTTTTGTAATTTTTACAAAATGTCAACCGTCAAAAAGCACCAAACAACAATACATGTATTCGAAGAAAATTAAATTTCACTGGCAGCATCAAGATGATTGTAGAGAAACCTTTTAATATTAAAAGATGATTTAAAAAATGTCAGTCATGTTCTTTTCACTCCCATAGCATGCACTTTGATGAGATTTGGACAAAAGACATGAGTGAGGGGTCTTGAGTCCCTGCTAACTAAAGTGCTATGAGGTCTGTCTATTCCGAACCCATACTTCTGTGAAATGTGGTACAAGTTAATAACACAGAATGAGGTCCGCATTAAAACCCCTTACTACTTTCCCTTCTGAGGAAGGTGATGTGAGATGGAGGTATTACAAAAATTGAAAACAGTCCCCTCATTAATCCAGGTGGACCTGGTCCTTGGTTCCCGATATGAAAGTATGAGTAGGGGGACACCAAATTTGCCATGCTGATCAGAACAGTTTGTTTTTGTTTTGAAGCTGAAGTCCGTTTTAGACTTTTACACTTGTATTTAAAAAACAATAGCAGTGCATTTTCTTTGACTAACCCTAAGAAATCTATTTTTGGCAGATCCTGAACATTTAAAAAATAACTATAGTTTGTAAAAAAAATAATAATAAAATATATATATATATATATATATATAAAGAAAAAATACCATACTAAGTGGAAAAATAAAAATACATTTTGATTGATTTTTCATGGTGTTCCTGCTGAAAAACAGCAGAGGGGTGATTATTTTAGAAATATTTTAAAAATTACACTTTCACATTTACATTAGTTCAGCTTAAAAAAACAAGCTAAATATAGAAGATGATACTTATTACTGTTCCGGTATTTTTTTTAGATAAATCTTAGCAACTGAATATTAGAATATAAATCATATTATTTGTGTTACTTTGTACCACCTTGTGATTCATGAAGAAAATGCGTAGGAAAAATATATCTACCCATAAAAATAGTTTAGATATTTGAAATTATAGAAAGTCTATTTTCACAGTAAGTGATGCACTTCATTGTAATAAAGTACCTATTATCCTATATGTGTCTAAACTCACTTTGTATAGTAAAATATAACATTATAGTAATATGCATAAACATAAAATAATTGCACAAAAAATCATCCTATACAGACACAAGATAATTTGTTTTGAAAAGGAGGATTTCTGTTTTGAAATAAGGGGTCTCAAGTTTATCTGTATTTTGGAGGCCCACAATAAACTACACTGACCTTCATTATTTTGTCTTCTATGCATATGGTGTTATCAGATAGTCACAGCATATTTGGAGGTTTCAAAGTGACTTTTAGGGAAGTAAGCACCCTGACAGTTATTTAACAGAGAGGTGTTTGTTACGGCAATTACCTACTATTCAGAGGGCCATGACACTCGTTATTTGAAAGCGAAAAATTCCCTCTTTTATATGTTGGCTACTTATACTCCAATCACATAATGTTGCCAGTTTCATGGTAGTTACCTTTTGCCAATAGGTCATTTAAATCTACCAGTGAGGTTATGTCTCGCTATTTTATAAAATACATACTTGGCGTAAAATATGTTATAATGGTGATCACCTGAAGATTAGAAGACCTCTTCTTTCACATGAAACAACTCATTCATTCAGAAACTGCCTTTTCAATTGAGAGGTACATTATCCCTATAGGTTAAATCCAGGCGGAGAGAGGCACTCCATTAGAGCACCCCCTCCTAAGGCAAACATTGCATTTTGCATTTGTTGCACGTGATCATTGATTTTTTTTTGGCAATCACTTGCAAGTTTGGGAGCAAGTAGCTCCATTCTTTGAACGTGCACTAGTGTGTGACATTACCATGAATTCCATGGTGATGTTGAATGGCGCTGGATGGGTATACTCTGCATTCCAGAACAAAATGGGTCATGACACACTGAAGAGCTTGGTTGTTTTATGTTTTTTTCTCATTTGCCAGAATATTAGAATATGTAGGCATCATCTGGCAGCTTTTTATTTCTAATGTCCAAAAAGCAGACTTTTGGTAAATATTATGACTACATGAGGGCATAATATATTAAAATAGTGTATAAAATAGTCTGGCTAAAACCAGGCATGTATGTTTAAAATGTCAGTTCAAGCTGCTATTGCAGCATATAAAAATGATCTGATGTCTGACTAGAACACTCTCTACCTCCTCTTGTCCCTGCATGATGCATAGGGCTTTGCACAGATTGATCAATACAGGCTTCTGTACAATGTGGGACGGACAATGAAGTGATGCTATTTACAGTCCATTTGCATGCAGTGAAACTGTTTGAAGCTATGATGAATGAATACATTTCTTGGGACCTACGTTATTATGTGACAAAGGACTCATCAACACCCAAAAAATAGTCAACAGAAAGTATGTGTGGTCCACCAACAGACAGAGGGATTTAAGCCCTCCTAATTCACTAAAGAGAACAACAATATGTGTACATCGCTTAATGGTTACTTAGACAGTATTAGAAAGTTTTTAAGTGGTAACAGTGAACCCTAGTGGATCATCCCCTATTTCTACAGGCACCACACCACTGAAAGGACGTCAAGTGGTGTCTGTGTAAATCACAGTTATCTCAGCAACCCCATAGGGTTAGGAACTATTTTATACCAACTGGAGAATATTTGGATACTATTTGAATACACCTTAGTGGCAATAACTTGGAAAAAATTAGGCTAAATGGATTCTACATAACTATATTAAAAATGTGAACACTGTGTGATCCACACATAATTGTTTTTTTCATCTTTTGGATCATTTGGATTGTAACCACCTCTTGATAGGTTGGGTCTATAGTAGGTGTAACCGCCTCTTTGTAGGTTGGGCTTTAACGGAAATATTTTGTGAATATGTGTAACTACCTCTAGTATGGTGGGTCTATACTTGTAACAACTCAATGTCGGTTGTTTTGTTTGCTAATTAAAATTGTACTAATGTTTGATATATGGATGTCCAATACTAACACCTCATCAGAGGTCACTACTTAAGACTATACTCAGTATATTTGATTGTCTATTTTCAAACTTTGTATTACTTATTGGATTTACAATTAATGGGTAATTAACTTGTAATATTATGTTTGTTTATTAAAGATTATGTTTTAATTCAAACCACAAATTCTTGTTCTCAGTGTTATAATTTCAAATATTTTCTGTTAGTGGTAGTAGTAATGGGGTTAATTATTTAACATTTTAGAATTAATTGGTGTGGGTTTATTATTTCATTTTTATAATAGGTGCCTGATTATTATCCATGCCCTTTGTATGGCATATCTTTGCCCAAAGTCAGATTAATTGAGGGTTGCATGTAACTCTAGTGTAATCTAAGAGTTCATCCACAACATTTAAGTTCCTCTAATGAGACAAATGTAAAAAAATTCACAAGAATTATATTTGTAATATCTCAAGAGAGAGAGAGAGAAATTTTCTCTATAATATATAGATTAGTTTCTACATCGCTGCAACCTTATGAGTGTGTAGGATTTTATAACAATATAAGTTACATTTTCTTCATTGAGAAATATTAAGTGATTAACATTCTATGAAACTTACTTTTAATAAACAAAACAACATTGGGAAATAAATTGTATTGTTGCCTGTTCACGGAATTAAGAATCGGTTTGCTTTTAAATAAGTATGTGGAAATGTAACTTTCTACAAACAAAACTAAAAAATTCACTTTTTTACGGTGAATTTCAATGAAATCTGAATCATGGAACAAGTGCCCCAAAACAATGTCAGCAATAAAACTACAGAGTACTTAAAGAGGGATTACCATTAGTATGCTACCCATGCTATATTTTGTCTCAGTCCACAATATCCCCAGGTACCTTTTCTCTTTAATTAATTTAGATTGTAAGCTCCTAGGGCGGCTTGCTTAGTTTTGCTTCTAGTAAGTTTTGACATTGTTTTTATATCAGTATTTATAATTATATATCATACTTTAGTATGAATAATTCCTAAAATTTCTGAAGTGACCTGATTAAGGGCCCTATAAAAGAAATAGTAAATAATTAAAATAAGAGCGTATTCATTCTAGATTCCCTTTCAAGAATTTCTCTATTCCTCTAACCCCATGTAAGATTTTTTTTAAATCTCATTTGGTATGTACTGCAATGTGTTGTAGATTTGCAAAAAGTTTGAAGCAGTTTGCTTTTTCCTAATTATAATATTTACATAAAAGACCTGCCATATAGTTATATTTAATTTAGATGAAGTGGATGCAGCTTTGTATCACGTCTGCATAAAACAGCTTTTTAAAAATTCCCTTTTTAATGCTGTAACCCTCTAGAGATACCAGTTGGCACATTTCCTGTGGAATCTCTTAAAATAATTGTCATTTGCCGCACAGGAATTTATTACTTTGAATTAAACGTGTGATCTATGAAAATCAATGATAATGTTATAGAATTTAAAACTGAAATCCAAAAGTGGAAAACTAGGGGTGACCGTTTAGATGTTTCTTGGAGATGATGTATCCCTAAAATATGTATGCTAACAAGGTCTGTCATTCTCCGGTTACTGTCTGGATCACTTAGATTTCCAGATGCCTCGAAGCAGACGTGAATGAATCTCTGTGGATTATTTTATTTTGATGTTCTCTGAAATGGGAGGAAGTTGTTGAACTGTGCATTAGTGTTTAAAACCACTAATAACAACATGACTTGTTTGTTGAAGATTTATAAGGGCAATTGGTAACAACCTAAAATTGCTCTACTGGTTAAAGGACCACTCTAGGCACCCAGATCCCTTCAGCTTAATGAGGTGGTCTGGGTGCCAGGTCCAGCGAGGGTTAACCCATTTTTTCATAAACATAGCAGTTTCAGGGAAACTGCTATGTTTATGAACGGGTTCAGCCTTCCCCTATTTCCTCTAGCGGCTGTCTCATTGACAGCCGCTAGAGGCGCTTGCGTGCTTCTCACTGTGAAAATCACAGTGAGAGCACACCAGCGTCCATAGGAAAGCATTGATAATGCTTTCCTGTGTGACCGACTGAATGCACGCGCAGCTCTTGCGCATTCAACCGACGGGGAGGAGAAGAGGAGGATCGGAGGAGGAGAGCTCCCTGCCCAGTGCTGGAAAAAGGTAAGTTTTAACCCCTTTCCCCCTTCCAGAGTTGGGCGGGAGGGGGACCCTGAGGGTGGGGGCACCCTCAGGGCACTATAGTGCCAGGAAAACGAGTATGTTTTCCTGGCACTATAGTGGTCCTTTAAGCGGTGGTATGGTTAGTCTGGGACTTAAAGGACTTTGTTCATCACAACAATTCGGCACAGAAAATTAGACTAGATCATTTGATACAGTTTTGTGGATGACCTTTATACAAGATAAAATGTGTCTGTGCTGGAGTGACCTCTACTCTATCATATAAAGATGTCCCCTACTCATTTAATATGTTTGTATAATTTCATTAAAGACAAAAAAAAGAAAAACTATATAACGGATGACATAAAAATTACATATATTTTATGCACTTAAACAGTACCCAGAGGTTGCCTTGACTAAATGTTTATTTTTACCAACTGACTTGGTAAAATAAGTGTACCACAACAAGACATAGATCAGTCATGGCTAACGCTGGCCATTAATGGCTAACCTAGGCATTATAGATTTTTTTTTTTGCTGCCTGAGTTTCTTGGGACATATCTTTCAAAAACATGCCAGCTTTTCTGTCACTTATGTAGATAAAACGTAGACCTTACAAAGCAAAATAAATGGGCTCCAAATCACTCTCGCAAGTACTCACATATCATTCTGTATTGATTTAAAGGAGCAGTATAAGCACAATCATTACACATCACTGTAGTAGTTAAGGCTGAAAGGCTATTTAAAACTTTCTTTTAAATAAACAATAGACTAAGGAGTCTTAGAAGCCTTTGGCACCAATTCACCTTCATATCAAACTCTTATTTGGCTCAAGTAATGGCACAAGAGAGTGACCTTAGCTATACAACTATCTTTTTCCAAATGGCTTTAAGAACATTCTCCATCAATTTTTTTTAATTTATTTTTAATATAGTTAAAACGACTACCTGCACACATTTTAATTCTAACTAATGGTTATCAAGTGCATGTCTTTCGAAAACATTATAGATGACAAGTCCATATACATAGTTTTAGTCTATACAATGCTTTTGCAAAATCAACAGCAAATTTAGAAGATAAAATTATATACTTACCTGATGATTGCCTTATCCAGTATGGTGTCTTGGAATGGACAGAGTAGCAGTTCGCACAACTGCCCCAATTCTTAGTGGGTATATGTATACTGGCAGCCTCTGTAGTTGTAGTCTTAACTACTTTACTGACCACAAGCCAATGGCATAGAATTATAGGACCACTTAAGTCACCAAGGCCGCTTCATCTCAGTGACGTAGTCTGGGTGCAGTGGTCCTGTAGTTTTTTTTTTTATTATTGATTTATTTTACGTTTTTTTTGTTTTTTTGCTGTGCAGGTAGGTCAGGACTCAAGTCCTGCAGGAACGCATGGGAACGGCGTTCCTGCACTTTTTCCACAGCAGGAACGCCGTTCCCATTGCTCTTGCAGCACCCAGCCATCTTTAAATGCAGCTGCCCCGGGCCGCTTCACGATCCGATTCTTCACTATGCGAGTGGCTTTGCTGCATAGTGAAGGACTTGGACTTACTTACTCCTCCTCCTGACTTCCTCTGTCCTTTGGGTACGTGGCTACATGGAGGCGGAGTCATGGCAATGCTGGGATGAGCCCTGGGTCACAACGGTCTCCTCCATGAAAGAATTGCAGAGCGGCCCCACATGGTCACCACACACTCCTTCCACCCGGCCTGAACCCTGAACCCAGAGCACATCACTGATCCTTGAGCCTGCTGAGCCTGTTCTTCAGAACTGTAAGTATATATAAGTGGAGGGGAGCTATTACTTGTTTGATGGGGGTAACAGGGCTGGGTGGTTGGAAGGAGGAAGGTTGGAGGGGTGGATGGAGAGGGGCAAGTACAGTATTATATGGGTATTTAATTTTTTTTTTTTAAAGTAAGCTGATAAATACAAAGCATTTGTGTCAGAAGTTGTGCTTTTTTATTTTTTTCCCAGAATTAGAGAGATAATACCTTTTACAGCTGAAACTGGCCCAGGGCACATTTTTTACATGCCAGTATTTGCACATAATACAAGGATTCATGAATGTGCACTGTGTTTGAGGACCTTTAAGGACTTAAGTCAGATAAGGAACACCTCTGACTAAAGTGGGCTTAAAGAAAGACCCCAAACATGCTTAGCTGGTAGCAATCACTCAATGAGTTGATCCCTAAATCCTCTTACAACACTGGCATCGCCAGTGCACTTCTGGCACCATAACAACTATGGTGAGCTGTAGTGGTTATGGTGCTTGGAGCGTTTCTTTAAAGATTTCTTTAAAGATATTTTGGGGGTAGGGAGATTGGATCTTGGGTGAGTTCCCACACTTTTTTCCCCAGGACAGGTACATATCAATGTCAAACGCCACAACAGAGTACATAGATGTAGACAGGCTACACAGTGGCACGAGTAGTTGCACATTTTTTCGTTTATAAACTAGCTTAATGTATCTGATGAAACTCTGCTGTGTAATTTAGTAGGTATTTAGAGCAAGAGTGTGTTACAAGAGGGTAGTATAGAGTAGATCAGGCTAGGTACAAGATAATAGATAGTAACTTGCTTGGCTGTCCATCAGTATAGGCAAGAGTAAAACACATTAAGTTTAATGTCTGCTGGAGTTTAAGCATGGTATATGTACATAAATGTGTATTATGCAGGAAACTTTTGAGGGGAGCCTGTGCAATGTTACTAGTAGGGTGAACCCCTGGCTTGCTCCAACATAGTGTGGATTGTACGCAGATAGAGGCATGCAAACAGAAAATCAACTATAACATAACATAAATTTAACGGCAACATCAGCACAGGTATAGAAGGGCAGCATAAGGAGACGTGTCCTTGAGAAATGCGGGTGATGTGCCACACTTAGAAGCTGCAATGTTCACTTTGCGGTGGTTAAACACATCAGACAGCTACTAGAGGAGCATCCTTTGCTGTGACCGTGTAAAACTTATGGGATGTGGAGGCTCATAGGAAAACACTGAATTCAATGCTTTCCCATGTAAAACATTTGGGTGTGCACAGTGCTCGCCTCAGCATGCTAGGCCATTGCAGGCACCTAAAAAATATACAGTTTGATGTAGTGGTTATGGATCTTGGAGAATTCTTTTAATTCGCAAATCAGATTTTCCTGAAAATTGTCCAACAAAATCATGTACTAATAAGAGTGTACTTATTTGACCACCATTTCCTAAATATTGAAAAAATGAAAGGGACACTTTAGCATAAGGAATACAAACATGAATCCTTGTCCACATTTATATTCAGGGCTTCCCCCCCCCTTTGACCTGTGAAAAAATAAGGTTTTACTTACCTTTCTTCCAATGTCGCTTCCACAATGGTCACCCAATCCAATGCTCTTCATAAGGAGCATTGGGGATGAGATGTATGTTCCCAGTAAGTGCTGCACGCTCACTCATTCAAGTGCTTCTCATAGGGAAGCATTGATTCCAGTACTTCTCTATGAGCTGTATTTGATGACATTTTACATCCTTAAGGCCTATCAGAAAGACTGCCACAAGAGGCATGTTTAATGCTTCAATAAAAAAAATTGCAGTATTTACAAAACGACAATGATTTAGATGTAAGGGCTAAAATTCAAGGGCCACTGCACCCAGGCCACTTCATTGGCATGTTGTCTGGATTCTTTTAGTGGTTCTTAAATTTCGAGTCCAACTCATTTAATCAAAATATGTCTACAGTCTTAACTCAAAGATATGAAATATTTGAAAAATAACTAAATATTTCAACACATTTCTTTTTTAGTGTGCAACCATGCTGAGAAACATACCCATACATCACTTTTAGTAAATAGATTTAGTTTCTTTTGATATTTTATATTAGAGCATTAAGAGTGAAATCCCACTTGTGCATAAAAATTACTGCATTCATTTGATGTGCTTTGATTATGACAGTTGCTATTTACAATACTGTAAAATACTACAGGTGATCCTCATTTAGCGACCTACCTGTTTTACGACGGCTCGCACTTACGACCAAGCGTAAGTGTGAGCCATCGTGGGGATTCCCTGCTCTGGTGTGCAAGTGTGAGCCATTGTGGGGATTCCCTGCTCTGGTGTGCAAGTCTATGTTCGGGAAACTTCCCCGAGCATAGATGAACGCACAAGAGCAAGGAATCCCTCTAATCTATGTTCGGGGAAATTTCCCAAGCATAGATTAGAGGGAGTCCCTGCTCTGGTGTTTTTGTCTCTGAGAGATTTTTCCTGAACATAGACAAGCACACCAGAGCAGGGAATCCCTCAAATCTTTGTTCGGGGTGTTTCTCCGAACATAGACAAATGCACCAGAGGAGGGAATCCCTTAACTCCTCTCTTACCGACCAATTCGTTCTACGACTGAAGTGAGGAGTGTCTGTATTTTAATGTAATTTTGCAGCTTGTCTTTGTAAAGTAATGTGCTAAATATATTTTTGTTATATTTTAAATATTATAGATACTGAGGTGTATGAGGACTTTTTAAGGGACACTCCATGCTCTAAATGAGCACCACTTTTTAAATTATTATTATTATTATGGTATTTATATAGCGCCATCAAATTCCACAGCGCTTTACAATGGCTTAACTGACATCATTAGTAAAACAATCACTTCTTAATAAAATTATTTTTATGTATAATTCCTGCCTTGCAGTTGAAATCAGTGCTGTTTCTAAGAAACAGTAGGGGCTTTGTCTTGGGTAGATCCAATCATCCAATCTATTTCTATGTCTGGCATCTGCATATAAAATATGTTGACACTGTATGCTAGGTGTATATCCAATGCTTCTCATAAAGAATTATCAGATTGGTGGATAACCCCGAATGATTCTCCATGAAGCATTTGATTGGACATTTGTCATCAAACAGGAGGACATCACCTAGGGTGGATAGAGCTTTGAAGAGGAGTCTGTTTTGAATTACAGATACGTTTAAGTGCAATTGTAAAATATTTTGCTTTTTAAAAATGTTGGGCGCATAAATTTACCAGCTTAATGAAACTTACACACTGTTCATCCAAGCATTGACCACACAGGCTCACTACTAGGGCTCAGAAGTATTCATGGAGCCAGATAGGCTTGGTGGAGCAGTCAAAGGAGGAGGTAGAAATAAAGAGGCAGTTTTGTAGTTGCAGTAGTGTGCAAAGAGATGGAAACAGTGGACCTCATTACCCAATAATCTATGCAATGAGCATAGGTGGTTATGGTGCCAGGAGTGCCCATTTAATAATATTATTAAAGTATACATAATAATATATTTTCTTAGTTGTCCTTTTGGGTCAATTAAATCACCTGAATTGATCAAATGTTATACAAATGTTATACAACATACAATAATACATTCAATAAAAAAAAGCTGCAAAATGTACAATACTGCAAACAAGGATTGCTTTATTATCAAGTATTGTACACTTTCTGACAGATATGAGTGCTCATTATTTATTAAAACCTAACAATCTCATAGCTGGATTAATCCTTACCTTCTCTAAGGGACTCTCTACACGAGGGATGCTTATCATTGGCATTTGAGCTAAGTTATCAATGGGAGATTTTTCTTGCTCTGATTGTCTTCCTTTAAAGTTGTTTACAACACATACCACCTGAAACACACAAGCAAAAGTTATGTTATGACATTGTCTCTGTTGTTTTACTTTGAAGAGTGATGATGCTTCTTTATACTACTCAAGGGTCAAAAACAAACCAAGAAGATGTGATGTACAATTATAATGTCAAGAGAAACCATTTAGTTAAACGCTACACAAAATGATAAAAAATTTTTAATGCTAGTTAGGTTTTAAAATGACAGTAAATGAATGTTGCATTTTAATCATTGTATAGTGTCTCCACAAAATGAAACAAACCGATTATACTTTGAAACTTTTATATTATAAAAGTGACTTTTTTCTTAATTTAATGCTGTACAATTCTATTTTTTTTAGAAATAGAGAAAGCAACTGTAATCTTTTTAAAAGAACCACTTGAGGCACCAAAAGCAGTTCATGACGTGGCTACGGTGCCTGTAGTCCACAAGTGCTTTCTTACATTTAAGTGTTTTCAAATGGGTTTGAGTCCCCAGGCATCAGCCCATATATCTCGGAATCATTATTCACTGGAGAGTAAATTTATAGTTTGTCGATACAAAACAATCAATGCATTGTTCCAGAATGTCATAAAGGGACATATTTTAATGTTGACCTTAATCCATTCAAGACACTTTAACACATGTGCACAATGTTGCCCTGTTTGGCAATGGTTTTTACATGCGGTAATGTTTTAGACAGATTGGCTTCACCAGATCCATTCACCGGTAAAACAGTCAGAGGAAAATGCAGGCAACCCTTCTGTGCAGAAACTAAGTTGCAATACATATTGAATAATAACTTCCATTTGCAAGTGGTAATAAAATGGGAAACAAATTGTCAATATATTATCAATGTAGCTGTTCTTTTGCTCATCATGCTATTTAGAATGAGGTAATTGCTTCATTTTCATTCCCTGGAGATCTAGATGTGTGAATTCCATATTAATGTTTAGGCTTTTTTAGTTTAAAAAAAAAAGTAAAAAGTAAAAAGCAGTTGGCTTTTGTGGAGTGAGTTATTTGAACACCAAAACTGAACCTATTTATGCTCTTCTGTAGCAGTATAGCTACAGCTGAGACCTGTAATCATCTTTGTAGATAGCAGCAAGATTCTAAAATCACCGTTTATCTCTTTTCTTTCTAGACCCAAAAAGCTGACAAACGATATGCTTGCAGGTTTATTTTTTTACTTCTAGATTTTATTTCCATCTTAAACTGCTCAACCATAGACATTTTATGTAGCAGTATAATTAAAAATCAGGGGAGTAGATATGATATTTTATTATTTTTTCAAGATGCTTATTTATGTAAAATGAAATAAAGTAGATGTCTATATGTGGTCATTTTCATGCATTTTTATTAAAGGGACACATTAGGTACCCAGACCACTTCAGCTCATTGAAGTGGTCTGGGTACCAACTCCCATCACCCTTACCCCTGCAAGTGTAATTACTTCAGTTTTTATAAACTGCCATCATTACCTTGGAGGGTTAAGTCCTCTTCTCCTGGCTGTCTATAAGACAGCCACTAGAGGGAGTTCCGGCTTCTTAGACGACTTTTGGTCCTCTAAAGATGCTGGACGTCCTCACGCTATGCATGAGGACCTCCAGTGTCATCGGAATTCCAATAGGGAAGCATTGAATAATGCTTTTCTAATGTGCGCACGGACGGCAGCAGGGGATGAGCATGGGCCGAGCCTGACCCAGCGCTGAGGGACATCAGCGCTGGATTCAGGTAAGTGTCTGAAGGGATTCTAACCCCTTCAGTGATGTGGGATGGGGGGCAGGAGGGAGAGGGGCACTGCAGGATTCTCTAGTGCCAGGAAAACTGGTTTGTATTCCTGGCACTAGAGAATCCCTTTAATGACGCAGTGCCATCACATCCGTAAAAACCTCCGTAACTTAGATGGAAATTTTTTTTCATCTAAAGTAAGTTGTGGGCACCATAATTAAAGTCCCAAGTTGAAAAGTACTGTTAATATTGCAATCATAAAGCACATTCTTTATTTTCTACATTATATATATAGCGTTTTTTTATGACTGCTAACTCTGTAAAAGCCATACATCAACTGTTAGTTGCCCCATGCTTAATAAAAAGGATCAATGAGGTTTCCAGTAAGTCAAATTTGCCAAAACATATTTTGAGGAAATCATCCATTGGAAATCTTTGCAGTTTGGAGGATAGATTACAGAGGTGGTACACTAGACTTACTGTGCTCCAGATGAGTTCCCACAATGAATTTAGAAGAATAAGCATGTGCCTGTAATAACCTAAGAATCACCTAAAAGATTAGGATCTATTTTCCCGGAATCAATATTGATGCAAGGTCATTCCCATCCAAGTAGGACGTTTTTGTAGATTTTTTTTCATCGTGGAAAAATGTTTCTTGATTGGGTCAGTGGGCAAATACTGCATATTAATATAGTTACATCTGCAAAATTCAGATGAGTTAATTAAGTGAATGGGTCACCTCTTGGGACAGATTAGAACTATTTGTTTTGTGTTAAACCAGATAAATATCTTACTCCTATACTTTACAGGAATTTACGTTAGGTCTCCTGAGCTGCACCTTTCAGATAGAGCGAATCCATCTCTCAATAAGAAACAATGGAGGTAGGGAGCAGCAGCCGTAGGGACCTCAGGTAAGAAGTCAAACCATTAAAAAATTGTTTGATTCCTTATAATGGTGGTGAGTGTAAATGCACTCCTGCTACCATAATCATTACAATAAGTTGTACTGGTTATGGTGCTACAAGTTTACTTTTTACTGACATGAAATCTCAGCCTTATTTTAGAAGTCAGCTTAATACATAATATCCTTTTAAATTATGATTAGGTTGTTTAATTTATATTTTATGACAGTTTTTATAACATTTTCAACTGTCATGAATATACCAAAATATAATTAATGCAATACACAGAAATCATTAAATATTATAAAGTGCCTTTCATATGGCAAATATATGTCAATTTGCAGTTTATAAAATGTGAAGAAAGCTAAATTAAAAAATTAAAAGGAAGAAAGGCAACAAAATAGAATATATATTGCTTATGGATGGTAGTCATGAGTATAAGAGTAGGTAACACTGGACAGGTATCTATGGATCAGAAAAAGTGATAGGAGGATTTTGTTGGAGGACGTGGAGAATGCACCAAGAAGTATACTCAATAGCCAGTTTAACCTTTTATTAGATGACCAAGAATCTCATTGCTGGAGGGTTCTCTATATCAACACCATTACCCTAACATTAAGGGAGACATGCTTAAATTAATCATCTTCCTGTGAGTTTTCTACCACCCCCACCCCCCACCTTATGTTAATTGTACTATACTATATTTATATTTTTTACCAATAGATATGCACCCATGGTAGATTCTACCAATCACTATACAGATACACGGTGCTTACGGTAAAACTACATCTATTATTGTACAGGTTGTACCATTTACTATAATCACTTCTGGTGAATTACACAACTCTTTCCTTTGTTTTTTTTTGCTTTGTAATTGGGAAATAAATCCATTGGCCTAAATTTATGAGGCTTGTGCTTCTAGAGATTTGCAACAATGTGAGGGTATTCCATTATTGTTAAATAGTATTTTCCAAGACTGGACCTCCAAGGATGATTGCTGGAGTGTGAGAGTAATTGTGATGGCCAAAAGGGCACTGCATCACTAAAATGGTGGTGCTCATCTAGGGAGACCTTAAGCCTGGTCTTGCTAGGTGTAGCATTTTTTTATCCCTTTTCTTTTACCTTTTATTGTGAAATTTATGTGAGGCTCTAGTAATCAATGTGAAAAACTCTAAGCTCACTACAGAGAGTCATTGACAACAATGACTACTAACTAGACTTGGGAATTTGTTTTTGGACGAATTGGCTTTCTGATGAAAATTGACTTTTCATCCATTTGTCCGAATTCTGAATGGGTAGCCAGATGAGTGAATGAATGTGCACCAACTGCCATTCTTCCATGCGCCCTCCATTTATTCATTCAGATGACAAGTTCATCCTTTTGCATTACAGAAAGAAGAGGAACATGGCTCATTCAGAGCTGTATCTGTAAACTGCGGAAGTTGGTGAATAGTGAACAATGTTCAGATTTACAGTCTGCCTGGCCCTGTATTACAGCAAATGGTTTTGCCTCATTCCATTTGGGGCCATTCAGACCTGAGTGAATAACCCAACTTGACTTCTTCTGAGTTTGTTCCATGAAATTGCATGGAATTTCCAAAACGATAATATTCAAATATCATCTGAAAACTATTGTCATTCAGCACAGGGTATGTGCATTTGTTTAAAGGAACACTATAGCGTTTGGAATACAAACCTGTATTCCTAATGCTATGGCACCCCTGTCCCAGTTAAATATAGCACCACCCCGTTTGCAATAAAAAAATAAAAAAATAAAAGATTTACTGTTATGGAGGAGGCATGCAAGTATTCCAGCTTCACTGTCCAATGCTCTCGTATGGGCTACTGCATAGTTAGTAGAAGTTGAAGAAAGCAAAATATTTTAGAGGCTCATCCAAGATAGGTACATCATGTAATAGTTGACAAAGCCTTCTCCTGCTGGACCCTCAGACATTCAACGTGACCAGTCATATGAAAGGTAAGCCGTACCATTATAACATAACACTAGTTTAATCATTTAATGTTTTCGAAGGTCTGGAAGGGAGGAGGTCAATTTAATTCTGTGTGACCCGATCTGAAATCTGTTTGTTTACCTATGTGCCCATAACAAGATTTAGAATTAGAACAACTGGCAGGCAGGCACATGTGAGAGCACCTGAGAATTTTGTAGTCTAGTTAACCATAGAGAAGAGTGGACTTGAACAATCCCATTTGGGAAGTATTTTCAGTGTACAGGCAATAGAGGGATAAGGCTGAGTTATCAGATGCTCCCACAATTTCTTCTAGAAGACAATGACCATAGGATTATGGAAAGCAGAAGGTAACTGGGGCACAATCTCACTGATCTCACTTTTTCTTAAAATAAATACAGTTCTGATAGCAGGTTCAATTGAAAGAGTTACCCATCAGAGAGTGAAAGTTTTATGAACCCAGCAGTGGTTCAGTCCGACCAATTATGACAACTGTCAAGTGCGAAACTACAGCATAGGAAATAGACAAGGGAAATAACGTACAAAAGAGCCTGCAGGGCCCCTTGATTAACCAGTTTATTTTAGGAGTTAGTACGGGGGCCATGATTATGTCAGATATATACACAAGCAGTCATTGACAATTAAGAATTGTTTGTATCCCTGGCAAGAGAAGGATCCTTTAATAAATTAAATGTGACTTATATAAGAGATACATTATTGATGGGGTACAGATCCATGCAGCCAGAGAGTTCTGTATATATACAATAATATACTTTCAAAGGAAAAAAAAAACTCCACTGATAGTTAATGCCTTTGTATATGGGTCAGAAGTAGGGGAAAAGCACACTACAAAAAACATACCACTTCATACTAAAACACAAGTATATGTATTCAGTTTAATTAAGGCGATTAATAGAATATAAATAAACCTTAGCAGAAAATGAGATATAAAATTTTGATCTAATGGTACGCCTTTCAAAAACATGCTTTGGCGTACTGAAATTGCAGTAGGTAAAAATATATGAATGAAAGCTAAATAATAGAGGATAAAGGAATCTTTTATTCTCTGTGGATACAGTGTGTAAATTTGACTGTATGTGCTTTTGGTCCCCACTACTAAAACAGAATGTATGCAAATATATCTTAAATGAAGTTTGTGACCTTTGTGAGTTAAATAGAAAGTCAATTTAAAGTATTGTTGTTGAAGGTGTGCTGATTTAAAGCAGGGAATGCATCACTCTATTATGATTTATGAATCTTAAAACAGATATCAAGTTAATTAACTTTATGTTTGAGGGACTTTTCAATTCTTAGCCTGTATAATACAAATTTGACAGGTTTTGAATTTGAACAAAAATGTAATGAGTAGGGAAATGGTAAGTAGGAGTAAGTGTTTCAGTCATATGTTATAAAGGGTTGAGTTTGAAAGTATTAACGTATCTAGAATAGAAACTAGATGGGAGGCTTATGAAATCATTAATTGATTTGCTTTGGATTAGTTGGCAAATAAATATTATTGAAATCTGTTTAAAAACTCCAGAGACAATCTCAATGTTTTTTTTCTATGAAGAACCATGTTTTATGAACTTTAGGTGCATGGAATTATGAGTAGGATAATTCATTATGTTTGGCATTAATATGTAGTAACATAATATACATGGTGTAATTCAAGTACACGTGAAATATACTGTCTGTTCTACAATTTGCAATAAAATGTTGTAATTGACACAAGAAATGTTCTATTCTCACGGCTTTCCTGTAAATATGTAGAGCTTGTGGTCTGTTAGTCTGTATTCATATTGTTTCTAACTAGTCGTAAACGCTCAGCGCAATAAGTGTAGCAGTCTAATTATTGATTTATGCAAGTCTCTGGTCTGTTCTGCCATTCAGTACTACTGCAATTTTTATACGACATTTCAAAGTTTTGTCAAGTCTGTCCTTAATTTTTTTTTTATTCAATTATATTTGACAGCTGGATTTAATTGTTACTTGTTAAATTAGCTGAATACTGTTATTTTATCTGTTGAATAATGGCTGTTTCTGCACATCATTATTGTTATTAGCATTTGTATGCTGCCAACATATTCTGCTGTCCTTTACAATTATAAAATGGGGATATTTGACAAGTAATTGACATACAGAATATAACAAAAACAAGAGGTGAAGAAGCTTACAATCTATGGGGAAGAGTTAAGAAACACACGAGACGGGAAGGGCTATATAAAGCATTTGTCAAAATCAGCTGTAAAAGTGATTGAATTATTGGAAGGAGATAGAATGAGCCAGGCTGTGGTAGTGAAGGAACTGAACAATTATGTATGTAGATGTTAGTATGAGATTACACCCTTATTCTATCACATTCTTGCTCAGTATTGAAGGTTAATATAAAGCTCTATCTGAGTTTTTGTATTACTATCACTGCTGGGCATCTGTTTTGTGCATTTTTGACTTCTTTTTGTTTTTGCTTTTCTATCTTGTAGGATAAAAAAAGAGTTACATCGGGATGGAATATTTGGCATCTAAATTAGTTAATTATTATGCTTTTTATAAATGGTATGTTTGGTATTTGTGTGTTAAGTGACGAGTACTGTTCGTCTTTGCATTAAAAGGGTAGGCGAAGAAAGAGTAGAAGTATTCTCCCCCTTTAAGTTTCTAGATATTTGACATTATGCCCTGGTGTGTAGATAGGCATTCAGTGATTGGTACAAAATCGATGTGTTTATATTTTAGGTGAAAGAAGAAGAAATGCATGTCACTAATGAAAACCTTTTTTTAACATGGATCAAAGTTGTACAGCAATGCACTGCCAAAAGCACTTTATCAAACCAAGAGAGGAGGGTTTAGTTAAATCCTTCATCAGAGCCGCAACCCAAATACATGTGTAAACGTTAAGGAATACTCTTTATGGATCTCTTTGTAAATTGGTCAGCCAAAAATATTTGCATAAGACCAAGTGTGTCTTTTTTTATACCAAAAGTGATTACTGTTCATACTAATTGGACCCTTTATCCACATCAAAGGGATTTAATAACCAGAGCCTGAAATGTATTATCAAGATGCTTTTTTGGCTTCAGCAGATTCGTTGAACTAAGAAATAATTGAAGTTGTTGGGTTAACCTGACTATCAATCATTTCTTTTCCGATCAATTATCTTTTTTTTTTGGTGACACAGACAGAATTCAGAATCATAAATGCAAATGAACAAAAGAGCCAAAACAAATCTCCCAGTTTAGATTTGAATGTTATGTAATATATATCTGGATAAGCAATATATTAAATATCAGTTTTACAAGGGGGGAGGGGCGGGGGGAGCAATTTTTGCCTGGGCTTACCCTGATAGTCAGAACTCTAAGGCAGGATGTGAAGTTGAATTTCATTAAATTTGATTAATGATTTTAATTGCATACAACTATGGCAGATGGACTAAGGGAACTCCACCACATTCATTATGAGGTGGCATGTTACTAAAATTGTTTAAGATATTTTCCTTGTATTCAATTCACTTTTGTGGTGATTGCATTACTTTACAAAGTTGAGTATACTGGGCTATGTGGGAAAATTTGGGATATTGCAAATTAGCCTATTAATAGTAGGGACCATGTCATCTAGGCCACATTGCTTCATATTTATATGTTCTAATCAATTGCCAGAATGTTCATCCTAGGACAGAGCCAATATGTGACAATCCTGTGCTTCTGGCTAATCTGGAAAGGTGACAGAGCCTTGACAGGGTTTATCATTACTTTCAGTATTCTAGATACTATGTACAGTATAAGTTTAGTTAGCAGACTTGGTTTTAATGCTATGCTGAAGTTCTCTGCTGAGCAGGAGCAAAGGACTGCTGTGCAAAACTGCATGGCTTTAGAGTACAAACTTGCAAAGGGAGGATTTCACTTCCTAGAATGTGCTGGGGATTGTGGGAACCGCAAGGGAGCATGGTAGACATGCTTCTCCTCCTTCAGCCCTCAGCATCATCAGTGACAGAAGTGCCGCTGGACCGGTGAAGCTGCCACCCGGCCCGACGGCTCCAGCCTGGAATGCGGCCAGCCCCTTCTGAGTGTGCCACCGGACCGGCCACCCGGTGGCACCTATATGCGCAGCCCCCAGGTGACGGTGCCCAGATGGGCCAGTCCGGCCCTGCAGACATATGAATAGGTTGTCAATCTGAGCTTCCAGTTCACTTCTTCATCACTTTTGTTTATAGCTAAGAGCTGATGAAATGTAGCAAGCAATTTTAGGAAAGGAAGGACTGTGATCATCTGGTTGAAGTAGAAAACACCCAGAGCTTCAAGGCATGTTATCCATTTTGTTTAAACCATTCTCCATTTTACAATGATGGTTTCTGATACTTTAAAAAAAATATATATTTTATTCATGTAGCGTCAACATATTCTGTAGCGCTTTACAACTATAGAAAGGAGATACTTGTAGGCCCAGCTCACGTAAGCTATATAATTGTATAATTATAAGCATATGATTGTGTATAATTATGAGAATGACTGAACTTAAGAACTGGATAGTTGCATGAGAATATGTTTTCTCACAGACAGTCAACATATTTAGAAAATAGAATAAATTGGGGGAAGGGTCCGGCAAGTTGTGACAGTATTGTTGGAAATGAAAGATGTATGTTTGGATGTTTGGGCACCAGTGGAGACCTCCAGGTGAACCCAACCAGGATAGTCAGCGGTCTAAAGCTAACAATGCTAATTAATAACCTAACAGTTAATTTAGTAACGCAAAACATACTATTTAGTGAATAGTCCTGCAAATGACTATCAAAACAGATTGCAGGCCAAAATACCCTGGATTGAAATATTTTAATATCAGCAAATAGGGAACTATTCTAGTCCTATTGTCAATTTACCATAACTTGGAATTTAATGAGTAGATCAACACATTTTAAATCTTGTAATAAAATACAATGTATAATACATACCAGAAAAACAGCTATTGATATTCCAATGAAAAACCCTGCTATGACATCTGACCAGTGATTGCGATATTCTGCCACCCTGTTTATCCCAGTAAGAAAAGCCAGGCACATTAAGCCCAAGCATAGGACAGGTTTGGCGAGTCGAGTCCCTTTGGCTTTGATTGTGCTGGTAATGTACATCTGAAAAGGACAAAGATAAGACAATACAAAACATTATTTCCACATACTAGGAATCTGGTTACAATAAAAAACTCATTACATTTGTACTTAATCCAGAAGAGGGCTCCAAGGCATTTTGTGTACACATGAATACTATATATACAATTGCAACTATATTACTTTATTGAGAGCTACGTAATCAGAACAGGGTGGTGTGCCAGAGGTAGGGGGTCAGTTACCCACCTTGAGCCACTGATGAACATCACCACCCCCAGGTGGTCACATGACTTGCTTCAGTGTGTTGAAAATCCCCATTTGTCTGCCCAGACCCAAAATAATGATTTAAAAAATCTCAATCCATTCCTGTTCTAGTATAAACTCTGCCACCTCCAAAGCAATGTATACATGGGGCATCTTAGAATACCTAAACCAAATTAGATGAAAAATCCATGCAGCACAATTTAGCAAAAATATCTAACAAGCCATAGTATTACAGTGTAAGTCTCTTCGGTAATTTAATCTTATATCAGACAATAGCAGAATTGATAAGGAACATTTATTATGTACAAAAATTACTCCCAGTGCACACAAATATAAATTATGTTACAAACAAATTGACATACACCAACAAACCATGCTTTCTGCTAATTGTCTGCTTTTTATTTTATCTAATACTCACTATACCAGAATTTCTGACCCAATCAAGCTTTTTGTAAGGAAATTCAAATTCACTGCAAATTAAATTTGCCTCTCAAAATGCATTACAAAGTTTCTAGTTTATATCAGATATTACATACACTCTTTCTGGTCATCTCAGGTGTTAAGTTAGCCATTTTGATAAGGGCAAGGGAGGGGGGACAATTAATGTATTCCAAGACCTGATTGTAAATATACATGTAGGAGTGTGTGGGGATAAACGTGAAAGGAGCGGGTGTATTACTGTGCATCGAATATGAATAAACACAAAACAGTGTACCTAGAGGGGGAAAAAACTGGGAAAAGATAAGCTCTAATGAGAGTGCCAGCTAATCATTATATATAGGATCAGGTAACTTCCTATAGCAGATGATAATAATCTTGTTATGCCTAGACCACCAGCTTGTAGATTGACAAAGTTGGTGTCATTATGTCAAAGTTTAATGGTTCATTGTTCTAATATTTTACATAAGTGCCTGGGTCAGCTGTGAATACTATTGCCACACTCTGTTACCGCACTAAAAAGAAGTAAATTAATTAAACCTCTTGGTTAAGTTATAGAAATCTCTGTGTCTTGACCTCAACCCTTACTTAGTACACTAAAGTCGTTGCTGAAAAAAATATAAGTTCTTAGCAATACAATAACTAAACTCAAAGTTAAAATATAAGCGTGGTAGCGAGACTGTGTGTTATCATGAAGAGAATAGCACTAACAGGACCCCTGACTAGTGATGTCCCGAACTGTTAGCCGAACGGTTCGCGAACGATTCGCCACGATCGGTTCGCCGCGGACTCATCATTGCGTAATCTTTGACCCTGTACCTCACAGTCAGCAGACACATTCCAGCCAATCAGCAGCAGACCCTCCCTCCCAGACCCTCCCACCTCCTGGACAGCTCACTAAGAATGCAGCTTCACAATGGATGCTGTCCATTATGCACGTGGGGATACTAACACACGAATTACTATTAAAATACACTATGTGAGACACATAACATTAAAAGCATACATTTAACATATCCCCAGATAGCTCAGGTCTGAGCGCACATTATTAAGCAAATGGCGCTCAGACCACACGAATACAGTTTAATTGCCATGGAGCTAAAGTCTTTACACAGTCAGTTTCATGCGAATGAGCTCCATGGGATTCCTATCTGGGGTATAACACATACAAGCAAAACTACCGAACACCTGGCCGTTCGTGCACTTTCACCGAACAAGAAGGGAGGTCGGCGGCTTCAGCGGTGTTCGCGCAAAACTGTGTCCGATTTTAGTTCCATGAATTAAGCGTCGAACACCGCTGTGCATGGTCATGTTTCAAATGGCCGCGACCTCGTGTTCGTGATACGAATGGCGGCCACCCAGCATTCGCCAATTAAGCTGCGGTTAACCGCAGCTTCAGGGAGGCTAATTGCCGGCACACTCCAGCTCCCAGGTGGTCCAGTCATTCGTGCGGTTGTTCGAATCTACCGAACACCAGGCAGAAAAGAATGAATAAATCTTTTCTGCAGGTACAAAAGATGTCTTTTAACATGGGGCCATAGTCCAAAGGCAGCAGGCGAGCAACCAGGCTTCTCCAATGCAATGTGGCGAGATTGCTCTCGTCACATCGTTATTCCCATGTCGTGAGGAATGTTGTTATATAGTGCAACTATGTCAAGACTACCCAGAAAGCAATAGGGGGGTAAAATTAATGTCTGTTTTGTGTCTTGAAGGTAGGATTTCAAGTTAATGACAGAAGGATGTAGTAACTTTTCAAGGAATTGGCTACTTCTATCTTTGATAGATCCATTGCCGGAAGTGATGGGTCTACCTGGAGGGTATTATTGTGCATCGTTTTATAGTTTGTTCTCCAACTGCTATGCTATTATTGAATCATACTTTGATATATTTTATTTACTGTTAGAACTTATGACGATGTCTATTGCCTAAAAAAGTGTCTCTCTAGCTATTGTTGACTACATTGTCACAATTCCAAAGCACAAATAAAGAATTTAAAAAAAAAATACACAATGCAATATATTTATGTATTGGTGTTTTTGATTGTATTATGACAACTTTAAGTCATCTCATTGAATCCAGACAATCAATTTTAGACCAAACATTATATATTTGTTACAAATAATGCCCATGCCCTACAAAAAAATTGAACCTTACATCACTTCCAACATGTTAAGTGAATGATCCTTTATTGAACCTACAATATACACTGTAAAGTGTTGTGTGTCTCAAGCTTTCTCTGACAGATTATCTAATAAGGCCTGGTAATAAAGATCACTCAACCTTATAACAAGATACTTGTAAATTAAGGTCTATATATTGTGTGTAAATTAAATAGTTATATGTATTTTTACAACCTTTTCCTGTGACCTAAAAATGGCTCAATCCTCTAGTCTAGTTAAAGGCAGCCACATTAATCCTTACCATGCTGTAATCATACCACCTCTATTGAGAAATGATACCATGTGTCCATTGCATACATCACGTTGGTTAATAACATTTTGACAATGACAAAAATGAATATGGAACATTAGATCCCAGTTATATTATAATAGTCCCCACATGCCTAGGGGTGGGGGTGGGGGAGGGAATGGAATATTAGGATGTCCCCTCCATTTTTGTTTATTAAACTACCCACACCTGCTGTCCATGAGTGGGTACAAGGGGGTAGACAGTGATCTACCCACCCCACATTTTGTATTTAAAGTCTTCCATCAGATGTCCATGGATGGGAGCATGGTGGCATTCAGTGCCCTTCCCCTGTTATTTTACAAACCCTGTCCCCATGGGATGCAGTCTTTCTACTGACTGGGCAACAATGGCTTCCCAGTAACTAGTTTTAAAAATTGGGTAGATATTCATTTCCCACCTGCCATGCAGTATTAATACACAATAAAAATCTTATTTGAATTTACATTATTGTATTTAATAACTGCATGCACTATGGAACAAGAGATTTTAGTTCTATTTGAACCTCTAATCAGAAAGCATGGCTGTCTACGTATAGTCATGCCAGTTTTATAATGAACCATTCCCAACATGCAATTATTTGTACTTGTATTAGGTATGTTTTGTACAACAGTGTACCATGCTCTTAATATAAAAAAGAATACAAAGTAGACATAATGATTGTTTTCCCCAAGAGTATAACTTAAAGGTGAAATAAAGTATTGAGAAATTAATAATGTATCACATTATATTGATACCACACTAAAATAATGATACAAATTGCTTTGGTTTCAACCAATCACTGTCAGAGGGATTTACGTTTAGACTGCACTATGTTCAATTATAAGTCAAATTGCAAAAATAGCATGGCTTTATGATAATGCCATTCATTGATTTTCAAAACAATACATCTTTAGCTTGATTTTGGAGACATTTTATTCTACCTTTGTTACCATATTATCATTTATTTACAGTAACAATGTTACCATTCATACCTGTATTTTACAACAGTTTTTCCCCCCCAGTATTTCACCAATATGCCATGTACATATCATTAATAATATTTTTGTTGATGGAATTTGGTGTGCAAATATTTCAATATTTTATACAACAAATCTCTGCTCTTTCTCCCCCCCATCCATTCCTTGCCCCCCAGTAGAAAACTCCTTCAATTAAGTGTGCATTTCTTAGGCCTAATTCCACACACCAGCTAACAAAAACAAACCCATTTCAATTCCACTGCACACTTTTGTATTAGTATGTTTATATTTTACTGTCTTTTTCCCTAATTGTACCATGCTGTGGCATATGTTGGTGCTTTATAAATGTCAGTAATACTAATAATTACAGTTAGTGTAATCATTCTAAAATGACCAAACATGCATATACAACAGCTCAAATAGAAGCAAGATTAACAACGTGCAATTGACCTATATAGAGCAATTAAATATTTAAAGGGACATTGTAAGCGGTAAGCACCAAATATTTTTACTCAAATAAGTGGTTTTGATGTATAGAGCACACCACTGAAGTCTATCTGCTCAGTTCTCTGCCATTTAAAAGTCAAATCTCCATGTTTATGCAGCCCTAGTCACACATTCTCTTTCTGTGATTAAAACAACCTACCTACACACTTCCTGAGCAAAAGCATATGTTTTTATTGCACAGTATCTTTAATTTAGAATTTATTTCCTCTTTCTCTGATAAAGTGTGTGTGATTTAAAGTTCAATTAACATAGCAGGAGAATATGGTTTGGAGGTTCGGAAACACTGGAGCACAGGGATAGGACAGCACTGGTTTGCAAACACTATCAACACGGAGAGCGATCCGTGAACAGCCGCACATTTCACCTACACCTAGCCCTCTTCTACTGGTATCTCATAATAGTCTTTCATATGTCGTCAACTATGAACATCTATTGGACAGGAGTAGGGACCTATGTTACAACCAGAGGAATCAAGGAACAATCACCTTAGCGTCATTACTAGATGTTGAGTTAAACTAGTTTGTGTAGAGTCTGTGTATGATGAAGAAGAAGTGTCTTGGGAGGAGTATATATCAATACGTCATGAATTTATTGCCAGTACAACTGCATAGCCTGGCATGGACCCAATCCCTCCCTAGCAAATCTCCACAGAATCAGTGTATATGCAGTGTTCTTTATTATTATTTTTATCATTGTAGACAAAGTAGATGTTGCACAGTAATGCATTGGTAAAGCCTTTTGTTTCATAGAGACATATTTTATTAGCAGAAATCTTACAGTATTTGGGGAAGATGTGAAGGCAAGCCTCTATTTTTCTTCTGTTTAAAAGGCATGTTGAAAATTTCATTTTTTTCAGTACCTAATTTTGGCAAGGCTTTTGAAGGATTAAAAATGCAAATTGTATATTTTCATATACATGACAAATAGCAAGAATGTAACAGAGAATATCTTTACCTCACTCATTTAGATTACAGGCCAGTGATTGCTCACCTTTGGCAACACAGTAGACTTTGGTTCCAATGAAGCTTGTCTGCGCACCATGAGAATTGTGGTGCATGGCAGCTGAAAAGCTAAAGGTTATCCTTCCCTGCTGCAATCTGCTTCCCTAATTAAATCATCTTTCAAATATAGTTGTTTCAATTGTCTGGCAGTACAGACCTAAAATCTTGATCCTTGGCACAAGTCTAGTGAGCATATTTCAAAATGTATAATGCCCAGAGCCAAGAAACTGATCCTGTAAGAGTTATTATAAATGTTTTCTAGACAGTTTTACGTTGAAATGGTATAAATAAACAAGAAGAACATTAGTGAAAAAATAATAGTTGCAATAAAACTAATTTAACATAACATTATTTATTTATTTTTTTAAATGTCTTTTTATTCAATTTTTCAATACACGTATAAAATAGCTCTTTCGAGCACAATACATTAAAAAAAATTACAAAATTTACATTATGTTATCATACAAAGTTTGTTCTCATTAATCATTATACATAAAAGAGAAAAATTAGAAACTCTTCCTTTAGCATATTTTAAGAGTAGATTATATTAATCTGTATTTTCATCTAATTATTCATTCTACCTAATTCACATGCATTCAATATATATACATACATACATACATCCGGTCTGCTAAGTTTCTTATAGTAATACTTTATATTGGGAGGTTTATAGTTTTGGTAGTCATTTTCCAATGATGTGCAAAGCCCAGACCTCAAATGTTCCCAACATAATAGGTTCATTAATAGTTGTAAATCCTTATAAGCCTTGAATAAAATTAAATCTGTTTCGTTTGGAAAAACAGCGCCTGAGAGGGGATATGATAACTTTATACATATATATTCGGGGCCAGTACAAACCTTTATCTGGAAATCTATTCATAAACAGGGTTATACATAGGACACGAGGTCACACATTTAGGCTGGAAGAAAGGAGATTTCATCTTAGGCAAAGAAAAGGTTTTTTTATAGTAAGAACAATAAAGATATGGAATTCTCTGCCTGAAGAGGTGGTTTTGTCAGAGTCCATACAGATGTTTAAACTGAAATTGGATAAATACTTACAAAAACATAACATACAGGGATATAATTTCTAATTAGTGGGGTAATAGCTGATTGATCCAAGGAGACATCTGACTGCTATTTTGGGGTCAAGAAGGAATTTTTTCCTAGTTTGTGGCAAAATTGGAAGTGCTTCAGACCAGGTTTTTTGCCTTCTTTTGGATCAACAGCAACAACATTTCTGAGGAAGGCTGAACTTGATGGACGCAAGTCTCTTTTCAGCTATGTAACTATGTAACTATGTAACTATGTAATATGTTAGTCATCTATTCTCATCTCGTAGATCGAAAATGGGTCAAGTTTTAATATTTTCATTCAGTAATATTTTATATAGTAATAAGTGGTTTCCTCTCATACCTCTTTCCCCCTTTCCCTGGAATCACCAAGACGAATAGGGAAAGAAGAAACTCTCTTAGTCGTAATTCTTGTCCATTCGAATTTTACGTGGCTTATCCTAGCTTTACAATATCAGCAATAAGGCTTTTATATACATCAAGATATGTTTGGTTTGTATTTGTATTATGAATTATAATGCCCAGTTCCATTTCTAATTGATTTAACACTTGGGTTTTAAGTTGTGATCTAGATGGTATATTAATTTATTTCCAAGCTTTTGCGATTAACATCTTAGTAGCCATAAGACTATGAATTATTAAAATCTCTACCATTTTATTATATTCATTCCCATATAAATGTAGTAAAGCAACCTCTGGGTTCTTCTCTAGTGCTATTGACCCTATTTTATTTATCAGATCGAAAGTTAGGTCCCACAGCGGAGTAATTCTAGGACAATTCCACCAAATGTGTAGGAATGTGCCGTTTATGTGGCAACATCTCTAGCTATAAATGCATTGAACCATGCCCTATATTGTATTTTTTTTTTTGATAAATCAACTTCTCATGACTTAAAGACTGTTGGCATATTGGGGCGGCCCACTTGTATTATCACTTCCATCGCTTTAGCATAATGATGTTTAGTGGTCTTAATCACTAAAATGTCTTTTAATAGCTTGCCTAGCTTATATTCTCTATTTAAAAATATGTTCTCTCAGAAAACTTTTAATCCTTAAGTAGTTAAAAATTTCCTTAGATGGTAAATTGAAAGAGATAGATAGTTCAGAATAGCATTTTAAATATTTGTCATTATATAAGTCTCCAACTTGAATATTATTGGTATTATACCAGTTTTTCAGATCAATTTGTGTCATAATATGTCCTAAAGTTCTTAATGATATAGTGTAAGGTATGACATTATCTAATTCAAGTTTCCTCTTTCTTTTTCCCTATTCTCTCATGGTTTGGGATAATATTAAGGACTCATTTTCCGTGATATTTATCACATTGTTTTTATTCACATTATGCAATAAAAGAAATTCTAAATTAGCCTTTCTGATTCTATGTGCTTCCAGCTTATACCATGGTTGTTGTATTGAATCGGTCTTTTGTAAGTTAATGATAAGACTGACTAATTATTGGATATCCAATACCTCCTTCTAAACTTTTTTTTGACAACGAGAATGAATTAATTCTGGGCTTTTTTCCTCTCCAGATAAAATTAGTGAAACTGCTTTGGACCAAATTAAGCCAATGTGGGGATATGTAAAGAGGATTCAAACGAAACATGTTTATCCACTTAGGGATTATATACGCCTTAATGGTATTTACTCTTCCCCACGATGATATTTCATATGGTCTCCATTCCTTTCATAATCTATTAGTTTCTTTTAGCAGCTTCATAAAGTTTAGTTCCATACATCTTCTAGGGTCAGCAGATAGAATTAAACCTAGATATACAAAATCTTTATTAGTCCATTTAAAATCGTATAATTGTTTCAAAGTTTGCATTTCATTTTGCAGGTTATTTACTAAAGCTGTAGATTTTTTGGCATTTAGTTTATAGTTTGATACTTGACTATATTTGTCAAACTCCTGCCTCAGATGAGGTAGTGACGTTTTAGGCTCAGTTATTGATATGAGTACATCATTGGCGTATAAGCAGATTTTAATATCATCTCCCGGGATAGATAATCCTTTAATATTGTTATTCTGTCTAATTTTACAGGCGAATGGCTCAATTGATAGCACATATACTAATGGGGACAGTGGGCATCCCTGGCAAGTACCGTTTGAAATAGTGAACCAGACAGAACATAAGTCTCGTCCCACTATTCTGGCAGAGGGATTAGAGTAGAGTGCGCCCACTGCCTCCATAAACCAGCCCTGAAATCCAAAGTCTGACATTGTCCTACTGAGAAAGCTCCATCAGACCCTGTTGAAGGCTTTCTCAGCATCTATCGGCAGGGTCAGAAGGGGCGTCCCAGTACATTGGGCCCAGTCCATAATCTCCACCATTCTTCGAAAATTATTGCTGGATTGTCTCCCTGAAATAAAACCAATCTGATCCGCATGAATAATGGACGGAAGAATTGCTTGTAATCTAGTTGCTAATATAGCAGCAAATAATTTGACGTCCACATTCATTAATGATATTGGACGGTAATTAGATATGTCCATAGGTATTTTATCTGGCTTTAATATCGGGATGATATGGGCTCTAAGTATATCAAGAGAAGCTTGACTTTTACCTGCAATTTCATTGAATGTATCTGTCAAAAATGGAGCTATTTCTTTTTAAAGATTTTATAAAATAAATTTGAGTATCCATCAGGCCCTGGGAATTTTTTATTTACTAGATTATTTATTGCTTTTTCTGTTTTATCCAAAGATATGGTTTTATTTAAATACTCTTTGCGAGATCTTGGGCAATTTAATATTCTTTAAATATTTCTCTATCTCCTCCTTATCTGGGTCAAGGTTTAAATTATACAACTTTTCATAAAAAATCTCTAAAGTTCCTAGCTTTTTCCTCCGGTTTATAGATGTTCCTACCTTCTACCTCTAGTTTTAGAATTTTCTTCAAAAAAAAATTGTTTCTTGAGTTTATTAAATAGCATACAATCCACCTTGTTATTCTTATAATAGAATTTTATATTTAATTTATTTAAATTATATTCTATTCTTTCCGTAATTTTTTTGTTAATCTTTTCTTGAATTGTTTTAATCCTACTTGCTCTCTCAGATGTAAAATTGATTTTATTTTCTGTGGATAAGTTATAAAATTCAATGTATAACTCCGATAAGTTTGCTTCTCTTCTATTTTTTTGCTGAGCTGCTAATTGAATCATATATCCTCTTATCACTGTCTTAAAAGAACACCATATACATTCATTAGATAATTCTGGAGAAAAATTTTCTTTATAAAATAACTCCATTAGGTTTGAAAGATAGTCAATATTGCCTCTGTTCTCCAATAACCTGTAATCTAGTTTCCAAATCATAGGTGGTCTTTTATTCTTATCTGCTATTTCCGCTATCAGTAGATCGTGGTCTGACCATGTATTGTCTTTAATTATAATAGATGAAATAGAATTTGATAATTTAATATCCCCTAGAATCAAATCTATTCTAGCTGCTGAATTATGTGGAATTGATCTATGTGTATACTTTTTATCATTAGGATTAAATAATCTCCAGCAGTCATATAGTTCATATATAGTTCTATTCATTGAGGCCACTTTTTTTAAAGATTTTTATCAATCGTTAGACCAGGGCTTAGTTTTTTATCCTTTATGGGATCGAGTATACAATTAAAATCGCCAGAAATCAGCAGTCTTCCTTTTTTAACTTGATCTAATAGTCATAATATTTTAGTCAAAATGTTAACCGGATTTTTATTAGGTAAATAGACGTTTACCAGTGTATATTCCATCCCATCTAATAAGCCAACTAAAATAATATATCTGCCTTCTGAATCTAGATTTGCATAATGACAATCAAATTGTATCTTTTTAGAGAAAATAATAGCTACTCCACATTTTTTTTTGTTTTGCATTGAGGCCGCATAAATTACTGGATATTTTTTAAAGTGCCATTTTTGTTTAGAGTTCGCAATCCAATGGGTCTCTTGAATGAAGCCCACTTGGATTCTTTCTCTAATAAGTGTTTCATAAAGCATACCTCTCTTTATATGGGAATAAAGACCTTGCACATCAACTGAAATAAGTCAAACCATATTCTACATCTGTTTTTAACATCTCCCATTTCAAGACTGGACAAAAAGTTTGACATAACATTTTTAATCCCATCATTGCCAACAATGTGACCCGTATGTTCTTACTCTGCATCCCATTTTTCAAAGAAATATTAAGCTCTATTTTTTTTCAGTTTTATAAAACTTGATAGTGAAGATGTTAAAAGCAGTCTTGGGGAGGGGGTGGGATCCTTTTAGAACTAAGGGTTGGATGTGGACTTGCCAGGTCAGATTACTTACATATTATTATTTAAAGAGACACTGTAGGTACTATGACCATTATAGGTAATTGAATAGGTTATTGAGCCTTGAGTCCCATGGTCCCCTGGCACTATCCCTCCATTATTCTTGAACACTTTAACACTGAATGAGAGTCCTTGACTTCCCATTATCCTGTGTAGAGTGTCATTTTAACCTCAGATACCTTCAGGCTGAACCAAGGTTGAAGGGATGCAGTACTGATCACTAATAAAAGTGTGCAGGAAAATGCCAGCACAACAGAAATTCAGACGCACTACCCAATTATATCAGTGACAACTGTGAGTGTTCACCACTCCTGGATTCCCCATAGAGACGGTAAGGCACAAGTTATCTTCCCGCTCAAGGGATCTCACAAAATCTGTGTTCTCCTACTGGATATAAATACAAGAAATACTTTTTATATTGCTGCATGGCGCATTCACAGACAGACTGGCACACACCACAGATGCTCATTATTCATAATAATAATTGATATTGTAACTACCAGGGGTATAAAAACACAAAAAACAGCTTGGACCAGTTTTTGCTATAAAAGTTGATGCCTTCATAATCAAGCATCATAGCAAAAATAGTATAATATCACAGAAGGGGGTGTAAATAGCATTCTACATGCATTCCATATGCTGGTGGAGTTCTGCAACAAGAACAACAAAAAAAAGAGTTTGAGTAAATCAACAATGAAATGAGTTTTGTTTTTAAAACTGTAGATAAGTACTTGAGATAAAAAAAAAAGAAAAATGGGCTATATATGTTTTTATAATTTTCAAACTGGCCAACCAGAACAAGTCTCTATTTGTATAAAAAAAAAATAATAAAAAAGAAGTAGTTATCAAAATAAATCTGTTGCATATTCTAGTCATTCTGTTTAATTTATTTTGCTTATCCCCATTGAAATGGCTATGTAACAACAGTATAAAAAGATGTGTTTAAAGAATAAATGGATCTAAATAAATAAATCTACATTACTAAATAACTATATATGCTTGTAACCTTGATCAGTATGATGGAGAATTTTAAGAGAACAGTGCATGCTTAAGATACCTTTTCTCTGTGACTCATTATCCACCAATGACAAACAGTGTGTCATAAATGTCATTAGCATTTCCTGTGGTCATTTGTAAAACAGCTCTACGGACATCATAAATACTCATCATTCAGTCTGCTTGCCTGGTCAAACCAGTTCATCTGGAAATATCCAAGCGGGCCTTTGTGGGCCTTGAGATCATTGATATTGTGGTCCACCAGCCTATTCAAAACCCACACAATGCAAGGCTAACAAAGGCCCGACACAAGTGCTACATGCTGCCTCACTCCTGCCATACTGTGCCAACATACATCACACATCCTGCTGTTTTTAAGAATGTGATGCTGCAGATCACAACCTCTGCATGCTAGAGGTAGACTAATTGTTCCCCTGCCTCTTCTGTCAGCCCTCCCATGGATAAATGGTTAAGTAAAAAAAAAAAAAGAAAAAGATTCGCAGTTGGCAATATGCAAAAATAAAAATTAAAAAATGCATAGCGCTTCATCACCTCAAGTGTCTTGAGTGTCCTTTTAAAATTCATATATACACAAATTCAAAAATAAACTTCTAGAGGTATGAATGTATAAGTATATTCCTGTATATATTTATGCAGTGGCATTGCTATAAATGTATCAAGATATACAGTTACAATCAGCTGTTTATCTCAAAGAGACCAATAATCCCAGCATCTTCTTGATGGAATTCATTGAGAAGAGCCCACTGCTAAAAGCTTTGCCAGGAGCTCATCTTAAATCTTCTGAATGATACATATAGTCAGCAGGACATGGTGCATTAATTATAGATTGTAATAATGTACATACTGATATTCCAAGTTTCATTTCTGGTTTTTATCTGCTTCTTGAGGAGGAGGATGGGGGATCCATCATATTCTGGAAATTGTCATATAATGTTCACTTTTTTCCCTATTATTTAAGAAATATTGATTGTTAGATCTGAAATATAAAATTTCTTGCAAAAATACACGCTACTGTTCTTATCACTATCCTGAAATTGAGGATTTTGACTCCCTGTCAATCATTGTTATTAAGCACAGACCTTTTATATCATTACGTGGAGGCGGAGAAACAGAAACCATAGGAGTTATATTGTTATAAAGTAAAGTGTAATTCTGGGCACAATTTTAAAGTGGAGCAATCAGCAGGGGTTTTCTATCAGTTTCCATGGTAACTATTCCACATCTAGAACTTTCACCCAGAGTTAGTCTTTATACATAAACATTTGTGTTGCCATTTCTCCTCCTTTGCCAGGACTGAACTGGTTTGTGATGTCTTTTTTCAATATATATATATATATACATACACTTTTTTTTTTTTATATATGTGACAATCACCCGAAAGAAAAGGTTAACACAATCTGTGGGTGTTATTCATTATTATATGCATAGCTTTCATTTCCAGCTCAACAAATCTCTTTACAAAATGTAGTTTAAAAAAAAAAAAAAACACTTTCCTTTCATTTCCTACATTTTCACAATCAATTGTTTGATTTTTTGGGGAATCAACCCATTTTACTACATTTCTTATATACTTATGTACTTGGCAACCCATTGGTGGAATTTCTAGAATATTAATGGTTTACTCCAAGAATTAAAAAATTACTACAGTCCACTGTATTGATTATTAATTATTTGAGGAATAATCTCAATTGTTCCCTTGCAATGGAGGAAACCATTTTGCAATGGTTTCCTCTCTAACACTGGTCCCCACTAAATGTCCATAGAGATCTGGTAATGTGGATCTGGCTTTGGCAGAGCTGTAAAGTGGGATTCTAATGCTGTCACTGTTGATGCTGTACATACTAGCATCCTTATGACACCCCAATGGGTAAGGTAAACCCTTGGCAGCCAAGGGGTTAAATTCAGTATGTGCAATGTTTCATGCAGACGTCAGGCACCATAGCCACTTGAAATCACTGGCATGGTCTCAGTGCTTGGAGTAGCCATTTAAGAGTTACAAAGTCTCTTATTTAAGGGTTATAGTTGTCCACCATGGACACCCTATAATGATTGTGGTCAAAACATGTTTAGCATGCCAGTACATACGCATCTCACTGACTAGTGCAAATGGGGTTTATAAGAATATATTGTTCATACAATTAAAGTGTGTCTAACATGCAAAGGAAGATTGAAAAAACAGTGACTAAACTTTGCTTAGAACAAGACCACAGACTTACCACCCTGCAGTTCATTGCTATTGATTACGTATATTCTATGACCAGCAGAGCTATTCAATTCAAGATTTTACTTCAAAGAGAATATTATAAGACTAAACTCTTTGACACTTTCATCCCTAAAGGACTTAATTAAAATGTCTAATTTGTATCTTATTTATAGAACTGTTAAACACTCCCTGGGTTTATTGTGGTTTAATTAACTTTAAAGAAGTTATTATTTTGATTGTGTTCAATTTTTGAATTAGTAATCTCATTGTTTTTTTTTAAATTCAATTTAGTGAATAACTTTGATATACTCAGTCAGAATTCTTAATAGCCTTTATTTTACTTTTGCACTATTTCATGTTAATACATGTATTTTGGTTAGTATTGTTCTTGTCACTTTCACTGGTACAAATACTTTTTTTATTTTACTTTTACTTTGCTTTATTTATTTTAAATTTTTTTTCAATTTCATTATTATTGTTTTTTTAGTTATGTTCGGTTTTGCTCTTTCATTTTATTATATATAAAGATACATACATATTATTTAACATATGGATTGTTTCATTTATCCGACTTGCTTATAAAAGTTATTCCTTTGGATTATAGCACGAGTTCAAGATTTTCATGTTTGAGTTTAACCCTTGTAGAGCACTTGAGATGTTGAAGATATATAAAAATATAACTAATGATTAGATAAGTAGTAATACAAAATAAATATACAGTTGTGCTCAAAAGCTTGCATACCCCTGGAGAATTGGTAATATATGTACCATTTTTAAAGAAAACATGAGTGAGAAGGCAAAACACATTTCTTTTATTTCTTATGTGATTCATATTCAACTGCAGGTTATAACAGAATGGTACAATCACAAAACAAAACATCGTTGTAATGTGCTCCTTAAAACAACCACACCGTCTTTTTTTCCAGAGAAGCCCGTATTCCTCCTGAGTTTACCTGTGGATTTTTCTTTGTATCCCGCACAATTCTTCTGTCAGTTGTGGCTGAAATCTTTCTTGGTCTACCTGACCTTGGCTTGGTATCAAGAGATCCCTGAATTTTCCACTTCTTAATAAGTAAGTTAAACAGTATTGACTGGCATTTTCAAGGCTTTGGATATCTTTTTATATTCTTTTCTATCTTTACAAAGTTCCATTGCCTTGTTATACAGGTCTTTGGACAATACTTTTCTGCTCCCCATGGCTCAGTATCTAGCCTGCTCAGTGCATCCACGTGAGAGCCAACAAACTTATTGACTATTTATACACAGACACTAATTGCAATTTAAAAAGCCACAGGTATGGGAAATTAACCTTTTTTTTGCATGATCAGTCATATTTTCAAAATCAATGCCAAAATGTCACAATTTCTGTCAGGGTATGCAAACGTTTGAGCACAACTCTGTGTAGCGGGGAGAATAGTGTATAAAACAAGGAGAGCCCTAACTTTTATTATAAACTAAGGTGATATTTTAAAATGGTCTTGCATGAGATAAGTGACAGAAAAGATGTCAGAAAAAAGAGCACCACAAGATCCCAACAGTTTGCTGTGGTAGTCAGTCCCCATTTAAGGTGGAGAAATAAACACTGACCACCAACAGAGTGTTACTTAAACAAATTACTTATCGAAATTACCTGGACCAATCAGGCAGGGAAAGGTACTAAATAAATATGACAACTGCCAAAACAGAAGAAAGAAAGTAATTGACTAACTCCCCTAATAAAATATAACATAATCCCCAGATCTGCCAAGAATTACTGAAATTAAAGAAAAAAAAATCACAAAAAGCTACAAATCCCAATAAAGAGGATATGTTCCTTAACAGGATGTTAATAACAAAGAAGAATGTGAATGCCTAAAACCTAGGCTGCTCAGCAAGAGGTAAAAGCTGGGGAAACTAACTTAAGCTGAAAATAAAATGAAGATTAACACACTGTCCCCTAAGTACCTTGGCACCGTAGAGACTCTACACATGCCTACCTGAACCAATAAGCCCTTAGACATCAAATAATACACATTATACCAGAAGTAAAAATGTGCTACCCATAATGTGCTACAGAAAAAGTGAGAGTGTCAGAGAGCCCAGATAAGTAGCTCTCTGGAATACTTGCAAGCGTTACTTTGTGTAGCCTTAAAATATGTATGAATCTTTCTCTCAGCCATAAATTTTCATTACAGCCAGCTGGATATATTCATGTTTAGTGATATTGAGTCTATAAATGATGCATCACATATATGGGACTTTTATTTTTCATGACTTTGTGGGGAATTTATACATCAGGTTATGTATTGATGTAGTTATTTAATAAGGTAAGTGTAACTTAGCAACTATGCAACATGCGTTCGTGCTTAGTGGCAGCACCTAGGCAGTGATTATCATTGAGACAAGTAAGGAAGAGTTACAATCTAGCTTGTCCTTTATATACAAGCCATAAAAGCAAATGCTCATGCAAATAAATATTAATACGCATGATATTTAAGAATTGATGAATTAGTCCAAATAACATGTAAAACTATTCATCGTGTAAAAATTCCCATCTAAAAATCAGACCCAAACACAAGGAAAAATTAATGTTGTGTTTTATACCCCACCTCCTCTAGATTGTAAGCATCTGGAGAAAGGACCTCATCAAACTTTTTTTACTGTCAAAATGTGTTTGTCTCATTGGTTTTTAAAGTCCCTTTAATAATATTGTAAAGTGCTGCGGAATATGAATATAATATATATGGCAATAATAATGATAATGTAAACTCTCCCTCTCGCTCATACTCTATATTTCTCTCTCACTCTAGCTCTTGATTGTACTGGAGAATTCTGCTGCCTTTCGTGTGTTTCTTTTAAATGTATGGTAATTTTTTTCCAAAACATTTTTCTCAGTAATGAATCTACAAATTTCCACATCACTGCTTAATCGTAGTTACACTTCCACAAGGACATGTCTAAGCAATTTGTCTATTTGTCCCTACCTTTCAAACACAACTCGACTCGTCAGAATTCAGAACACTGTATATGTTTACATGTTCATTGCAATAATCCGCACCATTTGATCTTTGAAGTTTTGCTTACAATGATAGTGTACGGTAAGACACAACTCAATAAAGGAATTTTATACTATTTTTTTTTTTTTTTTGCAAAAGCTCATTTTAAGCAGGAGGCAAATTTCGTTGCCATAGTAGCCACCCACATTAAAATGGAATGTTATTCATCAAGCGAGGAAAGAAAACAAGACATTGTTATTCAACATTACACTGAACCGCAGCAAGCTAAATATGATAATAGTATTTGCAGAAGGTAACCAAAACTGCACACACTCATTTTTAATCATCTAACCGGGTATGTGCTATGGAACTAGTGCAATAGAACACTAGTATTCTGTCATTATCTTTATGAGTAATTATTGAAGACCAGCAGTGTTAAAACATGAGGGAGGTACGTGTTATATACAGTTAGATATTTCTTAGACCAAACTCATTCAAATAAATATAAAAACATTATTAAGAAAATAGCTTTCATAAATAGAACTGTACCCCTCAATCGGGCAGTCCTCTCATAGGTGGGAACAAAATACACGACAAGAAAATTATTCCTTCCTTATTCCTGATCAACCCATAGAAACATAGAATGTGACAGCAGAAAAGAACCATTAGGCCCATCTAGTCTGCCCAATTTTCTAAATACTTTCCTTAGTCCCTGACCTTATTTTATAGTTAGGATAGCCTTATGCCTATCCCATGTATGCTTAAACTCCTTTACTGTGTTAACCTCTACCACTTTAGCTGAAAAGCTATTCCATGCATCCACTACCCTCTCAGTAAAGTAATATTTCCTGATATTATTTTTAAACATTTGCCTCTCTAATTCAACACTATGTCCTCTTGTTGTGGTAGTTTTTCTTCTTTTAAATATAGTTTCCTCCTTTACTGTGTTGATTCCCTTTATATATTTAAATGTTTCTATCATATCCCCCCTGTCTCATCTTTCTGTTACATTAACTAATGGGCAACACCAAAATAATATATATAGGGCAAGAGACAGAGTCTTGATACAGCTAATAGGTTTAAGAAACAGTATTGAGTAGCGCAATCCTAAGGAACATTTTCAAAAGAAGCTTATTAAGTCTTTACTGGGAGATTCACGTTATTTCTCCTCAGACAAACAAGTATACTCTAGTCTAGAGGCTGCTGATCAACAACTGCATGGTATTCATTTATGGAATATTCAATCACAGAGTCGGGGAGCAATAGCTCAAGTTCCAGTAAGTAGTGGAACACCATTCCTCCTCTACACATAGGTGATACAGTAAAATAAATAATTATTAGAGTAGTAGCTTATTAAAACATATACGTGCCAAGAAACCACTACGGTATTTGAGAAATAAAGAGAAAGACAATTGCATACTGTTATAGTAGGAAAATACACAATGGCCAAAACTTTTAAACTAAAACCTGGAGGTGTATAGGTTTTAATATATAGAGCAGATTACAAAACCAAAAAAATCTGAAAAAACTCCTCTCCCATGAATGATTAATGACAAATCTGTATATTAATTTTGTTAATATTTGTTCAATTTGAGCTACATGCAAAGCAAGAGAACATAAACACTCTTGTGGTCTCCCAGAAAGATGAGTCAATCCCAAACATACAAATGAAAGCGGTAGACGGGAAAATCCCAATATTTTATTTAATGCTTAGGGCTATAAAGATAACAGCATACAAAAAAGTGCGACCACTTGCGAACAAACTTCAAACAAGACAGCCACAGTCTATGCATTTTGTTTCCACAACTTTTTCAAGACGTTCCAACTTATAGACAATACAAATAATAAAACAGCTAATGATAGATCCGAATCTTGGGTTATTATACAGAACATAAATACCAAATCTAAGTTTATAAGTATGAGACGTAGCACTTGAATAAGCCATAGAATTCCAGGCACTACTGAATAAAAGCCATTCCGTGCTATCATAATGGAAGAGAAAATTAATAAATAAATACATTTATAATCCCACTGTTCTGCAGAAGTATGTGTGTATCAAGGGAAGATTTCTCGGAGATACCAAGCCATAGTTATAAGAACCATCAAATGATACCTGTCTATAAGAAAAGGCAGAGCCTAGTTATGGAATATGAGACATCATTATGACAAACACTAATATCAATATGAAAAAAAACTAATATAAAGTGCGCTGTGCCTTTAAAGATCGTGCTCACAAAAAAATTCTTGCGATCAACCCCAGCAAGAAAAATAATTAAATGCAACAAAGTGCTCAGAATAAAACTATAGTTCCTCGTGCAGGAAACCAGTATTTTGTGCAATATTTCTGTGCAAACACACTGTAAGATATATGTGAAAATATTATTGCACCATTCCACATTAAAGAGCACAAATATTAAAAGTACATTATAAGCTTTGTGTAAGTCAATACTTAAAACCAACGTGCAAGATACATTTGCTATTTCACTCACAAATTTTGTTCATAGAGAGTTGATATTTCCACATGGAAAAAATTCATTAAAGCAAAATGGTATAATATTGCAAACACAATTACATATAGCTAAAAAGAGGTAGATTATCACAATCACAAACAAAGAACAGGCAAAGAGACTGCTCAGGCTACCTGCGCTTTTTCACTATATGTCAGTGCACCCAGGAATAACTTCCTTGATAGATTAGATGGACGGTAAAGAATAAAGATACAACAAAATTAACCTGAGTGCTTGTGCAATTTCGCCCAACTCTTTGGAATTGGCCTTTGCAGATGTTATTTAACCATGGGGTGTAGTGACCACTGTTATATAAAACATAACTTCCAAAGAGTTAGGTGAAACTGCACAAGCACTCGGGTGTATGAGGAACAAGCTATTATTCTGGAAGAAAAATTTAAACAGAAGAGATATCCTAACGAACTGCTATCTAAAGCTAGGGAGGAAGTAAATAAATACAGTCAAGATGATTTAATTAGGCATAATGACATAATACCAATTAGGGATAGTGAAGTTGCACCACTAGTTTTTGATTTTAATGAAAATTTGAAAGAAATGAGATACATTGTAAATAAACATTGGCACCTACCAGGAAGACCTTTTATTACGTTTAGAGGAGCACCCGATTTTAAGAGTATGTTAACTTATATCTATCCTAGAGAGGAATCTGGAGAAAATCAAAAGGATAACTTTTTAACAGAGAGAAAGGGTATTTATTTATGTAACAAGTGCACTGGCTGCAAATGTAGTAAGAACAACACATGAAAAGGGATAAAAAATGTAAAACAAAATATAAGAATGAGGATTACCCTATAAAAGATTTTATTACATGCTTCACTAGGAATGTAATTTACTTGCTAATTTGTCCATGTGGACTACAGTATGTCAATGATTAAATAATGTTGATAATTAAAAGTAGCTAATCTGCAATGGGTAGGATCCCAATGAAATGTTGGTAAACCATGGCATAAGATATACACGATATATAGGCAATAATTGCTCTTTATAAAACCAAAACTACCATGTACTTACACTGGCTTTATTTTGAGATAGTGATGAATGACTTACTGTTGAATTACAGACCTTATGGTAATTTATAGATAGCTTTGGAACCTGTTTACCTGCAGAAATATGAAGAGCATTCCAATAATATAATACACTGAAATGGCATCAAATAAATGGAAGTAATAAACACCACCTGTAAGGATCTAGACACAGTGACCATGTGAAAAATACCAGCCAAATGCAAGAAAGCAACTGAGGATTGCCACTACGTTTAAAGTAATTTAACGAAACACATATAATAAGAAATTAGTATTTTAACATTCTTAATAAAATGCTTCTGCTATTTAAAATGTATGTAAAGTCATCACCCTAAAAAGGTTCAAGAGTATTAAACCAAATCAGAAACAAACAACAATTTTAGATGCACAAAGTGACTCCACAGCTTAAAGCCATATATTGTCTATAAAACGCAGATGGTTGGACACCCAGAAGCAAGTCACAATATTGGATATTCAAGAAACTCTGCAAACCATCAACAGCTTCAGTTCATTGAAGCAGTGGTGTCAGAATGGGGGTGCGGACTGCACTAGGATGTGCATCATGGGGGGTAACACCAGGGCCGGCACATCCTTTAAGGCGCACCAGCTCTGGGGGCGCAGCATACGAGGGACCCGGCCGGAGGAAGCGCACAGCACTCCCTCTTTCCAGTCACTCTGAGTAGCGTGGCCGAGGGAGCACTTCCTGTCAGTTCAGCCAGGTACAGGAAGCATAAGCTTCTGTCCCGCGGAGAAAAGACACTGTGTGTAGCACTGCCTGTAACTCATATGACAGATCACATGGTGGGCAAAGCACATGAGGGGGCGGCAAATTTTGTTTACCTAGGGTGGCACACATCCTTGCACCAGCCCTGATGGTAGTTATGATTTACAAGTTACATTATTAAAAAAAAAAAACGAAAGAAACACATTATTAAGAGGTTTGGGGTGACACTGTAAGTTACCGCACCAGGTGACACCAACCCTAGTGACGCCACTGCGTTGAAGTAATTATGGGGCACAGGAGTGTCTGGGTGGCATCTTTCCTTCAGGGTTAAAGCCGTTTTGCAATGGTTTAACCCCAAATTTGTGGATGGGGTACCTGCCACTGCTTCCCCTGGCTTCCTTCATCTCTGCCTCCACAGTATGAGAAAAACTTAGCCAGGCTGACAATGATGAGCATATTACTGGCTGCATAATGAAAGAAATAGTATGTATGTTTTAATTCAATGTTTACCCTTCCTACAGGGTATCAAATAACACTGACATGATCTTTAAAAAAAAAATGTATATTTAATAAGCATGATTACACTTAATGAGAAATAGGGAAATATTGTTGAACAAGCACATAGAACAAATACTAGTTTTTGATTTGATTCATAAACTAGATAATCGATTTAGTCCTTAAAAGGTTAAAATAGGCACAATAAATTTAAAGGGCATGCATAATAATATAGGACAAGGTCTTGTATATTCAATTTGCACAATAATATATATATATATATATATATACAATTTGTAGGGGTTTTGCACTCCAGCTTTCCTCAAGGGAGGAGTCTGACCATGCATTGTGAAGCAGTACACGCCAGCACACAGGTGATTGAAGTTGGGTAAGTAAGCTCTCCTTATTTAACCCCTTATGGACCAAACTTAAGGACCAAAAATAAAAGGGAATCATGACATGTCACACATGTCATGTGTCCTTAAGGGGTTAAAGCCAATGTTTAGAGATATGCTATTTATGTCCTGAGGAAAGTTCACTGTAGTGAACTGAAACGTTGACTGTTTGGATTAAAAGCCTTCATATTTTTCATACCATTCCTTGAGTGCTGGCTTTCTTTTGGAATACATATATATATATATAAAAATGAATTATTGACTGTGCAAAAGTACGAAGGACATATTTATCAACAGTAGGATATCATCTCAACTGAGGTAGAATACATTATAAAATCATTTTTTCATGGTAGAGCATTATCAATCACTCATAACCACAGTCATTTGAATTTTAGAATCACAACCTTTACATTATAAAACAGTTTAAATATATATTAAAAGATTTCAAACAATAATAATATATTTAATTCACTCATATAAATGGAAAGATAATAGTCCTGCAGGTTTTTTGAGATTACAGTGGTGTAGGGTCCCCACATCTGGGGGAAGGGGGAGCCTTATTATGAAAACCCAGTGCTTTGAATAAAAGGATACTTTAAATTACTTTGCTAGGAAAAGGAAACCATGGTACATTGAAATATTTTCTGTTTGTATGTACAATGATGTGAATATTTTGTATTTTATCAATATATATTTAGGAATTCTTTTTTATCGGTAGATATAGATTTCTCAGAACCTACTTAAGAAACCTGACCTCATCCTTTGAATAAATACAGACATGTAACTTCTCATAAAAATCACAATCACAAAATAGTACAGAAGTTATGAATCAAAATGTGTGCTAAATATTTATGCTTTTCCATTGATATTTTTTTAATCCCATTGTCGAAATGTTATTGTTTAAAATGTTATGTGAAGATAACCTATTCCTTTAAAATGTATTTCCATTTTTTTCATTTAGCTAAAATAGCAAACCACAGCCCTAACATGTGATGCACATAATTGAGGGTGATCTGCACTTGCTCATCCCTCTACAAAATATCTGAGAGGTGGTTTTGTCCACTCTATCCACTTCCTAAATTCCTGTCAATCAAAAAGTAATGTCAATGTTATAAAAACCACGAGAAAGGGAAGAGGTAAACTAATTTTATATTTGTGCCCATTATTGTTAATGTATAAAGCCCCTTCAGGCTGTGTTCAGATGACAGGCTAATAACACTTATTTATTTTCTTCAAACATTACTGATTTACTGCAACCTGCATTTGTTCTTTAAAAGAGTAATTTTCAAAGTCATTAGTATGTTCAAAAAATGGTTTAGCGTAAATGAGATTTAAGACTACAGAGCACTTTGTCCTGCTAATTCAAATGTAAAATGTGCTCAAAATTCATGCACAGCTCAGATGACATCACCATATGTCATAGTTAGTGATGACATCATAAAAAACCTGTCACTGCAGAAGCATCAGGACTGAGGAAACCAAACCAATTGCAGTTAGATGAAACTAGGTAAGTAGTATATTTATCAGCTGAAAAAATGTGCATCATCGATAGGATTGAAACTGTTACAAGAAGGCAAGTCACAGTAAGTAGAAACAAGTCTCTGGTTTTCACACATGGCACCTCAATTTTGGTTTTATTTTTGTGAAAGAAATCATGACACGGTGTAAAATGTCATATGTTGCTGTTCATCTGAGGTTGTATTTACCTAATTTAACACCTTAAGGAACAGATGATTGTTATTATGTCTTGATAAGTAAAACCATAGAATTCAAAGAGAGTGTACTTTTTTCCATGACATATATATATATATATATATTAAAAATGAAAATCCAGCACACTCCCTTATCTACTAAACAGCTACTTTGGTGCTGACAAGTTTTATTAAAAACACCTAATCTAGGCAAAAAATAATGGGGGTTTAGTTACATTACATGATCATAAATTGCATAAGCCTTCCACAACGTCAATGTGCCCCATCTTTGGCAGGTCCTACTCTAACAACCAACTGTCTACTAAATGAGCTACTCACTTGGGGAAATCCTTCCATCTCAAGTTCTCTGCAGTACAAGGCTAAATAGGGTCCTGAGATGAGGCACCTGTGACAGGGGAGAGGTGCAAAACCAAGGAGCTGGCTAGACTCCTAAATATAAATAAACATAAAGCATTTTATAATATATTATACATTTGTGTTCAGAGCATAGAAAGTCGTCATGATAGAATGTAACTTCTATAAATTATACCATATAATAAAATAGAAATTATGAACAGTTGATTGTGTGTGCCGAAACAGACGATGCGGCAGGCCTGTAATATAAGAGGGCAAAAAGAGTATACCATACAAGATTTATTCAGCCTACAATGACAGTCATATAGCATATATCACATATTCATGTTACAAAAAGCTTCACATATTTTCTGTATTGGATGCGGTATGTATCTGAATGAATTCCACCATCCCAATGTCTTGATAATATGTACCGGTCTGTTTCTGCTGGAAGCAGTGTTTGCTGCTCCAATGCGGAATGAGTGTCCTGAGTAGTGGGATGGATTCAGACCTAACCTAGCCAGCAATACTCTAATATAGAACATTAATTTAGTGGTGAGAGCATTGACATGTGAGGTATACAACAGTTGGTCAGGAGAACCTGGAACAATGGTTAGGAATTTATCTAGTACCTGTACCGGGTACCATTTGTTGCTGGTAGGGTAATAGGGGATCTTCACCAGTTGATTTCTCAGTGTGGTTTTAATGTGGTTGAGGGATAGTATGTAGTGATCTTGTATTTTGACAATCTGGGATCTCTTAATGCCGTCTTGAGATGTGATGTTTGTAGTGGTAAACTCTATGGGTCTGAGAAATCCATAGAAAGCTAGGTAGATAGCAGTTTTAACAACATCATTAGTGTGTGATTCGAAAGGGGTTGTATCCATGAGGTCTGATAATGATTGGAAAAGTTGACTATGAATAGGTGATCTAGAAAATGGTGGTATGGGGTTTGAATTTTTTATGCCTTTTAGTATTGTTTTGATTTGATAAAATGATAGGATACTGTGGTTGTTTGGCCAAAGTGTAAGTATATGGTATTGTATCCCCGTCAGGTATAATTTGATGGTATTATAAGATAATTTTAATTTAAGGTGGCAAAAAGAAGTGAAAGCTACAATAGATTCCATGGAATGTTTATTTACAACCTGAAAGTCCAACAAGAATCTGTTATAAATACAGAATGCCCTGTCGTATGGCTTTCTAGTATTGTCAGACAAAGCTAATTGTGAAAGGAGTCTGCCATAAGTTAAGAAATCTCTGAATCCAATGTCATGTCCTGCCATAACGGAGCCGGGGTAGCCACCGTCGGTAACGCTTTGTGGAATTCCATAAATTGAGAGCGAGACAAATGATCAGCTGCTATGTTCTGAATGCCAGAAATATGCACGGATACCAAGAAGAAATTATAGTTAGCCGCCAGCCAAGTCAATTTTCTCATCTGTAATATATATCACTCATATTAAAGAGAGCATAACTGACTACTAATTGAAAAAAGAAATAACAGGACCCACCTAAAGCGATTTAAGACAATTTAAATCTGGGTCAACCAGAACCTATGAGACTTTAAAACCTCAGAGGCACAGCAAAAAGAAAGTTCAAGCCCGGCAACTTATAAAACAGCTTGTATATTAATATCAAATAGCAGAACAAAATCTATCAACAATGCGCTGCTCAATTAAAATTTAAACAAAGTATTTGATCAAAAACTTTAGAAATGTGCAGTACTCCCCTATGACCTCTAGAGGTCAACAGCCTATCAAGCATATTCATATAATTATACGAATGTCTGCATTGACTCAAGGAATTCCTATTACTATAATAGGGCATTCGGCTGTAATTATACGAACGACCCCAAAAGAGGGGCAAAGAGCCCTATAACAACCGAACGCTCCAATATAACGAAACACTATAACAGACATGTTTGTGCGAATCGTAAGTGACGTTCGTGCGTGCGAATCGTAAGTGTCGTTCGTACGAAGTCAATGTATACGAACTGACAAGCAGTAACATGGTGAGCAAACTGCCGAACCGTACGTTCGTAAGGAAGTTAACTAAAGACTATACGAAGGCATCTGAAATAGAGGTAAGTATGAGAAATAGAGTTGGCCCATGATGACGCTGTGCGCCTGCGACAGAGTCGCAAAGGTCAACCAACTCACTGTTACTGCGGCTTTGGGACAGTAAGCGGAAGCGACCAGAGGAGAGGGGGAATATCCCGCAGGCCTTGGACAGCTGTAAACTTGAACCAGGAATGAACAGTTGGGCCTTCTAAGAGCAGGGAAGGTATCCACGAGGAAAAGTTAGCAAAATGGTGATCTGCTGCAGTCAGTAGTCCAGGTATGCAAATTGCCAGACCAACAACTGTAATAAGGAGGAGTCTGGTGGTCTTTAAGTAGGGAAATCATGCCCCTCCCACAACTACAGGCCCATAATGCATATATATGATTTCTATTGGAACACTGAAATATCCCTCTGCTCCCACTCCCTAACCCCCCCCCCAGCACTCACTTGCCATATTCCAGGGCAGAAGTCCCTTAGTGCTCGCATGATCTCCGTCTCCTCCGATGTCAGTGCCGAAGGATAACCTTATATGCATGAGTGGTGAGTGTCGTGGTCGTATTAGGCCTAGCATTCTGAATGTCCTCATGCAAAGCATGAGGACATCCAGCATAATTTCACAAAGTCAAACTCCATGAAACAGAAGGAATTATCTCTAGTGGTTGTCTGGTATACAGCCACTATAGGCAGTCTTAGCCCTGCAATGTAAACATTGAAACTGTTATTTTTTAAATTGCAGGACTGATAATGACAGGGACACTGCACCAAGACCACTTCAATGAGATTAAGTAATCTGGGAGCCTATAGTGTCCCTTTAATGACATCCTTCCTGCTACAGATCAGTTATGACACCTGCTGTTACTCCAGTATTGTATTTCACAGATATCGGGTGTGTGTTTATCCAGCTCAGACATCCCTGTTTTAGATGGACACTGACATGTTTCAGAGAGGGCTTCCTGAGCTATAACTGCATAAAGCACTCTGCTGGGCAAAATGTCAAAAATTTTTAATTGAGTCACAGAATGAATTAGTTTCAGGTTTGTGCATCTTGACAGATCAGAAAAACTGAAGAATGTCATCTAAATTGTACTTGACATTGTGGCTGAAAAGCAGGTGCTCCGAGCTTTGACATGTTGGTGATTAGTATTTTCAGTAAGTGCTTACAGGCAAGTTCAAACCTAAATGCCCTGTCTAAGTTTTAGATAAACACAGAAATTTAACTGTGAGATAGACACATAGGCTGACAGATAAAACTGTGCAAGAATACATACACTGTAAGGATAATTCTTAAAGGGATACTATAGGCACCCAGACCACATTTCATTGGAGTGGTCTGTGTGAACTGCCCCTGTTCCCTTAACCCTGCAATGTAAACATTACAGTTTTGTAAAAAGTACAATATTTACATTGCAGGGTAAGGACAACATCTAGTGGCAAGACAACCACTAGTGGTGCTTCCTAGACTCTAACAGAGTTTAACTCTGTAAAATGACATTGGAAGTCCTCACGCATTGCATCTTCAAATTCCCCATGGGAAAGCATTGATTTTCTCTGCCAAGGAAATGACTCCATCTGACAGAAAATTATTCTAAAATCCTGCTGATACATCCTTTCCCTTGTTGAGAATAACAGTGCTACTTGAGTTGAAGAGTAAGGCTGTTTTATGACTAATTGTTTTTTAATTTAATTGCTTGACTTAGAGGAAAAATACTTTCTCCATCACTGCCACATCTTCATCTGCACGTATATGCCAAACACCCTTAGTAAGATTTAGTAATATTTTTAATATGTGCATGGTGGTATATTTATATAATTGTCTGAAGTATTCTGTCAAGAATGTGCTTTGAAATTGTTCATAGAGAGCCTCCCTCTAATAAATCACTTATGTTATTAATTACATAGTAAATATCTTTAGTAGACGTGTGCAGAAGTTGCTTTTGGCCAGTTTGTCAGAATTAAAATCCTTTTAAATCTATTCCGAAACTTATCGAAGCACCTTACATGATAGTTCCTGGGAAAATCGATCCGTTAGGGCATTGATTAAAAGGATTTAAATCCTGAAGAACTGTGTTGGCTTCCTGACTTGCACCCTCCACTACATGTAGGAAGTGTGCAGAATGGTGCAAAGCTGCAAAGGGACCATCTTGAAAACCTTTGACTATGTTAGCAGCTCCATCAATGGCGACAAACCCAATGTGCAGATCAGTGTTTGTCTGTCTGCTCTACCAACATGTTTTGACAACATTCGTCTGGTTGCCTGTGATATGTTTGCTGAGGTGTGCTTTTTCTCCACCACTTCAGCATGTGGCAGGAGAGATTGATAGTCTTGCTCCCGTACAGATCCACTCCCAGCATGACATGTTGCTAAGGTTGGACCTCCTCCACTGCCACCACTAGTGCAAGGGCACTATGTTTTGTCACCAATGTCCTGGCAAGGTGAGGAGTACATGCTATCTACCAGGAGCCCTACATAAATCTGTGGTGAAGTGCAACCACTGACCTCCAGCCTTATTGAGCTACTCCTTTAATAGTAGCTTGCAGAATTTGTACAGTGTTGTGACTGTCTTCCTGCTGGAAGTGGATAGGGAGGGAAGTTCATATTGGCAAGTTAGGGCCGGTATCAACTGCTCAAAAGGCTCCCCTTCTGTCATTAAAAAAAAAAAAAAAGCTCCCTTTACAGTGATGAGCTGATCAATCATATGGGTGGCTTTAAACCACCCATATGGGTGGCATCTGAGGGTGATATGGACCCAGAGTTTGTTCCTGTTGCCTGGTGGACTTAGCTCAACATCCCCCCTACACATGGCCCACCTTGGGGGTGTGTGAGCTGTGCAGCTACACAGAGAGTCATGGCAGCAGGGTTGCAGGACCTTCAGTGCTAATGGAAGAGGCGTCAGATTTTATTGCAGCATGAAAGGGATGAGAAAAACCCAATTGCCTCCTGGGTGCTGAGTCAGATATAGCAGATTTTTTTATGTAAAGCCAGCCTGGTGAACAGGTGTCAATTCAATACCTCTACATCTCTAAAAAAAATTACCCTAACTTCCCCTGGGCCCCCGAAATAACCCTGGCATTCAGTAATAAGCACCTCTGTTTCTTCAATTTATATGCAAAGGAGTAATGGGCAAAGCAATAACTGGGTAGTCAACCAACAAATGGTCCTCAACACGTTCCTACAGATCTTTTTTTTTGTTTTTTATTGTTGCTGTCAAAATGCTTTATTTTGCTAATTTACATTTCTAATGCTGTGAAATGTGTTCTTATACAACAAATAATACAAAAATAAGTATTTGAATGCATGTATCATATATTTCTAAAAGCAAATGTAAATTAAATGTTATAAATACATATTTTGCTTTACTCGATGAAAGGATCATAATCATATGCATTCTTTCAAAGAGACTTATTTTAAAAAATCTGGTTCACACAAATATAATAATCATGAATACAAATATATGCATCTCCTGCTGTACTTACACAGTTTTAAGGAAATTCACAAATGCTAAATATGAAAGTAGCTGTTCAGAAACTGTAAAAATACCAACAAAACAAATATCAGTTTGGCTTGATTTCTAATTTTTACTATGCAATTATATTATAAACAATGAATGACACATGGTAATTATAATTAAATGCCATTTTGGAAGACAGAATCTTAAGCTTAATTCTGCAAAAAATATGCCATAAAAATTAAGAGGTCATACATAGTGTCAAAATAATTTTTGTATTTTATATCACTTCCAATGATTTTAAATATTATGTTTAGCTTTCCCTATATTTAACAAGTAAGTATTTTTGAGTTTTGAAAAATAAAATTATATGTATGAATCCCATTATTTATATTTTGCATCAAGGCATATCCACCTTGTTTTTTTAATTATTTTAATATTATAAATTCTGTCCTTTGCTCCAAGTAGTCAGTAGTCAGCATAAAGAGAAGAGGAGAAATAAAACAATGTTTTTATTGCAATCAGTGGCAGAAGTAATGTAGAGAGGGCCACCTCTAGTGCAAGAGTGGCAAAAAAGATAGATCTCCATCTATTACACATACATACACATACAGATACATACACACACAGACACATACATGCACACTGACACACACACAGATACACGCAGATAGATACACAGATACACACTGACACATACACAGATACACACCCTGAAACACACACATATACACACACAGATACATATACACACACACACAGATACATACACACACAGATACACACAGATAGATACACATATACACACTGGCACATACACAGATACACACAGATACATACACACAAATACACATAATAAACCCAAAAGTTGGTGAACCAATATATAAAAATCTTTGAAATACCTAATTATAGCAGGTTTGTTGAATGTTCTTGAATTGATGCATCTCACATCCTGGTCCCTGGTCCCGATCCACCAAGGCTCTGAGTGTGCACATGAACTGCCAGCACAACATATCCAGCAGTCTGGGGGTTAATATCATGGCCCATGCCTTAGACCTTCCACAGTTCAGCCCTAGAGCAGCAATCCTAAGCCGCCATCTGGCGGTATATTGCTGGCCTCCTCCCCCTCCCGCACAGCACGTTTTTTAAGCTTGGAGGAAGTGACCTGTTATCACTTACTCCCAGCATCCAATACTACAGGGGCCTGGTCATGTTCTTAGAGGGCTGTGGCGCTTGACTGGGTCCCTGTTTAGCAATTCCCATCGGGTGGCCCTAAGTCCATGGGCCACCCGATGGGCCCCCAAACCATGCGAGCCCCAGTGCAGCAACACCAGCTGCACCAGCGGTAGTTCCGCCACTGATTGCAATGTTCAGGCTAGCCTTACCTTGTCTGAACTGTAATGTCATGTTAATTGCTAAATCATTAATATAATTTTAAAAGAAACTAGGACATCCCAATTGTTTTTTAATACACTTTACAACTTAAGTATGTGCATTGTTTAGGTTAAATCATTATTTTCCATAGAACATAATACATATTTCCCCTTGGATCATCAGATGAAAGGTGCCCTCCAAGAACACTCTTGGTGCCAACACAGCTTAAGCACAATTAATATATTTGGGTGTCATTTTCATGTTGTGTTTTTTTCCCCCAACATTGAAATCTCTTCAGGTTTGTTAATTCAGTGCTTTCCTGTGATACTTCAATGTCACATGACTGCATTTTACTTGATCTGTGCCACTGAAGCTCCTCTACTGGTTGTTAGTATGACAGCCACTAAAGGAAGGGTTAACTCTTCAATGAAAACAGGGTTTGTGGACAGGAACACTGCATCCAGACCACTTCATTGCAATTCGGTAGACCTACAACCAATAACTGTTGCATTGCATAAAGCTGGAAAGGGTTACAACGTTATCTCAAAGAGCTTAGATATTAATTTGCCTACTGTTAGACTATCTTAGTCTTTAAATTAAGACAATTTAGTAATGTGGCTACGCTCCCTAAAAGTGGCTGTCGAGCCAAGGGGAATCAATAGGCACACTTCACAATTCTCAATGAGATAAAAAGAGAACACTAAAGTGAAATCTAAAGACTTGAAAAATCATTGGACCTGGTTAACATCTCTGCATGACTACCTTGGTACTCTACTATGCTACCAGGAAAATGTTTAGTGGACTGATGAAACTATAGTTTTATTATTTGGGAAGAACACACAGCACTATGTCTGGCTTAAAAAGGGCAACAGATGAAACATCCTCCCAAATGGTATGATTAAGAGAGCATCATTATTTGAGGCTACTTTGTTGCTTTGGGGCCCGAACCACTTGCCACCATTGAGGAAAAAATGAATTCCCAAGTTTATCAAGATATCTTACTGGATAATATTAGGGTGGCTGTATGCTAGCTGAAGATGAGTAGAAGTTAGGTCCTGCAGCAGGAGATAGAGATGCCGTGGAATGACCTCAAGAGAGCTGTTCACACTAAACGTTCTAATAATATGGCTGAGCTAAAGTGGTTCTGTAAAGGAAAAGTGATCCACACTTTCTCCAGAACATTGTACATGTGTCATCTGTAGCTACCATAAAAGCTTGGTTGAGGTTATCGCTACCAAATAAGGATTAACTAGCAAGTGTTCACTTACTTATTCCACTGCACTATGCATATGTAATGGGATTTGGTTGCCAAATACTTACTTGTTTATAGCAAATGGCTAGCCTGCTCCCCTGATCCCCCACCCTCCCGACTCCTTGCCACTGCCAGCTGTAAATGCCTTTTAAGTAACTGTTTTATCTCTCTTCCTTAGCCCCAAGTCATCGTACATCCCTGCATGAAGACCTTTTAATTTTACTCGGCTCTTCAGTGGAGAAAAGCGTTGTCAGGAGTAGAGCTCTGCAAAAGCCCCCTATCGTAAAGATCCCATATTTATATTCTGCCACTGTAACTGAGTACAACAATACCCTACAATTCCAGCATAGGCCAGATTTTTTCAGAAATTACATAGAGTCACATCACAGTCTAAGTTGAGCAAACAGTATCACGGGCCCTGGTAATCGCAGTGATTGGCTCTGGAGGCTGTCTGAATCAGAATGAGGCCACGACTGCTGATTGGTCATGGTCCATCCCTGAGTTGCAGGGTTACACCCCTTTTTAACTGCATCCTGGTCCAGATTACCTAAGTTTCTGATGAAAACGCCATTGTGTGCCAAAACATGTGTCAAGCTTATCCTGTTGTTTTAATTAACTAAATGTTGTGACCTGGATGCATCTTTTCAGCTCAACTAATAAAATCTTCACTGTAATTGTAGCAAATTTAATCTTTGGTTCATCATGTTAATAGTGTATCTTCTTTCAAATGATAGAAAGTGATAATACTGTGGCATTCTATTACAACATCTCTTAACCTTTGCTGTAAGTGATTTTGGTGATCTGAACAAAAGTTTGCATTGAGTCAGTATGGTCTTAAAAACATTGTGTAGCCTGCTTGCTCACTAACATTTGATGCACTTTGCGCACTTATCACATGAACACCACTGGATGGTTTAGACTATTTTGCTTTTTTTCTTTTATTCTAACTTTAGTGTATATCTATAGAGATTTTTAACATAACTAATAAAAGTGATGTTTTACAAGTGGTAATTTATTTATGAATCCAAGCTCCTAAGTGGACATCACAGACATTGCAATTTTGTTTTTCAGATTTCTAATTTGAATTAATTCATTTACTGGGTAAATGATTTTAAAACAAAATTAAAACTACAAATGTACTTTATCCCTATCATTGCATACCACTTAAAAAGAAGATAACTATGGATATTTAATATGATACATTTTGAGTCTTATTGCTTTTCCACTAGATCACCAAAGTCAATTTAATGCTGCACTTCAGAGATCCCAGATTTGTATTCAACTGCATCTCCTAAGTACAGCAATATCCTACATGTATACTTTTGCCAGGTAAGTTGGGAATTTCTAAGGTCAGGCAAAACATTTTGACAGGTCTCTTTGCTTACTTCCCAGAGGTGCTTTTTGGTGAAATGACACCATCTGTATCATATTGACCCACATCAAACTTTGAAATTATTTTCAATCATATATCACCCAAAACTATCCCTAGCTAACCTTATCCAACTCTAACACTAACTAACATTAGTTAACCATAACCCTAGTTAACCCTAAAACACCCTATGGAACCCTTATACTCCAACTATAACCCTACAGAACAGTTATCCTCACACTACTGCAACACTAAACCCAATGCAAATGCTAACCTTACCCTACGATAACCCTAGTTTTGAGAGAACCCTAACTATAACCCTAGGCCATTTCTGAAACTAACACTAATGTAGACGGATTCTCTCAGTTGATGCAACTGCATATTAATGTTAATATGAATTCATTATTTTGTTTATTATGTGCTAAGAGACAAGATATGGTTCACTACCTGTACCGTGAAAAACTGCCAATGAGCACATATTTTTCATCTTTAATAATAATAATCAGTATCAGCAAAGGGTGATTTTGTAACCTGTAAATATGTGTCACATATTCATCTGCACATAAAAATGTGATTAATGGCATTTACTGTCCTGACAGGAAAAGTTGTGCCGAGCAGCAATCAATCCACAGGAGGGTTTGTGCTGAGCAGCAATCATGCAAATAGGAACCTGGTAACTGCCTTTGGGGTCAAAGGCCAGTTACAACCAATCAGATCCACAGGCGGGGTATTTAGGCCCAGTTCTTCTCTTGCTCTGTGCCCTGTCATGTAATGGTTGTCCTTGTGGTTGATTTTGACTTCCCTGTTTTCTGGCATCCCTGACCCCTGGCTTTTCCTTATCGTTGTGTCTCTTTCTGTGTCCCTTGACCTTGGCTATTCCTGACTATTCTTTGGTACGTTATTCCAGCAATTTTAAGGTCCGGTATACGTTACCTATCAGTCCTCTGTGTTACACAATTCTACGTGCTGGATCATACTGTAATCCTGACAATATGTCATTTGTGCCTTATGTTACAAATCACTTGTGTTACAAATTTATAAATGATTCAATACTGTTAGAAAAAGTTTGCAAATGATTTATCTACAAAAATTCCCATAGACTGAAATGTTTTTCTAAATGCATAATTTCGAAAAAAAATATTAAATTGAGGCCATAAAAGTTACCATGACTTGGTAACTGGTCTTGATAGAATATCCCTTTATTTAATTTGCTTTCTAAAGACATTGGACCTAATGACAACAACTAATATATGGACTGTATTAATATGGATAAATAAAAAGGCAAATCAATTAAATAGAATGAAGCTACCATTAAATTAAAGTGAAGCGCTTTTTGATTGACACAATACTACCATAACATTTATTTGAAGCAATGGGTCCATAGCTAGCATATAAAGATTTGTGCACATATTGTTTTGCAGACAAACTTAAAAATTAAAAAAAAAAACATTTGTTCATCTTTTATAAAAAAAAAGTATTTGAAAATAAAAAGATTTTTATAGTGTCCTTTATCAGTTTAAAATTTCTAAAATTATAATTATTTATAAAACATTGCTGGATTTATTCAATTTGTGTGATTACACGTGATTGGAGATGCAAATATTTTATACATTAAAACAACATGCCTAATATCATGTAATTCCCTCTTGTGTTGCCAAAAAAAATCATTGGCATGAACTCCTCTTAACATGTCCTATGGTATCTGGCACTGAGACATAAGCAGGCAAACCCTTTAAGTCCTACAAGTTATGAAATAGGGCACCCATGGATCGGATTTGTTTTCCCAGCACATCTCACAGATGTTCAATTGGATTGAGATCTGGAGAATTTGAAGGTCAACATAACACCTTGAACTTCTTTGCACCACTTTTGGAAGGTACTAACCACTTCATCCTGGGAACACCCCACAAGAATTGTTGTCCTGAAGATGCTCTGACCCAGTTTTCTAGCCATCACTATTTGGCCCTTCTCAAAGACACTGAGATATTTTCATTTTCCCATTTTCCCTGCTTACTAAAATACAAATATAGATTTATTATAAAGTGTTGCCTTATTGATACATGTGTTCACATATTGTAAAAAAGATGAGAAATTAAGTCTGTGAATTCTTCTTTTCTATTTGAAGTCGAAATCCTCCCTTAATTTAGAAGCCTGCCACACACAGCTTTTTCAGTCCTTGCACTTTTCAAAAATAAAGATTAAATTTGGCATCAACCTCCAATCTGTGAATCGGTTAATTGGAATTAAATGCCAGCATAGCAATAAATGACCAGACTGCAGCTTCTGCAAACACTGTAGATTGAAATTCCAAAGCCAGTGGAATTAACAATATACAGCAGAGCTAGGCTCCAATCAAAGGGCATTGACACATCTATGCAGCAATAAACACCTAAATCTATTTTTTTGTTTGAGGTCAATTGAAAACCTTTTATATTTCTGTCTGACAGTATAATACCATTCAGTTTTGCTCCTTGAAATGCCGTAGCATATAACTGAGAACTTATATTAAAAGGATATGATGACAAATTAAAAAATATACAATATATGAAAGTATCATACAAAAGTATATACAGCAAAAATAAGCTATTATTTTGAAATTGGTGGGGGGATTTGTGGGAGCATATTGCACAACCAAATGTCTGTAGACCGGCTCTGTCTGTCCATAACTCACATTTCTTTAAATTCCCTTTCACGAAGACTTGCTGTTAACAACACAAAGTTTGTTAACACAATGTACTGTGTAGGCAGGCAATTATACACACAGAGGGTTATTTACAAAAGTGTGACTTGTCAGGTATGTCAAGTGAATGTCAGATTTAAGCATAAAATAACTGATAGCTGACTTTAGTGAGTTTCTGTCTATGAAAATGTCTTTAATTTGGTTATTTTAACCTACAATCTGAAAATCGCTTTGAAATCACTATGAATTCCTGACAATTTTCACATTAATGAACACCACTGATCAACAACATTTTTACATACAAATTTGGATCAACACCAGGATAGTGAAGGTTAAAGTTGGCATAAGAAATTGTTATTTTAAGGGCACAGACAGACTTTGAAGCTGGTGTGGCAGTGTGCTTATAGTTCAGTCTACTTGTCATGGTGCAATAACTCCAATGTGAGCAACATGTATGCTAGTCTTGCAAATACTCCCTTCTTCAAACATAGGAGTACTTCTAAAACAAACCTAGTGCAGAAGGAGCTTCCCCAATACAATTCCTATCTATAGTAAAAATTATGATGCGGCTACTCACACAACCAATGTTCCTCTTAAAATTACACACACAAAAAAATAATAATCTAAAAGCATGTTATCAAGTTTGAGCACTCAAAAAGAATTGTATCCACTAAATATTCCTCAAATAACCTTCAGTAAGTGATATGTTCATTGAATAGAAGCGATATCATAATAGCAATTTAAATGCTTAAGATAAAGTGCACACAATGTACTATTTATCAGCACAATTGTGTGTCTTATTTTCTCTTTGAGATATTATCTGTGCAGTTGTATACCCAGGATACGTAAAATTTTGTATATTGCTCTGATGATGAGACACTAAGACTATGTGTTTTTATAGTATATTACAGTAAATGAATGCACTTTAAAGTGTAAGCACTTTAAAAAAAAAAAAACATTTATAGTGTTTTGTAAAATAATTCTGAAAGAGAAATTATCTAGCGATTATTTTTGTTGCACTTGGTGATATTGCACTTGATACAAGCACTTTGTAGTCAGAGCATTTGTTTCAGAATTTTCGCACTTGGATTGTCAAATAATTTTGCACTTTATCTTAAGCACTTTAGTTGCTGCTGTTATGTTTAATGAACAAATCACTTATTGAAGTTGAAATGTTTAGTGAATATAATTCATTTTGAGCTTTCAACCTTGATAAGATTTTTTTATATGAGCACATTTCCATGTCTACATCAACTTCCTGGTGCTAAATGTAATAGTTCTCCAGCCTCATCCCCCCCCCTCCCCCTTTATTTTCTTATTTGTGTTATATCACTTTATTTCCATCAAACACCTCCAAGAACAATGTCTCTACATCTGAGCTACAAGCCAATCTGCTTCACAGAATTACCTAAACATAGAGGCACTTTTTATTTTTTATATATATAAAAAAAAAACAAAAAAAAAAACATTCAACCACTATCAAATAAGTTTTTTAAGATTAACTTGACCGGAACAAAACAAGATATTGAATAAGCACTCTGTCCACTATGTATTTATTTTTTGCATGTTTATATATTTTTTTATATATTTAAGTTAACATGATTTCACTACAAAGTCACTTAAAGGTATGAGATAAGGCATTTTTAAGAAATCATGACTTTTCACAAATTCCCCCCACATCTTAGGAAAACATCTTGCGACACATATCAATAACTGTTCACAAAACCCTAAAAATAAAAAATTCATATTGCACAATAAATTATTTCTTGTTTTGGATGCAATAAATACAGTATCTCACAAAAGTGAGTACACCCCTCACATTTTTGTAAATATTTTATTATATCTTTTCATGTGACAACACTGAAGAAATTACACTCTGCTACTATGTAAAGTAGTAAGTGTACAGATTATATAACAGTTTAAATTTGCTGTCCCCTTAAAATAACTCAACACACAGCCATTAATGTCTAAACCCTAAGTGGAAATGTCCAAATTGGGCCCAAAGTGTCAATATTTTGTGTGGCCACCATTATTTTCCAGCACTGCCTTAACCCTCATGGGCATGGAGTTCACCAGAGCTTCACAAGTTGCCACTGGAGTCCTCTCCCACTCCTCCATGACAACATCCACGGAGCTGGTGGATGTTAGAGACCTTGCGCTCCCCCACCTTCCGTTTGAGGATGCCCCACAGATGCTCAATAGGGTTTAGGTCTGGAGACATCCTTGGCCAGTCCATCACCTTTACCTTTAGCTTCTTTAGCAAGGCAGTGGTTTTCTTGGAGGTGTGTTTGGGGTCATTAGCATGTTGGACTACTGCCCTGCGGCCCAGTCTCCAAAGGGAGGGGATCATGCTCTGCTTCAGTATGTTACAGTACATGTTGGCATTCATTGTTCCCTCAATGAACTGTAGCTCCCCAGTGCTGGCAGCACTCATGCAGGCCCAGACCATGACACTTCCAGCACCATGCTTGACTGTAGGCAAGACACACTTGTCTTTGTACTCCTCACCTATTTGCCACCAAACACGCTTAACACCATTTGAACCAAAATAAGTTTATCTTGGTCTCATCGGACCACAGGACATGGTTCCAGTAATCCATGTCCTTAGTCTGCTTGTCTGTTTGCGGGCAAACTGTTTGCAGGCTTTCTTGTGCATCATCTTTAGAAGAGTCTTCCTTCTGGGATGACAGCCATGCAGACCAATTTGATGCAGTGTGCGGTGTATGGTCTGTGCACTGACAGGTTGACCCCCCCACCCCTTCAGCCTCCGCAGCAATGCTGGCAGACCTCATACATCTATTTTCCGAAGACAACCTCTGGATATGATGCTGAGCACATGTACTAAACTCTTTTGGTCGACCATGTCAAGGCCTGTTCTGAGTGGAACCTGTCCTGTGAAACCGCTGTATGGTCTTGCCCACCGTGCTGCAGCTCAGTTTCAGGGTCTTGGCAATCTTCTTATAGCTTAGGCCATCTTTATGTAGAGCACCAATTCTTTCTTTCAGATCCTCAGAGTGTTCTTTGCCATGAGGTGCAATGTTGAACTTCCTGTGACCAGCATGAGAGAGTGTGAGAGCGATAACACCAAATTTAACACACCTGCTCCCGATTCACACCTGAGACCATGTAACACTAACTAGTCATATGACACAGGGAAGGGAAAATGGCTAATTGGGCGAAATGTGGACATTTCCACTTAGGGGTGTACTTACTTTTGTTGCCAATGGTTTAGACATTAATGGCTGTGTAAATAAACTATTTACAGATATCAAGTGCGAGCTCAGTGCAAATAGTAAGGTACTCTGACGCCTCGGTGGGGTCCCCTTAACCTTCAACAATAATAGAACACACAAACAAGAAAATAAGGTGAAGTATCTTACATGCACTTATAATATGATTCTTTACATAGGTACATTCCTATAATAAATCCTAGGAGAAAAAACAAGAAATAATAGTGCAATATCGTCTATACTGCTTATTATATTTTCCAAATGATGTTCTAATGAATTTAAACTCACAAGAGTGGAGCCACTATATACTGGGCTCAAATGGTTCGCCTTGTGGGATATATGAGGTTCCACTCCCTCCTCTGTGAATCAGGATCCTTATGAAGGGTAATCACAGGTATGTAGATGAAGTATGGTAAAGTGCTTTTTTCTTAAAGTGCACAAATTTCATTCCTGGGCTACTGTAAAGTCCCAAAGGCAACGTAACCAATCTGGTGAATTTCAATTTCAAATGTAAGGTGCTATATTTGACCCTGTAACTTCCCAAAACACCATAAAACCTGTACATAGGGGGTACTGTTTTACACGTGAGACTTTGCTGAATACAAATATGTGTATTTTATTGCAGTAAAAGCAAACAGTATTATGACATTGACAGTTAAAATGTCATGTAGAACTAAAAAAAATCAAAATCTTTTCTCCCATTTTTTTCATATTAAATTATGTTTCATAGCTAAATATTTGATATTAAATGAAAGCCCTGTTTCCCCTGAATAAAATGATATATAATAAGGGTGGGTGCATTTAATATGAAAGAGGTGAATTACGGTTGGACAGACATGTGGCGCAAATTCCAGGTTTTGTTTACATTTTGTTTCGTTCACAACATGTAAATTTGGCTCCGTCCTTAAGGGGTTAATCTTGTAGAGAGCATTGTATACACATGAGATTTCATACATGTCTATTTTCCATTACACATAAGACATTTATCCTCAATGTATAAGGCTTTTTCATTAAACTACATAGCAACACTAACCCTTTATAGTCCATTGCTTAAAGGACCACTCTAGGCACCCAGACCACTTCAGCTTAATGAAGTGGTCTGGGTGCCAGGTCCAGCTAGGGTTAACCCATTTTTTCCATAAACATAGCAGTTTCAGAGAAACTGCTATGTTTATGAATGGGTTAAGCCTTTCCCCTAATCCTCTAGTGGCTGTCTCATTGACAGCCACTAGAGGCGCTTGCGTGCTTCTCACTGTGATTTTCACAGTGATAGCACGCCAGCGTCCATAGGAAAGCATTATGAATGCTTTCCTATGTGACCGGCTGAATGCGCGCACAGCTCTTCCCGCGCGTGCGCATTCAGCCCAGGAGGAGGAAAGGAGGAGGATCGGAGGAGGAGAGCTCCCCGCCCAGCGCTGGAAAAAGGTAAGTTTAACCCCTTTTCCCCTTTCCAGAGCTGGGCGGGAGGGGGTCCCTGAGGGTGGGGGCACCCTCAGGGCACTATAGTGCCAGGAAAACGAGTATGTTTTCCTGGCACTATAGTGGTCCTTTAAATATATGTTGTGCCATGTAATGTTCTTGTAAGAAGTAGGTGACATATGCCTGCCAATCTTGCAGACTGATATCCATCAAACCAAAGGGACCCAAAGGTAAATATGTGAAGTCTTGATATACAGAAAGATCTATACTATGTGAAAAACCTTCATAAAACTCAACACTAAATGTCTATAAAAAATTAACTAAAAAATATTTAAAAAGCTATACAAATAGAAATAGGGGGCAAAAAAAAATAGAAGAGATAAATAAATAAATAAATAAGTAAATAAATAAAATATACAAGATAATAGATACGAAGACATGAGGTAGGTTAAAAATGACACACCTCAAAATCAGCGTTAAGGCCATATGGGGATAACGTGTTAAAATCAAATATAAATTTCATTTCTTCTTTCCCCAACTTGCGTATATAGTCCCCCCCCCCCCAGTCTCTTTTGACCTCTTATTGCGCTAAAGAATAGTCCCCCTGGGTTTTGATTGTGTACCATTTTAAAATGTAGCGGAACACTATGAGTTTCCATCCCATTCTTAATGTTTCTAATGTGTTCCGCTATTCTTATTTTAAGGGGCCTAATAGTTCTGCCTATGTATAGTAAATCACATGGACATTTCAAGATGTATATCACTCCTTTCATGTGGCAGGTTAGATGATCTCTTATACAATAGGGTTTCCTGACGATATGCCCTATATCTGTTAAATGCCTTTTATTACTATTAGTCGTTCTACAGGGAAGACACATTCCGCACCCAAAAAAGCCTTTCAAGTTTTGTAAAAAGTGATTAGATTTCTTTGCGCTGAGACAGCTTTTAACAAAAATATTTTAAAAATTCTTTGCACCTCTATATATAGGAAGTATATAAAAGGAAAGCCAATCTCCACTGTACAACCCCTATCAAAATTGGCATTCCCAGTAGAGATAAACTTTCCCTGTACCAAATAGGAGACTCCAGGGGTCTCCAGGGGCTTAACCCCAAAATACTTAGAGAAAAAAGGAGAAATGAAAAAAAACACAGAACATACACCTGTTAGGAAACAGATACAATGAACTGAGTATACCTGGAAATAATAGCCTAGAAAAAAATCTATCAATACGTTTATTAAGAAAGGGCTAATTATCCCTAATAAGAAAGTAGACAGAGAGGACATAAACTATGGATGATGATCATATCTCATACCCTGTCAGAGTAATACTGTAGACAACTACCAAGAGCTTTAATAAATCTGGCTCGATGTGTCACAGCAGTATTTGCATTATCATATGAAATTACATCAAGCAGGGAGCAAAAGGAAAAAAAAAAATAACTACCACTAGAAAAAAGCCTCTACGGTACAAAAATGCTTGGTATAATGAAAAAGTAATCCCAATCTATATACAACGTCATAAGATGCCCAAAGGACATCAATATAGTGGGTATTACACCCAAGACATATAGTCAAAATAAATAAATAGAGGCTATAGGTAAGTAAATAGTAATGGAAGGTATAGAGCATAGATATCGTGATGCTTAGAATGCTCACGGCATATCTATGAATAGAGTTAATAGCCAGAATATCCTCAAAAAGAGGAATTAGGAAAGACAGATATTAAGTAACCAGAGCTGCCTGTAAAGCTAACAGCCTAAATTGCAACATTGTATCTGATTGCAAAAATATAAAAGTATCTGCTTAACCCAATGTTACTACTGAACCTCTATAGTGGTAGAGAGAAAAAATATAACTAACTGTCTACTTAAACATAAAAGAAAAAATGTGAAGTCAATACAGTGCCATGCCGTGAATTAAAATATAATGTCCATGCAAATATAATGACAGGAAAAAACGCCTAACGCGCGTTCGTCAGAGGAAAATGAGTGAATGCTCAGGTAGTTCTTTTTATACCTTATTTCATACGTCCATCAACCAATGGCTGTCCTATCTGTATCAGGGGCGTGACCGGCGTTTCCCGCGCTGGGTACAGCCATTCGCCGGAGCTAGCCCAGTGACGTCATTAGAGTGGGTGGGGTGTAATAATAATGAATCTATTAGGCTCCGCCCACTTTTCTCTGTTTGAAATTATAATTGTATCATTAATGTTATCATATATCCTGGTGATCAAAGTGTATTAATCCATATGGAAAGCCCATTTCAGAGTATTTTTTTGGGGCTACATAATGAATCTATTGGACTCCGCCCACTTTTCTCCGTTCAAGTTAATTTTATTATATATCCTAGTAATCAAAATGTATTGATCCATATAGAAAGCCCATTTCAGAGTATTTATTGGGGCTAAATCATAATGGATTTCCTATGAAAAAAGAATCCGATATATTATCCATATAAAGGCAAATAGAAAATACACCCTCACATCTACTGGATAGAAATAATTTGCTAGATACAATAGTATGAAGGTATATAAAGGTAAATTCACTATAAGTATCCCAAGTCAGTATCTATTATGAATATAACAGAGATGTTCAGAATTCTCAATATTAGTAACCCGGTAGTATGTATTAGTAAATTTAAAAATACATGCAAGACATCTTATAAATACCAGATTACAGTATATTCTTAACTAGAAAAGTTACAATTTCAGGGGAAATTGTGTGAAGTGTTCTTGCCTCCACCTGTAGTCTACAACTGGAGTGGGCGGAGTAACTGTTATCATTTACATAGCACATTTAATTGCAACGTTGTTGCACAGTTACATTAAACCATACATTTATAAAAACATTAGCAGGTGTTCAAAAGGCCCTGTCTATGACATCACTTGCTGCTGCAGCTTGACACAGGTCAGAGTATTTTGGTGGTTGCCATCTTCAAACGGTCGTATCTTAAAAACTATAACTCCTACAGTGAAGAGCTTTATATTGTGAGAATCACAAGACCCAGACCTACATTTTGATGCATAGTATGTCTCTGAAGTATTAAAATTGAAGGCACAGTCGCAGTTTAGAAATTGCACTTCAAATTTGAGCTTTGCAGAGTGGTTTCAATGAATGTCAATGGACGGCATTGGTTGCAAACAAATGGTCATATTGTGCAAACTATCAGGACTACGGCTTAGCCGTTGACATGTTTAGTGGCAGCAGGGATAGCTGAACGTTTTGATATAAGATTTGTGTAGGTGGGCCTGAAAATAAGGGAGTGGTGGCAGTTTAGAAATCATGTCCTGATTTTTCAGCTTTTGGCAGCTCCCACTCTAGCTTTGCCATAAATTTTGGTCTATGTAGTGTAAAAACTGTGGGAGGAGTTAGGGTGGCAAATTTGGCTATAATAAGAATAATATATATGTGAGATAACAATAAGTGTTCTTGCAAAAACACTTAATAATAGATAGTGAACTACATATGATATCAAACAAATTACAGTATATACATACTTGTGAATAGTGAACTACATACAATATTAAGCAAGCTCAAAAGGGAAAAGTCTCAATCATAAAAAATAGTAATGAAAATAATAATAAAAATACTAGAGCTACTTATTTACAATATATATATAGGTTAATCATGTAATGCTAAATTTAAACTAAATGGAGGAAAACTCCAGAGATATATATATATATAGTGTATTAGTCAGAGATAAATGGTGTGAATGAGAAACCCTCATTAAGACCCATGGGGGAGAGAGTTTTTAATTTATATATCCAAAGACTCTCTCTTTGTAATAGTTTTTTATCAAGGTCACCTCCCCTTGGACCAAGTGTAACCCTTTCAATCACACAAAAGCGTATATCTTGTCCACAGCCTCTGTGGTGGAGTTTTAGATGTTTCGAGATGGGAGTATCAACCAGTCTCCTTGGGTTGACTGATGTAACATGTTCGCAAATCCTGTGTTTAAATGCATGGATTGTCTTGCCGACGTACATTTTGTTACACGAACAGGTTAATGAGTAAATCAAACCTCTGGATTGGCAATTAAAGAAGGTTTTAATGTCAAAGGCCTGTGTATTTGTAGAGTTCGATATCTTCCTAGATGGACGAAGAATGAATTTACACGCTTTGCATCTGCCACATTGATACGTGCCAGATACCGAGGATTTAAGCCATGTAGGGGAGTTCTTAAATGACTTGGAACTAACATATCTTTGATATTCCTTCCTCTCCTTGCTTAACCGATGCATATGGTTATAACCTTCTGTAAATGGTGGTCCTGTAACAAAAGTGACCAAAATCTATTGAGCATTTTAAGCGTTGGATGCCACCCAGCATTGAAACTACCTATACATCTTATCAATTGTGTAGTGTCACTTGTATTTGTCTGAAAGAAGAGTTTCCCTGTCTGTCATCAAAGCTCGTTGATAAGCGTTTTTTAGGCATCTATTTGGGTAGCCTTTCCTTTTAAAGTGTTCTTTTAAAGCCTTTGCTTTATTCTTAAAATCTTCGATCGTAGAACAGTTACGGCGTAAACGCAGATATTGGCCCACCGGTATTCCTCCTTTGAGGGGGAGTGGGTTGTAGCTCTCCCAATTTAGGAGATTATTTGTTGAGGGTGGTTTCTTAAAAAGAGTAGTGGTCACATTCCCATGATCAGTAATCATGATAGATATGTCCAAGAAGTTAATTGGCCTGCCACCCATTTCATAAGTAAGTTTAAGATTGATGTCATTATTGTTCAAAGTATGAACAAATTCCTTAAAAAGTTCAGTGGTACTAGTCCACACTATCACTATATCATCGATATAGCGTTTCCAAATACGAACATGTTTAGTATATTTAGTCAAGTAGGTACCAAATACAGTTGTCTTCTCCCACCACCCCAGGTGGAGGTTGGCATATGAGGGGGCACAAGCCGTCCCCATAGACGTCCCTCTCACCTGGTGGTAGCATTTTCCCTGAAAAATGAAATAATTGTGTGTTAAAATGAATTTCATAAGATCTTGTACAAATTGATTATGCCTTTTGGGAGTGGTTGAGTTGTTATCAAGATGGGCTTTAAGATGTATCAACCCTATTTCATGTGGAATGGAACTATAAAGGCCCTCCACATCCAAACTACACAAAATCGCATTTGCAGGGAGATTAATACCATCAAAGACCTTCAGGGTATGTTTAGTATCCCCTAGGTAGGAAGGTAAGTCAATAACAATCTTGCGTATAATCTGGTCAACATACAGGCTCACATTGAGATTTGAGTTGCCAGAAACAATTGGTCTACCACTCAATATTAGCTGTTGTTTATGTACCTTTGGTAACGAGTAAAAAGTTGCAACCACTGGATTTTTAAAGTACATAAACAAATATTCATCTTTAGAAATGAGTGACATGGACAATGCTTCATCTAGAATCATCTTTAGTTCAGATAAATATCTTCTGGTAGGATCATTACTCAGTATCTCATACGTATCTTCATCTTGAAGTATCCTATGTGCCATAGACACAGTCATTTCTATCGAGAATAACCAGGTTACGACCTTTATCAGAAGGTTTGAGGATTATTTCTTCAATCCCTTGTAAATGCTTCAATGATTTACATCCCTGAGGAGTGATATTACTATATGGGGAAATTTCAAACTCTTTTTTTATCTAGATTATCTCATTGCAAGTCAGTTCCACAAACAGGTCAATATACTTAAATTCAGCCAAATAGGGAGTAAAAGTACTTTTCTTTTTTAATTGTGTAAACTGTGCTTGTGGATTAGTTTGTATTTCATTGTTTGCTAAAAGATCAACTAATGTATCTAGCATATCTACATCAAACGGTTGTAATCCCAAGTTTTTAGCTCTCCTTTCGTCTTTTACACGATGAAACTTATGTAAGGCTAGCTTTCTTGCGAAGAGGTGGATATCCTTTGTCCAGTTGAATTTATCAAACTCAGGCACTGGAACAAAGGACAAACCACATTTAAGTACTTGAGTTTCAGATTCAGAGAGTTTATATGTTGAGAGGTTGACGATCTGATTGGAATCTAGTACCTTCTCCTTCGAAATGTATGTGGGGGTCTGGAGCGACTCCGTGTCTGTGGGACCATATTGGTCTCCATACTCGGGTGTCTTAAAAAATACACTCTTCTTTTTAGAATGCTTTTGGTATTGCATTCTCTAATATGTGTATTCTCTCCTTTTGATAAATCTGATTCGAAGCCACTAGTTTGATATTCAGACATAGAAATTGCTTCGGAAAAACTTTTCCTAATTCTCTTACTTCACCTATAAACTTTCCCAGTTTTGAAATCCCCACTATCTCTAATATATTTCGAATGTTTTCGTATTTTTATATTGTGTTGGTATTTCTCCAAATTTGTCTTGAGCTTATTTTCAAATGGCTCAAAATTAGGTTCCTGTTTAAATTTTTCAATTAGATCAATCTGATCGTCAACCTCCTTATTTACTTTCTCGAGTCTTTTGGACTCATATTTACATAGAATTTCCATTCATTTCTTTGAACAGTTCCCTGCTGCTTCCTCCCATTCTTTAATAAAATCCTCCTCTTCTATGTGACTAGCAGGAATATTTTGGACTCTCAGCCCTCTGGGTATTAGATCTTTTTTGAGATAGTTAATGATACAATTTTCCACTCTGTTTTGACGTTTAAATGAAGAGTGGATTTCTCCACTCTGGTTAGTACTTATGTCCTGGTCTGAAAAGATATCTATGCTCTATACCTTCCATTACTATTTACTTACCTATAGCCTCTATTTATTTATTTTGACTATATGTCTTGGGCGTAATACCGGCTATATTGATGTCCTTTGGGCATCTTATGACGTTGTATATAGATTGGGATTACTTTGGCATTATACCAAGCATTTTTTTTCCGTAGAGGCTTTTTTCTAGTGGTAGTTATTTATTTAATTTCTTTTTGCTCCCTGCTTGATGTAATTAGATATGATAATGCAAATACTGCAGTGACACATCGAGCCAGATTTATTAAAGCTCTTAGTAGTTGCCTACAGTATTACTCTGACAGGGTATGATATATGATCATCATCCAGGGTTTGTGTCCTCTCTATCTACTTTCTAATTAGGGATAATTAGCCCTTTCATAATATACGTATTGATGGATTTTTTCTAGACTACTTTATTATTTCCAGGTATACTCAGTTCATTGCATCTGTTTCCTAACAGGTGTATGTTCTATGTTTTTTCCATTTCTCCTTTCACCTCTATATATAATTTTAGGCTTAGATTGTAGAATCTTATTGAAAAATAGGGTCACCCTGTAATAAGTGCCAGTATTTTTTAATAGTTTTCTTTACTGGTCTCTCTCGTTTATTAAAATTACAAATGAAGGATATATCATTAGCATTTTGCTGCTCTTTTTTGGTTTAGATTTAATAAGTTCCTTTCTCTGTACTTTCCTTACTTCCTCAAAACTCTTTTCTAAGGCCTCTCTGTTATACCCTTTCTCTATAAATTGTTGTTTGACATAGTTCGCTTGTTCCACATAGTCTGAATCTTTCTTGCAGTTTCTTCGAATCCTCAGGAATTGACCTCTGGGTGCATTTTCAAGCCATGGGTTATGATGACAGCTGTTCCTTTCTATATATCCATTTGGGTCTACTGGTTTGAAATAATTACTAGTATTAATCTTTGCATCTTCTATATAGATATGCAGATCCAAGAAGTTTATCTCCACCTCACTACTACAACTTGTTAGGTGGATCCCCCAGTCATTTAGGTTGAGGTAGGTAATTAATGGCTGTGTGTTGAAATATTTTGAGGGGACAGGTAATTTACACTAGTATACAGGCTGTACACTTACTACTTTACATTGTAGCAGAGTGTAATTTCTTCAGTGTTGTCACATGAAAAGATATAATAAAACATTTACAAAAATATGAGGGGTGTACTCAGTTTGTGAGATATTGTTCCAAACACATAGAACCAGTTATTCTGTGTTATGAATTTCTCTTTTCCTCATGTCAAGAAGCACAAATATTGCTTCCATGATTGTCAATTGATTTTAGCAGTGTTAGAAAGTATCAAGGTTTGATGGCCATGAGAAAAATAAATCGGTTGAGTCACACATCTATCCCCTGTAATACTAGAACGATTGTGCTCAAAACACTTATGGGTGTATATGGGTGAGAATCAAAAGCATGGAGAACTGTTAAGGGCTCCCCAGAGACCCCAAAATTTATTGGCACAGGGTCCTCTGAAATTTTGCTGTATCCCTGTTAAACACAACTAGATTTATTCATGTTTTGATTTATTTATAGGTAGATGTGATACATCAGGTGCTGTGAATTATAGGCAAATGTTTATTTAATGATTTATGTTGACTGGAACAGCTATCTTCTACATTTGTATAGAATTCTAATGAAATCTGTTATGTGATAGAACAGCATGATCTAAAGTTAACTAGAGTAGAACTATGGCTAATGTAGGAAGCATTATATAACCTACAACAGACTTAATAAATCTACAAAGACAGCTATGACTAAGACACGCTCACGCAGAAGATGGTTTTCAGCACTGGTAATCAACCTGTGGTCATGTCACTTGAGCAGAATATCTAGATAATTTCCATTATAATAGTAATGAATAATATTCCATTTTAATGAAAATATCATCCTTCTTTCATTGAATTCACTAGTTATCGTGAGGGCAGTTGAGGCCAAAAAATGACAAATCAAGAGAAATAGCAGAATTCAAAATTAATAACAGCGCTGGCTATATAGTATAGTATCACTGACCTATGTTGTATGAACTGTGAAACTTCAAATGTTAGGAAAGTCTTTATACATTTTCAGCAGGAATCTTCAGTTACCACCACTTTTACAGGAAAACTGTAAGCATAAACTATGTGCTTGTAATGCAAATTTAGTTTTGGGCAATGTCCTCCAGTTTTTCTCAAACCATTTTTCAGTCCTATAGTGCAGGGATAGGCAACCTTCGGCACTCCAGATGTTTTGGACTACATCCCCCGTAATGCTCTGACACCCATAGTGCTGGCAAAGCATCATGGGAGGTGCAGTCCAAAACATCTGGAGTGCCGAAGGTTGCCTATGCCTGCTATAGTGCAATGTCACAAATACTATGTGACCCAACACGCAGAACTATGTAACATATACGAACACAGAAAATGAACAAGGACAACTTATACCGAGCCTTAGAATGGCCAGATTTAATGTAAAAGAGAATAGCCAAATAACAAGCTGAGGTCAGGGACACAGTAAGAGACAGATTGAAAAAACTTGCCAAAGGTCAAGGATACCAGAAATAGGGAAAGTTGAAATACAAGCCAAAGTCAAATACCAAAATAGATTGAGAACATGAACGCACTCTCTGACAACCAACTAGTGGAAACCATGACAGGTTACTGATGAAAAGCTGTTCAGGGTTTAAATATGCCTTTCTAATCATTGACTGGCAAGATTGTGACCGTCCACAACTAAGATGGCATCGGCGCCATCTTGGTTGTGGACGGAAGTAAGTATTCTATTTAAAACAGAACCACAGCAGCCGGCGTCTCTTAGAATGCCTCAACTGCATGGGACAATAGCACAAGAGGATCCACTATGACCCAGGTTAGTAATTTTCATTTATTTTGTCGTGACTACACCTGATAAGTGTGAGAGCCGGGAGCCGTGACACATAAGTCCTCACCTGTCTCTTGTCTTTTGCAAAAATGAATCAATCCAACTATGGGCTGCAATGAATGAGACAACAGGATTAATCTGCCAAGTGAACAAACCTAGTTGGGCTAATGTGGATGCGAAAACCACTCAATGGTGTGGCAAAAAAAGGGGGGCAGTTCGTACACACTATTTGCACCATAAACACTACAATCAACTTTAGTACAAAAAGGTAATGGTTCAGCGCTAAACAATCTAAAAGAGACTAAAACAAAACGTAAAAGCAGCAACCTATAGGAATGAGGTCCCTCAAAAAACCTCACATGGAATTGGACAAACAGAAAAAGGTGTATAGGTCGCGCTAAGGGGACAAGGAAATAAAATAAATGAAATAAACAAAAGTAATAAAAAGGTCCCAGATATAAATAAACCTGTGTTGTTCTAGGAGAGTATACAGTCCAAATGGATATCTGAGTCTTCTTATGTTGAGGATGTCTTGGAATGCTTGTCAATACGTAGATACATAAAAAAAGAAGAGGAAGAAGAACTCCAATAGTGTAGAATGTCGGTATAGCTTCCAGGTATAGGTCTATGAATAAGTAAAAAACTCACCTTGGCGTGAGCAAAAAAACTTTGCTCAAGTGTTCTTAGCGTTCAGTGGCGTCAATCCCCCACTGGTAGGATATAGGTGATGGGGTCCTGGACAATTCCTCGGTATATAAAAAATGAGAGACGTATATAGTGCTCACTGATGTTAGTAAAAACAAATAAAATAAGTAAAATACTCACATGTACAAGAGCAGGAAATACTGCTCAGTATGATGGCGCAGGTGGTACAATCCCCACCTTAGGATTCTTGGAAGTTGACGTACTTCAATCCAAATTGATGACCAGGTAATTCAAATTAAAAATATAGAATAAAAGGAATTAAAAGTATATAGGCAAAAAATAAGGGCCAATATTCCTTTATTAAAATATAATTTATCAATATATATAACAGACTTTGTAATAGCCAAAACGCGTTTCACCACACAGGGCTTTATCAAATGGCATTTAAAAGAGAGAAAAACCTGGTACACAAACTGCTTTTATAAGCTAAAAAATACAGATAGGTATTTGAATTTTGGCGCCAAAATGACGTCACACTTACAATATGCATAATTTAAAAACAATTCAAAAGTAAGAAATTGAAATGTAAAAGCATTATATAATGCAATATTAAGATAATTATCAGTTTCAAATAGTAAAACGAGCATTATTTATAATGTTGTACACTAGGAGAGATGATGTCAGTGAAAAAAATATAATCGCAATTAGTATATATACAGAAGTTGAAATTGATGATATAAAAACCTTAAAAGAAGGGGTATGAAAATATCTGTGTGCTTAAAATAGAAAAACGAGCATTATTGAAAATAGTAATATATAATGAAACACGTGATCGCGGCTAGACGCGATCACGTGATCAGAACTGGGCATTGTGGGAAATGTATGCCAGAGAGTCGGGAGATCGGCGCAAAAGTATTTCGCCTGTCTCTCGACTAGATAGTGCAGTAGGGGCATATGGGAGCTAGATAATTAGCCCTGCATATAAATAGAGACCTAATAGGTGAGGGGAGAGGGGGAGAGAAGAAAAAAGGGGAAAGACAAAAGAGGGGCTTATAGCAGGAAGTATCCTGCATAATCAAAAGGAAAAAAGGAAAAGGGATAAAAATAATAATGATAAAAATATATATAAATAAAGAATATAAGTAAAAAAGAGAAAAATGAAAAAAATAAGGGAAATATGAAATAGGAATAATAATAAAGGTAATAAAGATAAAAATAATAAGTATAAATATACAAATAAAAATAAATATAAAATTAAAAATAAAATAAAAATAAAAATAATGGTGAATAAAAATAAAGATGAATAAAAATAAAGAAAGAAAATAAAAATAAGAATACAAATAATAAAAATAAAAATAGAAATTAATAATAGAAGAGATAAAAATAAATATAAAAATATAAACAGAGTTAAGGAAAAAAAATCCCAATACCAATACTAAAACGACTCATTTCTCCTCCACCATCACCAAAACTATGTACCCGATTAAGGACTTCATAGGATGCAATACTAAAAATGTTATCTATTTATTAGAATGTCCATGTGGTTTTCAATATGTTGGCATGACAACAAGGTGTTTAAAGATCAGACTGGCAGAACATTGCCGCAATATCAAAAAAAGGATATGATAACCATTCAGTGTCCAAGCACTTTTTATTGCACAATAAAGACCTAAGTGCTCTTAAAGTTACCGGGATAGAAAAAGTTTCCATGCCATGGAGAGGAGGGGATATGAAAAATATTTTGGGGAAAAGAGAGATGAATTGGGTTTTTCAATTAAAAACCCTATCACCTCAAGGATTAAATGTTGAATTCGACCTTTTTAACTTTTTATAAATTTTTTTTTTTTTTTCATTTTTCTTTCCTTAACTCTGTTTATATTTTTATATTTATTTTTATCTCTTCTATTATTATTTATTTCTATTTTTATTTTTATTTTTATTTTTATTATTATTTTTATTCTTATTTTTATTTTCTTTCTTTATTTTTATTCATCTTTATTTTTATTCACCATTATTTTTATTTTTATTTTTAATTTTATATTTATTTTTATTTGTATATTTATACTTATTATTTTTATCTTTATTACCTTTATTATTATTCCTATTTCATATTTCCCTTATTTTTTTCATTTTTCTCTTTTTTACTTATATTCTTTATTTATATATATTTTTATCATTATTATTTTTATCCCTTTTCCTTTTTTCCTTTTGATTATGCAGGATACTTCCTGCTATAAGCCCCTCTTTTGTCTTTCCCCTTTTTTCTTCTCTCCCCCTCTCCCCTCACTTATTAGGTCTCTATTTATATGCAGGGCTAATTATCTAGCTCCCATATGCCCCTACTGCACTATCTAGTCGAGAGACAGGCGAAATACTTTTGCGCCGATCTCCCGACTCTCTGGCATACATTTCCCACAATGCCCAGTTCCGATCACGTGATCGCGTCTAGCCGCGATCACGTGTTTCATTATATATTACTATTCTCAATAATGCTCGTTTTTCTATTTTAAGCCCACAGACATTTTCATACCCCTTTTTTTAAGGTTCCTATATCATCAATTTCAACTTTTGTATATATACTAATTGTGATTATATTTTTTTCACTGACATCATCTCTCCTAATGTACCACATTATAAATAATGCTCGTTTTACTATTTGAAACTAATAATTATCTTAATATTGCATTATATAATGCTTTTACTTTTCAATTTCTTACTTTTGAATTGTTTTTAAATTATGCATATTGTAAGTGTGACGTCATTTTGGCGCCAAAATTCAAATACCTATCTGTATTTTTTAGCTTATAAAAGCAGTTTGTGTACCAGGTTTTTCTCTCTTTTAAATGCCATTTGATAAAGCCCTGTGTGGTGAAACGCGTTTTGGCTATTACAAAGTCTGTTATATATATTGATAAATTATATTTTAATAAAGGAATATTGGCCCTTATTTTTTGCCTATATACTTTTAATTCCTTTTATTCTATATTTTTAATTTGAATTACCTGGTCATCAATTTGGATTGAAGTACGTCAACTTCCAAGAATCCTAAGGTGGGGATTGTACCACCTGCGCCATCATACTGAGCAGTATTTCCTGCTCTTGTACATGTGAGTATTTTACTTATTTTATTTGTTTTTACTAACATCAGTGAGCACTATATACGTCTCTCATTTTTTATATACCGAGGAATTGTCCAGGACCCCATCACCTATATCCTACCAGTGGGGGATTGACGCCACTGAACGCTAAGAACACTTGAGCAAAGTTTTTTTGCTCACGCCAAGGTGAGTTTTTTACTTATTCATAGACCTATACCTGGAAACTATACCGACATTCTACACTATTGGAGTTCTTCTTCCTCTTCTTTTTTTATGTATCTACGTATTGACAAGCATTCCAAGACATCCTCAACATAAGAAGACTCAGATATCCATTTGGACTGTATACTCTCCTAGAACAACACAGGTTTATTTATATCTGGGACCTTTTTATTACTTTTGTTTATTTCATTTATTTTATTTCCTTGTCCCCTTAGCGCGACCTAATCAACTTTAGTAGTTGCAGTGCTTAGAGGTCCATTTCAATGGACTTCGTTATACAGAGCTACATTTAATTCCTTTATATATCAATATATCAATCAATATACTGTGATAATTGAATAACTAAAAGATACTTAGAAGATAACATCCAGGACCTAGCTAGAATTTAAGCAAATGGAAATTACATATTTATGTACCAACCTGGCATCTTCTGCAGTCCCAAGAACAAAGCAATGTAAAACAGATTACCCATTAAGGACTAATAATATATTGTAAACTCCCTGGTACTTCATGGCATCAACAGGTCACCTGGTAAGAAATTCAGTGAATACTCATGTACTGAACTGTGCAGCTTCTACTTGGCCAGGTTATGGAACACAAAATGGGTAACAATATTATATTTTAAATATAAAATGGGCTTTAGGCCATCTTTGCTACTACTGCAGCCTACTATTCATTCCAAAACAGAACACAAGCATATTACAGTTTGTTGGTAATAAGTATGTCAATATTCAAAACCCTGTTACCTTACCATCTTCAAAACCCTGTTACTTTGACCAAATAACACCTTATTGTAGTCATGGGCTGTAACCACCTCCTTACCCTCTCCCAAACACAATAACATACATTGTTCGGGTAAAGCAAGATCCCTCAAAACTAAAATATGCTTTCATATGCCTCCTTGTATTTTGTTAGGCATCACATGTACTGATATTTAACTGCCTTACATTCTATTGTTCATTAAGTAAATACAACCAAATATGTTTGCAGTAACATTAACCCTTTAGTGACCAGACCGTTTCTTTTATTTTCTTACCAGACCAGGAACAGGGCTGTTTTTACATTTTTGCTGTGTTTTGTGTTTAGCTGTAATTTTCCTCTTATTCATTTACTGTACCCACATATATTATATACTCTTTTTCTCACCATTAAATGGTCTTTCTAAGGATACCATTATTTTTATCATATCATATAATTTACTATGAAAACAAAATTATAACATATGATGAAAAATTTAAAAAAACACACCTTTTTTAACTTTGACCCCCAAAATCTGTTACACATCTACAACCGCCAAAAAAAACACATGCTAAATAGTTTCTAAATTTTGTTCTGAGTTTAGAAATAACCAATGTTAACATGTTCTTAGCTTTTTGTTTGCACGTTATAGGGTTATAAGTACAAGTATTGATATTTATCAATAGTGACATTATAACACTGTTATCTGTCATATATCTCTGAATCACACCTCACATGTACATATTTTTTTTTAAAGTAGACAAACCAGAGTATTCAATATGGGGTATGTCCAGTCTTTTTTAATAGCCACTTAGTCACAAACACTGGCCAAAGTGAGCATTTATATTTGTTTGTTAAAAATGCAAAAAACAATTATGAATGCTAACTTTGGCCAGTGTTTAGACTAAGTGGCTACTAAAAAAGACTGAACATACCCCATTTGAAATACCTTGGGTTGTCTTCTGCTTCAAACAGTATGCCATCATGGGGGTAATTCCTATTCCAGGGCTACCATACACTCTCAAAGGCAACATAACAAATCTGGCAAATTTCAATGTGAAAAAATGGAAAATCAAGCCTTATATTTGACCCTGTAACTTTAAAAAAAACCACTATAAAACCTGTACATGGGGGGTACTGTTATACTCAAGAGACTTCGCTGAACACAAATATTAGTGTTTCAAAACAGTAAAATGTATCACAACAATATCATCAGTGAAAGTGCCGTTTGTGTGTAAAAAATGCAAAACATTTCACATTCACTGACAATATCATCACTGTGATATGTTTTACTGTTTTTAAACAATAATGTGTGTACAGTATCCCCCATGTACAGGTTTTAGGGTGTCATGGAACGTTACAGGGTTAAATACAATGCTAGCAAATTAACTTCTCTGGACTTTCGGACTGGGTTGTCAGGCAGGTCCCTCAAATTGCAGTCAATAAAATTACTTAATTATGTAAAAATATTACATAAATATGCACATAGAGTTTAAATATATATACATATTTACATATTTGAAGTTAACGTGTATAATTATGAAATTATTTATGTAATTATGGATATTATGGATATCTATATATATTTCATATTATTTTTATTTATTTATATATACTTAGATATACATATATATATATATATATATATATATATATATACACACACACACACACAAACTACAGTTAGAATAAAATTACATATATATATATCATTTCATTTTAATTTTTTAATTTTATTATTTTTACTTTTTTTTATTTACTTATTTATATTTTATAATATATATATATATATATATATATATATATATATATATATATATATATATATACACACACACACACACACGTGTAATATAATTCTAGGTGTATTCTTATATTAATATATGTATATATTAATATAAAAATACACTTAGTATAACATTATAAATAAGATATACATACATATATATAGATATAATATAATATAATATATGTATATATCTCATATATATATATACACATTTTTTTATTTTACAGATGCAGGGAGACTGCCTGTCCGTTCAGGCAGTCCCCCTGGATGCAGCACTATAGACGCCTATTGCGGCCATGTGACCGCTCTTTCAGAGCGATCACATGGCCCACGGGGGCCTAATTTGCCAAGACAGTCCTCCCAGACTGGGAGAAACACAGATCACTGGCACGGGAACAACGGCGTTTGGGTAAGTAAGAAGCACTGCGAGGACGTACTAGGTACCGTACTAGGTACAGTTTTTTCTCGGTAGTACCTAGAACGTCCTTAAAGGGTTAACGAAAATGGAAGTTGACTGTAAAATTGCAACCCCTCTTCATTCAGAGACAAGTAGAGCAGGAAGATCACTCCATCCTTTGATTCTCCCTGGCATCTTACTCCATGTTTAGAACTTTTCCTATTACTTGATCTTGATACACAATTGCCATTGACAAAATACATAATTGAGATATACTCACAGCCAGGTACATAGCTGCATAAATACTGAGAGCTGCGTCTTTGGACGGAAATGTTCTCCTGGCTTTTATAACAAGGTCCGGATTTCCAGTGCAAGCGTTGACATCAGTGATGAACTGTGTAAACTGATGACAACCAAGTGCTGTGTAGTTGGGTTTACAAACTGTAAGAAAATGTGGAGCCAAATTTCCTGTCACAACTTGTCCAGCATTTACAAATATATCTGTAGCAAATAGTCCAAAAGTATAAATTCCTGCAAAAGTAGAGAAAGAAATATGAGTAAGAAACGAAAGTCAAACTTTCTGGCTATTGGTTATTTTTATAAAAAAAACTAAACAAACACAACGAACCAACCAAAGAAACAAGCAAACAAACCAACAAAGAAACAAACAAAAAAACATATTCATGAATAAATTATTACTTCTATGCAAAAGAAAGTCTGATCTGATTTAATCTGGATGGACTTCGGCTACCAGCTTTGTAAGTAACCGTAACATACATAAACTGGAATATTATTGCAAAATATGTAAATACAGATTAGTTTAGATTAATGCAGATTCGTTTTTGGATTATATAAATAAATCATATATAATGCATATATTTAAAGTTTGCAAAATAACACTTTAAAAGTACAATCACCTCTAAAAATAATATTTTAATCTAACAATTTTTTGTGAAGGAGTTATCATCAAAAATTTTGTTATGACAAATAAACAGTCATCATGGTCAACATGAGAGCCTATCCAGAATTCAGAAGTATTCTAATCATAAGGATCTCTTACCATTATAAGTTTGTTTTTTTGCAAGGGGCAAAAAAAAAAAAAAAAAAAAAAAAATCAGACTGACCTTAAAATAATCTATTAGCACACAGTCAGTTTAGAACAAGCATGTCAAACTTATGGCCCATGGGCCGCATGCGGCCCACAATGAATATATTTGCAGCCCGCGTGCCCTGGGGCCACTTTGTGCTGTGGCTGTGACCAGCCGCAATACAGGAAAGATATTTCCTGTCTGATTCTGGTCTTCCCTCCCATGGCCAATCGCGTGCTATCACGGCCGCAAGAGGGCCAGACACTCTCTCTTACCTCCTGCTCACAGTGCCAGGGGAGTGTCTGGCCTGCTTGAGCAGAGAAGAGCAGAGCTGGAACTGGAGTGTATTAATTTGGGGGAGGGAGGAGGCCAGTGTATTAAATTGGGGGAGGGAGTGGGGCAGTGTATTAGAGTGATGGGAGAGGGACAGTGTGTTAAATTGGGGGCAGGGCAGTGTATTAATTTGGGGAGGGAGTGGGAAGTGTAATCATTTGAGGGAGGGAGGGGCACTGTATTAATTTGCGGGAGGGAGGGTGCAGTCTATTAATTAGAGAGAGAGGGGGCAGTGTATTAATGTGGGGGAGGGAGGGGGCAGTGTATTAAATTATGGAAGGGAGTGAGTATTAAAGTGGTGGGAGGGGGTGGTGTGTTAAATTTGGGGAAGGACAGTGTATTAATTTGGGAAGGGAGGGGGCAGAATAGTAAATTGAAGGAAGTGGGGAAGTGTATTAGAGTGGTGATGGGGGGGTAATGTATTAGAGTGGTGGGAGTGACAGTGTCTTAAATTGGGGGGGTAGTGTATTAAATTTGGGGGAGGGCAGTTTATTAAATTAGGGGAAGGGAGGGAGAATTATAGTGGTGGGAATGGGGCAGTGTATTCAATTAGAGTGAAAGGAGGAGAGGCAGTGTATTAGGTTAAGGGGATATTGTATTAGATTGGAAGGAGGGGGCAGTGTATTAAAGTGGGGGGAGTGGGCCTGCCAATGGAAAGCATTGGATTCACTGAGATCATCAAGTTTGATGATCTCAGCCAAAGTGAAGAACACACTCATAGGACTTCAACATCAACAAGATAAAATCATTTGTTTTTTACAGCTATGCAACAGCATACATTCACCAATTCAGTCCCATTACCAAACTTTTCTTAATATGTCAATGTAGTTGGACTGAAACATTGGTTATATGGAAATGCACATCTCCTTAACCCCTTAAGGACACATGCCATGTGTGACATGTCATGATTCCCCTTTATTCCAGAAGTTTGATCCTTAATGGGTTAAAATATATTTGCTCTTTTGTTTACTTTGAAGCCCTATGAGCGTGAGGAAATCCAGTGTCAGTTAGGCAACTTTTTTTATACTGTACCTTTCAAAGTATGTCCTCCACCTATGCTAAATCCCAGTCCCCCTCTATTAAATCCCAGCACCCCCTCTAGCCAACAAGCAGACTCCATGCTGTCAGTATGCGACTCCGGAGTCCGGCCTCTGGTGTACCCCAAATCCTCCCGCTACTTCTTGAAACCCTGTTAAGGTGGAGCATGTCAACATCACGTTGGAATGTGACGTGCCGTTGTGTGCCTCCGTGCACCTCCAGGTTCTCCACTGTCCAGCCATTGCAACACTGACTGACACACACTCACTGACACATACACACTGACAGATACACACACACAAAGATACAATTACTGACAGACACACTCACTGACAGACAGACACTCACTGAAAGACACACACACACACACACTGACATACACACACAGACACACACAGACACACTCACTGACAGACACAGACACACACACACGCACTGACATACACACACAGAAACACTCACTAACAAACACACACACACATTCTTGCACACACTCACATAATTTTATTTATTGCTCCCTAGCTTTAGGAGCTGGTGCAGGGATCTTCTATCTGGCGATCTTAGTCTTCCTGCTCCGCACTGCTCCCTCACACATGCAGTTTAGTAATGCAGGAATATGATGTCATATTCCGGCACCCAGCATCACTACAGATGGTGCGAGGGAACAGTGAGGAGCAGGAAGGCTGAGCTCCTCCAGTAACCTCTCCGAGTCCCAACCGGGTAAATTTTAGCAGAGTAGGCACCTGCAATGTGGGGAGAGCAGGTGCCTACTGTGCTTTAACACTAAGCATGTCTAGTACTCGCAGTTCGCTGGGCCGCAAATATGTTCACTGTGAGCTGCGAATTTGACATGCTTGATGTACAGGTTACAGAGTTATCGAATGAAAGAATGTTCAACAATACATAACAGAGGGGACAAAAGTTGAAATACTTATGATAGTGTATATCCTGTTATGATATGTCACTCAAACCTTTAATGCAATAGCAAAAATGGAACTGCTCCAAAAAATACACATTATTTGCATTATCGGTTAAAAAAAACTTTAAGTATTGACTTCTCAGTATTTTTGTGATATTTAGATGTGGATAGAAACAGAACTTTGTATGCACTAAATAGATGATGGCTAGATACAGATAGGTTTGTTCTTAGCTTTGTTTTATTATTTATATTAGTCCAAATTAGTGAGGTACAGCAATATAAAGACAATCTTTAAATAACAATATTTATCATTGTTAACTTTCTCTCTGCCTCTCTGCTATGGACTGCAATTAATAAAGAACAAAAAAAGACTGTGATAATGTAGAAAGGCAGCTGAGCCAGCAAACTGAGAGCTAAATACAAATAAAATAAAAAATGCAATGTATTTAGTTGGATTTTTTTTGTAACCTAAGTTTTTGATTATAAAAATATAAAATTTATATAAACTTTAACAATATAAATTTATACCAAAAGCTGTTCCAAGGCCAATAGAGAGAATTATTTAACTGATACTCTTAGGAATCTGGGACCATATGACTATTTGCAGATGGTGATGCTTAGGCACTTGAAATGAGGCTATTGTCCATCTCTTTTTAAATTATCTTGGGTATAGATGGCTCTGTATGCAGGCAAGGAGTTCTCGAGGAACCTCTGGCCATGGCCCATGCATGGTATACTAATATCAGTCTTCACACATAATCACTAAGTTTGACTTGCACCAACAGTATATCAATATAATGGTCTCACTAAGTATGTGGGAGCTGTTGGAGTATTTATTGAATAGCAATTTAGATGAAAGCACAATGGCTTTAATAACTAACACATTTTCATCCAATCTCGCATTTAAGCTTACATTTATTGTAACTCTTAAATAAAAGATAGCAAAATCATTCCAGATTTATTTTTGTACTTTTAAAATATTAGCTCTATGCTATGCTTTTATTTTTATAATTGATTTTTCAGTACAGTTTGTCAAATACTGCAATGTGTATTCACCAATTAATACACTGTTAAATGTAACTTGAAAGTACTTGAATGTTATGCAATTAAAATTGGTATTATTATTTGAAGACTTCATATGCCTCTTTATAATTTGTGTTGTTTGAAGACTTTCAGTGTCTCCACCCTCTGCATGCAGACCCTGAACTTTCCTCATGGAGTTGCATTGACTCAATCCATCTCTATGAGGAGATGCTGATTGGCCAGGGCTGTATTTGACTTGTGCTGACTCTGTCCCTGATCTGCCTCATTGACAGTCTCAGCCAATTCTATGGGCAAGCATTGTGATTGGCTCAGACCACCACTTCTGATGATGTCAGCAGAGAGCAGGCAGATCAGGGGCAGAGGCAGCTCTTGAATATGAATACATGTTAGTACAGATGTTAATATATTTAGGGAGGCGGGGGGAGGGGGGGCTAGATTGTGGTTTTAACACTATAGTGTCAGGAATACACGTGTCAGGACAAAATTGCTGAATTGGAAAAATTCTCTAAGTCAGACATGTTTCCAGATTGGCTACTTTGGCCTGAAATTTAAAATACTTGATGAATTCACGTTGCATTCTTACTTCTCACTAATGGATAATCACAGTATGATTTAAATGTATACACCTATAATTTAAGGCTATCCTGATCTCTTTTTTTTCTTCTGGTGAGGTTTATTCACTAGACTGGGTATTAGTATTGAGGAGAATTTACTAAATGTAGGCCAAAGTAGTCAACGTGGAAAAACAATAGTTGTTAAAACAACAGTTAATCCCTTCATTCCCAAAAGTGTGTGTAAATAATTTTCATTTAATTTACTTTGCAAAATGAAATTTAGTTCTAAAGCCTCACTCATCTTAATTTATATTCCAGGAATAATTACCAGCCTATAAATTAATTTCCATTAAGCTTTGCTGCTAGTAATGCCTTCGGGATGTTTGGAAAAACCTATAGGCAGGATATTTGACCATTTTTATTTATCTATTTTTGTCACACCTACTGTGTGTGAGAAAAAGTGTATGTTTTCTTTAATACTAACATATTTCAGACCCTGTGTGAAATATATCAAGTTAAAAGACAATATTTACTTTATATAGCATCCCTTCTTCAAAAAATGTTTATAGAGGATGAATGAATAAATGAGAAATAAAAAAAATAAGTAAGTTTTCATCATTTTACTTTTTAACTTTCTTTTGCCTAGCAGTGCTGGAAATAATGTCTTAACATAAGTAATCCCCATGACAATGATCCAAAATTCCCAGTCTGGTGAATAATCTTTACTCTTAACCTAAAATAGAGGAGGAAGTGTAAGTGTGACATATTCCTTCAGCTGTCCTATTTCTTCCCCACATGCAGCTACTGTTCAGAAAGATGAGATTGGAAAGAGCAAAATATATTTTCTTTCTCAGAAGGAGAGGGTCCATAGCAAAGACAATTTTACAAATAAAATCTGTAATTCTGCAAAGAACTATCAGCCCCAGTGGCAAAACAATGCTGCTATAAAGTGGCACATGTTAAACCTGGCATTAAGTCTTCTTTGCCAAGGAATGTAAAAAAAATAAGGGGGGAGTTCAAAGACATCAGGTGTCCAAACATTGTTCAGTCACAGTTCTTCGCTGCTTATTAGTCAGCCCTTATTTTAAATACAGGTAAAAGTAAAATCTAAATATAATTCGCAGATGGGTTTCAATAGGAAATGAAGCATTTAGAAGGACATGAACTGCATTACACATTTGTTCAGAGTTCCTTGTTTTATATAATCCTATTTGTGTAATACACACACTACTAAAGCTAAGCCATTCCAAGTTCCTAATACAATTAATAAAAAATAGAACATTTGTAGATGTACCATTTATAACATACTCTATATGACATATCATTTTATTTATGTTAATTATATTTTTACTTATTTCTCTATTTTTATGACAATCTACAGTAATTATTTGTTGGATGTATATTACTGTCAATATTCCCAGTTTTTATTTCCTGTTTGTTATTGTTTTTGTTTTTAATATATTATTGTCATTGCCAAATTATACAATTTAATGCATCTTTGTTACTATTGTAATGAACAATTCTCTCTACAAATTATTAAAAAGTATTTGAACAGAAAAGTTCCAAACTTCTTCCATTGTTAACATATGATTTTAAAATGGTCAGCACATCAACTCTTGAACAGCGATGTTATGTGATACAGATACAAGGTACTCCCACTTGTCTCTACTGGATTAAAATTTTCTTTTTGTTTAATGATCTACAAAATATATATTAGGCTAGGCTATACTAGTAACCATATTATTAAGCATATTTATTGAAGCAGAAAAAAGTTGCTTAGCCTGAAAACTTATTGAGGAGACACCTGGCAAGGAAACTCATACCTAATACACATACAAAAAAGATATTGGCAATGAAGAAAGCACGCCATACAGGTAATCTACACATAAATAATAAGAAAACTTTAATCAGCACTTTACACAAGGTTATCAAAATAGAATAAAGTCACACAAATGAAAAAAAAATGCCATGCCTCAATGTGTTTTAGACTTTTCACGCCTCAATCATAAGAATCCTTATTCTTCCTATGATTAAGGACTGAAAAGTGTGAAACGCGTGGTGATATCTTCCATTTTTTATATTTTTCTCAATAGTAACACCTTCCTTAATATCTTTATCGAGATTACCATCATGATTTGCTCTCTTCACAGCCTTCTATATTTTTTCAATGGTACATACTCTCACATGAACACACATCAACCTAATCTCTATTCTTGTGGATTCTGTCAACAGACATAATGAACTGGCATCTATCTATATCTCTTTATTCACATAAAGAATGTCAAACCATTTATTATCAACTATTCACTAATTATAGGTTATAACAAATAAATTAAATCAGCATGTAAATTCTTTTCATAAACAGGGCTATACATAGGACACGAGGTCACACATTTAGGCTGGAAGAAAGGAAATTTAATCTAAGGCAAATATTTTTTTTTTTACAGAAAGAGCAATAAGGATATGGAATTCTCTGCCTGAAGAGGTGGTTTTGTCAGAGTCATTACAGATGTTTAAACTGCAATTGGATAAATACTTGCAAAAACATAACGTACAGGGATATAATTTCTAATTAGTGGGGTAATAGCTGCTTGATCCAAGGAGACATCTGACTGCTATTTTGGGGTCAAGAAGGAATTTTTTCCTAGTTTGTTGCAAAATTGGAAGCGCTTCACACTGTGTTTTTTTGTCTTCTTTTGGATCAACAGCAAAAACATATGTGAGGAAGGCTGAACTTGATGGACACAAGTCTCTTTTCAGCTATGTAACTATGTAACTATGTAACTATGTAACTATGTAACTATGTAAATGAAAATGTAAAGGCTTTAACATAATAAAATATAATGGGTTCTCACATCTTTTTAAAATTGCATTTTACAATAACACATTTTGAATAAGCCATGCACACACTTAAGGATTTGAATGTAACATTATTAACCCCTTAAGGACCAAACTTCTGGAATAAAAGGGAATTATGACATGTCACACATGTCATGTGTCCTTAAGGGGTTAAACATAAATATTAGCTTACATTGGATCAAAGATTTGATATTAACTCTATAATAGGCAATTGCCTGCATCTTGAGTTTAGCTCCAACGAGCTAAACAATGAAGAAATAACCAGACTGGTTGTCTGATTGACAGCCAGGGAGGTTTACAAGTTTAGATTACAAAAGTACAATTTTTGTATTGAAATCTGCACTTTTTTGTAAACTGGAAAAAGAGGACCCATTTTCACACATACAGCGCTTTAGGAAGTTGAACTGATTTAGAGTACTGCAGTGTCCCTTTAAACTGAGATAGTTGATTAGCTCTCATTTTATGCACAAACATTTATTTGATTTTACTGTGCCTTATAAGATTGCTAAAATTGTACTTTTGTTTAGGTTTATGATTTGTTTGTCAGTATAATTATTCTGTCTTTTACTTTTTTAACACTTTTTTCCCCCAGAAATGTTTTTCACACAAGACCCAATACTAGTTCAATGAGAAATGCTGTTAGAATAAAAAAACAACATGTCAATTATGTGAAATTGCTGTAAAAATTACAGTAAAAATAACATATTTAAGAATATAAAAGCATATCTCAGAACTAGAGAAAAGGTTAGCTGGAAACCTTTCTTTGAATAATGTGAATTATTTATTGAAGTTCCAAACAAAGTACAATAATCTTCTTTGATACCATTTTAGTAATGAGTCTACTCGGTGACCCAGAGAAAACCCTGAGATGTTTCTTCAATTTTTTTTTTCTTCTCTCAGAAGATAGAACATTAATCATTCAGAAAAAAAATACAAAAGAAAAATATCATTACTAAGTAATTTTGTTTGTCCAATTCGAACATAAAAATATGAAATAAGCCACCAGACTCTGATGTATGAAACTGTGCATTAACTATTAGATACCAGTAATGCATTTATCTAAAATATAGCATTACATGAACGCATAAAAGATATAAAAGTTTCTCACCAAGAAATCTCACAGTTCTGCGCACCAGTGGATTAATGTAGCAACAGTCCCCGGTTAAAAGAGTTTTTTCCTGGTTCTCGAAATCTCTGGTTGCAACCTGTAGGCAAAAGACTACAGTTTCGCCAACGATTATCTAAAGGGAAAATATAAAAAGCAGTGTATATCAGTTTAAAATTTCATGTACATTTTTTCACTTGACATATAGAGATTTGTTCACTAACCTAGGTGTGTACCACACTTGGCATTACCATTTCAACTTTTATTAAAGGGATACTCTAAGCACCAAATTAACCTTAGCTTAATGCAGCAGTTTTGGTGTATAGTTCATGCTCCTGCAGACTCACTGCTCTATTCTCTGTCATGTAGGAGTTTAGTTTAGTTTCTGTTTATGCAGCCCTAGCCACACCTCTGGCTGTGACTCAGACAGCCTCCATGAACAAAATGGTTTTATTTTCAATCAGATAATACAGCACATTGAGTTTACTTTAGAAGTTATCTTCTGCTCTGTAATTGAACTATTATCACATACAGGAGGTTTCTGAAGACTCTAGCAGACTATTGACTAAGCAGGAGAAAATAAATTCTAAATTTATAGACTATACAATAAAGGAAGTTTAAACGTTAGGCATCTCTTTACAGGAAGAGTGTACAGAGGCTTTGTAAGTCTCAGACATGGAATGTGTCATCAGAGCTGCACAAACAAAGTGACTTAACTGTTAAATACAAAAGAATTAGAGTGTTCATTCAAAAAATACTAGTTTAAACAAGGGGTACAAAAAAACACAATTTTGGTTTGGTGATAATTAAATTGATTTAGAGATAGCGATGATTTTATTTCTTCAGAAATCAAAACATCTAACCAAACACATGCAAAAGTGTCTCTAGAGACTTAAACAGGGGGCAAAAAGGAATTTGGCTCTATGTAAGGGTATGCTTAGGCGCACATTTGTTTAATATACATTGAAATTTGCTGAATTGAAAAGATTTAAAGTAAAATCCAAGTAAAAAAAGCATTAACTGGAAAAATTCTCTGCTCCAGTCACAGTTTGACAATTTTAGTCTGACATTTGCAATTTGATTTTTAATCCACCATAATTCCCTATTTGGTGAATAAAGACAAGAATTTATCAGAAAACAATGGAAATGACACTTGACATATATATTTCATTTACAAAAAAAATATTTTTGGTTACAGGTTCAGCTTCCATCAATCACTCAATAAACAAAACACAAGGCACTTCAGAACCTCACCAATGACAAGGGGATACCCTATATACTTTTGATTTTTTTTTTAGCTGTTGTAACTACTCAATATATCCCTTCTCTGTTCATCTACAGTTTACGGTTGAGTAAAGAAGCCATCGTGCATTGATGCAGTGTGGCTTACCACTTTATATTTGGACTCTTTGGACATTATATGGAGTGGTATTTACCGACATGCATATACCTTGCCTTGTTCCCACCCAGTGGTAAAACTTTATATATGATGGTGATTCTTGTATCCTTTATAGTCACTTTCAGAACTAGCATAGTACCTCTTTCTTCAAATTTCCATTTTGCTCCCATAGGAAGAGAAAGGGGAAATCAACACATACTCCTCTTGAATACAGAATAATAACCCAGCCATGTATAGTCTTGTCTACCATTCTGGAATATGACTTATTGAGCCCTGGCAGCTATCTGAGACACAGCTGTTGATAAACGAGTAAGACATTCTATTTTGGAATGGTATGATGGTAGACAATCATAAACCCTTCTTGAGTCAATGTATGAGTATAAACATGGCAGTAATGTAGTGTGATTATAAACATGGCCGTATTGCAGTGTTTAAAAATATGCATCTAATCTGTGTTTTTTGTCATCATTACTGTGAAAGGTAACATTTTGCAATGTACAAAGCAAAGCAACTCTGTGCCAATCCATTGCTCTCTACTAGAAGCATTTTATTGACTAACCAATTGTAATTTAGCTTTTGCAGGGTTAAAACATCAGGTGCCCTGCACTCAGACCACTTCATAGGGAGTTTTCTGGTGCAAACACCACCACTACCACCAGTGCTATATATAATGGGTTACTTTTCCTGCTGTTTTAGTAAAAACTATATAACTATAAATCCTAAAATATTTTAGGATGGTTAATTCTGTATGGCCAAATGATTTTTACCAACCAGAGACATACAGTGTTACTAATGTAAGTAGGCAGTTTACCTCTTAAGGACACATGACATGTGTGACATGTCATGATTCCCTTTTATTCCAGAAGTTTGGTTCTTAAGGGGTTAAAACAGTTTCTTATGGAATATACAAAAATGGATAAGTGCTAAGGAAACAACTGACTAGACTTTGGTAGCAAACACTGGGTATAGGGGATACCCTCAAACCCTAAAAGTATACAAATATTATACATAACATGTGACCTCAAAAGGTCAGAGGTCAAATGGTGTTTTTGGCACCAAAATAGCCATTTAGCCTTTATTGGTAAAACGTGCAGTGTAACATTTATCATCACACACTTTGTATGCAATTTTACATTTTATTTGTTCCTGGCACAACTAACTTTAGATCTGAACAACTATTTACCAACATATCCCTGGTGGGGATTATACCACCCATGCTCAGATATTTGAGCGACTTCACACTCTATCAAATGTGAGTGTAATACATTTTTGTACTACATCACATCTTTATGTTTACAGTGAGCACTTTTGGATATTTTCTTTTTCTTTCACATACCTACCTGCACATCAAGATATTTGTCTCATAAGTAATATCCATCAGTGGGCATTGTACCGCTGCAAGCAATCTTACTTGGAGCTAGTTTAAGCTCCATAACATGTGAGTGCTACCTCATATACTACTGTTGTGAGTCCAATCTTTCTGCCAAAACAGTCTGCACTATTATTTGTCATTTTGTGTCACTCTACATATATTTGCAAGCACTTTAACCAAGAACCAACATTCCCCAAAAATCCTGAAACCGCTAGGATTGGATATTTGGACTGTGAATATTTGAACTTTTTATATATATATATATATTTTTTTTTATATTTTTATTATTATATTATTCTATTGTTTTACACCTTTTGGTGCAACCTGTTTTTTTGTATCTTATGGAATATGGTTTCTTCAACTAATGGTACATTGTACACTAGTATAAGGAAAGTCCTCTTCATCATATACTACTTCTAATGTTGATTTCCTGCAGATGTATTAGTAACCTAATTGTGCAAAGGTACAGTGTATGCTGGCATATTAAAATGAGTAATACTTTAAATGAATAAATAAACACTTTTTTTAATACAGGTGATACTCTATAAATTAGAATATCGTGCAAAAGTTCATTTATTTCAGTAATGCAACGTAAAAGGGGAAACTAATATATGAGATAATATATGAGATAACTAATATATGAGATAGATGCATTACATGCAAAGCAAGATAGTTCAAGCCGTGATTTGTCATAAGTGCGATGATTATGGTTTACAGCTCATGAAAACCCCAAATCCACAATCTCAGTAAATTAGAATATTACATGCAATCAAAAAAACAAGGAGTGTACATAGAACAATATTGGACCTTTGAAAAGAATAAGCATGCATTTGGATTAAGTACTTAGTTTGGGCCTCAATGCAGCGTGGCATGGAAGCTATCAGCCTGTGGCACTGCTGAGGTGTTATGAAAGACCAGGATGCTTCAATAGTGTCCTTTAGCTCTTCTGAATTGTTCGGTCTCATGTGTTTCATCTATTTCTTGGCAATGCCCCATAGATTCTCTATGGGGTTCAGGTCAGGCGAGTTTGCTGGCCAATCAAGCACAGTAATCCCACGGTCATGAAGTGCTCCAAAATCTCCTGGTAGACAGCTGCATTGACCCTGGACTTAATGAAGCACAGTGGACCAAAACCAGCAAATGACATGGCTCCCCAAATCAACACAGACTGTGGAAACTTCACACTGGACTTCAAGCATCTTGCAGTGTGTGCCTCTCCATTCTTCCTCCAGACTCTGGGTCCTTGGTTTCCAAATGAGATGCAAAAGTTGCTCTCATCAGAAAAGAGGACTTTGGACCACTAAGCAACAGACCAGGTCTGTTTTTCTTTAGCCCAGGTAAGACACTTCTGATGTTGTTTGTTGTTCAGGAGCGGCTTGACAAGAGGAATATGACATATGAAGCCCAAGTCCAGGATCCGTCTGGTGGCTCTTGATGCACTGACTCCAGCCTCAGTCCACTCCTTGTGAAAGTCCCCAACACATTTGAATGGCCTTTTGCTGACAATCCTCTCCAGGTTGCGGCCATCCTTGCTACTTGTGCACCTTTTTCTTCCACACTTTTTCCTTCCACATAACTTCCTATTAATGTGCTTTGATAAAGCACTTTGGGAACATCCAACTTCCTTCGCAATTACCTTTTGAGGCTTTCCCTCCTTATGGAGGGTGTCAAGGATGGTTTTCTGCACAACTGTCAGATCAGCAGTCTTCCCCGTGATTGTGATTCCTACTGAACCAGACTGAGAGACCATTTAAAGGCTCAGAAACCCTTTGCAGGTGTTATGGCTTACTTAGCTGATTAGAGTGAGACACTGTGAGCCTAGAATATTGCACCTTTTCACAATATTCTAATTTACTGAGATTGTAGATTTGGGGTTTTCATGAGCCGTAAGCCATAATCATCGCACTTATGACAAATCACGGCTTGAACTATCTAGCTTTGCATGTAATGCGTCTATCATATATTAGTTTCCCCTTTTACGTTGCATTACTGAAATAAATGAAATTTTGCTCAATATTCAAATTTTTCGAGTATCACCTGTATATACAACTTTCAGACATTATGCTACATAGCATTATTTGTACATGTTGATGGCTGCATTCGTCAAATATGCAACCTGATTGTATACAAAAAAAATGCAATGTATTCCGTGATTTTTGTTTTGCACACACCCACTATTTGGGATAAAAACAGTATTTCTTTTTCTGTGCTTATATTTTAGACCCTGTCTAAAATACTAAAAAATAAGTATATTGAATAACCTCTAAATTTCTTCTCCTCTTAATATCTCTGTAAGGGGAGAATAAATAAATGCAAAAATAGAACTGTATAGATTTACATATTTTAACTTTATACCAACCTATATAAATAAAAATAAAAATTTTCCTTAGAGTATGTGAAAAGATTCAGGACGCTTTATCAAATGCTTATATGTTCCACATATGTCTTGAGTAAACATTGTGTGTTGGAGTTAGAAGTCTACAAATGAATTTAACTCTTTATTTAACAACCTTCGACTTGGAATAAAGTTTTGCTTTCAATTCTTCCTCAAGCAGCAGAGGTAAATGTACTGTTGTAGAAGGTAAAAAAATCAGAACATTGCTACATTACAACCTTTGCTGAATTGATCCACTGAGGGAACCCGTTAATGATTTTTTTTTTTATGTCTTCAATTATTTAAATATTTATTATAAAATCATTATCTTCAAAATGTTTATTCTATTACATCGCTTTAAGTATCAACCATAAAACTGGATGGCATAACTAAAAAAAATGTCTAATCTTCAAAGGGTGTAAAGTTCTTTTGTTGATTTGTAATTAGACAATTTGTTTTGTTCAGAACTAATTAGTTATATAGTAAATTCAATGAAATATTGTAAGGTAATTAAAAAGCAACTCTCTTGGATACACTGCAAAATATCCAAGCCAAAATAGAAAGGGCTAAAACTAATTACTTTTTTTGCAAATACATTAAGGGTAAAGGTATCTTTGGCTTACATGGCGTCTGTTGTTGCCGAACATAATTAGAATCTCATTCACTCTGATGATCTCTTTCAGAATCAGTGTTACATCATCAGCATAAATTCATATGGCTAACGTATTATTACAGAGAACAACATGTGTGACTTTCTATAATTTACACTTCTAAAATGAATGTTTTGATGACAATTATTAGACAGATGTCATAATTCACTTTGACTGCACTTTGGTAAAACATTCCCATATTTGTGACTGTCCAGTATTGTCTTCCCTTCCTTTTTGAAATAGTTTTCCAGGTGAAAGATATTTTTACATTAAAGTATCAATTTTTAGTAGAGACTGAATACAAACCAAAACAGAATTTATTAGAATGGTGAGAATGGAGTAAATCTCAATTATCCTGCCCTTCAATCTCAGGTCTTTCAAGCAAGTTTTATTTTACATGTGCAATTACAGAGGCACTCTGTCAGACGGAATGTATAATATTTGTACATTAGAGTGATGCCAATACAAAAGCAGTCCAGAAGTAATATTCCAGCTAGCTCTTCACAAAAACTCCAGACTATACTTCTCCTTCCAGCATTGTCACAGAATTGTGTCTGATAACCTTTGCGCACAGCGAGCAAACTATTACCATCTGAATTATTCCAAAACCTTGGAGTGGGAGAGCCCTAACATGATGCACACAAGATAAAACAGGATTTATGTTAGAAATTAGAAAAGACAAAAGCTCATTTAGATTGCTCTTTGGTAGCTTCCACCAGTGGTGTAACTAGGATCCACGGGGGCCCAGTGCAAAAATAAAAGGGGCCCTCTTGCTACCGCTTTCACATAAGAAATACCACTAGGTAGGAGGTAAGTGGTGACTATGTGATTGTGTATGAGGCCTGGCTGAGTGTTATTGTGTGTAGAATTGTCTGAATATAGGGTTTGTGTGTGTACTATTATCAATTAAATCTAGCAACTCTACCCACTAGTACGGAGAAGTCATCACTAGTACACTAGTACAGAGAAGTGTTCACTAGTGATGTCGCGAACCCGAAATTTTCGGTTCGCGAACGGCGAACGCGAACTTCCGCAAATGTTCGCGAACCGGCGAACCGCCCGAAACGCCATTGACTTCAATGGGGAGGCGAATTTTAAAACACACAGGGACTCTTTCTGGCCACAATAGGGATGGAAAAGTTGTTTCAGGGGACTAACACCTGGACTGTGGCATGCCGGAGGGGGATCCATGGCAAAACTCCCATGGAAAATTACACAGTTGATACAGAGTCTGGTTTTAATCCATAAAGGGCAGAAATCACCTAACATTCCTAAATCACAATCAATATGGATTGACACCTGACATATGACATATTGACACCTTGACATATGGATTGACACCTGTCCTCAGAGCCCCTGATGCACACGGACACAGAGCAGAATAGAGACTGGTCCCCCTACATAGGGTCACTTGGCAGATATGGATTGACACCTGTCCTAAGGATCCCTGATACACACTGACACAGAGCAGAATAGGGACTGTTCCCCCTAGATCGGGTCACTTGGCAGATATGGATTGACACCTTGTTACAAACTGCTATTTGTAACGGGCCCTTTAAATGGCAAATTGCCCTGTTTCCCTGGGTTGTGGAGAAGCCTCTTTGCCAGCCTCCTCCCGCATGACTATGGCCCCTGGGAGATTGTGAAAATGTATGCACTTTTATTTGGTGTGTATGGCCCTTTAAGACTGTCGGTGGGCATATTGGGGCTTATGGACTCTTTATGTGACTGGTGCTGGCCCTTTAAACACCTTTTTTGGGACATCAGGAAGATGGGACACTGCCCCTTTAAGGCCGTGTCCCCAGACTTGTTGGGGACACGCCCCTTTAAGACGGTGTCCCCTGTGTCCCCAGACCTGGTGCAAACCCTTTGTGCCTGCCTTGCTATTCCCACTTGGTTCAGTAAATGGGAAATTATTTCAGCTGCAGAGACTAAGTCCCATTCGGCGATGGGACTTAGTCTTTTTTTCAGCCGTTTTTTTCATTTCAGCTGTAGAGACTCCCATTCGCATGGGATAGCCTTTTCAGCCGCTTTTTCAGCCTTATTTCAGTTGTAGAGACCAAGTCCCATTCGGGCGCATGGGACTTAGTCTTTTTTTCAGCCGTATTTCAGCTGCAGAGACTAAGTCCCATTCGGCGATGGGACTTAGTCGTTTTTTCAGCCTGAAATAGACCGACCTCACAGCCCAAATCTATGGAACTGTTTTGGGCAGGAAAATGTGCTTGCAGTCGGTCATAAAAGGACCTCCAGCTAACTTTTTAACCCCTGGATGGATTTGGCTGATTTTTGGTTATGTTTATGTTTTAAGTGTGCTGATTCCAAATATGTAATTATGAAGATGGGATGTAGTTTTAAAGTTACAGGGTATGGCTAAAAACTGTATTTTTACTGCCTGTGTTTAATTATGTTAATCTCTTCCCAAACGTCATTTCGTTCAAAGTGAGAGAATGTTAAA
>OW240919.1:50192928-50204268 GCA_933207985.1 Pelobates cultripes
TTTTTCTGTTTATGCAACCCTAGTCACATCTCCACTGGCTATAACTCACACAGCATACATGGAAGAAAATGGTTTCGTTTTCATTCAGATGTTAACTGGCTTTATACGTTTTTATCTCCTGCTCTGTAAATTAAACATCAATCATGAACAGGGAGCCCCTGCAGGGTTTAGAAATATCTTAGCAGAGCTTATAAATTCTAAACTAAACAGAATTTTCAATAAAGAAAGTTTAAACAATAGATCTCTCTTTACAGGAAGTGTTCAGGACGGTTGTGCAAGTGACATGCAGGGAGGTGTGGTTAGGGCTGTATAAACAAAGTGATTTAACAAATAAATGGCAGAGAATAGAGCAGCGAGACTGCAGGGGCATGATACATACATCAAAACTGCTTCATTAAGCTAAAGTTTATTTAATGCATATAGTGTCTCTTTAATGAATAGGGAGAGAGAGAGCATATTTATATATATATATATATATATATATGTATGTGTGCATGAAAGGCCTCATGCCTAGAAATAGAGAGATGCACTACATTTGAACTTGTCCAATATCTATCTGTAGTTCCTTTATGTGCTACTGCTGTGTAGGTTACCTAAGGTTTTTGGAAACTCATGAAAAGAAATGATTTATAGTTCAGATCAAAATCTAATCTCAAATCTTACAAAGCCATCCAACTGCATTGTGAATGGATTTCCCAGAGTGCTTCAGTTAAATGTGAATTTGTTATAACCTTCTAAGAGCAGGGAATAACGATAGATACTACAAAGCGAGAAATTCTATAGATTCTCTCTTTTCTAAACATTTTGATTTTATGGAACAATTTAACATTTTGTCAAATTGCACTTAGTCGACAGCCCATTCTGTGTTCAGTTACAGACATTATTTTCTGTTGATACAAAATAAACCTAGTGCATTGTTCACTAGAAAAAGACACGCTCGTTCTCAAATGACAGCAACCAACTGTCACAATAAGGTTTTGTTCCGGAGCTACTTTTCAATCATTAACCCCTCTGCTTCCAGGAATTATAAAAATGCTGTGTTTTTTTTCCCTTGCAGGCATCAAACGGGTTAAGTAAGGATGGAGAATAAGCAGATTAGTCTACAAAGATCAAGTAATCTGCCATCAAGGTTCCTTGTTCTTTTCAAAGAAAGCTCCATTTTGGGAGTAAGCAACATCATATGTTTGCCATATCATTAGAAAGCACAACTGATATAGATGAATACACAAACGATTACAGTGGATTAGTTGGTCAAAAAGAAAAGGTAAGCCATGGTCCCCTTAATCCTCTGTGATTCTAATGAAATACACAGGGCAAATTGCCAAAGAGGGATAGTGTTTGGACATGATCATTATTGAATGTTGTCATGCAATAGCTGTAATGATGATTGGTTCATTTAACTGTAGAGCCCAACTTACACTGAAGACAATCAGCATTGATTGTAACCCAGGACAACACTAGTGGACTGCAGATTCGTTTTACACAAAGAAACAAATTATGAGCACTATGTGGGTATGAGCTAGAGGGCAGTCACCAGAAAGTACAGAGAATCAAAAAGAGCTGCAGAGAGCTTTCGTGCGGAGGTGGGAATCTGCAGAAACAATCACAAGTAATCTACATGGCAAATGGGAAGAATAATCTAAAAAAAAACAACTCACATATAATTCAAATAAAGTGTTAAACATCACTGAAAAAAAAATCTACAGGCAATCTGAATAGGGCAAATCTCAAGACCCCACTCCTGTTTTATATTTAATACTCTACTAAGACATACCTGATCATTAACATGTAAATAAAATAAAATGCACAGTTTATATTTCTATGTCTCTCCTTATGACCCCATCATTTGGTCTCCCACTACTTAGATGGGTCATAGAACACATTGTATCAAGGCTGAGACTGAGAGAATTCTTACCACGAGCACCGGTACCCCGGTCACCAAGGAGAAGAGAAGAACTGGTGGGATGTCGCTGCTCTCATCAGGACCAGGATAGGGCTTGGTGTACGAACTATCGAAGCAGAAAAATCCTTGGACATTCACAGTGAACGTGTCAGTGTATTCGAAGTAATAAGCCAGCATTACAGTCCCTGCCATAATCACCATCTGGAAATAAAGCATGATCGTCAGAGAGAATTGAAAACTCATTTAAGGACCATCCACACACACATCAAAGGCACCAACTGGAGCTCAGTCGCTGTTCATGCATCCAGTGCTGAAATGTAAACCTTCCTTCTTGGAGAAATGCTGGCAAGGCTGTGAGATCTCCCTTTTCCCTTATACCACAATGTAGCTGCTGCTTCTGTTCCTGATTCTTCTGCTAAACGAGATCATCTACTTAATTAAAATGGTTGTCTGGATCCACTGGCAGGATTTAGATCAGATGCCCACACATAATAAGTTGCATTCAGTGAATGGTGTTTTTTTTTAAATCTTTCCTTCTCAAGAACTCCTATCTCTGGAGTTCTAATGATTGTATTTCCCCTCTCTCCGTTGCACAGAATTCACTGCTCTACAGTAACCTCGAACTGGAATTCACATGGTTACATCTGCTCTCCCAGGTGGTGTAAACTGGGAGCTAAATCTATGTTTTCTCCTGCAAAGCAGTGTCTCCTTTGAAAAAGAAATTCAGGTGGTGAGTGAGCCCCATTGCAAAGACATCTTCTCCTTCCCACTATTTATCTTTAATGTGAGACTGGCTCTTTGTAAGTGAAATCCCAGCAGAAGGATTCAGATCCTCCCCCTGTGTAGAGAGTAGCACAGCCAGTGCTGTCCTGATTGTGAAAGCAGAACTGAATAAGCCTGGAGATTTAAGTAGTTTCCTATTCATAAAAGAAAAAAAAAACTTAAAGGGAACCAATATATTTATCTACATTTCTAATTAAATCCAGACATTTACAGGCACTGATACAGTGTCTGTTAATATATAGTATAAAAATAATAATAAAAAAATAAAAAAATAAAAAAAATTATATAAACACACACACACACACACACACACACACACACTCTCTCTCTCTCTCTCTCTCTCTTTCTCTTTTTCTCTCTCTCTCTCTCTATATATATATATACACACACACATATGTACACACGCAAACACACTACCTTTTGAACATATTGGATTGTTTTACTTCTTAAAATATGGATTTCTATAACATCAGACAATGCACACAGTGGGATTTATTCACTAAACAGTGAATTGTAATGAATTATGAATTGCAAACAAATCACAAGTGGCGCTATTCACGCCCTCTCAACGTGCACTGTTGTCAATCACTAGTAGTGCTTGTCCTAATATTAGATAACATTTTCTATCACTCTGATATATCACATGCAGAAACACCCAACCACAAAATGCAAACTCCCAGAATTTCACTATGCAAAACTAAAACATAAACCAGAGGGAATCTGATTCTTCTTTACACGAGACCGGATTACAACTCCCATTGCCATAGTCCATGGTAAAATTGCAAATAGAAGGAACAACAAAATATAAAAATCAGGGTTACTTACTAACTGAGAATTCAAAGTGAATTTCAGATTTAAAGTCAGAGTAGTTGAGCTGCAAGTTTGGCTGACTTAGATAATTTTTCCATTTCAACGATTTTGACCTTAGAATTGAAATTAATTTTACATGCTCTCAAAAGTCTCACTTTAGTAAATATCAATTTAAATAAATAGCAATAGGTTTTGTTGTATTTTCCAACCTTAGTCAGTATTCCTAGTATTAACATTAGGAATCACTATGTGCCTGCAAGTCAGTTTTCAATTACTGCTACTCAGTATTTAGTGAATGGACCTCAATGGAGACTGTACACTAGACAATAAATCTTAGTTAATTAAAAACAAAATTATAAAATGTGTTCCAAAACAGATGTGTTATGAATGCTCTGCAACTAATCTTGAACATCTGATTTAGTAAATTAAGTTTTCAGTTTGCCACAATTAACAGTTTTGTAAATAAACCCTATTATTTGTGTGCTTGTATTTCTTAAGAAATTAGCATTTAGAATTAGCACACCCTTACATACAGAAATGAATAAATATCCCTATAATGAGGTTAATCAATATCCTTATAATGAGTATTCTACAAAGTTAATTCTTTCTAATATAGTTAACCCACTTATGCCTACATACATAAGTTTGTGTGACAGGTGACTGAGAAATAAATAGTTAATTGTATTCTTCCATTAATCTGTATAAATAAATACAGGAATCACATTTTGTTTTACCAATTCCAAATAACAAAGCGAATCAGAGATATTGAGGAGTAAATACTTCAAGAATTCTTATATATATATATATGTTTAAATTTTAACCCCCTTCTCAATGGAGTTCGTGCTCAAAAAAAAAAAAAAAAAGCTTAAAAGGACACCATAGTTACCATAACTACTTCAAATGACTGAAGTATTTATGATGCCTGCAATTTGCCGGCACTGGATTCCACATCACTGTAAATGGTTTACTAACTGTGTAGTAATGATAAAAATCACTGGTAAAACACTTTTGATAAAGCTTATCCAAGGAGAAACATGTTAAGTGTATTGTTTATAACTTTTTTATCACTATTTTATCTTATTATATACTGTATTACTTGTATTATTTTTAATATGAAAGTACTTTCTTTAATTGGACCTAACTTTGCTGCTGTTGGATTGTTTGGAGCTATATCCCTGGTGGGGATCATACCGCCCAAGCGCTTTGGACTGAGCAAACCAGAATTTGCTCTTTAGCATGTGAGAAGCTTTAACTTATTTATTTATTTTTACACTCCTTTTTATGGTGTACACTATTGTGGTTCTGTTTGTTTATCTCCACATATACACTTAAAAAATTATGTATATTTACACCTGTATCCTTGAGTGGGGATCATACCACTTCAAGCAGTATCAGAGGAGCCAGGTTTTACGGCTCTGTTGCACGTGAGTGTACTTTTTATAGTATAGTTTTTACCTACCCTTGCTTCATAGCTCTACATGCTTCACCATATATGATTTTTATTTGTTTATTTTTTTATGAGGATATCCCCTACTACTATAATTTGAAGAATTACCTCTGCACTTGATCCATAGCCGGAGAATATTATGCACAGGCGCATACACTGGAGCAGTATTGAAGCTCTAGAAACGTGTGAGTGCACATCTTTTAATTTACCTATCATACCTACAGTTTTAAAATGCAACACTATTATTTCTTCTCTGGTTCTCTCCAAATAAACCTTGTCAAGGATAACTGAACCGCTGCACCTACCCCCCTGTTTTTATCCAGTTTTCTGATCGGAAAAGAGAGACTCTGTATTGGTGTTTGCGTTGCTTGTGGACTATTATCATCTTGCTCCCACGCTGAATTTTATTTTTGTGTTATAGTGATAAAAATATATATGCGCATACACACACTCTCTGTCTCTCTCTCTCTCTCTCTCTCTCTATATATATATATATACATATATATATATATACATATATACATATGAACACACATGTACACACACATACACACACTACTTTTTGAACATATTGGATTTTTCTACTTTTTAAAATATGGGTTTCTATAACATCACACACTGGCATTTATTCACTAAAAGGTGAATTGTAATGAATAATGAATTGTAAACAAATCACAAGTGGCGCTTACGAAATGAGCAGTCTCCAGCCAGACTTTCACTGGTGATATTGCAAAGATGGATAGTGATACTCTGCAAGTGTCAGCTGAGTACTCTCAGTCCATCACTGCAAGCAATCCCTGGTATGAATTGGTATGGCACGAGGAAGAGCATAACTTTGCCGTCACCATATTGTAATTGGGAACTGTTCTGAAGGCTGCTGGGAACTGAGCATTGCTGCTTAATGAAGAGTACGCCTTTTAGCAGTAATGGTAAAGATCTGGTACCCACAGAACCCAGGCACCATTACATCTTCAATCTGTTGAAGTGGTTATGGTCCCTATAATGTCCCTTTAACAACTGTTTGAAACTGAGTATGAATAACTAAACACAGCTGTGAACATTTTTTTAGATTGTTTATACCAATCCTAGAATATAAGTATTATGCATCATAACTCAAACCCTACCTAAACCCTGCTTCAACTTTTCAGCGAAGTTATTAAGAAATGTTGGTGTAAATTTTTTTTATTTCAGATAGGGACAAGATGTCGTTGTCAAGTCTATCCATGATCACATTATTCACAGAGGACTGAGTATGGAAAGAAATATACCAACTAATAAGAATGTAAGAAAAAAAGCTGCCGTAAATAGATTTTCAAGGTATAGTCTGTGCCCATTCTGTGCATATATTAGGTATATTATGATGTAGTTTTCTCCCTATTCAAATTTCACTGTTTTGCGGGGGGAAAAAAGTTTTGCAACTTTTATCTTACAATTTAGCCACATCTCTTTATTACACAAAACAACTTTATTATGAGAAGTTCTTAAGAGTATGTACTAAACTCATCCAATAAGGGAGTCCTGGCAGAGCCAGGCCCAAATAGGGAATCTATATATTGAATATTGCTACAGCTGTATATATACAGCTGCAGTGACGGAAGATCATAGATCTTCCTCGATGTGCCATTGCAAACTTGTATAGCGAGGGAATCCAGGAGACTCCTCCTCTCTCTTGTAAGCCTGGCTGTCAGAGCGTTGCTGCTGGTTACCACAGCAATGCTCAGACACTGCACATGCTCAGACACTGTACTCTGCTGGGGCTCACGACAAAAATAAAATTTAAAAAAGCACATAAACGTCCAATGGACTTGAAGTCCAGCGGACACAATGGGATGCCTTATGGATGTTAAGAAAAATGAATAGTAGCTCTAAAACGCTCGTCGGCTTACTATTTTCTTTTTCTTATATCACTGCACAGTTTTTCTAGCACAGATGATGATCAAATGGCAGATTACCAAGGGGGATTATTAAGTAGTGATATGTTTGCATGAGGACGATATTGGGGGGAGATAGGTGGATTAATTAGGGGAACAATTGGGAGATTTTGTTGGAGTTATAGGAGACAGGAGTACCACCCTTTTTTTGTATCAAGCTTTCTTTTTGCATAATTTCTATAGTTAGCGACCTTGACGTTGAACATATACTAGATAGCCATAAGAAGGCTGATGCATGTTCCGTTTTTTGAATCCAGTCTGTTTCTGGCTATATTGCTACATAAGGTAACATTTTAATATATTCACAAGATACTTTGTCTCTACCCTGTGAGTGCACTTCCAAGCAGACCATTGATAGGGTTTCTCTATTTTCATTTGTAACAACTATCAAGGTCAAATAATCTGGCATATGTATTGTCACTGTGTTTTTCCCTTGGTATTGCCATATCATTATACTTCCAACTCCTACTCCCCTCTTGCCTACTCCCACCCACTCCAGTACATACACTCTTCTCCTGCCTTTCTGCGGAGCCACCTTGGCTCTGTTAATGGTTCTTTGTTGTGTTTTGTATGTCCCTATGTATCTCTAATAAAATTGCACATTAATTACTATTATATTTGTTCACATCCATAAGAGATCCTTTTGTGTCTGCTGGACTTCAAGTCCATTGGACATTTATGTGCTTATTTGTTTAGAATATTGGAGGGTTTTCAGGGTCCCTAAACACGCCACATAGTCCCTTTTAGGGACTTAATGTTTTTCTGGCTCACAAGAAAAGCCTGCATCTGGCAGAGGAACAAGCCAGAATCAAAGGAATGTTGTGTCCCTTCTGCCTGACCAGATGTAAGAGGCAGGAAGGGAGAAACCCTAAATAAAACTAAATTAAATATTAAAGTAAATAAAACTGTTCCCCTCTCACTGCAATGATCACAGCTCCTATACCACCCACTATGCAGCACCCCTGATGCACCTATATTGAATACACTATACACACACTGCATTCACTAAACACACACAGTGTATCCACTAAACACACAAACTACACCCACTATACACTCACACTGCATCCAGTATACACACTCTGCACCCACTATACACACAGACACAGTGCTTCCAGTATACACACTCTGCATCCACTATACACACAGACACAGTGCATCCACTAAACACACACTGCATCCACTATACACACACTGCATTGCATACACACACTCAGTATATCCACTAAACACACACCTCATCCACTATGCATAAACTGCATCCACTACACACATATTGCATTCACTATATACACGCCACACAGTGCATTAACTTAACACACAAACACACAGTGCATCCATTAGATACACCCACTACATTCACTATACACAGACAATGCGTCCATTTAACACAAACACACACTGCTTACACCATACACACACAGTGCATCCACTAAACACACACACTACACCCACTATACACACACTGCATCCGCTATAAACACACATTGTATCCACTACACGCATACAGTGCATCCACTAAACACACACACTACATCCACTAAGCACACATACAAACACACTGCATCTACTATAAACACACACACTGCATCCACTATACTGAATCCCTTACACACACACACATTGCAGGCACACAATGGACACGCTATACACATACTACATTACTTCTACACTGGATTCCTTATACATATACACTACATTCCCTAAACACACATTACATCTCCTACAAACACTACATTCCCCTACCAATGCTCTAGTTTTCTGCGAGATTGGAGGAAGAATGGGATTGCACCCTGTGGGGTTACTCTGGAGCAGGCCCTGTGGGTTGACTTCTGGTGGATTTTGAGCTGTGTAAGGGGCCCCAACATTTCTAAAGGCCACCCTGGTTAGTCCCCATTTCTGCTTACTGCTTTCAAGTCTCCAGAGTCTCTACTTCTAAATCAATAAATAATCAATCAAAGATAAATTCAGTAGGAGTTCCAACCATCTTAGCTTTCAGGTAGACTTTTATTAAAGCATCGAGGTAAAATTGCAGCAACTTTTCTTCTTATGCCTTAATCATGAATGATTAGGGAGCAAACCAAAATGTTGTGATTTTACCTCTTGCTGGTTGAGTGTGTTTTTGAATTTATTTTTGAAGAGAGATTTGTGTGAGCTGAGTTGCTGATAGTCAATAACTTTACTCTCTGCCCCTCTCTCCTAAGCATGGCTTTGAATTACTGTAAGGGATAATAAGGGATTAAGCTGGCTTTAAATAATTTCCAATATTAAATACTCCAAAATCACTTTAGCATGCTGAAATGTTTTATGTGTGAAAGGTGTGTCATCTTTTTTTCATTTTACAAAAGTGCAGATTTCAATAGAAATTACTTAGCACTTTTATAAATTAACATTCCCCCCCACCCCCCACTCCCACCCCTCCCCAGGGCTTTTATGAGGTACGTCCCACAAAAAAAACAGTCCTTAAGGATGGCGGACATACCTCATATGTCCGCGGTAAATTTACGCACTGGAAGCAATCGTGAACGCTTCCAGCCACTCTATGGGTATTACACAATACCACCACACTCCCGGGCGATCACTTCCGGGTTGCTGCACGTGGCGCAGAGCATATATCAAAATACACTTAGAATGAAATTATATATATATCTATGTATATCCCCTTTATGCCCATGGACGTACTAGGTACGTCCGACAAAAAAATGGTCATTAAGGACCACGGACTTACCTTGTACGTCCGCGGCAAATAGGGGCCCTGGACTTACCTGGACCGGCGATCCACGGCAATCACAGTTGAGGGGGACTGCCAGAGACCACAGCAAACAAATAAGACCCTATAACTTTCCAAAACATCATGAAACCTGTACATGGGGGTATTTTTATACTCTGGAGACTTTGCTGAAAACAAATATGAGTGTTTAAAACAGTAAAACGTATCAAGACAATGAAATCACTAATAAAAGTGCAGTTTTTGTGTAAAAAAATGCAAAAAACAAATGTGAATGCTAACTTTGGCCAGCGTTTGTGGCTAAGTGACTACTACAAAAGACTGGACATACTCCATTTTGAATACCGTGGGTTGTCTACTTTTACAAATGGTATGCCATGATGGGGTTAATTTTCATTCCTGGGCTGCTATCTGGTCTCAAAGACAACATAGGCCCAGCAAACCATTCTGACAAATTTCAATGTGCAAGCAAGGAAAAGGGGAAAACCCTACATTTGACCCCTGTAAGTTTGCAAAAACATATAAAACCTGTACATTGGGGGCACTGTTGTACTCGGGAGATGTTACTGAACACATATTGGGGTGTTCTCTGTTAGTAACACATAACAGGAACTGAGAATCCAGGCCTAAAGTACAATGTGAGGGAAAAATAACACAAAGAAATTACAACCCAAACGTTTGACAAAGACTGGTGGTAGAATTAGTGCATGGAAAGTGTTAAAATACCACCATTTGCAATACCCTAGGGTGTCTACTTTTCAAAAATATATGGTTTGATGGGGGTAAATTGCATTGGCCAGCTTTTTTTAACAGATGTTGGGGGTCAAAGTTTGAAAAAGTGGGGTTTTTTTACATTTATTCATCATATTTAATAATCCATTTTATAGTAAATTATATGATATGATGAAAATAATGTTATCATTAGAAAGACCATTTAATGGTGAGGAAAAACGGTATATAATATGTGTGGATAAAGTAAATGAGTAAAAGGAAAATTACAGCTAAACACAAACACCGCAGAAATGTAAAAAGAGCCCTGATTCTTAACGGTAAGAAAATTGAAATATGATCTAGTCACTAAGGGGTTAAAGTAAGAATACACATTTGTGCATTCTTAGTAGTAAGAATGGGTAGTTTTTGTACTCTGAGTAATATGTAATCATTTTGCACAATGAGTGACATCTTTCACACTCACTATTCTACACTCATCTTTTTTCCAGATTTATCTGATCTGAGCTAACGTGGGACGTGACTTTAACCTTTAGTGAGAATTAATCTTGAATATTTGTTATGATTGACTACTTCTCGCATAAGTGCATGAACCATTTAACATTAGTCACAAGTTGGACCTCCCTGGACAAATCAGCCTATCTTTCCCTTTGGTGTTTAGGGGGATTTGGGGGAGCCTGCAGTATTTGTCACAAGGTTTTAGTGATTACAGTTCATCTTAATCCATTCATGCACACAATGATTAATTTCTGTTTTATTAACCTATAATAAAGTGCTATAAATACCTAACTGGAAACTCAGAAAATGGAGAAAGTTGGCAACACTGCTTGAAAATGCTAAATTGTTCAAATATTTTATAGAACAAAATGTACAGAAATATGTTACCAGTGGAAACGTTTTTAGTGTAATATTAATAAAATATTTTACTGTGATCGAGAATGTGAACGCATTTCTCTTTATTGTCTTTCAATTTTACATCTTTTAAACTGAGTCATTGGCTGAAGGTCTC
>OW240919.1:50204368-50224954 GCA_933207985.1 Pelobates cultripes
ATTTAGTTAAAACGTAAATCCCTCTTAACTGCATCATAGCATAATCATAGTGTAACGGAATTCCCCGTACTCCGATCGAGTACGCTTCCTAGCCTGTGCCGAGGACCACAAGCACCGCACCGGACACCACAACCACTGTAGCTTAACTGGAGTCTCGCCGTCTTCCTTCCACCCTGGATCAGCTTCTGTCCTCCAGGACCGTGTGGTGAAGACCTCTCCTCCAGGAGAGCGTATCAAGAACAAGCTCTTAAAAGAGCTAAGTGATTCAAGCTCAAGTGAGTGTGCAGAGCATAGCAATCCCCAGTGTGATATAACAGTTCTCTCCAATCATGAGACAAGACTACGTGTTGAGGGTCAAGAAGATCTGACTCCACTGAGCTTTTATTGCTGCTTTTATGCAGGATTTTACAGGTTAGACACCACCCACTGGACCTTGTGGGGCACCGACAATACAGTTACAACAACCAACAATAGAGCACACCCAGCAGTTACAGTGACTTCCTCGATCTCTACTTAGGAGATAATTGAGTTAATTAAATGTATCTACTCAATTATCTCCAAGCTGAAAAGTTACACTTTTTATATATTTTCATAACTTTGAGTTTACATGTGATATCAATAAAACTTTATTTTTATAACCAGCATAATTGGGGGACAAACATATCCAAAATTCATGAATCGGTTAAGTGGTTCAGGCGATAGGTGGAAGTCATATTTTGACTGAGGAGGGACAAAACAGCCAGTTCCAATTGGTTTGGCAGTGTCCCTGGGACAACACCCTGCTGGAAAACAATGGGACAAGGGGAGGGGAAGAGGCACACCTTCCCATGGATTCAAAGGGCAGAAAAAGTGTCCCAAAAGATTCAATATGTCCATACACTGTCTTTAACGGGTCATACACCCCAGGGCCATAGTCATGTGGCAGGAGGCTGGCAATCAGTCCTCTCCAATGCCCAGTGGCAAATGGCAGTTTGTCACACATAGTATGGTACAGAGGTTGCTTGTTTTAAGCTTGGAGCACCTCTTCAAGTAACTGTTGGGAGCGCACCGTCTAACGTTTGAGTGTAAGGCGCAGGTGTTGTGTGGGAGGTGGAGTATCAACTTGGCAAGGGGTTTGGTTATCCACTTATGAAGCCAGGCGCACTTGTGAGTGCAAGTGTACTTGAAAATAAAATAAACTATAATGGGTTTGTCTCTGCGAATGGTTGTTTGTAAACTAAACATGTTATTAACAACTAAGCTAAACATATGGAAGTATAGCCACAATTGATAGCTCAAGTGTCAATTTCCTTCAGTTCAGGTGGGTAAGTCCGGTGCACTCCGCCCCAGGTCCCTGGGTACAAATGGGTTAATACTGCCGATATTTCACGAGGGGCTGGTGTCTGTAGATATCGCCTCCACTGGTATGCCCAGGGCTCTGGGGAAGGTCGGGCCTCTAAAAGGTGTGCCAAATTGTGTATTGTCATCTTTTTCGTGCCAGTTAGTGGTGTTGGCCCCATTTTTAGGGAATGGAGGAATGGAGTGCTCTCTGAGCTGCTGTGTAAAATGCCAAAACAACCTCCTCCAGGAGAAGCCTCTAAAAAAAGCTACAGGTGAGACCCTTCAAAGGGTACTGTAGGGGACCCCCTTGCGGTTCCCATGATGCTACCCCTGTCAGAGTCCCTAAAAATTTGAGTAACATATCCTGTGGGGTGTCTTTGGGTGCTTTAGTGGCTCTTGGTAATCTAAAAAAGGAGTCTACTCTGATCTGCTTCACCTGTTTAGTACTATTAACACGGCTATAAGCCTTCTGCAGTACTGGGGCAGTTCAGTATTGGTGACTGATTCCGGCACCTCTCTGATCTTCATATTGCCTGCTTTGGCTCTGTCCTCCATGCTTGCCAGTTGGGCAGTCAGGGAGCTGCATTGTTTCTGTAGCGTGCTGAGAGCTGTATCTGTGACTTTTTGTGCCACCCCTGCCCCCTTGATGGTTTCTTTGACTGTCACCACTCGTTTGGTAAACGTGGATACGTCTTCTCTGACAAGCGCCATATCCGCATGAAACATGGCTTGGATGTCTTTCACCAATGCCTTGATGTCAGCTTTTGTAGTGGGCACATTGTCTCCTATTTTTTCGGGTGCTTTGATCTTTGCCTGTGCCTGCGAAGTTGCATGGAAGTTGGTCAGCAGGCCATCGTCATCCGATGAGGAAGACTCCTAGGCCTCCGCCGACACCCTTTTGAAGGGATCAGGTCATGTGGCCGGGCACATAAAAGCTCTGATTTCCTGGACAGTTCTCCTGTCATACAACACATGAAAAATACAGGTTCTTACAAGTATTAGTGATCTGGGCATAGTGATGACAACATTATCATGATTACATGCGCCAGAACATGAAACTGGTAGTATTGGTGACAGACAACCTCCTTTTGAGCAAAGTGTTCAGATCTCCTTATCTAGAGGCCTTGTATTCTGAGGAAACCACAGTAGGGTGGAAGACCACTCCGCATCTGAACAAGAACCATCTTGGCATGAGGGCCCCTACAAAGATTCTCCCTACGTTAGGAATCAGTGGTGGATGACCATATTTATGCCCTATACAGGGTGGGACCCCTGGAATGGGGATAGAGAAAGGATTGAGTGGCCCAAGATACATTTTTGGATATTATGGGCCCTATTGCTAAAATAATGTTCATATATGATGATGCCACCCTGGATCCTTGTGTATTTGGCCCAAAGGCAATCGCCGAAACGCGTCAGGTGTTTGGACTCCAATTGTATGGGACTTTCTGAAATGTTTCTTGTTTTTAATTTGTTTCCTGTTTTGGATGAATAAATATCTTTGTAACCACCTACAACTGCGTTTTCGAGGTACATACAAGAATACCAAGAGGTGCCCAGCTGGAATCCTATATCTGTTCAAGGCATGTAGTTTGAGCCAGCTTTTTAAGTGGCTCCCCATATGTGAGTGAGACCAACACATATGTTTTAATTTGTAGTTTTAACTATATTACCCTATGTCTCTCATATCTGTTTTATTTCAGAGATAGATTGACTTCATTTGGGTGGTATATTCTATTTTATATAATTCCACTATTTTTCTTGAGTGCTCTCACCCTTTTTTGTATTTCCCTTCCTAAAAGTACTGCAGAAGTACATGAACCTGATTACCATTCAGCATAAAGGTCAGGTTTCCCTCTGAAAGCTCTTCAGATCCTTTCCATGCAGAGGGGTTTTGGAAAGTACTGGTTGGCCGTGCCACTGGCCGCTTCTGGCCTACAGGTCCCACGCTAACTAATTTTTCCTTGGAAGTGTGGTGCCGAACACCTTTTCCTCCCAAAAGAGTCAGGATCAAGGCTGAGATTCCATAGACAGAGATAGAGCCTGCATCCCAATAGGTGAGTTACCTTCATCGGGATTGTTCCCATGCTATCACCGGTGGCAGACTCTCTTTTCTTGCTGGAATGGATGTCTTTCATGTCAGAAGCGTGAGTCCTCCAGACAGTCCAAGACTACATTATTGTATTACACAAGGATGAGACTATATTTAAAAGAAGAAAAACTACCACAAGAGAACATAGTCTTAAATTAGAGGGGCAAAGGTTTAAAAATAATATTAGGAAGTATTACTTTACTGGGAAGGTAGTGGATGCATGGAATAGCCTTCCAGCTGAAGTGATAGAGGTTAACACAGTGAGGGAGTTTAAGCATGCGTGGGATATGCATAAGGCTATCCTAGCTATAAGATAAGGCTAGGGACTAATGAAAGTATTTAGAAAATTGGGCAGACTAGATGGGCTGAATGGTTCTTATCTGCCGTCACATTATATGTTTCTATGTTTCTATTAAAAGTGTACAAATGAGAAACTAGCATGTTATTTTCTTAGAAATTATTATATATACTATAGTATATCCAAAACCATTTATTTATAAAAATCAGCCAAAAAAACCCCAAAAAACTACAGTATAATCAAGTTACTTTCAGTCAGTTCCAGGAACAAGAAAGAGCAGATTAGATTGTCAGATAGAGATGGCTTTAGGTAATTAAAAAACTGAGCAAACCATAACTCATACCTGTAGGGTCACAGAGTATTTATTACCATCTCCAGCTACATTAATGCAATACCAGTGTAATGTAAGTCTATTTGATTGTGAGCTTAGCATTTAATCATTAGTACAGTTGACTTCCAGTCTTATCTGTCTGTATATATGTATATCATAAAAAGAGATGTATTTTTCATCAGCTGCCAAGATCTCTAAAATTTTAACTGAGGTTAAAAAAAAAATACATAATTTTTGTGCTTCTATTACAATTCCCACTAGGTAACAATTAAGCAGATTAATTTCCCACAAATGTTTATTAAAAAAAAAGTTGTAAAGATCTCTTTGGGAATCCTCAAAGAATGGCAATATTTTTTCCATTTACACATTATTTACTTTTTTATCTTCATTTAATTTATCCTGAAAAATAAACATGTTAAAGTGGTGACAATGCAAGATTCTGTTTGTAGAATATATGATGCGTTTGCACACGGTGTAATTACTGACCTTTCAGAGCTGTTGGCACCTCTTTCAGCTCATAATGTTTCTATCTAAATGAAACTATTACTGCTGAATGTCAAATGAAAAGTTTTTCCTTTTTTTTCCTCTTGTGAAACATAATGAAACAATGCTAATAATCAGACATACTTACAAACTGTACATGTTGTTAAGTTTGCAAAGAGACATGTCCAATTCATAAGAGAAGTAAACAATAACAGCCTGCATAAAATTAATATAGCCATCCTAACGGAACACTCCAAACTCCATAACCACTACAGCTATAGTGGTTACGTTCCAAGAGTGCACTGTGGCACCCAAATATCAGTATTAAACCATTTGCTCATGGCCATGCAGGGCTTAGCTCATTGGCTGAGAGTGCTCCACACATCAGGAGACCTAATGGAATCTTTATGACTAAGCCCCCTGATAAAAAAAAAAAAGCTAAGAAATCCAGGAGACAACACACTCAGGCTGGCTCTGGGGTTACTTGAACCCCTGTGTTCTCCATCCTGCTGGATTCTGTTAACTTTCTATATCAATGTAGTAGGAGTAATCCAGCAATAGAACACTCCCCCTAAGATAGTAGGAGTACGATAGTGGGAGCACTCCAGCAATGTTCATGTGCAATTGCTTGCCTGGCTTACTTTAATTATTAACGCACCTATAGGATTCACAGGTGGTGACTTTCAGATAATGCAATCTCAAGGATCAGAGCCAATCCAAAGTAAGACCTCCCTATTGAATGGTAACCCATTGTTTCCACAGTGCTTTTACATTAGGTTCATATGTCTGATGCCTAATTGTGACTTTGCTTACCTGGACACATTTTATCAGATAATCCCCTGGTTTGTTATTTATGCTGTTTTACCGATGCCTAGCTGTGACTTTCTTACCTGGGCACCCCCTTGTTTGTTACCTATGATGCTTCTGGACTGATACCTAGCTTATTGGATTTGCTTCCTTGGACAATACTTATCAGATTATTAATTGTGGAAAGTAATCCAGGCACTCCAATGAATTCCAAAATTATAGGCAATTCATTAGAACCAGGAACTACACAGCAACGTTTCAACCCCTTAGGGTCTTTATCAAGCTACTACTATTTCTTGTATAATACTTATCAGATAACCCAACTTGTTTGTAACATTTGCTGTTTTTCTAGACTAATTTCTGAATTTAGCTTTGCATTGAGGGATTCCATATATAATATTATTCATGTATTCTATTTAGCTTTGCCTGTTTATTAATAAAATGCTTGTTATATATCTACATGGCCTCATCGCTCCAAAAAGACCTGTAGATCTACCACACACAGAGGCTCTTACCTGAAATCCTTAAAGAAAACACAAAACTACCATGTTTTATCAGTTGACATGATAAATTAAGAAGACTTTGTTTTCTTCCCGGCAGGAACAATTAGAGACGTAAGAGCTATTTCACTTGGGATACCATGTCTTTGTGAAGGCTAGTCAGTACATACTATAGGGACAACAAATCATGACCTCATCTCAAACTGACACAGTCCAAATCTACCACACTGGCCCAATAAAACATATGAAACAATTCAAAGCTCAACATCATTGCCAACAGATATGTCTGTTCATCACAGTAATAAATTACAATTATATATAGATATATAGCAGAGATATTATGTCATATTAAGTTCCATAACTCCTTCACTTACTTTCAGTAAGACTGCATGTGCATGATCTCCATCTGTGAAAAGCTAGTAGTGACAGGCAAAGCCTATTGCTTGATTGGCACTACCATTTATGTATGATGGAGTAGACAAGACTATATTAAAGGCAGAGATATATATATATGTACCTTTAAACTATCTATTAAAAAAGTTTTTAAAAAATTATTAATTAAGAATATGGCAAGCAGCATGTGGCATTTGGCCAGTACTGCTTTATTCTTCAGTTGCAGCCATTCTGCAATTCTCAGAGTTTTCTTCCAATCTAATATTTCTGAGCTTAACATCTTTTTAAATATTTAGCTGAAGAATTCCTAACTAATAGTGCAGATGTACATTAATTTAATGCTTAATGCAAAACAGCAATTGGAGTGAACTATTTTCCATTAATCCCATATTAAAACATGATTGTGCACTAATGATTTTGTAGTATTGTGTTATTATTAACATCAGGCATCCTGCCTTTATTTTGGGTTCATGTTTTTTTTGGCAATATATTCTTCAACCTGATATACAGAGCATTAAAAATCTTTATGAGAGAGTGGCGGCTTATAATAGATGCATCTATGTGTCTTGCAGGATGTTTTCTGATATAATTGATACATGATGAGCTTAGAAGAATACGCTAAGCTATGGCCCCTTATGTAGAATGCAAATAAAATTACTAGCTGCAAGAAAATCCACAGAAGGGCTCTTTTGTGGCCTCAATGGTTTTCTAAATAAAACAATATAAAATTTGGTGGCAGACCCAGCACAAAATAGTTTTAATGTTATGATGACGTTCATTTTCCAAAGCTCTGAAGTGGTAAAAATACTCCCCTATGAATTCTCTGGAACTTAGCTTGCAAAATATAGATTAGAATAAGGCTCATGTCTTCTACTAAGCAAAGGTAATTGTGTTCACACTCTCTATTGAGTCAAATTAGCTGCACGCATAGAACAAGAAATTCTAGGCTAGTCAAGAAGACTGAGTGCTTTTAGAAGATTTACGCTTACCTTGTTTTGGCAAGGTGCAGAAAAGATGATTTTCTGTCTAATAGCTGAAGATTATGATTAGTGGTTGTGAGTGGTCTTAAAGGGGAGCAATTAAAGAAAGTTTTACCATGTTTAACATTCACAGCGAGTTATGGCTAGTATAAAAAAACAAATCATCGTAAATAGTACAGTCTCAAAATGTACTTGAATAATTCACCCAAACAATCTAGCAAGATGCAAACAAAAACATGGTTATCAGCAAAAATCAGCATGGCTTTATGAAGCACAAGTCATGTCAAACTAACTTGATTGCATTCTACGAAGAAGTAAGTAGAAGTATAGATCAGGGCGTGGCAGTGGATGTAATCTATTTGGATTTTGCCAAGGTGTTTGATACAGTTAGTGTTCAAACTCAAAGAAATCAGTCTAGATGATTATTCTTGTTCTTGAGTAGAACATTGGCTTAAAAATAGAGTACAAAGAGTTATCATTAATGGTAAATGTTCAAGCTGGACAAAGGTGACAAGTGGTGTCCCTCAGGGTTCTGTTCTGAGACCCCTTCTACTTAACATGTTTATAAATGATCTTGAAAAATGCATTGAAAGTCATGTTTAAATAATGTCATGTTCAAGTAATACAATATGAGCAAGATATTACTTTGCCGCAGAGGGATTTAGATAGGCTGGGGAACTGGGTACTTAAATGGCAGATTCAATTTAATGTAGAAAAATGCAAAGTTATGCACTTCGCCGTAAAGAATGCTGTGATGAACTGGACCTCATCATGGGTTCTTGGAGGGGCATACTTGCCAGCCTCTTACCCTGTGACTATAGCCCCTGCAATAAACCTGGCTAAAATACATTAAACAGGCTCTGTTCGTGCAATTGGGATTATATGGTTCGTTTCCTGAACAGCCGCATGAACCGGAGATCACCCGGGAGCTTGTTAATCTTAATTGATAAATTGTTGCAATTTCCACCTCAGTGGTTTAAGTGTTCATCTGGGTGGCCGCAATTCCTATGGACGACCACGAGGTGGCGGCCATCTTGTTCGCATGGACCAAAACCACGAATAAACTTCAGGGGGACTTATTTGCTAATGACCTTGAACTATTTTTGGCATGAAAACTTTGCGGTTCCCGTTCGGTCCTCCACTGGCACTTAGCCGCGATTCTATGGAACTATTTTCGGAAATGGGAGCATGCCTGCGGTCGGTCAAATAAATGACTTAAAGGAAATTCCTGAACCCCTGAACTGATCTGGGTGATTTTTGGAAATTTTGGTCAGCCAGATTAGGGCTATTAGGGGATGTAACATTTGTGGGGTTATTATGTGTTTTGGGGTACTTTTGGGACTTTTTAGAAATATGTGTTCTTTCTGCCTGGAGATAATTGAGTTAATACAGTATCTGACTCAAGTATCTCTCAGGCAGAGAGGAGGGATTGTATGTTTGTTATAGGAGTGTTATGCATTTAATCACTGTTCTTATTGGTCTGTGTCTTTGTGTTGGAGTCCCCAACAAGGTTCATGTGGGCATACCCCTTGCATGGGGACTGTCATAAAAGGCCAGTGTGGCACCATTAAAATTCAGTCTTACTTCACCCTCACCATAGAGCCTCACCTTGTGTTTGTAGGGACCTGCTATACAAGCTATAACCGCTAGCTCTTGTAAGAGCTCCACAGCTATACTCTCTTGACAGAGAGGTTCACCCACAGGAAGCTGGATCCTGGTCTTGGGTCCAGGGTGGGTGGGGGACGGCGAGACCCGAACCAAGCTGCGGTGGTTTGTGGGGTCTACAGTGCTTATGGTGTCCGGTGGAGTGCTTGGAGTAATCGGTGAGCACTAGGAGCATCAATTGACGGAGGCACCCAGTCGGGGTGGCAGGCGGTCCTTCACAAATGCACAAACAACTTATACCCTTAATGGAAGCAATTTAGGGATAACAACACATGAGAAGGACTTGGGATTTGTTATAGACAACAAACTATGCAACAATGTGCATTGTCAATCAGCAGTGGCTAAGGCCAGTAAGTTATTGTCATGCATGAAAAAGGGCTTTAATTCTCAGGATGAGAATATCATTTTGCCTCTTTATAAATCACTGGTTGGACCACATCTTGAAGATGCTGTGCAATTTTGGGCACCTGTTCTAAAGAAGGATATTACAGCACTAGAAAAAGTGCAGAGGCGGGCTACAAAATTAATAAAAGGAATGGAACATTTTAGCTATGAAGAAAGGTTAACAAATGTAAACCTCTTTAGTTTAGAAAAACATCATCTCAGAGGGGATATGATAGCATTATACAAATATATCCGGGGTCAATACAAACCATTGTGTGGAAATCTATTAACAAACCGGACTTTACATAGGACACAAGATCATGCGTTTAGACTGGAAGAAAGAAGATTTTGTCTAAGGCAAAGGAAAGTTGTTTTTTTACCGTAAGAACAATAAGGATGTGGAATTCTCTGCCTGAAGAAGTGCTTTTATCAGAGTCCATACAGATGTTTAAACAGCAACCAGATGCATACTTGCAAAAACAGAATATTCAATTCTATAATTTTTCAACTGTATGGTAATAGCTTCTTTATTCAAGGATAAATCTCACTGTCATTCTGGGGTCAAGAGGGATTTTTTTCCTAGTTTGTTGCAAAATTGGAAGTGTTTTAAACTGTTTATTTTTCCTTCTTTTGGATCAACAGCAAAAAACAAATGGCTGAATTTGATGGACACATGTCTTTTTTTTCAGCCTATGTAACTATGGAAAATCAAATAGTAGAATCTTCAAAGAAGAAATTAAAGACACAGAGAAAACCAAAACATGCAATAAAAACTATGAGACAATAGGTGGAATAAAAAGTGATTATGGAACAAAGTCCATCAGCCAGTCCCTGCCATGTGCCCTGGTGTAAATGGAGAAGTTTTGTGAATGTCTCAGTGAGAAGCATTGTTGGAAGCTGATTGAAGTAGTGGTTAGACACCCAGGACAATAATCTGTAGAAAAGTAGGGTTCCTGCAAGATCTTAAAGTTGGTGCTTCCTTCCAGTGGCTAACTATTGAAGGGTGTTGTGATGAGCCTAAATTACTGGCACCAGGCGAGCGTAGCTTGACAAAGATCCTAATAATAGGAGAAGTTTGAGTCCTCAAATGTGACAGGACTTAAATGGGGACACTTTTCAACATAAAAAGAGTTTGCAATTTCCAGTATGCTCAGATTGTGTTATCGTAGTCAGTCATTCCGGATGGCTATCTTGTTAGCCAGAGCTTCTTGAGACTAGTGGTGTTGTTAGGTGAGTAGCTGTCATGGCACAGCTAAGTACTCACCTGCCCCTGGGCGCCCACACTGCCCTCGCGGCAGAATCGCAGTTCTCACTGCTCCTGAGAGATCCATTGGGGAGGAACAAGTCAGGGACCAGGGACTAAAACAAGATGGCGCCGAGTCCCTGACCTCTTTATATAACATCTGTGTGCCCACCTACCTGTGGGAGGTGGCTGGTTATGTGATCCCTGCTACCTATTTAAACCCAGCACACCTTCCAGTCAGTGCTTGATTATTTTGCTTTTTGCTTTATACCTGCCTTTTGTCCTAATCTCCAGCTTCAGTTCCCGGTTCCTGCTTCCTGATTCCTTACACAACTGCTGTAGCCTGCTTCCTGACCTAGATCCCGATTAATCGTTTACTTCTGTCTGCTGCAAGACTGCATTTTTGTTTGCTTTTCCTGCTCCAGCTTCTATTCCCGGTTCCTGCTTCCTGATTCCTTGGACAACTGCTACAGCCTTGCAGTTATAGTAAAGGAGTGCTGTTCCGCTGCAAATTGGGTTCCATCCACTCCACGACTCTCCAGGTGGGTGTGACAGTAGCAGAACAGATGAGTTGACTTGTTGAAGATACACAGAGACTTCTTCAGTTGCTTATAACACTGTCACCTCCTGGTTCATTCTGCGCAGTACTCTTTTTACAATTCTTGTTTAGTTTTCTTGTTTTTTCTGGTTTTCTATTCTATGTCTGGTTTTCATTATGCTGGGTTTTCTGGGTTCATTCCTTTATTCCATTCCTGGAATTCCCAGTCTCCTTTAATCCTTTAAATGTTTGTTTTTTGTTACCACACCCATTCCTTTGCCATTTAATCCTTTTTGTTTCAGTGTGTTTCCTGCTTGCAGTGGTCTCATTTCCTCTGCACCTTTCCTTGCAGGTAAGTACTGTGTGTTTTATTGTTGTACATTTAGTCATGCATATCTAGGCAGTTAGTACACACCGTAATTGGAGTACTTTGGCGCAGTGGTGGGCTGCATACATCTTAGCCATTTATGTATGTCTAAATCTCCAATGTTTATTACATATATAGTATTTAGTTCTGTTTCCTATTGTTTTGTCTTGTATCTCTTGTCTCGTTTAATTTGTCTTATATTCCCAGTTCATTTACAGTCCTGTTCTGTCCTGTCCATGTTTCCCTCATGTATTGTGTAAATGTTCTGGGTTCTGCTTTCTGTCCTGCTCCGGTTCTGGGTTGTTCTAGTCTTGTCTTGTTATCTTGTATGGTGCCTATTCTAGTCTTGCCTTATTTTCTAGTACTGGATACATATCTGCTTAATATCAGCTCCTGGCATCCGCTAAGTTGCATCAGGGCTCTGGTATGTGGCCGCACAAATCATGGTGCTCAACACCAGGGGGCCTGCGGTTACGCTACACCAGACCCTGATTTTCCATTTCCACGCTGAGACTCCTATCAACTTCATCAGGCATACAGGGATCCCGGTCTTCAGACCACCACCCGTGACAAACATGGACCGTAAAAGTGTGTATTTTCTCAAGCATCACTGCTTAATCGGATGGAATAGTTTACATCGTATGTCTCATAAGAGGCCTTTTACATCAGCGTTCTCATCTTCTGATAAGGAGATTCAAGTTATTTCCTCAAACAGGCAAAGAACTGCTTTGAGTGAAGCAAGTCCCCAATATCTTAAGATTCCTCGCCTTCTCAGGTCTCTGGGATCTTTTCATTATTGTTACTGCTAATCAGCCCAACAAAAACAAAAATAATATAGTTATAATTTCTGCAAAAAGCATCAAAATGGGAGTAATAAACTCCCCAAACTATCTTTTAATTATATTACCAACCAAAAACATGTAAAACAACCTTCAGAATAAAAAAAAAATTAGCAAAGAACCTTGATAATCTCCATCATTGACAAGATAATATGTTATTTCAAATTGGTACCTAAGTGCAGGTAGGAACTTCAATGGGACAATGTGGACAACTGAGCTCTGCATGAGCAAATGAGAACAATCCATATCCTATATGTTCACACAAAGCTTGTTTGTTGTTAAATGTAAATCAGGGTGTCAGTGTGCAACGTGTTTAAAATAAAAATGTGTGCTGGTGAATGTGTGCATATGGAATTGCATGAATATAAAAAAGTGTTCTTTATGTGCCTGAGATGTAAATGGTTCCTCTAATCTCCTCTGCTGTATATCATTTGAATGTGTAAACTGAAATGTATCTCTTCTCTCCTTTTCTTACTGTAACCTCCAGAGGGTAATGTAGGTTTGTCAGGAAGTGGACAGATATGGGCAAACGTGTACAGTACTGTCAATCGTAAGGGTAGTTGGTAAAATGTTTAGTAAAATACCCCTCCCAAGTCTCATACAGTGTTCACAAGACATTATTAATGAGTTTTCTTCAAACCTAGGAAATTTGGATTATTTGAGGAATGAAACTGAATTTTTCTTATGTACACTTTGTTATTTTGTAATACTAGAAAAGACTTACATCTAACATTTTAATAAAGGACAAGAAGAAAAACTATGATGTGGCAAATCCACAATTTGCAATATTCTGGTTGACGCACATACATATAAAACAAACAGAATTTTTACATAAATGAGATACAATAAAACCACAGAAAAAAATATTTTCTTAGATACTCAGAGGAAGGGCATTGTCTGACTATTCCAGACTTGAATGGCATTATCAAGCATTTATAAATATCCATGAAAATGACATGTTCCTGAAAGAAACATCAGTTGTCATGGAAACCATAAACAAGGCCATGGTCAGAAGAAAATGCATAGAATGAGCTGGATCCAAAACACAATGTAAGGTATATACAGATATTATTGATAATCAAGTAAATCAATTTCATAGAGTGATATTAAAATTGTGCAAGCAGTAGATACTGTATTTTACAATTAGATTATAACACAAGAACACAATCACTGATTTGAAATACATTTGTTAAAAACAGTCACAACAGAATTTGTAGATGTCAAAAATATAACTAAAATGACTACTAGTAAAATGGAATCAAGCCTGATCATTAATCAGTAAACCAACAACACACCCAGATATATCTCTCCTGCCCTGATCTCTCCCCGCTGTCCTAGAACACGTCACCGGTTGCCTTTTTTCCATCCAGCTTGGATGGAAACTCAATCTCTCTAAAACTGAACTTCTTATTATTACTCCTCATAATACTAATCCTCCTCTTTTGCTTTCCCTGCATTTTGATAATACCCGCATCAGCCTGTCCTTGCAAGCTCACTCTATTGGTGGTATCTTTGATGCTGACCTCACCTTTACACCTCACGTCCAGTCTATTGCCAAACCCTTCCAATTCCACCTTAAAAACATTGCTATGGGGGGAGGTGCTACAGGTTGCCTGGGCAGACGTGTTCAACAAGAGCTCCATACGAATTGGCATTCACTAAAGCTTTTTAAAGCTCATCAACTGCCTGGTCTCAACATGGGAAAATGCTTGCAAAAGTGGAATTCTCACCTAGAGCACTGCTCCCGAGATATATCGGGGATCTCCTGCTCAGAGGAGCACTGCATGGAATGCCCAATATGGTCGGCACGGCAGCGGAGTCTTCTTTGGAAGACAAGTTTCCCTTAGATGCTCTGGACAACTGGTTGAAGGCTTGCACCACTTATCCTCGGACGAGGTGGCTCACACCGCAGCCACCATGTGCAGGATATCAAGTCCCTGTTGAATGACACGCACTCCCTGTTCAATGCCAATTTATCGCTAATTCAGGAGAACATCAAATCACTTGCAGATAGGATCAGAGTGACTGAGGAAATAGCCATTGAGATCAAGACCAAGCAGGTCACAATGCAGGAGTCCCACACCAAGATGAAGTGGACTCAGGAAGAAATAAAAGCAATAGTGGCTAAGCAGGAGTGTCCCAGAGGAAGTGACTACGACCAAGCTACCTCACTACCTACGCCACCTGTTCCTAAACCTACTACCACCCAAGACATAAAACAGTTCTAGGGATTCAGTGGTAGCGGCCGGTCACTCTTGGAAGTTCCATATGACTGAAATACTCGGGCTGGTTGGTAGCGTTTGTTCGTATGGCTCATGTGAACAAATCCACTGAACGGCACTCTTCTGACATGTATGTGAGAGAAGCAGGCATTCATCAAAGTTTAGTGGTATTCAGGAGTTTCAGTGAGTTCCATGAACTCAACGTCCGAACACTGTTGCCTGCATTCTTGCCGCACAATTAGAACCCACACTGATTGAAGTGTCAGGAGGGGTTAACAAGGGTCAATAAGCTCAGAGGTGGTCTGCAGTTTGTGAGTTGCTTTGGTTCCCGAACAGTATATATAAATCCCATGAACCAAGTCTTTTACTAGCCTTTTAGCTGGGTCTATAGTCCTGAGGCAAGGAGTTAACTAGCAGGCTCCTCTAGGAGCTAACTAGCAACCTTTTAGTAGCACTGTGCTGAAATAGGATTTTGATGTCCCATCCCATCTGATACCAGTCTTATTTTTTTAAACAGAGGTGTGTATGCTGCCGTATTCTGCTTGTGTTAGTTATACTGCAGTTGCTTTGTGTTGTTGTATTTGTGCGTATATGAGCTATTATGTTGGATATGTTCATGAGTAGCTTATGATATCATGCATAATACCTATGAATGTGGGCTATATATGGGGTCTGCTTGTGAAATTGTGTGTGTGGATGGATATGTCACATTATGTATTTGGTAGTGTTTGTATGTGTGGGGCTGTTTGGGGTATTGAATATGAGGCTGCATGTGGGGTTGTGTGCATGTTTGTGGAATGTTAGTGGTGTTGAGTTTGTGCAGATTGTGTGTTGTGTTTGTGTGTCGGCTGTTCATATTATTTGTATGAGGGGAGGGTTATTCTGCAGCTCTGTGTATATCTTGCAGTGTGGGTGGCTTCCCTGGGTTCCAGTGGGGACCAGGCTGGCCAGGTACAGGTCAAGTATAGGAGCTGAAACAGCAGCTGCATGCTGCTCTACTCCAGTGTGGATTCCCATTCACAAGTGTTGGAATGAAGTGATCTAAGATCACTTCCTCTACGTGCTTCAATGTATAAATTGAGTATTGTCCTTCACCAACTTTTCGTATTAGCAGATATCTGAAGTTTCACTGGGTCTCCTGATAGGCCAGAGCATGTTTGGCTCTAGCAGCCTTGAGTGCCATGCAAAGACACCTTGAGTGCCGTGCAAAGATACCTTGAGTGCCGTGCAAAGATACCTTGAGTGCCGTGCATGGCACATGTGCCATAGGTTGCCTACCCCTCTTTTGTGACAAAAAACTTATGCCCTCCCAGAGTAACTTCTATCTCACAAATCTGTCTCTTACTCTCTTTTATAGGAGCACACTCTACTCTCACCTTCCAATTCTGCTACTTTTCCACCTTGCCGTTTGGTTGCTATCACCCTCAATGTCCTTCTGTGTTTTTATACCCCATCTCCTCTAGACTGTAAGCTCATTGAGAAGGGTCTTCATCAACTTATTGTTTCTTTAACATTTTGTAATTGTGTCATTTATTGTTAAATTTCCCCATTTTTCAATATTGTAAAGCACTGCGGAATAATTTGGCACTATATAAATGCCAAAAATAAAATAAACACGTGTTTATAACAGAGTTTCTCTTTCAGAATATAATGGACTAAAATTCTCATAATTATTTTATGTAATCATGGGAATTGTAGTACAAGAGGAGCTGAAGAACCATAGTTGGACATTTTTGATCAAATGTATTCTGAATGTTTTTTGTTCAGTTTTGCCAATTTTTTAAAAAGAAAAGAGTAGATGTTTTGTGATGATGCACATATTTTAAACATTTTTTTATTCTGCTTTTTAAAATTCGTATTGCAATTTAAAATGATAATCTATTAATATAAATAGAAAAACTATTCTTAAAACACCTATCACAATATAGCAGGAGAAAAGTTTTAATATAGATCTCTGGCAATTTAATAATCTTTGTTGTAGTTCTAAACTTCTACCACCAGGTGGCAAAAGACTATTAAGGATTAATCCACCTTTCATGTTCATTTTGACTACAGGCGAAAAATAACATTCAATACTGACAATGTAATTATAATGTAAATAAAATATGTTATATCTATTTTTGGTCCCTTAAGAAAATAAAATAATGAGTGAAAAGTAAATTAATCATGACATTGATTGTTGAGCAACGTCTGAAATGTTAAAAGAGCTCCAGGGTTCAGAATGATAAAGGCAAAGTAGAACATTGCTATTAGAGATCAGCATCACCATGACAACATCTCGACTAGCAAAGACACATAATGCTGCTTTAAAGTAACAGCAGGATGAATGTGCACTAAGATGGATTTAACGCAAGCTTTGATTCCATTCATTGCATAAACAAATGTTTGCTATTCTTCTTATAATTAATTGTTTAAATTATATTAACACAAAATGACCTGGGTCATAGATTAAAAGAAAATAATCAATTTTCTAAAAATATTTTTCATTATTCTTTATTTTAAGAGGTGATTTATTTATTTTTAACATACTGTGCAGAATCTAATGAATCACATGCACGATTTAGTAAATCATTCCCTCAATAGGTAACCGAATATGTTCACAAAACAATACACAAAATTATAAAAAAAAAAAAACTCACAAATTACTGAGAGGGGTAGCAATCCATTCTAGAAAACTACAATAACATAAGAATCATCCCATATCCTCATTCAGCCAATCATATTTAGCTATGGACAGGCTGGTTATTGTTGCCCAGGTTATTGTAGTCCAAGAACCTGTTTCTTATGCAGCCCTGGTTTTTGTGTGCACAAGTACACTGTGCATGCTATTTAATAAATGAGAAGAGTGACATAAGTATCCTGTGTGCATGTTCTATTACATTGTGCCCATGACATACTGTGCTCACATTAAAAAAATACTTCATGGCACCTCTAGGACTCGATAAGAAGGGCTCAAATAGGCATTCAAGAAAAAAATATCTTGCACATGCTGAACCCAGATAAATAAGGTATAAAACCAAATAACCATCACTAGCAGTGGGATATCTTAATAAAAATGATCAAAACTCAAATATGCACTTTTTTAAAATTTTTCTTTGCAAAGTTGTGTGCTTCTATACAATTATTTTGCAAGTGTGTCTTTTTTTAATTTTCTAATTGTGTAACAATCGATTAAAAGTTGGAAAGAGTGACAATTACATTCTTTTTGTATTGCAAGTTTATTTATTTTTCTATTATAAAATCATTCATGAATTCATTTCTGCATCAGTGATGTAAAAGTTTTTAATTTTCTATAAAATATAAAACATACATTACTTATATTGTTGCACACTTTGAATTGCTGTTATAGGCAAACACTGTTAGGGTTATTCACTAACTGTGAATTGTCAGGAACAGGGAGTTTCAGATATTTTGTCAAAATAGAAGAGATCAAAATATAGGTAAGTAGATTTTTTTTTCTAGTTCGGCTAAAAAAATATATATATCATAGTCAAGACATAGTTCAGAGTATAACCATGTGTATTAAAATGGAGTTCTTTGTGTTATTCATTCGCCAGCTAGTTTCTACATTTTGTTATTATTTAGGTACTTTCACCAACTCTTTACCTTAGTTCCAATTTCTTAAAGAAAGATGTTATGGTATCTGGAGGTCCTCGGTGCCATGTTATCTTAAGGGGTTAAACTCTTTATGAACAGGTTAACACAAAGTTTTCCAGACTGGGCCATCTGCTCTGCCCCTCTTTTTGGCCCCTGTTCCTGGCTTTAATTAGGAAGCCTGGGTGTCGGTGATAGACTAAGAGCATGAACTGATGCTCTCAGCCCATCACTAGCTTCCCATTGATAAAACTGCATAAGAGATGTATATACATTTCTCATGCAGTTTTATCAATAGGTTGTTAGTGAGATGAAGCTGTTATGGTACCCAGAGTATTTATTTAAACCTTTAATTGCAGTTAAAATATTCAACACAGGACAAGAGATAAAACGTTGTAGGGGCAGGGCCTGACCTCCATGTGGAATGGATGTGTAGTATGAGAGCTCCTCATCAATGTTCTACTATAGGTGTAGCATTGCCCATATTACCTCTTCAAATGCAGTTCTATCACACCTATTCCTGGCTTTTTCAACAGCACATGTAGTGAGGCCTGAGAGGCGCACCAGACGGGAGAGACAGCTTATCTCCCAAAACCCAACTTTATTTGTTTGGTGCACTGTGCCCCAACCCCCTCTGGACTGGTAGGGGAAGACCCAGTAAACACGTTTGTGGTCCCAGTGTTCCACTGAATGCCAAATGTATCTCGGCAAGTGAGCCAGCTCTCAGCACTTCCCACAAAACATCAGATGTCAGCATGGAAGTGTTACCATATCTAAACTTGTGAAGTTTTTTACATAGTTTTGTAAAAGATCAGCAAGCACCAGCAAAGTAGTGATCTTCTGTGGCTATGAACCCAATCACCCGGAGCCACCTACGGTGAAAGTACCTGGCTCCAAGACCAAGGAGAACACAAACATGGCAGAGAGACCTGTGTAGACACAAAATCGAAACAGCCACGCACAACATCTCTTCAGGCCTGCACCAGTTGTGGTCTTTTCCTGCTCCATCCCAACAAAATAAACTGATGGTGGGGTCCTTACAGTCACAGCTAGGCCCATCTACATGCTCTAGTCTGAAGCTCCTGCAACCTCCACCTGGGCCCTAATGCCTGGAGATTACCTCACCAAAGGGAATATTTGATCTACCACAGAGGAAAATAGGATAACCTGGGAGTGAGACTCGTGTGGGATTGCTCCAACTCCCTTGGCTACTTTTACAATCAATAGGTCTATTTGTTTTTATTTTCAGTTTTTTTAATTCACTATGCACTATTTGTTAAATTAGGGGTGGGCATGTTTTTACTAATCTGGTGTTCAGGCCCAGACTGGCCATCGGGCACACTGGGCAAATGTCCAGTGGGCCACAATGTCCATTGGATGAGGCCGGCAGGGGAGGTCACAGGATCTCCCTGGCCACTCCATGCAGGGCCTGTGCTATCCGAGTGCCGGCCCTGCTGTCTCCCATAGAAAAGCATTGATTCAATGCTGTCTCCCATAGAAAAGCATTGATTCAATGCTTTCTTATGGGGAGGTCTAATGCGTACCTGGCATTTGCCACACATGCGCATTAGAGCCCGCTCATTGTGGGACAGAGGAGCAGTAGCTTTGACCCAGCACTGAGGGACATCAGCTCTGGGATCAGGAAAATAAATAAAGAGTTTCTAACCCTTTATTTACTTGGAAGGGGGTGCGCAAGGGGAGTGATAGTGCCAGGAATACAGCTTTTATATTCCTTACACTATAGTGTCACTTTAAGCATGTTTAATTATACTATTACTTTTATGATTTTACTCTTATGTTTAAATTGTTTTGTGCACATTCTAAATCAGTTTGAACCAATATATTTCACATGTGCCTAGCCTAAATCTCCTACACTAAATAGGGCTGTTCTTTCTAAATGCCTCACATATATATATTGCTATGTATGTTGATTTGCTTGCTGTAACTGTTGTGGCATTGCACATTTGCTTGCATTTCTCTTTATGCACTACAAAAATAAAATAAAGAAATACAAAAATAAAACATTGCAGAATTTTATACAGTAAATACAACTCATATTTTAGAAGAATACAAACTAAACAGTAAGACATCAGTCTAGTGACAAGTATGTAAAGGTAAACGCAAAATGAATCCATCCTCGGCCAGCTACAGAGGGTATGATAATTCAAATTAACTTGCACACAACTGAACCAAAGGCAACAGCGAAAATCGACCAAAGCTAGTGTAGCTCTTTCATTCACAGTGGTTTGTGAGAGATCTCTAAATCTGTTAATTTGCTTACTTAGTTTTGCGTTTCTGTATTTCTCTGCTGATCTGCGAAACATTGAATTCATGAATTTCCAAATAAAAGAATGTGTTTCTATACAAATCATGTCTAAAATGCAGAGTTGTGGTTATGTGCCCACACATAGGATCATTACTGAACCAAACTGAAATTGCTACAAAGTGCATTTTTGCATACCACAAATTTGATCCATGTGTTAAAATGTGCACTGACCCACTTTTGCTCTGTAAAACAGTCCATTTACTG
>OW240919.1:50240156-50266990 GCA_933207985.1 Pelobates cultripes
CAGTGGACATGTGACTAAACATATTTAACTTGAAAACCTATTCCTGCTTGTTTTTTTTCCTTAAGTGACATAATTTGAAATATGGTTTCCTAGAACAAAATGGTTGTTCAAATTGTCTAACAACCATATAAGCCATACTTACTTACCAAATCCAATGGCCATTAAAGTGTAAGATCTTCTACCCTGTCAAAATATTTGGATAAACTTTTAACCCCTTAAGGACATGTCCCTTTTATTCCAGAAGTTTGGTCCTTAAGGGGTTAAAATGATTTAATATTATTAAAAATATTTTTTAAAAGTGTAATGTGGTAAAAAAGTGTAAAATGGTATAAAGGTACGCTGGACCCCTGGGGGAGGGAGCGGCAAATCTTATCTCAGGGATATCTAGCCACACTGGAGGGGGGACCTTATGATCCGACCACCTGAATGGGGGTTGGGGGGCCGGTGTAGGGTGTTCGACCCACCACCCAACAGGACATCTAACAGTTACCCCTTACTTTCACTGCTATCTCTATACCTACCACCTGTTTTCTTTTTCTTTCTTTTTCTGTTTTCCTATGCTACTGAAATTATAAAATGAGGCAGTAGACATAGTAAACCAGCAAAATTAAGTAACAGAACCTCAACAACGCCTGTGTGCAATCTCACATTCATTGTTATGTGCTAAATGTTCATATTAACAGTGTTACAACGTGCTGAAATGTTACGTGAAATATGTTCTACAATTTCGTTATTTCTCCTGTAATCACTGAAATTGTTTATATATTCCTAATCTACATGACTTTTTCAAAAATAAAGAATATTAAAAAAGTGTATCCAAAAATATTAAATCCTTAGAAAAATGTCCACAAATATTAAATCTAGGCCTTAACGGTTGTTATTTCCCAAATTCAACAGATAATACAAAACAATTAAAATACTATATTAATAGTGCTAAACCATAGGTAATTATTTCAAATGGTAGCAATTATATTACACATAAGACATTGAAATGCAAACTTAAGTAATGGGATAAGAAGTATTAAATGATAAAGTTCACTAAATATTGAACTTTAAACTTAAAATGAAACATTATATATCACATTCAGTATATGAACAACAAATTACCTGCTGCTTTTAGTATGTTCTTCCTGGTGTTTTGATGTGTTTCTTTATGTGAAACACAACGCTTTTCTGATAGCAACATAACTGAAAAAGAACCATCTGATGCACGGTTAGGTGTCCATTACGTTGAAGGTGCACTTTGTACTCTAGAAATGGGAAGCTTTTCAAAATAGAAAAGACAACTGTAGATGACAGCAAAAGCATTTCAAAGAAGAAAACAAAGTGCAATATGCCAAGGACAAAAAGTAACTTTACAAGCCGTTTGTGAACAAATTTGAAAGCCTAAATCATCTAGCTGCTCTATTTATACTGTTGAATTAATGTTCCTTAATTCAGTTTTCCTAGTTTTGATCATTGAATGCATTATACAACTTTCATGAACCAACACCATTCAAATTACAATTGGTGAATGTTACCAATATACTGCTTCCCAGGACACAATGACTGTGATACAAACACTCAGTAGCCAATCTATTTTCAATTCCTAAATGCACTAGCAACTAAAATATGTCCACTCAGCAAAGTTGTACCTATTTCACAAATTAGCTGTTTAGGATTAAACTTGGCACTTGTATTAAGCTATGAATGAGTTCTATTACAAGACCGAAACATGATAAATTCATCTTCTGACCTGCTATGCTGCTGCCTCCATTTTAATTGGAATCATATCAAATGTCTATCTTTCATTTAAATGATGTAGAAAATGACCATAAATTATGTGTTTGGTTAGTTTAGAAGATTGATGTCATTTTTGTTGTTTGTTTTTTAGACAGGGGAGGGAAGGTAATTTTGGTACTAATGATACCTGGATATAAACACTCCCAAAATTGCATGTCGGTGGAAAGAAAAGAAATGTGGTTTTGGCACTATATTTTTAAGGGTACTGACATCAGGCCTGAGGAGTTTATTGTGACCAAACTGCTGGGGACCATCGCTACCAGTCTTAATGGGTAAGGGGCAGGAGGCTAATACATAAAGATCTCCTTCTCAGATACACTATGGGGGGAGCTAACAAGATGTCAGACATTCTTGTTGGTGTATAGGGGTCAAGGGTACTATATCCCTTTTTAAGAACTCATCATTCTACAAGTGAAGAGATGAAAGAAGGACTGGGCAACAGGTCACTCCCACTTAATATTATAAACTCATCCCGTTTTTCACATATGATTTGGCTATAGACAATAGATTTGAAGGTTTTTTTTTAGTTAGCAGGTTTTCTGGGGCATCACCACACATTTTGTTTCCCAGTGCCCTAACCACTGTACATATTGAAAAAGGGGTTTTATTTTATTTATTGTATTTGATATTATATTTAATAATGGATTACCTGCTAAAAGCTCATTATTAAAGCTGTTACACTCCACATTTTTTTCAGATCTGGACATCAGAAGCATCTGATCTAAAATCCCTGGCATGAACAACCATTTTAATTTGATTAAAAGAGTAACCACATTTGCTTATTATAGTGAAGATTGGCTATTAGTTTATCCTTACTTGACAGTAACCTGGACAGGGATGGAGTTGTTGTAATAAGTTACTATGGATTTGGTTGTATTAAGTAACAATGCCAATGCAATTCAGCTTTTACCAAACAGGCCACTTGGAGATTTAAACACCAGACAGTGAATTGTATTAAATTGAAAACAAAATAGCAGAATTCAGGCCAAACATGCCAAGCTATCAATCCAACAATCTTGACTCTTTTAGTTTGAATATTACAATTCAGTTTTCAATTCACTGTTTAGGAAATAAACCATTTGATGTTAATTTACTGCAAATTAGATTTTTTTTCTTCTAAGTTAAAAAATTTACATTTTTGATTCCAAAGAAAACAAGCAGAAACTATATTCAACAAAATATATTCCATTCCAGCAAAAAAATAGATTTCAGTCATTTCATGCCTTAATTCTTTCATTTCATCAATCAATTCAACACAGCAAAGTGGATTAAAATGGTTGCCAATGTTTATTGTAGAAAATGCAGTTTAATACAGTGCCACAAAGTGCTCGGTTTAATGCTCTATTAAAATATGCATAAAGGAATAAACTAAGTAACAGACTTTTCATAAAAGAGCACTTGCATAAAAATTAAACATTATAGGGATGAAGTAGACTATCGTCATGGGGAGCAATTGCTGCATACATGACATTAATGAATAGTGGCACAGTAAGATTCAATTTGTATTTTTTTATTTCATGGTATGAAACTAATGTTTTATTAGTACATCCCCAGTGTGCAGTAATTAGCACCCTTCTCACTCATTAAAATTGTGTTTTTCATTAAATCAACTGATTCATATTTAGGATTGCCTCCTGAATTGCTTTGAGGATCTAAGAGCCTCATGTTCTATGTATTCAAAATACTCTGATATGTCATATCAAATATGAATTATATGATTTTGTACGGAATAAACTCCCATCTGTACAGTGTGTTAGATAAATTGCTAGAAAATGCATATAGTGCCCTCCACTAATATTGGCACCCTTGGTAAACAAGAGCAAAGAAGGCTGTAACAAATTGTCTATATTGTTTAACATTTTGATCTTTTGTTAAAAAAAATAAAATACACAGAAATACTCTGCTCTCATGGATATCAAACAATTGCAAACACAACACAGATTTATCCCCCCACCAAAAAATAAATAAAAATCTTTGTTAAATATATGGACACATTAATATTGCTAAGGGGCAAGATACGCTTTTACATTAGGAATTTGATGACCAAGGGGTAGGCCTCAGAGACCCCTAGTTGTGTTAAACACTCTCAAAAATGGTTTGACCTAAAACCAGGGTAATTGCACCATAAACACTTCAATCACATGTTGCGGTTATGTTGCATAGACTAAACCTTTAAGGTTGCTTCAACTGGTCATTTTTCTACATACTGACTAATGCTGAATAGTACCAGTATTGTAAGAATGTAGGTCAATTTAAGCTTCTGAATTCATTTAACCTAAAGCAAATTTTATTTTCATCTGATTTATTCATGTTTAATGGATAGACAATTTCTCCACATTTAATTGGTAGACCCACTCAGAAACAAAGATTCATTTAAAACAAGTAAACTTGCCGTGTAAACTACAGTATTTATCTTCATATTCTCTTCAATAAACTAAATCATGACACCATGAACCCTTCAGGTATTTTGATAAAAGCGATATAAGGAAAAAAAACTGAAATTGATTGCTAAAACTATTTTAGTTTTATTTTGAAAGTCTTTTTTTTAACATTATGAGGCATCATGTCAACGAATTGAAAAGAAATATTATTTTTTGTGTCTTTTGACCAGCATGACACTTAATTGCCTATATAGTATAAGATGTATTATTAACATTTCTGACAGGAAGTCATCTGCTCAGGCTCTGCTCAGGAGACAGCAAATTCTCATTGCATTCTGCTAAACATGGATGAGATCGTAGAATGTAAACAGATCACACACATCAGTGACTGTGAAATCATTTCTTTAAATACAACTGATATTTTAAAAAATACACATTAAGAGAACAGCACAAACACACAGAAATGCCATTTTAAACCTTATGAGTTTAGTAAAAAATCCCCTATGGTAATGGTTAAGGAGGGCAACCTTCAAGATCAATACAAGAGTCACAGGCTAAAAATAAGGTGCTCAACCATGTATGCTTTTATTTCCCTCTTGGCCAAAAAACAATATATTTAATAGCAAACACAGGAGCACATCATGTAGTTAATAATGATGTCGTTAATAGTGGTCTTTATGGTATCAAATCAAGGTATTTGAATGAAATGTTGGTTACTTACTCCTTTTTGGGTGTCATCTACTCCTGTTCTCGAGCTTTCCATTTATTATTATTATTTTTAACAACATGGTGTACTATTGTGTTTGCTTTAAAAAGCTTAAAATCCCTTGCGACAAATAAATAGGTAAATTTAGTCAAGTCATATGGTCATATTGGGGGAGATTTATCAAAGTGTTCAAAAAAGTGGTGCAAAAATGCAGTCACCAATGGAATGTGCCTGTTGATTCCACTGGTTTCCATGGTGATGCCCCCAAACTAGACTTGATTAAAGTAGACTAGAACAGAACATGGTGATAATCTCCCACTCTTTACAAAGAACCTAAATAAAGAAGCCTTTCCATATGGGAGTTAAATGCTTCTTCTACACCACTTGGTTCTCTTTGTTTTAATTGAGCAGTTCAGTTTTGGCACTCTCAGCACTGTTTTACAATGCAATTATGGTAGTTCTATGGTAGCAGTGCATCTTGCCAAGCAAACATCTGCAGAATCACATGGTCTGTAATCTGGGAATGTCTGTATCTTTGTAAGCTTAAAAAAATGGGAGCTATGAAAAGCGACAAAGTGAGAGATCGATGAGTCAGGAGATAGTAAGCAGAACACTTACATTTGTTGTTTTTATTTATTTATTTCCTTTTTTGTTATTAAATACTACTGCTGGCTTAAATCTTGGCCATTGGGATGGTAGTATAAGGAAGTGTTAAGTTTAATCTGTAGATTGCACTAAACCTTGCTAGAAGAGGCGAAGTGCGTCAGGTGTTCGGACAGGTGTGCACACACAGCTACTGTATCAGCGTGTACTATTACCAATATATTTGTGTACAATGTTCCATGATTTATATTTATGATTAGAACTATTTTTGTCTAGGATGTCACTTCACTTCGATCAAATGGAGCGTGTACATATTGCTACACATCAGAAATTGGTTTAATCTTGTTTGCGGCTGACACTGCTACTGCAAAAATAAGCAATTAGATTGTGTTTACGCAGACCTTTTCAGGCAATTTCATTATGTCAAATAGCTTTATGTAGAAGAACTGTGACCTTAGAAGTTGGGAATAGATATACTTTATGTAAGGGGTGCCCTCGAAGGTACAGTTGGAATAGAGATAGCTGTCTAGGCTTTTTGTTCATCTATTTTTTGTATATCTTTGCACTTCCTTTCCTTACTCGGAGCCGGCAACACTTGTTTCGAAACTCCATACTCCTAGTCACAGTATCTCAGTACGACCAAGAATTGGCATTACCTTGTTACAAACCTTTTTGCCATTCTTCCCCATTAAATTAGATTTTCATGGGTTCTAAATGGTTCACGTCTTTTTCTTCCCCCATCTTAATTCTTTATTTATTTTCTGTCATAACACTTGTGAATGCCAAAGTCCTAAAAACCTATGTCTTTGAAAATATGTACATCAAAGAGGAACATTTTACATTATAAGTTGCCTAATATGTATTTCTGTAATGTCAAGTATATGGCCATAGCTATAGATCTTACTAGCCACACAAGAAAATGGAAAGAAGATACAGTAGGACATAATATTGGTCCTCAGAGCAGTCCGTATTATATCGTTTTTGCAAAGAGAAAAGTTTTTTAGCAGACTACATCTCAAATTAATATAACTAACTGTAGCAGTTTTGCCAAACATTGCCTAATTACACATCCTATGCAGATGATTAGTAAGCATATGAGGATGCTATGACAAATATAAACAGTAGATAAACATGACTGTGAGTAAAATATAAGACAAGATTAGGCAAACTGGACTAAGCTCTGCTACAGAACTTTGGTGTGGAAAGGATAGGAAGAGCAATTGTATTTTAATGCACTGCCACTTAATAATTTGTAGTGCGAGAGGAGACTAAACATTTAAGGCAGGGAGTGCATAACCATCGAGGATATCCATGTAGATTTAAGCTGGTGACAGCTGGGGTGTAGACACATTCTGAGGAATCATCAAAACTAACGTATATACAAACATAAAAGAAAATGGCGTAAGAAAAGAAAATAGCACTTTTTGCCCTAGTAGCCATTGTAATTGGTATGCAGCTTCACATATGTAGGCCACTAGACTAATTCCCAGGCTTTATTAGGAGTAGCAACCACTGGACCCTCCATTTAAGTGGCTTGCCCATAGTCCCAAGAGGCCTTCGTCCCACACAGGGGCCCAGTTGCAGGAGATGGCACAGGGAGGAGGCAAAAACCAGAAGCACAGTACAGATCATGGGGAAATCCAAAGGCAGGTCAGACGAGAAGCAGATGTCAGGGCTGGCAGCAGAGTAACGTAGTCGGTAAAGCAGGCAGAGGTCAGAGTCCAGGAAATCAGTCAGTAGCAAAGCAAAGCAAAGCTCCGTCAGGAAACACCAAACAGGCAAAATTACCAGATGCTAGGTTTCAGGCAGGGCTGGCTTTTACAGCCTGCTAATTAGATGCAGCTGACCCTAATTGGAAAAAGGCTGCAAGTGGATTAGCAGTGCTTAATCCAGGTAAGGGGTCAGGAAGCAGAATAATGCAGACAGACACTGAAGCCCCCTGGTGGACAGCACGACAGAGAACCTGACTGGGATGCTGGAGCTGTGAGTTCAAACCCAGCCAGTTCTCTTAAAGGGGCTGTCTGCAGGGCTCAGGCTGTGCTGTGACAAATAGTTAGTACTACATAGAAACATAGAAACATAGAATGTGACGGCAGATAAGAACCATTCGGCCCATCTAGTCTGCCCAATTTTCTAAAAACTTTCATTAGTCCCTAGCCTTATCTTATAGTTAGGATAGCCTTATGCCTATCCCACGCATGCTTAAACTCCTTTACTGTGGTAACCTCTACCACTTCAGCTGGAAGGCTATTCCATGCATCCACTACCCTCTCAGTAAAGTAATACTTCCTGATATTATTTTTAAACCTTTGTCCCTCTAATTTAAGACTACAACTTGTTATCTTTGTTCAACAATCTAAATAGATTATTGATAGTAATAAAAATTAAGTTTGATTAGGATGTTGTTATTTTGTGTAACCATAAAGAACCTCATTCCTCCCCTACCAAATCAAAAAGGTGTACCTTGTATATATTTAGAAGTAAATCTGTATGCAGATGGGAGCATTTTCCAGCCATTTGGTTCACAGATCAAGTGAGAAAAAGTTATATATAAATGTGTCTTTTTGTGCCACGGGTAGAATTCAGACATGTTTGACCACTGTGTAGCTCATTTGGTTCATAATTTGAGTACATTGCAACTTGAAGTATAGGAATTTGATTGCTCACCCAATTGGCCTAAATCTAGACAAATTGCAATCCAGACCGAAATTAATTTCGAAGTCTAGCATTAGTGATGTCGCGAACATAAGATTTTCGGTTCGCGAACGGCGAACGCGAATTTCGGCAAATGTTCGCGAACCCGCGAACCGGGCGAACCGCCATAGACTTCAATAGACAGGCGAATTTTAAAACACACAAGATGTTTCAAGGGGACTAACACCTGGACTGTGGCATGCAAACTCCGACGGTATTAGGGAGTTATCTACTAAAAGGCTGAAAGACCTAAATTGGTCTTTCAGCCACATTTACTAATACTAAGTAAAGATTACTTAGTATTAGTAAATGATCTGCCCCTACTCGCTATGCAGCGAGTAGGGGCATATCTAGTAAGCAGTGAGCAGCCAGTGGCTACTCACTGTAAAAAAAACAAAACAAAACAAAAAAAAACTATTGGCTCCCACCCCTGTGCAACGGGTGGGGGCCATTAATTACAATGGGGGGGAGGCCCTACTGTCCTCCCCCCCGGCCCCCACCCCTGCGCGGTGGGTGGGGGCCATAAAAATAATGAGGGGGGGACCTACTGTCCTCCCCCCCTGGCCCCCACCCACCGCCCTAAATTGGAATAAGGGGGGGACCTAAGGTCCTCCTCCCTGGCCCCCACCCCTGAGCGGTGGGTGGGGGCCCTAAATTGGAATAAGGGGGGGACCTAAGGTCCTCCCCCCCGGCCCCCACCCTTGAGCGGCGGGTGGGGGCCCTAAATACTAAAAAGGGGGGGGACCTAATGTCCTCCCCCCCGGCCCCCACCCCTGAGCTGTGGGTGGGGGCCCTAAATTGGAATAAGGGGGGGTCCTAAGGTCCTCCCCCCTGGCCCCCACCCCTGAGCGGTGGGTGGGGGCCCTAAATTGGAATAAGGGGGGGACCTAAGGTCCTCCCCCCTGGCCCCCACCCCTGAGCGGCGGGTGGGGGCCCTAAATACTAAAAAGGGGGGGACCTAAGGTCCTCCCCCCGTGGTCCCCACCCCTGAGCGGCGGGTGGGGGCCCTAAAAAAAATTTCACCCCCACCCCCCAGGTGACTAGGGGTCCCCAAACCCCTAGTCACCCCCTCCCCCCAAAAAAAAACATTATCCCCCTACCTACCCCCCTCACCCTAAAAATAATAAGGGGGGCACCTTTAACTAAGTACCTGTAAAAAGAAAAAAAAACAACTTACCATTCGATGTTTTCTTTCTTCTAAATCTTCTTTTTTCAGCCCCAAAAAGGCCAAATAAAAAACCATAATAACCGACGCAATTAAAAAAAACAAAAAAAAAACGAGCGCAAAAAAAAAAAAATCCATCTTCACCCAGTGAGGGCTCCGCGCAGACTGAGCTCTGCAGGGCGGGGGAAGGCTTATAAAGCCTTGCCCCGCCCTGCAATTAGGCTCAGAGCACTCTGGTGGGTTTAAGCCATCCAATCAGAGTGCTCTGACAGGTAAATGAAGGGACTGACAGGTAAGTCTCTACATTTACCTGTCACAGCACTCTGATTGGTTGGTTTGAAATCCACCAATCAGAGTGCTCTGTGTCATTTTACACAGCGTGGGAAAGTTCTGTGGAATTTGACTCATAACAAATTACAGGGGTGGGGGCCGGGGTGGAGGACCTTAGGTCCCCCCCCCCATTTTAGTATTTACTAAAAGGGGGGCCCTGAGCGGCGGGTGGGGGCCAGGGGGGGAGGACCTTAGGTCCCCCCCCCTTTTAGTATTTAGGGCCCCCACCCGCCGCTCAGGGGTGGGGGCCACGGGGGGAGGACCTTAGGTCCCCCCCCTTTTTAGTATTTAGGACCCCCACCCGCCGCTCAGGGGTGGGGGCCGGGGGGGAGGACCTTAGGTCCCCATTTCGTGTGGGCTACCGCCCGCTCAGGGTGGGGGCCACGGACAGGTCCCCCTATGTTTAGGGCCCCCGCTCAGGGGGTGGGGGCGGAGACATAGGTCCCCCCTTTTGGGGCCCCCACCCACCACTGGGGCCCCACCCACCACTGGGGGGGGGAGAGGACAGTTCCCCCCTATTGTTTAGGGCCCCCACCCACCCCGCTCAGGGGTGGGGGCGGAGACAGTAGGTCCCCCATATCATTGATAGCGGCGGGTGGGGGGGTTGTCAAAGTTAACTCAATGATATGGAATAGGCGGCGGACCGAACATCGCATATGTTCGCCCGCCGTGGCGAACGCGAACATGCGATGTTCGCCGGGAACTGTCCGCCGGCGAACTGTTCGGGACATCTCTATCTAGCATCTCTGTGTATGCTTAGTTAGCACTATAGGAAAAAATGCATTTAGTACCTAATTTGTATTAACATATATTTAGTGTAGATGGCAATTTATTCTGGTGCACTAATACATTATGTAGTGTACAGCTATGCTATAAGTAACACAAGACTAAGTAATTATATGTGGATATACTATCATTCTGATATAACTACTGCCCCCAATTAAATGGAGGATCTTGATACAGTCTTGAATTGTTCAGAATGGTCTCATAGTAACATAGTAATATAGTAATCTACAGCAGGTTAAAAAAATACCTCAAATGTCTGTTTCTACAGTTGATCAAAATGATTCTTTCCTCTTGGTTGAGAACAAGCCTTGCACATGTATATTACATGAATCATGCTGTTTGTGATGTAGGAAGTCATATTTTTATATAGACAGTGCAATATGTTAAATTATTTTAAGTTCCTGAGATAATCCTTCACACATGTAGGTAAAGCCTCGATGGTTACGTCAAAACACTGCAAACCAGATGAACAACACCAACAAGCTTTGCATCTTGACCACTATATTTGGCTGTAGTGATTATGGTGCTTAGAGTGTCCCTTTAAAAGCATCGCAAAGTTGTCCTTGATATCCAATTAATACCCCAACATTGGAGATATATGATTGTTATCAATGTTATCCTAATAAGCTAAGGGAATACAACTATTTTTTTTATTGAACATATAAACCACAAATACCTTGCAATTAAAGATTTATAAAAAAGCATTAACAACTTTTAAATATGTATGCAATTTATATCAGTTATCCAAACTAGATAATTGACATGTAGACATTCCATTTAAACTATAAACCCCAACTTTACACATCCATTTAATTGGAGACAGCTTAAATAAATAAATGAAAAATAAAAATTTAACAATGCCATTGTAATTGTCTCAAGATGTAAAAAAAAGCATTAAACATAAAAAAAAATTATTAAAGAAATTAGATAAAATAATGCTATATTTCATTACAAACTACAAATAAAGCTCATAATTATCTCTTTAACCCCTTAAGGACACAACTTCTGAAATAAATGGGAATTGTGATGGAATATTTCTGTCATGTGTCCTTAAGGGGTTAAAACAGGACCACCTACATAGGGCTGAACACTATTATTGATCTACAGTAGTAGTAACATTTCCAATTCACCCTTGAAAGGTCCTTGGTAATGGACATAAGTACATCTTAGCCAATTACTGTCACAGCTGCTGTGGTGTTAGCCTTCACCAGTTCTAGGTGAATGAAGTCATATATGCATAAGATAAAATCAGTTTCTACTAAAACAGACAGAATACTTTTGTTGGAATATCCATGAGTCATTACCCAACCTACCACTCAATAAATCATAATTGCCCCATAGCAAATGCAGACACATCTGAATAATTATCAGTGACAGACCCAAAGCGTGGAATTGCTGCAGCTGGGTTACGCTTTCCATCACATAAGCAGATGTGATTCAGCTAGAGTAAGATTAATTTACCGTCTGTCCCCAGAGGAAAACCTTTGACACGCTTTCCCCTTAATTGACTGAGAGTAATGTAATGCACTGTAATTAAATAAACTTCCACTGTGTTAGCAGTAGAGGGACATAGTGTGCAGATAAAAAAGGGGGAAAAAAGTAACTAAAGAAGTGAAGGAGAAACTATTGTCTTATTCAAATGGCTATAAGCTGCAGCATTTTTAAATCAGCTAAACTCTGCTTATTATGTGCAACCATTACACTATTCTAATTGGCATATATATATTTTCTTCTGTAATCAGCATTTCCACATTTGACTTTACATTGGACCAACATGTCCCTCAAATCTCTAAAAGTTTTGCAGAAAACATCAACCAAAATCTAATATGAATCCATTGAGTCGATAAGTTTAGTAGTATGGATGAAAAACATTTTGAAATTAGGTCTTACTAAGATGAAACATTTTTTAATTAAATTTTTTTACCCTATGAATATTTCGTAAAAAAATCAGATGAGATCAGTTTATGTGCGTACTTGAAGACTTCCCATATTTACTCTATTCTCAAACTTATTTTATATTATAATATATCTAGGGGAAGGGGAGACTTTTGAGGGAGTTGTAGACTTTTTAAAATGATTTTACTTCTGTACTTAGCGTTTCCAAAATATGTGTTGATCTAATTAGGTTCATACTTTGCTGGCAATTACATTTTTGTGCATCTAAAAAGCAGTAATATATTTTAAGGTTATTGTGTTATTAAATCCACAGTGCCCAAACTCCATAATTTCTCTCTTTTTGGGAAAGCACATTTATGCTCTCACCACACAAGCAAGTATCCTTAATGTGAAGGAGTCATGCCTTAAGCGTATTTTATTGTTTTTAAGCATCCTCAAACTTTCTTCAGTTTTAGATGTCCCTAAACAGCAATCAATGCCCAAAATTAAAATTTAGCTATATTTATTCTCTGTAGTGGAAGGGTTAATATGATATTTTGAGGCTTTGTTGCATTGTCCTTCTGTAAGTGGAGTGTCAATGTTATCCTTGTGGGCAAAGTCAACATAATAAAAAGGTTTAGACTGATTTTCAAGTAACATCAATAATAATTACCTACCTCTACAAAAAAACACTGCAAATATGTATCATTTCTCTGTGTCTCTCCTCGAGTTTGGGGCATTTTTTTTTTTTATCTAAAAACAAAACAACAATAATGACATTATTACATTTTATTTAGAATTACATAAGCAGAATAACTTTGTTAAGTTAGGAATAAAAAAAAAAATGTACTTGCAAAGTTTATATTTTCAAACCAAATTATTACAACTGAATTATTATTATTATTATTTTTATTATTATTATTTTGCGTAAATCCAAATATTGGCTAGTTAGAACTGGAAATTACATATTTTAATTAAAGTCAGATCACTTCACCAGTAAGTGCCCTTGGGTAAGACAGCTAATGATAGGTTGTTGCTTATTTGAGCAGTGCCTTCACCAACATTGTGCTTTGATGACCAGACAGCAAAATATGGCCAAAGGAGAAAAGTTAAAAGAAATGTATCTGACTCAGTATTCCAACTCCTGTATTTGGGCCTACAGCAAGCTGAATGATAGTATTCACAGAAGACTAGTCTGGGTTTCCATATATAAATAGTATTAATTATTAGAATGTCCATAAAGTCTGTCCACCCATGTCAATTTTGGGGATTTTACGCTGCCAAAATCATTCTGTTCAGGGTTATTTACCAAGTTGAAAATTCAAAGTGAATTCCATCTTTAATGTCATAATAGGCAAACTGGAAAACAAAAATCACTAAGGCAGCTACATTTCCAGTGTGGCAAATCGGGCCGTAAAATTGAAATTTACTTTGGATTCTCATTTTTGAAACTTGCCCTGTGCAGTGCTTGGTGGCAATCATTGCTATAGAATTGTTGCTGAGTATGTTTCAGTTTATTATAAAAGTTGAAAGTCATTTGTCAGAACTCGTAAACCTGCTGTCACTGAACTGTAGTATGTAAGGAACAGTTTATAATTGGCAGTGACACAGGGATCTAGCGTGTACATACCACAATTTAAGAATGCGATTAAAAAAACGCCAAATTGCTGAACAAAAAAAGCAAGGAATATATAACAATAGACTTAGAAACAAAAATCAATTTTCTCTTTTCACAAGGGTTATCTCAGGCTCTCCTTTACACAGATGGCAAATTCAAGCTGCTTTCACAGTGTCCTTATTCTGATTCCCAGATTTAAATCATATTCCAGCTGCAGAACAAAGACTTATAATAAGACAAGAGTTTTATTTTAGTCTGTACAACTTTTTATTAACCCCTTAAAAAGCAACAGTCATATGTGACATAAAGGTAGACATTACTTAATGTGTCCATTTTTGTATATTATGTATATTATATTTGGCCTCATTTCAAAAATATCTATTAGTATAGTAATAAATAATAAATATAAAAGTAGATATAATAGTAAGTCAAATATAAGGTAACAGTTATGTAAATGCTAACTTCAGCATGAAGAGTACATCTGTTTTACCTTGAGCCTGCTTATGGTCACACATGCCAATTAATGGCTGAGTTGCCCATAATTCTCTGATATATGTATCCATATCATTACCAATATTCTGCTCATTCGCTCTTTCTAAGCTTTCGGAGTGTTCACTGCCATCATTTCATTGTACTATAGTAAAGTCTGCTTCATTTGCTGCTTCAGTAGGCTTACATATGTTGAGGCCTAACTTGCATTTCTGAAGCAGAGCAGAATTTTACCATATCATAACCTGTCATTGATCTCTAAGGGGTTAACATGACGTTTTAAGAAATATACAAAATTATGAGGGTGTGTATAACAAAATTCAACACGAGCCATGTCTGCTTTGATAAACTGGATTAAAAAATAATTTACTTGTGCTTGTCAGCACCAGAGTTAAATCCAGCCACAAATTGCGTCTGAACGCAATATTCGGAGTAATCAAATACAATGAAATAAATCTTGAGAAGATAATCAGAGATTAAATTTGGAATGATCTGTTAAGCTGCCAAATGTTTTTCTTTTTCCGTTTGAGTGGAATACAGCCCTATGAAGAAGTAGATTGAGTGGATCAAGTTAACAGAGCATAAGGTAAGGATTATATACTAAACTGCTATCAGAGATTAAAGTATACACACATATATATATATATATATAGAGAGAGAGAGAGAGAGAAAATAAAATCTGTAAATACACCTGCTTGAAACCAAGTTTATCATAATTATCTTTGCAGTAAATAGCTAAAATATGTCTAATATATATATATATATATATATATATATATATATATAAAATAAATATATATATATATATATATTTTTTTTTTTTTTTATGTGAAGAAGAAATTTGGCAAAAATAAACTTGCTGTGATTATAGTACAAAATAAATATATGTTGCCTGTGCCAAAGAACAGAGAGACTGAACATTTGCAGGTCAGATATGAAATATATGGGTCTATGGATTATTTTTTTGCATGAACACTTAAAGGGACAGTCAACTGCCCAATTAAAAAACAAAACAATGTTTATTAGATATACCCCAGTGGAAATATGCCTTCATTTAATTATGGAATTTTCATTGCTCGTATATGTAAAACAGCTTGCAAAACCTACAGATCTCTCTTGTCTGCAGCCTTTTCGAGCCCTCTCCTTCTTGCCCAGTCCAAAATTTCTGTGGCTGTCCAGTCACAGACTTACCAGTGTACCTCAATGAGAGGTAATTGCAAGGCAAATGCTCTGGGCAATTGCTGCCTCTTGAGTTTAGCTCCACTGAGGAAATAATATGACCAGTTATCTGTTTGACAGCCAGTGGGGTGCAACAAGGTTAATTTATAAAAGGTGTAAATTTGTATTGAAATCTGCACTTTTTGTAAGATAAAAAAAGAGGTCACACTCTTCACACATAAAGCACTGCAGCATGGCAAAGGGCTTTATGTGTCTGGAGTGTCCCTTTAATAGAGAGAACAAAACTTTGCATCATATAAATATTAATTAATTGGAGCACATGTTTAACATTTTGACTTATCAGTTTTGCAGTCCACAAGCCCAAATTCCACTTAGACCTGCTTTATGCAACCTCCCATGAATAAATGATGCTGAAACATCTGTACTGCTAGAAGCATTTAGCCGAGTTTGCATTTCATAGCTTTTATTTGCCGATTTTACGCACTTGTGACTCAAATGTACTTGTTCCATGATTCTCATGTTACTCTTGACCTGTTTCACCTTTTTCCATCAAGTGCCATTTTCTTGAACTAGTTTGATGTCCAGAATATTTTATAAAACTTAGGTAATTGTTTTATTCAGAAAACATCTGACAATAACACTTTGATACTAGTATTTTAAAATTGTTATATACAAGTTTTAGAATTTTATCTGATGTGAACATCAAAATTAAGACCTGTCAGTTTTTGTAACCATTTTCATTACAGATTACAATATTTATTTTTTCTTAAATTCTTTATTGATCAGTGCAAGTATATAGGGATATAGTCAATACAGATAGGCACGGCATAAAGTATTGTTAGGGAAGGGAGTGAGTATAGTCAGGGAAGGGAGTATATTGGGGAGGGAAGAAGGGAGGTGTGACATTATTGAGAAGGAGTCCCATTCCCCATGAAAGTAAAGATGTGCAATTTAGTTGTTCACCATTCCATAAAATACTCCCATGGTTGCCACACTTTGGTAAAGGTATGTGTGTGTTGTGCACTTGGGCGGTCATTTTATCCTTGAGGTAATTATCCTTAATTTTGGTTATGACAGAGTCTAGGTTTGGTGTTTCTGTTCTAAGCCAAGTCTGTGCCAGAGCCCTCCTTTCCACTAGGGTTAATTTGTTTATCAGGTTTTGCTCATGTGTGGTTAGCCTGTCTAAAGGTTTGCTAAAAGGAAGGTCCATTGGTCTTTACTAATTTGTCTGCACATTATATCTGTTATGAGGTTTTCTATTAGTGTCCAGAATTGTACTGGACAACCACAAATGGCTATATGTCACTTTTGCACCACAGCCTCTCCAACAGTTGTCTGTGTGAGTCTTACCCATCCTGAATTGTTTGACCAGGGTGCTCTTCCACCTCATCAGTTTTATAAGATTGCTCTTGGAGTGTCATGCAAATGGAGACCTTTGCAGCGGATTTCCATATGTCTTGCCACTCAGCTCCCTCTAGCATATGTTGCAGATCTGTCTCCCATTGTGAAATATATGGAAATATGTCCTCTTCTCTGTCAGGATGTATATGGATGTGATTAAGCCTTTTGTTTCAGGTGATATAAATAAAGACACTGCAAGCTATTAGTGTATAGCAGCCATGTTTCAGGAGATACATGAAGGAAGAACCCACCCTAACAGTAAACACGCCAGGAAACAACAGGAATCATCTTGTCTTTCAAACTCATGACATCACATCCAGCTGGCAAGGTTGGCATATATTATTCAGTCTGAGATTTACAAACTATTTTTTTCCCAATTCATTCCTTTGAGTAAATCACATAAGTTCTAAGCAGGAGTACATCCTCAGAACCAGATATTTGTTCAATTGTGTTTAGCTTCCATGCTTCCTTTCTTCTTGACAGACATACTCCAACAAAATGATTTAGCCTACCACATGATCTACATATTTTCCATATGCAGGACAATGTTTTCTCTCTCACACACATATGCTCCTAATGCTTCCCGAGGGCTCCAAGCACTCCACTAGACACCATAACCAACACAGACCCCACAAACCACCGCAGCTTGGTTGGGGTCTCACAGTCTTCCACCCACTCTGGACCCAAGACCAGGATCCAGCTTCCAGAGAGCAGAAGCAGGAACAAGCTCTTACAAGAGCTTAGTGAGTATACTCTGGGGATAATAGTGATTATAGCAATCCCCAGAGTGTAAGTAGTTCTCCAATCCCCCAAACATGAGCCAAAACTTCATGAAGGGTAGAACAAGTCTGAGGCTTTATTAGTATAGGTTTGCTTATATACAATTCCTCAGGCCAGAGGCACATCCCCTAGCCCTGATGGAACAGAGGCACACAAAGGACACAAACCAATCAGAACAATACAACAATGTCCGACACTCCCACTTACAGCACACAATCCCTCCCCTCTGCCTGTGATACAATTAACAAAGACAATGGGCTAACTCAATTAACTCTAAACAGAAAAAAACATATATTTTTACAAACCCCCAAAAGTACCCCAAAATACAACATATCCCCACACATCCCCTGATAGCCCTGATCTGGGTGAACAACATATTCAAAAATCACCCTGATTAGTTCAGGGGTTCAGGAATTTCCTGGAAGTCTTTTTTTTGCCCCACTGTGCACATGGTCCCATGCCCAAAACAGTTCCATACACTCTACGACACATAGTCCCAGGGTAGGAGGCTGGCAAACAGGCCCCTCAAAAACCAGTGGCGAAGTGGATTTCGTCACTAAGTGCTTTGGCAATTATTGTGTTCAAGCTTGTGCTGGTGGTTCTTCAGGCGTAGCTGTTGCTTGAAGGCTGCATGGATGCTGTCAGTCTGTTTATCCTGCTCCATAGCTCTCATATGTTTGTCAGTAAGTTCTGCAGTGCGACATATCTCAATTGCTGCATGTAGGTTTAAATCATGTTCCCTCAATAGGCGACGGCGGGTACTTTCAGTATTAATACCTAGAACTATTTTGACATGAATAAGTTCATCTCTCAAGGAGCCATACTCACAGCTTGCAGCTTTTTCTCTTAGCCTTGTGACAAAGTGGTCTATTAATTCAACTTCTTCTTGCTTCCAACTACCAAATATATATATTTCATATATTAAATTTTTTGCAGGTCTGAAGAAAGCTTCTAATGCATCAAGGATGGCTTTAGTGTCATTCCTTTGCTCCTCTGTGAGGTTCAAATTATGCTTGTAAACATGGCAGCACTCACTGCCCATCACCCTCCTTCCTCCTTGTGGCTGCTTGCACTGCTGCAGGCTTCTCATTCAGTCCTGTAGCTAGTGAGTAATCCTCAAACTCAGCTCTGAAGTTATCCCAGTTACTGCTGCAATCCCCACTCACCCTCATTGCCTCAGTTAGTGGAATGCGATGAGCAGTTGCCATGATGCTGGTTGTCGTGCTTCCAATGCTCAGCTTGCAGGACATTAGTAGCTGTTATTGCTACAGGAGGCACAATCACTTCCAAAGACTCTCCCTGCAAGACTTGCAAGCTCTTGGTTCCAGGTTCAGATACTTCTGACACCATGTTTCAGGTGATATAAATAAAGACACTGCAAGCTATTAGTGTATAGCAGTCATGTTTCAGGAGATACAGGAAGGAAGTACCCACACCAACAGGAAACATGTGCAATAGAAAATAAACCATAGAGTTAGTTGCATGTAAACCAAACACAATATCCATAACACCTTTTTGTGGGTTTTCCGTCATACATTGCTTTTCGTAATAAGTCAGTGAAAAACTTCTGCTGCACGTGCTTGGTGGTTGCTAGCAAAGTTGGATGTATCTAAAGTAATCTCATGTGGTAAGCAGGGCTCGTGTTTGTAGTTCTTTGAAAGTCCTGAATGTACCATTATTATACATTTGATAGTAGAATTGTAGTCCAGTGTATTGTGGCCATATAAAATCCCTTTCTCATACCGGTGCTGGATACTTTTCAGGGAATATTTACATGCTGTTGTATCTAATATCTTGATTCAGTTCAAGATAGCTGGGCAGTTACATAGTTACATAATTACATAGCTGAAAAGAGACTTGCGTCCATAAAGTTCAGCCTTCCTCACATTTGTTTGAAGCACTTCCAATTTTGCAACAAACCAGGAATGGCAGAATGGCAGTCAGATTTATCCTTAGCTCAAGAAGCTATTATCCTGCATTGAAAAATGATATCCTTGAATATTCTGTTTTTTGGGTTGTTAGTGCGAATTGGTGGTCTGTCTGGTTTCAGTAACAAGATCCAATATTGGGGGAGGTCTAAACCCATGAATAGGGACTCTAGGTCCACCCAACGATGAGCGTCAGGTGGAAAGTGCCATTCTATTATTTGTGCTAGTTGGGTAAGCCTATACCTACTCTCCCTTTTGGTCAGTATGGGATCTGCTTGAATACCCTGTGCCTTGTCCACCATATGAGGTCTACTGCTTGCCTTGTGCTTTCATCAAATGTCTTGTGGGAATAAATCCCACTTAATCTGCATGAATAAATGTGGGCAAAAGAGGATTAAGATGTGAGGCCAGTATTTTGGCAAATATTTTTGAATCAAAATTGATTAGAGAGATGGGTTTGATAGTTGGCTACACAAGGATAATCCTGACCTGGTTTGGGGATCAGTGTTACATCCACAGTTGACAAGTTTGGGTTAGGGCAAATCTCTTCCATTCATTCGGTAGACATTTTGGTCAGATATGGTATCAATTCTTCACTAAGACTTTGTAATATGAGCCATTGTACCCGACAGGGCTGGGACCGAAAGTGAAACTAGAATGCCAGGGGCAATAATAAGGTTGTGCTGCCAGAACAATCAAAGGAAACCCCTTTATTATGGGATCGCCACCTCTCCCTCACTGGAACACTGAGATCATTACTGAGCACTGAATGTCTCATTGACATGTTAGTCACATCCTTTACTCTTTCATATCTCTCTCTCTATGTATATCTATAACTATATTTTTTTGTACATGGCCTTTATTTGATAATCCACTACAATCACAAGATAACATATGCTAGTTTTGATATGTTTAATATAATGGCAACATACTGTTTATTAAGTATATACATATATATAATTAGATGTGCCATTCCTATCTTACCTTTTACCAGTTGTTATGCTTGTTTCTTAAAAATGCTTTTATTTTTGCTACTGCTTCTAATTTATAGATGGAATCTTGGACCATCATTGACTACATGAAGGAGCTACAAATTAACTTTTCATTTGTTAACATATGCCTTAAAATAACCCCCCATAGTATAGCTAATTAATCATCATAGTGCGGGACCAATCCCCAGGTACTAGTGCACCTTTGATGGGATAAAGCCAAATATTACTTCTACTTTGCATTTCATGCATGATGTGCAATAGAGCATAGTTCAGTGTTTTAATTAAATGTGATGTTTTATTTTTAAAATAGAAAATGCCATGTACGTTATGAACGTTATTATCTTACATATTATATACTAATAATGTATAAATAATGTTGATGCTGCTTGATAGCTGCTTGTGCCAGGAGCTCACATATTCTAAACTCCCTACTGGGATTGTCTCGAAAACAAGTCATTGAGGAGCCAACTCGTAAAGAGGCCATACTAGATTTAGTGTTAACAAATGGAGATTTGGTATCAGATATTACTGTAGGTGAACGTTTAGGATCCAATGATCATCAGTCAGTGTGGTTTAATATAAGAACAGTGACTGAGTCACACCACACAAAAACAAAAGTTTAAGACTTTAGAAAAACAGACTTTTCTCAAATTATGATATGTGTAAAGGAGTCATTATCAGACTGGAGCAGTTTAAATGGAGTCCAGGAGAAATTGGATTATTTAAAAGTTGCACTACTGAGGGCAACAGAAAATTGCATTCGGCTTGTCAGTAAAAGCAAAAAATTTAAGAAACTACTGTGGTACTCCGCAGATGTGGCCAAAATAGTAAAAAAAAAGTTAGTCTTTAGTAATTATTAAAAAAAAGAGAGTGAGGAAGATAGACAGATCTATAAGATTAGGCAGAAAGAGGCTAAGCAAGCTATAAGAGCTTTCAAATCACACATAGAAGAGAAAATAGCATAGTGAGTAAAAAAGGGGACAAAACATTTTAGATACATAAATGAGAAAAGTAAAACAAGGATTAGTTAAATTAAAACCAAAAGAAGGAAGGTATGTAGAAGAGGATAAAGGTCTAGATGACTGCCTCAATTAATATTGTTGTTCAGTATTTACAGGTGAAAATGAAGGAAAGGGACCTCAATTAGGAAATAGCACAAATTAGTCATTTTTTACATGTGAGTTTACAGAGGAAGAGGTTCTATTTCAACTGTCAAAAGTTCACAAGAAAGGTGGTAGTAGGGAGAAGTTGGGCAACTATGGGCCAGTAAGCCTTACTTCAGTAGTGGGAAAGTAATGGAAACCATGTTAAAGGATGGGATTGTTGAACATCTAAAATCACATGGATTTCAAGATCAGAGACAACATGGGTTTACTTCAGGGAGGTCTTGCCAAATTATTCTTATTGATTTTTTTTGATTGGGTAACTAAAATAATAGATCGGGGTGGTGCAGTAGACATTGCTTACCTAGATTTCAGTAAGGCTTTTGACACTGTTGCACATAGAAGGCTTATCAATAAACTGCAATCTTTAAAGGGACACTATAGTCACCAGAACAACTACAGCTTATTGAACTTGTTCTGGTGAGTAGAATCATTACCTTCAGGCTTTTTGCTGTAAACACTGTATTTTCAGAGAAAATGCAGTGTTTATATTACAGCCTAGTGATAACTTCACTGGCCACTGTACAAATAACTAGTGAGATCTCATTTGGAGTATTGTACGCAGGAGACCGTATCTCCAGAAGGATACTGAGTTCAGAGACTAAACTGGTTCATGGATTACATGATAAAACTTACAAGGAAAGGTAAAAGGATCTTAACATGTATAGCTTGGAGGAAAGACGAGACAGGGGGATATGATAGAAACATTTAAATACATAAAGAGAATCAACACAGTAAAGGAGGAGACTATATTTTAAAGAAGAAAAACTACCAAAACAAGAGGACATAGTCTTAAATTAGAGGGGTAAAGGTTTAAAAATAATATCAGGAAGTATTACTTTACTGAGAGTGTAGTGAATGCATGGAATAGCCTTCCAGCTGAAGTGGTAGAGGTTAACACAGTGAAGGAGTTTAAGCATGCATGGAATAGGCATAAGGCTATCCTAGCTATAAGTAAAGGCCAGGGACTAATAAAAGTATTTAGAAAATTGGGCAGACTAGATGAGCCGAATGGTTCTTATCTGTCGTCACATTCTATGTTTCTATGTACCCTATGGACTCACTATAATAAAAGAATTTAAACTAAATAGCCCTTCAGTGAGAAAGAGGTGGCAATCCCATAATTTAGGGGTTTGCTTTGATTAATTAAAGTTATTTTCTATCTAAATTAAAGTTTAAAAAAAAGAAACATTTTGATAGTGGGTATGATTGGACAGTAATCTATCCACTCCTCATTATTATTAAGACTAAGCCTTCATCCAATGTCAATAGATGCGGGGCATGGATGGACCAGTAATAGCCCCTCCTTAGACTTGTTTTTGTTTGTTTTGGCAAAATGTGTCCAATTTGTATAATGCATAATACACAAAATAGGATGTCTTACTTTACATGTACTATATATGCACAATTTGCAGGTCTTTAAATTGTCTCTTTAATACATTACTTAGATAATGCCATGTACAAAATGTTGTCACTTAAAAATAAATAAATAAATAAGAACAGTACGAGTATACAAACTATTTTGTTTAATTTCATCTGCAGACATGTGCCAGTTTAACTGAAAGAAAATTAAATTCTGTGGATGAAGCTCATTTGGAAAAAGGAAGAATAGCTGAACATCGACTAATAGCACATTTGGGACAAACATAAGTAGATGCCAACAATACTTAAAACACACACTTCATTGCAGCAATATCGTAAGCCCATTCACAGTAGCAAAGGCATTAACCTATTTATGATGAAAGGGGATTTGTAAGCTTTAGAAATAAAACAAAAACTCTTACCACAAACAATCTGGAAGTTAATTATTTTCAGAGAACTGATATATTGTTTATCTTTTTGCCCATGAAATTTAATTTACCTCCTCCCATTAGTTATGCATGATGTGAAAAGGTACTCTGGATACTATGTTTAATAAGCAGATGATAAGATAAAAAGCCCACGTACAGAAACAGTTCAGCTTTGAATGAAATATTTTCAGAGTCTCCGTGAGATCATTTACAATTAAAAAAACAAAACACAACAAAGTAATAAAACAGAATAAAGTTTGAATAAGTTTGTTTTCTTTACCCTCTAGGCCTAGACTTTGAAAACATTCATTATGAGACCTGGCAATTTCTGTTAGAATTAAAAAAAAAACTATTCTGAATTTAAAGTAGTGAATCATAAATAATGTTGAGATTTACATGTTATTTGTTTGTAGTGGTGAAATAACTCCTAACAGTTTATTTTCTATAGGTAACAAGCAAAAATCGATGCACCCCGTCTACCCTTCAGGTCTCCGACACATAAAATAGGCTGAATTAATGTTTCAGTTATTAAACAAGCATGTTACTTAATCAACCAGTGAACCTGCATCTAAAGTTCTGAAGAATATCTAAATGTTGGTTTATTATAAAAGTATTATTTTTCATGTGGACTCTCTGACACACAGTACACATGTCCAAGTCTATATTTTTCAATGGCATCCATCCTTAGTGTTGTGATGTATAATGAAGTGATTAATCTCACTCTTGTGGAATTGTCAATAAATCCCCATTTTCTTTTCTTGGGCATATGATAGTGCACACTGGCGATGTATCTTCTAGTTGCTTCAGGAAATGACCTTGAACATGTGATTCAGAACTGGAACTGGAACCAGAATTTAAAACTGTAACATGTGACTCAGAGGAGCTAGAACTTCTTGTAACAGTGTATCTTCTATTCTCCAGGGAAACCATGTGGACTTGTCATCATGGTTTCCCTGGGAAATTTAAGATACTTCACAAAAAAATGCAAACATACAGAAACATATCAAGCAACAATTTTTACAAATGGGAGGATTTTTTTTTATATAGTGCAAAGAGGGTATCATTTAATTCATTTTCTTTGTTGTTGCAGAGAAACACAAAATCAGAGGAAAAAAAAAACATGGTAGCTGAATCATGACAGTTTAAAGGTTAATTAAGAGCGAGTTGACAGATATAAATCTCTCTTTTGACCCATACTGACCAAAGAACTGTTTTTTTATAAGGAGATGTCTTAGGAATATGGCTACAGATGCATATATTCTGGGAATTTTTAGGTGACCAGTTGCATATTGATATGAATTTATTCAATTCAGTAGATTATATAGAATGGAAATAAGTGAAGTTATTATTAATCACATTAATCGCATCTTATACACAAATGCATTGGGGTTTTTATGGAACATGTACACTAATCACTCCAAAATCCAACAGAGAAGAGTAATTGCAAAAGGGACAGATCTGGGAACTAACGACAGACTAAACGTCAAATGGAGGGTCACCTGTAAATATACACACTTGTCAATAACAGTTATCCTGGGTTTTAACAGTTAGCCTGCATTTTATTACACATCATCAGTGCTAGTTAAGTACACAATCTTGCTTTCTGCTCAGTCACTCACCTCAGTTGATCCCGTGCCATTATGGTTAAAGAGGTAAGGAACTGATTAAAGCTGCAGACATTTACTAGTAAACTGAGAGTAGTGGAGACAAGTAACAAGCTGCATTAGTGATCACTACATTAAATTGTTATCTTATACGTCTCGTTTTCCTTCAGAGACCTTTAAAGCTAATTTAGTCCATAAGATTTATCCGTTACATTCATCAGTTTGAGTTGTTAAAGCAGGTAAGCAGTCTAAAGATTTTCTCCAGATAAATAATATGAAAAGACAATTCTCATATTTAATAAAGCTAAAAATAGTTGGAATTTGGTTTGCCTGAGGGTATCTGCAGCAATCATGAGGATGCTTTTGGTGTCCAGATAATAAGTTATTATTAGTGCTTACGCGCTCAAATCCTATACAAAGTATAGGATTCAGAAAACATACAAATCTTAATAAAATTCGGAACCAAATGCGTCCGGTGGGATGCACATTTGCACTTTATCGTTCACTTGTTTCACTTTTGTACATTAATTTATACGTGTGATGAATTAATTGATACATTTCACTGAGTGCCATGCCCACATGTGCCCACTTGTAATGGACCCTTGCTATATACTTTTTACTTCCCTTGTTCGCAACCATGTTTAGGCTGATTAGAAGAGTGCTTGTCCCATTTTAAATGTAATAGAAATGAGGCTTAGTTATTATTGGAACACAGGGCTTGTGCTTGAAAGCTAATGAACATTCATATCAAGGGACTAATTATCTAAAAGGGAATCAAGACATATGGCAGATATGAGCGTTGGTTTGTACATAAATCAGACTTCCAGGCCACTCATGTGTGACTTCTCACACCTTGCAGAATAGCTCTGTGGGGGAGGGGTGGGAGGGGATTCCAGCTTTAAAGAGGAATTTGGGTTGCAAGCTCTGACCTCCCAGACAATCCAATTAATCCCTTTTGAAATTGTATTTTTGGAGTGGTTTAAAATATTTTATATTTTTCTGTAGAGGATCTTGGGTTTCAAACTCCTGTTGTATTGTATGGGAGACCCCATGTAGGGGTCTGTGCATGAAAGCAATGTGTAACCAATTAAACAGATCAGTTGAATTCAGTTGACTCCCAGAACTATGTTTCATCTGGTTACTGGGGGAATGGATGTCTGTCTTCTTTAATAGATCCGGAATAGCTGAAGAAAGGAATTAGCGAAGGTAACCGGCAGGGTTACCCATAGTCCGCTACAATAAGTTAAAGTACTATTTGTCCACTGGCAGTGCTAGCAGCAATGGTTATTAATGGTTATAAAATAAATAAATAAAAAGCCTTTCAGGTCAATAAAACCTCCATATTACTATAAGGCAGGTTTAAAACCTCCCTATGCCCCCAACTACCATGTATTCATCTGCCATGTGGCATAGTCCCACCCGTGTTCCTTTTGGGCATCGGGTGGGGGACATTAAAAAAAAATAATGGGTGACGGACAGATCACTGTCTATGCTCCTGCTTCCACCACAGCCTATTATACCTATTATAATATGAGGGGAACCTAGTGTCCCCTACTGGCTCCCACCCT
>OW240919.1:50274666-50296450 GCA_933207985.1 Pelobates cultripes
GCATCATAGCATAATCATAGTGTAACGGAATTCCCCGTACTCCGATCGAGTACCTTCCGTTGATGGACGCTTCCTAGCCTGCGCCGAGGACCACAAGCACCGCACCGGACACCACAACCACTGTAGCTTAACTGGAGTCTCGCCGTCTTCCTTCCACCCTGGATCAGCTTCTGTCCTCCAGGACCGTGTGGTGAAGACCTCTCCTCCAGGAGAGCGTATCAAGAACAAGCTCTTAAAAGAGCTAAGTGATTCAAGCTCAAGTGAGTGTGCAGAGCATAGCAATCCCCAGTGTGATATAGCAGTTCTCTCCAATCATGAGACAAGACTACGTGTTGAGGGTCAAGAAGATCTGACTCCACTGAGCTTTTATTGCTGCTTTTATGCAGGATTTTACAGGTTAGACACCACCCACTGGACCTTGTGGGGCACCGACAATACAGTTACAACAACCAACAATAGAGCACACCCAGCAGTTACAGTGACTTCCTTGATCTCTACTTAGGAGATAATTGAGTTAATTAAATGTATCTACTCAATTATCTCCAAGCTGAAAAGTTACACTTTTTATATATTTTCATAACTTTGAGTTTACATGTGATATCAATAAAACTTTATTTTTATAACCAGCATAATTGGGGGACAAACATATCCAAAATTCATGAATCGGTTAAGTGGTTCAGGCGATAGGTGGAAGTCATATTTTGACTGAGGAGGGACAAAACAGCCAGTTCCAATTGGTTTGGCAGTGTCCCTGGGACAACACCCTGCTGGAAAACAATGGGACAAGGGGAGGGGAAGAGGCACACCTTCCCATGGATTCAAAGGGCAGAAAAAGTGTCCCAAAAGATTCAATATGTCCATACACTGTCTTTAAAGGGTCATACACCCCAGGGCCATAGTCATGTGGCAGGAGGCTGGCAATCAGTCCTCTCCAATGCCCAGTGGCAAATGGCAGTTTGTCACACATAGTATGGTACAGAGGTTGCTTGTTTTAAGCTTGGAGCACCTCTTCAAGTAACTGTTGGGAGCGCACCGTGTAACGTTTGAGTGTAAGGCGCAGGTGTTGTGTGGGAGGTGGAGTATCAACTTGGCAAGGGGTTTGGTTATCCACTTATGGAGCCAGGCGCACTTGTGAGTGCAAGTGTACTTGAAAATAAAATAAACTATAATGGGTTTGTCTCTGCGAATGGTTGTTTGTAAACTAAACATGTTATTAACAACTAAGCTAAACATATGGAAGTATAGCCACAATTGATAGCTCAAGTGTCAATTTCCTTCAGTTCAGGTGGGTAAGTCCGGTGCACTCCGCCCCAGGTCCCTGGGTACAAATGGGTTAATACTGCCGATATTTCACGAGGGGCTAGTGTCTGTAGATATCGCCTCCACTGGTATGCCCAGGGCTCTGGGGAAGGTCGGGGCCTCTAAAAGGTGTGCCAAATTGTGTATTGCCATCTTTTTCGTGCCAGTTAGTGGTGTTGGCCCCATTTTTAGGGAATGGAGGAATGGAGTGCTCTCTGAGCTGCTGTGTAAAATGCCAAAACAACCTCCTCCAGGAGAAGCCTCTAAAAAAAGCTACAGGTGAGACCCTTCAAAGGGTACTGTAGGGGACCCCCTTGCGGTTCCCATGATGCTACCCCTGTCAGAGTCCCTAAAAATTTGAGTAACATATCCTGTGGGGTGTCTTTGGGTGCTTTAGTGGCTCTTGGTAATCTAAAAAAGGAGTCTACTCTGATCTGCTTCACCTGTTTAGTACTATTAACACGGCTATAAGCCTTCTGCAGTACTGGGGCAGTTCAGTATTGGTGACTGATTCCGGCACCTCTCTGATCTTCATATTGCCTGCTTTGGCTCTGTCCTCCATGCTTGCCAGTTGGGCAGTCAGGGAGCTGCATTGTTTCTGTAGCGTGCTGAGAGCTGTATCTGTGACTTTTTGTGCCACCCCTGCCCCCTTGATGGTTTCTTTGACTGTCACCACTCGTTTGGTAAGCGTGGATACGTCTTCTCTGACAAGCGCCATATCCGCATGAAACATGGCTTGGATGTCTTTCACCAGTGCCTTGATGTCAGCTTTTGTAGTGGGCACATTGTCTCCCATTTTTTCGGGTGCTTTGATCTTTGCCCGTGCCTGCGAAGTTGCAGGGAAGTTGGTCAGCAGGCCATCGTCATCCGATGAGGAAGACTCCTAGGCCTCCGCCGACACCCTTTTGAAGGGATCAGGTCATGTGGCCGGGCACATAAAAGCTCTGATTTCCTGGACAGTTCTCCTGTCATACAACACATGAAAAATACAGGTTCTTACAAGTATTAGTGATCTGGGCATAGTGATGACAACATTATCATGATTACATGCGCCAGAACATGAAACTGGTAGTATTGGTGACAGACAACCTCCTTTTGAGCAAAGTGTTCAGATCTCCTTATCTAGAGGCCTTGTATTCTGAGGAAACCACAGTAGGGTGGAAGACCACTCCGCATCTGAACAAGAACCATCTTGGCATGAGGGCCCCTACAAAGATTCTCCTTACGTTAGGAATCAGTGGTGGATGACCATATTTATGCCCTATACAGGGTGGGACCCCTGGAATGGGGATAGAGAAAGGATTGAGTGGCCCAAGATACATTTTTGGATATTATGGGCCCTATTGCTAAAATAATGTTCATATATGATGATGCCACCCTGGATCCTTGTGTATTTGGCCCAAAGGCAATCGCCGAAACGCGTCAGGTGTTTGGACTCCAATTGTATGGGACTTTCTGAAATGTTTCTTGTTTTTAATTTGTTTCCTGTTTTGGATGAATAAATATCTTTGTAACCACCTACAACTGCGTTTTCGAGGTACATACAAGAATACCAAGAGGTGCCCAGCTGGAATCCTATATCTGTTCAAGGCATGTAGTTTGAGCCAGCTTTTTAAGTGGCTCCCCATATGTGAGTGAGACCAACACATATGTTTTAATTTGTAGTTTTAACTATATTACCCTATGTCTCTCATATCTGTTTTATTTCAGAGATAGATTGACTTCATTTGGGTGGTATATTCTATTTTATATAATTCCACTATTTTTCTTGAGTGCTCTCACCCTTTTTTGTATTTCCCTTCCTAAAAGTACTGCAGAAGTACATGAACCTGATTACCATTCAGCATAAAGGTCAGGTTTCCCTCTGAAAGCTCTTCAGATCCTTTCCATGCAGAGGGGTTTTGGAAAGTACTGGTTGGCCGTGCCACTGGCCGCTTCTGGCCTACAGGTCCCACGCTAACTAATTTTTCCTTGGAAGTGTGGTGCCGAACACCTTTTCCTCCCAAAAGAGTCAGGATCAAGGCTGAGATTCCATAGACAGAGATAGAGCCTGCATCCCAATAGGTGAGTTACCTTCATCGGGATTGTTCCCATGCTATCACCGGTGGCAGACTCTCTTTTCTTGCTGGAATGGATGTCTTTCATGTCAGAAGCGTGAGTCCTCCAGACAGTCCAAGACTACATTATTGTATTACACAAGGATGAGACTATATTTAAAAGAAGAAAAACTACCACAAGAGAACATAGTCTTAAATTAGAGGGGCAAAGGTTTAAAAATAATATTAGGAAGTATTACTTTACTGGGAAGGTAGTGGATGCATGGAATAGCCTTCCAGCTGAAGTGATAGAGGTTAACACAGTGAGGGAGTTTAAGCATGCGTGGGATATGCATAAGGCTATCCTAGCTATAAGATAAGGCCAGGGACTAATGAAAGTATTTAGAAAATTGGGCAGACTAGATGGGCTGAATGGTTCTTATCTGCCGTCACATTATGTTTCTATGTTTCTATTAAAAGTGTACAAATGAGAAACTAGCATGTTATTTTCTTAGAAATTATTATATATACTATAGTATATCCAAAACCATTTATTTATAAAAATCAGCCAAAGAAACCCAAAAAAACTACAGTATAATCAAGTTACTTCCAGTCAGTTCCAGGAACAAGAAAGAGCAGATTAGATTGTCAGATAGAGATGGCTTTAGGTAATTAAAAAACTGAGCAAACCATAACTCATACCTGTAGGGTCACAGAGTATTTATTACCATCTCCAGCTACATTAATGCAATACCAGTGTAATGTAAGTCTATTTGATTGTGAGCTTAGCATTTAATCATTAGTACAGTTGACTTCCAGTCTTATCTGTCTGTATATATGTATATCATAAAAAGAGATGTATTTTTCATCAGCTGCCAAGATCTCTAAAATTATAACTGAGGTTAAAAAAAAAATACATAATTTTTGTGCTTCTATTACAATTCCCACTAGGTAACAATTAAGCAGATTAATTTCCCACAAATGTTTATTAAAAAAAAAGTTGTAAAGATCTCTTTGGGAATCCTCAAAGAATAGCAATATTTTTTCCATTTACACATTATTTACTTTTTTATCTTCATTTAATTTATCCTGAAAAATAAACATGTTAAAGTGGTGACAATGCAAGATTCTGTTTGTAGAATATATGATGCGTTTGCACACGGTGTAATTACTGACCTTTCAGAGCTGTTGGCACCTCTTTCAGCTCATAATGTTTCTATCTAAATGAAACTATTACTGCTGAATGTCAAATGAAAAGTTTTTCCTTTTTTTTCCTCTTGTGAAACATAATGAAACAATGCTAATAATCAGACATACTTACAAACTGTACATGTTGTTAAGTTTGCAAAGAGACATGTCCAATTCATAAGAGAAGTAAACAATAACAGCCTGCATAAAATTAATATAGCCATCCTAACGGAACACTCCAAACTCCATAACCACTACAGCTATAGTGGTTACGTTCCAAGAGTGCACTGTGGCACCCAAATATCAGTATTAAACCATTTGCTCATGGCCATGCAGGGCTTAGCTCATTGGCTGAGAGTGCTCCACACATCAGGAGACCTAATGGAATCTTTATGACTAAGCCCCCTGATAAAAAAAAAAAAGCTAAGAAATCCAGGAGACAACACACTCAGGCTGGCTCTGGGGTTACTTGAACCCCTGTGTTCTCCATCCTGCTGGATTCTGTTAACTTTCTATATCAATGTAGTAGGAGTAATCCAGCAATAGAACACTCCCCCTAAGATAGTAGGAGTACGATAGTGGGAGCACTCCAGCAATGTTCATGTGCAATTGCTTGCCTGGCTTACTTTAATTATTAACGCACCTATAGGATTCACAGGTGGTGACTTTCAGATAATGCAATCTCAAGGATCAGAGCCAATCCAAAGTAAGACCTCCCTATTGAATGGTAACCCATTGTTTCCACAGTGCTTTTACATTAGGTTCATATGTCTGATGCCTAATTGTGACTTTGCTTACCTGGACACATTTTATCAGATAATCCCCTGGTTTGTTATTTATGCTGTTTTACCGATGCCTAGCTGTGACTTTCTTACCTGGGCACCCCCTTGTTTGTTACCTATGATGCTTCTGGACTGATACCTAGCTTATTGGATTTGCTTCCTTGGACAATACTTATCAGATTATTAATTGTGGAAAGTAATCCAGGCACTCCAATGAATTCCAAAATTATAGGCAATTCATTAGAACCAGGAACTACACAGCAACGTTTCAACCCCTTAGGGTCTTTATCAAGCTACTACTATTTCTTGTATAATACTTATCAGATAACCCAACTTGTTTGTAACATTTGCTGTTTTTCTAGACTAATTTCTGAATTTAGCTTTGCATTGAGGGATTCCATATATAATATTATTCATGTATTCTATTTAGCTTTGCCTGTTTATTAATAAAATGCTTGTTATATATCTACATGGCCTCATCGCTCCAAAAAGACCTGTAGATCTACCACACACAGAGGCTCTTACCTGAAATCCTTAAAGAAAACACAAAACTACCATGTTTTATCAGTTGACATGATAAATTAAGAAGACTTTGTTTTCTTCCCGGCAGGAACAATTAGAGACGTAAGAGCTATTTCACTTGGGATACCATGTCTTTGTGAAGGCTAGTCAGTACATACTATAGGGACAACAAATCATGACCTCATCTCAAACTGACACAGTCCAAATCTACCACACTGGCCCAATAAAACATATGAAACAATTCAAAGCTCAACATCATTGCCAACAGATATGTCTGTTCATCACAGTAATAAATTACAATTATATATAGATATATAGCAGAGATATTATGTCATATTAAGTTCCATAACTCCTTCACTTACTTTCAGTAAGACTGCATGTGCATGATCTCCATCTGTGAAAAGCTAGTAGGGACAGGCAAAGCCTATTGCTTGATTGGCACTACCATTTATGTATGATGGAGTAGACAAGACTATATTAAAGGCAGAGATATATATATATATATATGTACCTTTAAACTATCTATTAAAAAAGTTTTTAAAAAATTATTAATTAAGAATATGGCAAGCAGCATGTGGCATTTGGCCAGTACTGCTTTATTCTTCAGTTGCAGCCATTCTGCAATTCTCAGAGTTTTCTTCCAATCTAATATTTCTGAGCTTAACATCTTTTTAAATATTTAGCTGAAGAATTCCTAACTAATAGTGCAGATGTACATTAATTTAATGCTTAATGCAAAACAGCAATTGGAGTGAACTATTTTCCATTAATCCCATATTAAAACATGATTGTGCACTAATGATTTTGTAGTATTGTGTTATTATTAACATCAGGCATCCTGCCTTTATTTTGGGTTCATGTTTTTTTGGCAATATATCCTTCAACCTGATATACAGAGCATTAAAAATCTTTATGAGAGAGTGGCGGCTTATAATAGAAGCATCTATGTGTCTTGCAGGATGTTTTCTGATATAATTGATACATGATGAGCTTAGAAGAATACGCTAAGCTATGGCCCCTTATGTAGAATGCAAATAAAATTACTAGCTGCAAGAAAATCCACAGAAGGGCTCTTTTGTGGCCTCAATGGTTTTCTAAATAAAACAATATAAAATTTGGTGGCAGACCCAGCACAAAATAGTTTTAATGTTATGATGACGTTCATTTTCCAAAGCTCTGAAGTGGTAAAAATACTCCCCTATGAATTCTCTGGAACTTAGCTTGCAAAATATAGATTAGAATAAGGCTCATGTCTTCTACTAAGCAAAGGTAATTGTGTTCACACTCTCTATTGAGTCAAATTAGCTGCACGCATAGAACAAGAAATTCTAGGCTAGTCAAGAAGACTGAGTGCTTTTAGAAGATTTACGCTTACCTTGTTTTGGCAAGGTGCAGAAAAGATGAAGATTATGATTAGTGGTTGTGAGTGGTCTTAAAGGGGAGCAATTAAAGAAAGTTTTACCATGTTTAACATTCACAGCGAGTTATGGCTAGTATAAAAAAACAAATCATCGTAAATAGTACAGTCTCAAAATGTACTTGAATAATTCACCCAAACAATCTAGCAAGATGCAAACAAAAACATGGTTATCAGCAAAAATCAGCATGGCTTTATGAAGCACAAGTCATGTCAAACTAACTTGATTGCATTCTACGAAGAAGTAAGTAGAAGTATAGATCAGGGCGTGGCAGTGGATGTAATCTATTTGGATTTTGCCAAGGTGTTTGATACAGTTAGTGTTCAAACTCAAAGAAATCAGTCTAGATGATTATTCTTGTTCTTGAGTAGAACATTGGCTTAAAAATAGAGTACAAAGAGTTATCATTAATGGTAAATGTTCAAGCTGGACAAAGGTGACAAGTGGTGTCCCTCAGGGTTCTGTTCTGAGACCCCTTCTACTTAACATGTTTATAAATGATCTTGAAAAATGCATTGAAAGTCATGTTTAAATAATGTCATGTTCAAGTAATACAATATGAGCAAGATATTACTTTGCCGCAGAGGGATTTAGATAGGCTGGGGAACTGGGTACTTAAATGGCAGATTCAATTTAATGTAGAAAAATGCAAAGTTATGCACTTCGCCGTAAAGAATGCTGTGATGAACTGGACCTCATCATGGGTTCTTGGAGGGGCATACTTGGCAGCCTCTTACCCTGTGACTATAGCCCCTGCAATAAACCTGGCTAAAATACATTAAACAGGCTCTGTTCGTGCAATTGGGATTATATGGTTCGTTTCCTGAACAGCCGCATGAACCGGAGATCACCCTGGAGCTTGTTAATCTTAATTGATAAATTGTTGCAATTTCCACCTCAGTGGTTTAAGTGTTCATCTGGGTGGCCGCAATTCCTATGGACGACCACGAGGTGGCGGCCATCTTGTTCGCATGGACCAAAACCACGAATAAACTTCAGGGGGACTTATTTGCTAATGACCTTGAACTATTTTTGGCATGAAAACTTTGCGGTTCCCGTTCGGTCCTCCACTGGCACTTAGCCGCGATTCTATGGAACTATTTTCGGAAATGGGAGCATGCCTGCGGTCGGTCAAATAAATGACTTAAAGGAAATTCCTGAACCCCTGAACTGATCTGGGTGATTTTTGGAAATTTTGGTCAGCCAGATTAGGGCTATTAGGGGATGTAACATTTGTGGGGTTATTATGTGTTTTGGGGTACTTTTGGGACTTTTTAGAAATATGTGTTCTTTCTGCCTGGAGATAATTGAGTTAATACAGTATCTGACTCAAGTATCTCTCAGGCAGAGAGGAGGGATTGTATGTTTTGTTATAGGAGTGTTATGCATTTAATCACTGTTCTTATTGGTCTGTGTCTTTGTGTTGGAGTCCCCAACAAGGTTCATGTGGGCATACCCCTTGCATGGGGACTGTCATAAAAGGCCAGTGTGGCACCATTAAAATTCAGTCTTACTTCACCCTCACCATAGAGCCTCACCTTGTGTTTGTAGGGACCTGCTATACAAGCTATAACCGCTAGCTCTTGTAAGAGCTCCACAGCTATACTCTCTTGACAGAGAGGTTCACCCACAGGAAGCTGGATCCTGGTCTTGGGTCCAGGGTGGGTGGGGGACGGCGAGACCCGAACCAAGCTGCGGTGGTTTGTGGGGTCTACAGTGCTTATGGTGTCCGGTGGAGTGCTTGGAGTAATCGGTGAGCACTAGGAGCATCAATTGACGGAGGCACCCAGTCGGGGTGGCAGGCGGTCCTTCACAAATGCACAAACAACTTATACCCTTAATGGAAGCAATTTAGGGATAACAACACATGAGAAGGACTTGGGATTTGTTATAGACAACAAACTATGCAACAATGTGCATTGTCAACCAGCAGTGGCTAAGGCCAGTAAGTTATTGTCATGCATGAAAAAGGGCTTTAATTCTCAGGATGAGAATATCATTTTGCCTCTTTATAAATCACTGGTTGGACCACATCTTGAAGATACTGTGCAATTTTGGGCACCTGTTCTAAAGAAGGATATTACAGCACTAGAAAAAGTGCAGAGGCGGGCTACAAAATTAATAAAAGGAATGGAACATTTTAGCTATGAAGAAAGGTTAACAAATGTAAACCTCTTTAGTTTAGAAAAACATCATCTCAGAGGGGATATGATAGCATTATACAAATATATCCGGGGTCAATACAAACCATTGTGTGGAAATCTATTAACAAACCGGACTTTACATAGGACACAAGATCATGCGTTTAGACTGGAAGAAAGAAGATTTTGTCTAAGGCAAAGGAAAGTTGTTTTTTTACCGTAAGAACAATAAGGATGTGGAATTCTCTGCCTGAAGAAGTGCTTTTATCAGAGTCCATACAGATGTTTAAACAGCAACCAGATGCATACTTGCAAAAACAGAATATTCAATTCTATAATTTTTCAACTGTATGGTAATAGCTTCTTTATTCAAGGATAAATCTCACTGTCATTCTGGGGTCAAGAGGGATTTTTTTCCTAGTTTGTTGCAAAATTGGAAGTGTTTTAAACTGTTTATTTTTCCTTCTTTTGGATCAACAGCAAAAAACAAATGGCTGAATTTGATGGACACATGTCTTTTTTTTCAGCCTATGTAACTATGGAAAATCAAATAGTAGAATCTTCAAAGAAGAAATTAAAGACACAGAGAAAACCAAAACATGCAATAAAAACTATGAGACAATAGGTGGAATAAAAAGTGATTCTGGAACAAAGTCCATCAGCCAGTCCCTGCCATGTGCCCTGGTGTAAATGGAGAAGTTTTGTGAATGTCTCAGTGAGAAGCATTGTTGGAAGCTGATTGAAGTAGTGGTTAGACACCCAGGACAATAATCTGTAGAAAAGTAGGGTTCCTGCAAGATCTTAAAGTTGGTGCTTCCTTCCAGTGGCTAACTATTGAAGGGTGTTGTGATGAGCCTAAATTACTGGCACCAGGCGAGCGTAGCTTGACAAAGATCCTAATAATAGGAGAAGTTTGAGTCCTCAAATGTGACAGGACTTAAATGGGGACACTTTGCAACATAAACAGAGTTTGCAATTTCCAGTATGCTCAGATTGTGTTATCGTAGTCAGTCATTCCAGATGGCTATCTTGTTAGCCAGAGCTTCTTGAGACTGGTGGTGTTGTTAGGTGAGTAGCTGTCATGGCACAGCTAAGTACTCACCTGCCCCTGGGCGCCCACACTGCCCTCGCGGCAGAATCGCAGTTCTCACTGCTCCTGAGAGATCCATTGGGGAGGAACAAGTCAGGGACCAGGGACTAAAACAAGATGGCGCCGAGTCCCTGACCTCTTTATATAACATCTGTGTGCCCACCTACCTGTGGGAGGTGGCTGGTTATGTGATCCCTGCTACCTATTTAAACCCAGCACACCTTCCAGTCAGTGCTTGATTATTTTGCTTTATACCTGCCTTTTGTCCTAATCTCCAGCTTCAGTTCCCGGTTCCTGCTTCCTGATTCCTTACACAACTGCTGTAGCCTGCTTCCTGACCTAGATCCCGATTAATCGTTTACTTCTGTCTGCTGCAAGACTGCATTTTTGTTTGCTTTTCCTGCTCCAGCTTCTATTCCCGGTTCCTGCTTCCTGATTCCTTGGACAACTGCTACAGCCTTGCAGTTATAGTAAAGGAGTGCTGTTCCGCTGCAAATTGGGTTCCATCCACTCCACGACTCTCCAGGTGGGTGTGACAGTAGCAGAACAGATGAGTTGACTTGTTGAAGATACACAGAGACTTCTTCAGTTGCTTATAACACTGTCACCTCCTGGTTCATTCTGCGCAGTACTCTTTTTACAATTCTTGTTTAGTTTTCTTGTTTTTTCTGGTTTTCTATTCTATGTCTGGTTTTCATTATGCTGGGTTTTCTGGGTTCATTCCTTTATTCCATTCCTGGAATTCCCAGTCTCCTTTAATCCTTTAAATGTTTGTTTTTTGTTACCACACCCATTCCTTTGCCATTTAATCCTTTTTGTTTCAGTGTGTTTCCTGCTTGCAGTGGTCTCATTTCCTTTGCACCTTTCCTTGCAGGTAAGTACTGTGTGTTTTATTGTTGTACATTTAGTCATGCATATCTAGGCAGTTAGTACACACCGTAATTGGAGTACTTTGGCGCAGTTGTGGGCTGCATACATCTTAGCCATTTATGTATGTCTAAATCTCCAATGTTTATTACATATATAGTATTTAGTTCTGTTTCCTATTGTTTTGTCTTGTATCTCTTGTCTCGTTTAATTTGTCTTATATTCCCAGTTCATTTACAGTCCTGTTCTGTCCTGTCCATGTTTCCCTCATGTATTGTGTAAATGTTCTGGGTTATGCTTTCTGTCCTGCTCCGGTTCTGGGTTGTTCTAGTCTTGTCTTGTTATCTTGTATGGCGCCTATTCTAGTCTTGCCTTATTTTCTAGTACTGGATACATATCTGCTTAATATCAGCTCCTGGCATCCGCTAAGTTGCATCAGGGCTCTGGTATGTGGCCGCACAAATCATGGTGCTCAACACCAGGGGGCCTGCGGTTACGCTACACCAGACCCTGATTTTCCATTTCCACGCTGAGACTCCTATCAACTTCATCAGGCATACAGGGATCCCGGTCTTCAGACCACCACCCGTGACAAACATGGACCGTAAAAGTGTGTATTTTCTCAAGCATCACTGCTTAATCGGATGGAATAGTTTACATCGTATGTCTCATAAGAGGCCTTTTACATCAGCGTTCTCATCTTCTGATAAGGAGATTCAAGTTATTTCCTCAAACAGGCAAAGAACTGCTTTGAGTGAAGCAAGTCCCCAATATCTTAAGATTCCTCGCCTTCTCAGGTCTCTGGGATCTTTTCATTATTGTTACTGCTAATCAGCCCAACAAAAACAAAAATAATATAGTTATAATTTCTGCAAAAAGCATCAAAATGGGAGTAATAAACTCCCCAAACTATCTTTTAATTATATTACCAACCAAAAACATGTAAAACAACCTTCAGAATAAAAAAAAAATTAGCAAAGAACCTTGATAATCTCCATCATTGACAAGATAATATGTTATTTCAAATTGGTACCTAAGTGCAGGTAGGAACTTCAATGGGACAATGTGGACAACTGAGCTCTGCATGAGCAAATGAGAACAATCCATATCCTATATGTTCACACAAAGCTTGTTTGTTGTTAAATGTAAATCAGGGTGTCAGTGTGCAACGTGTTTAAAATAAAAATGTGTGCTGGTGAATGTGTGCATATGGAATTGCATGAATATAAAAGTGTTCTTTATGTGCCTGAGATGTAAATGGTTCCTCTAATCTCCTCTGCTGTATATCATTTGAATGTGTAAACTGAAATGTATCTCTTCTCTCCTTTTCTTACTGTAACCTCCAGAGGGTAATGTAGGTTTGTCAGGAAGTGGACAGATATGGGCAAACGTGTACAGTACTGTCAATCGTAAGGGTAGTGGGTAAAATGTTTAGTAAAATACCCCTCCCAAGTCTCATACAGTGTTCACAAGACATTATTAATGAGTTTTCTTCAAACCTAGGAAATTTGGATTATTTGAGGAATTAAACTGAATTTTTCTTATGTACACTTTGTTATTTTGTAATACTAGAAAAGACTTACATCTAACATTTTATTAAAGGACAAGAAGAAAAACTATGATGTGGCAAATCCACAATTTGCAATATTCTGGTTGACGCACATACATATAAAACAAACAGAATTTTTACATAAATGAGATACAATAAAACCACAGAAAAAAATATTTTCTTAGATACTCAGAGGAAGGGCATTGTCTGACTATTCCAGACTTGAATGGCATTATCAAGCATTTATAAATATCCATGAAAATGACATGTTCCTGAAAGAAACATCAGTTGTCATGGAAACCATAAACAAGGCCATGGTCAGAAGAAAATGCATAGAATGAGCTGGATCCAAAACACAATGTAAGGTATATACAGATATTATTGATAATCAAGTAAATCAATTTCATAGAGTGATATTAAAATTGTGCAAGCAGTAGATACTGTATTTTACAATTAGATTATAACACAAGAACACAATCACTGATTTGAAATACATTTGTTAAAAACAGTCACAACAGAATTTGTAGATGTCAAAAATATAACTAAAATGACTACTAGTAAAATGGAATCAAGCCTGATCATTAATCAGTAAACCAACAACACACCCAGATATATCTCTCCTGCCCTGATCTCTCCCCGCTGTCCTAGAACACGTCACCGGTTGCCTTTTTTCCATCCAGCTTGGATGGAAACTCAATCTCTCTAAAACTGAACTTCTTATTATTACTCCTCATAATACTAATCCTCCTCTTTTGCTTTCCCTGCATTTTGATAATACCCGCATCAGCCTGTCCTTGCAAGCTCACTCTATTGGTGGTATCTTTGATGCTGACCTCACCTTTACACCTCACGTCCAGTCTATTGCCAAACCCTTCCAATTCCACCTTAAAAACATTGCTATGGGGGGAGGTGCTACAGGTTGCCTGGGCAGACGTGTTCAACAAGAGCTCCATACGAATTGGCATTCACTAAAGCTTTTTAAAGCTCATCAACTGCCTGGTCTCAACATGGGAAAATGCTTGCAAAAGTGGAATTCTCACCTAGAGCACTGCTCCCGAGATATATCGGGGATCTCCTGCTCAGAGGAGCACTGCATGGAATGCCCAATATGGTCGGCACGGCAGCGGAGTCTTCTTTGGAAGACAAGTTTCCCTTAGATGCTCTGGACAACTGGTTGAAGGCTTGCACCACTTATCCTCGGACGAGGTGGCTCACACCGCAGCCACCATGTGCAGGATATCAAGTCCCTGTTGAATGACACGCACTCCCTGTTCAATGCCAATTTATCGCTAATTCAGGAGAACATCAAATCACTTGCAGATAGGATCAGAGTGACTGAGGAAATAGCCATTGAGATCAAGACCAAGCAGGTCACAATGCAGGAGTCCCACACCAAGATGAAGTGGACTCAGGAAGAAATAAAAGCAATAGTGGCTAAGCAGGAGTGTCCCAGAGGAAGTGACTACGACCAAGCTACCTCACTACCTACGCCACCTGTTCCTAAACCTACTACCACCCAAGACATAAAACAGTTCTAGGGATTCAGTGGTAGCGGCCGGTCACTCTTGGAAGTTCCATATGACTGAAATACTCGGGCTGGTTGGTAGCGTTTGTTCGTATGGCTCATGTGAACAAATCCACTGAACGGCACTCTTCTGACATGTATGTGAGAGAAGCAGGCATTCATCAAAGTTTAGTGGTATTCAGGAGTTTCAGTGAGTTCCATGAACTCAACGTCCGAACACTGTTGCCTGCATTCTTGCCACACAATTAGAACCCACACTGATTGAAGTGTCAGGAGGGGTTAACAAGGGTCAATAAGCTCAGAGGTGGTCTGCAGTTTGTGAGTTGCTTTGGTTCCCGAACAGTATATATAAATCCCATGAACCAAGTCTTTTACTAGCCTTTTAGCTGGTTCTATAGTCCTGAGGCAAGGAGTTAACTAGCAGGCTCCTCTAGGAGCTCGCGGCAAGACCAGCTCGCCACAATTCTAATTATAAAATGTTCTGTTATTCTGACTAAAACTGCTGTTCTTAAATGCTCTAATGATGATATTGCTTTCTGTTTTTATGTTGATCGCACAACAAAAATAAAGCATGTGTCCACCCCTTTCTTACACAAGATGCTGCTAAGGAGCTTGTGCATGCTCTAGTAATTTATTACATTGATTGCTGTAATTATCTTCTAATTGGTCTCCTCAGAAGCCATACTGCCTCAGTACAGTCAGCAAAGAATGCAAAGAGTCCATATCTATGCTTCACTGATTCATAGGTATGCAGCTTCTCTGTGTCTCCACTCTGCCGGTGGCCAAATTAACATAGGGGCTGATGGAGCTGCAGCTCCAGGCCCATGCCTATGAAATACTACTCTCTGGACCTACTCTTCACATGCACTTGCTTAAGTATGGAAACTTAAGAGAGATATAGGGAAGAAAATTGATGTGAACTGGCTGACAATTAAATTAGTTAAAGTAAAGCTGACTGTGTGCCCTAGGTTCATCATTAGACTTATTTATGCCAACCTCAGGGTGCTGTCTGCACAGTATGTCCTTGGTTGGTCATCCAGGCTGACCATCTAATTATTCAGGCAGGCACGCCCCCTCTTTGGGCATGTACTCTCCTTTGGGCAGTTCCGGATACATGATTTGCATCAATGGCCCAGCCTTTTACTCCGCCCACCGAAATCCTGTTTTACCAGACACAGGGGGTATGGATTTACATTAAAGATGAAAGCGAAAGATTAGCATAGTCATTGTTTTCTTAAAGCTATATCCTGTAAGTTTCCCTCCAGCACCACCTCCACCAGATACATGACACTTGGTTGGTATGACTGCTGTAGTGTTTTCTGTCGATAAGATTCTGTAATTAGGCCCATCATAATTGTCAGCACCATGCCCAACGGGCTCTTAATCCGGCCCTGCTTACTACTAACTCGTCCTTGCAAGACTTCTCACATGGCAGCTCCTTTCCTTTGGAACAGCCTACCTACACCCATCAGATTCTCCTCTAGTCTTCAATCATTTAAAGGGACAATATAGTCACCAGAACAACTACAGCTTAATGTAGTTGCTCTGGAGAGTATAGTCAGTCTCTGCAGGCTTTTTGCAGTAAACACTGTCTTTTCATAGAACAGCAGTGTTTTTATTACAGCCTAGGGTTACCTCAACTGGCCACTCCTCAGATGGCTACTAGAGGTGCTGAAATAAAGGTAAGATTTTGTTGTACTTAAAAAGGCAAGGAGGTGGTAGGGGGGAATACATGTTTGTGTTCCTGACCCTATAGCAGGGGTATGCAACCTTTTAGTAGCACTGTGCTGAAATAGGATTTTGATGTCCCATCCCATCTGATACCAGTCTTATTTTTTTAAACAGAGGTGTGTATGCTGCCGTATTCTGCTTGTGTTAGTTATACTGCAGTTGCTTTGTGTTGTTGTATTTGTGCGTATATGAGCTATTATGTTGGATATGTTCATGAGTAGCTTATGATATCATGCGTAATACCTATGAATGTGGGCTATATATGGGGTCTGCTTGTGAAATTGTGTGTGTGGATGGATATGTCACATTGTGTATTTGGTAGTGTTTGTATGTGTGGGGCTGTTTGGGGTATTGAATATGAGGCTGCATGTGGGGTTGTGTGCATGTTTGTGGAATGTTAGTGGTGTTGAGTTTGTGCAGATTGTGTGTTGTGTTTGTGTGTCGGCTGTTCATATTATTTGTATGAGGGGAGGGTTATTCTGCAGCTCTGTGTATATCTTGCAGTGTGGGTGGCTTCCCTGGGTTCCAGTGGGGACCAGGCTGGCCAGGTACAGGTCAAGTATAGGAGCTGAAACAGCAGCTGCATGCTGCTCTACTCCAGTGTGGATTCCCATTCACAAGTGTTGGAATGAAGTGATCTAAGATCACTTCCTCTACGTGCTTCAATGTATAAATTGAGTATTGTCCTTCACCAACTTTTCGTATTAGCAGATATCTGAAGTTTCACTGGGTCTCCTGATAGGCCAGAGCATGTTTGGCTCTAGCAGCCTTGAGTGCCGTGCAAAGACACCTTAAGTGCCGTGCAAAGATACCTTGAGTGCCGTGCAAAGTTACCTTGAGTGCCGTGCATGGCACATGTGCCATAGGTTGCCTACCCCTCTTTTGTGACAAAAAACTTATGCCCTCCCAGAGTAACTTCTATCTCACAAATCTGTCTCTTACTCTCTTTTATAGGAGCACACTCTACTCTCACCTTCCAATTCTGCTACTTTTCCACCTTGCCGTTTGGTTGCTATCACCCTCAATGTCCTTCTGTGTTTTTATACCCCATCTCCTCTAGACTGTAAGCTCATTGAGAAGGGTCTTCATCAACTTATTGTTTCTTTAACATTTTGTAATTGTGTCATTTATTGTTAAATTTCCCCATTTTTCAATATTGTAAAGCACTGCGGAATAATTTGGCACTATATAAATGCCAAAAATAAAATAAACACGTGTTTATAATAGAGTTTCTCTTTCAGAATATAATGGACTAAAATTCTCATAATTATTTTATGTAATCATGGGAATTGTAGTACAAGAGGAGCTGAAGAACCATAGTTGGACATTTTTGATCAAATGTATTCTGAATGTTTTTTGTTCAGTTTTGCCAATTTTTTAAAAAGAAAAGAGTAGATGTTTTGTGATGATGCACATATTTTAAACATTTTTTTATTCTGCTTTTTAAAATTCGTATTGCAATTTAAAATGATAATCTATTAATATAAATAGAAAAACTATTCTTAAAACACCTATCACAATGTAGCAGGAGAAAAGTTTTAATATAGATCTCTGGCAATTTAATAATCTTTGTTGTAGTTCTAAACTTCTACCACCAGGTGGCAAAAGACTATTAAGGATTAATCCACCTTTCATGTTCATTTTGACTACAGGCGAAAAATAACATTCAATACTGACAATGTAATTATAATGTAAATAAAATATGTTATATCTATTTTTGGTCCCTTAAGAAAATAAAATAATGAGTGAAAAGTAAATTAATCATGACATTGATTGTTGAGCAACGTCTGAAATGTTAAAAGAGCTCCAGGGTTCAGAATGATAAAGGCAAAGTAGAACATTGCTATTAGAGATCAGCATCACCATGACAACATCTCGACTAGCAAAGACACATAATGCTGCTTTAAAGTAACAGCAGGATGAATGTGCACTAAGATGGATTTAACGCAAGCTTTGATTCCATTCATTGCATAAACAAATGTTTGCTATTCTTCTTATAATTAATTGTTTAAATTATATTAACACAAAATGACCTGGGTCATAGATTAAAAGAAAATAATCAATTTTCTAAAAATATTTTTCATTATTCTTTATTTTAAGAGGTGATTTATTTATTTTTAACATACTGTGCAGAATCTAATGAATCACATGCACGATTTAGTAAATCATTCCCTCAATAGGTAACCGAATATGTTCACAAAACAATACACAAAATTATAAAAAAAAACAAACTCACAAATTACTGAGAGGGGTAGCAATCCATTCTAGAAAACTACAATAACATAAGAATCATCCCATATCCTCATTCAGCCAATCATATTTAGCTATGGACAGGCTGGTTATTGTTGCCCAGGTTATTGTAGTCCAAGAACCTGTTTCTTATGCAGCCCTGGTTTTTGTGTGCACAAGTACACCGTGCATGCTATTTAATAAATGAGAAGAGTGACATAAGTATCCTGTGTGCATGTTCTATTACATTGTGCCCATGACATACTGTGCTCACATTAAAAAAATACTTCATGGCACCTCTAGGACTCGATAAGAAGGGCTCAAATAGGCATTCAAGAAAAAAATATCTTGCACATGCTGAACCCAGATAAATAAGGTATAAAACCAAATGACCATCACTAGCAGTGGGATATCTTAATAAAAATGATCAAAACTCAAATATGCACTTTTTTAAAATTTTTCTTTGCAAAGTTGTGTGCTTCTATACAATTATTTTGCAAGTGTGTCTTTTTTTAATTTTCTAATTGTGTAACAATCGATTAAAAGTTGGAAAGAGTGAGAATTACATTCTTTTTGTATTGCAAGTTTATTTATTTTTCTATTATAAAATCATTCATGAATTCATTTCTGCATCAGTGATGTAAAAGTTTTAAATTTTCTATAAAATATAAAACATACATTACTTATATTGTTGCACACTTTGAATTGCTGCTATAGGCAAACACTGTTAGGGTTATTCACTAACTGTGAATTGTCAGGAACAGGGAGTTTCAGATATTTTGTCAAAATAGAAGAGATCAAAATATAGGTAAGTAGATTTTTTTTCTAGTCCGGCTAAAAAAAAATATATATATCATAGTCAAGAAATAGTTCAGAGTATAACCATGTGTATAACAATGGAGTTCTTTGTGTTATTCATTCGCCAGCTTGTTTCTACATTTTCTTATTATTTAGGTACTTATTTAGGTCACCAACTCTTTACCTTAGTTTCAATTTCTTAAAGGAAGATATTATGGTATCTGGAGGTCCTCAGCCATGTTATCTTAAGGGGTTAAACTCTTTATGAACAGGTTAACACAAAGTTTTCCAGACTGAGCCATTTGCTCTGCCCCTCTTTTTTAGCCCCTGTTCCTGGCTTTAATTAGGAAGCCTTGCTGTCGGTGATAGACTAAGAGCATGAACTGATGCTCTCAGCCTATCACTAGCTTCCCATTGATAAAACTGCATAAGAGATGTATATACATTTCTCATGCAGTTTTATCAAAAGGTTGTTATTGAGATGAAACTGTTATGGTAACCAGAGTGTTCATTTAAACCTTTAATTGCAGTTAAAATATTCAACACAGGACGGGAGATGAAACGTTGTAGGGGCAGGGCCTGACCTCTATGTGGAATGGATGTGTAGTATGAGAGCTCCTCATCAATGCTCTACTATAGGTGTAGCATTGCCCATATTACCTCTTCAAATGCAGCTCTATCACATCTATTCCTGGCTTTTTCAACAGCACATGTAGTGAGGCCTGGTAGGCGCACCAGACGAGAGAGACAGCTTATCTCCCAAAACCCAACTTTATTTGTTTGGTGCACTGTCCCCCACCCCCTCTGGACTGGTAGGGGAAGTAAACACTTTTGTGGTCCCAATGTTCCACTAAATGCCAAATGTATCTCGGCAAGTGAGCCAGCTCTCAGCACTTCCCACAAAACATCAGATGTCAGCATGGAAGTGTTACCATATCTAAACTTGTGAAGTTTTTTACATAGTTTTGTAGAAAGATCAGCAAGCACCAGCAAAGTAGTGATCTTCTGTGGCTATGAACCCAATCACCCGGAAGCCACCTATGGTGAAAGTACCTGGCTCCAAGACCAAGGAGAACACAAACATGGCAGAGAGACCTGTGCAGACACAAAATCGAAACAGCCAAGCACAACATCTCTTCAGGCCTGCACAAGTTGTGGTCTTTTCCTGCTCCATCCCAACAAGATAAATTGATGGTGGGGTCCTTACAGTCCATGTACATGCTCTAGTCTGAAGCTCCTGCAGCCTCCACCTGGGCCCTAATGCCTGGAGATTACCTCACCAAAGGGAATCTTTGATCGACCACAGAGGAAAATAGGATAACCTGGGATTGAGACTCTTGTGGGATTGCTCCAACTCCCATGGCTACTTACACAATCAATAGGTCTATTTGTTTTTATTTTCTGTTTTTTTAATTCACTATGCATAATTTGTTAAATTAGGGGTGGTCATGTTTTTACTAATCTGGTGTTCAGGCCCAGACTGGCCATCGGGCACACTAGGCAAAGGTCCAGTGGGCCACAATGTCCATGGGACGAGGCCGGCAGGGGAGGTCACAGGATCTCCCGGCCAGTCCATGCAGGGCCTGTGCTATCCGAGTGCCGGCCCTGCTATCTCCCATAGGAAAGCATTGATTCAATGCTTTCCTACGGGGAGGTCTAATGCGTACCTGGCATTTGCCACACATGCGCATTAGAGCCCGCTCATTGTGGGACAGAGGAGGAGTAGCTTTGACCCAGCACTGAGGGACATCAGCGCTGGGATCAGGTAAATAAATAAAAAGTTTCTAACCCTTTATTTACTTGGAAGAGGGTGCGCAAGGGAGGGGGGAGGAATGGGAAGTGATAGTGCCAGGAATACAGCTTTTATATTCCTCACACTATAGTGTCACTTTAAGCATGTTTAATTATACTATTACTCTTATGATTTTACTCTTATGTCTAAATTGTTTTGTGCACATTCTAAATCAATTTGAACCAATATATTACACATGTGCCTAGCCTAAATCTCCTACACTAAATAGGGCTGTTCTTTCTAAATGCCTCACATATATATATTGCTATGTATGTTGATTTGCTTGCTGTAACTGTTGTGGCATTGCACATTTGCTTGCATTTCTCTTTATGCACTACAAAAATAAAATAAAGAAATACAAAAATAAAACATTGTAGAATTTTATACAGTAAATACAACTCATATTTTAGAAGAATACAAACTAAACAGTAAGACATCAGTCTAGTGACAAGTATGTAAAGGTAAACACAAAATGAATCTATCCTCGGCCAGCTACAGAGGGTATGATAATTCAAATTAACTTGCACACAACTGAACCAAAGGCAACAGCGAAAATCGACCAAAGCTAGTGTAGCTCTTTCATTCACAGTGGTTTGTGAGAGATCTCTAAATCTGTTAATTTGCTTACTTAGTTTTGTGTTTCTGTATTTCTCTGCTGATCTGCGAAACATTGAATTCATGAATTTCCAAATAAAAGAATGTGTTTCTATACAGATCATGTCTAAAATGCAGAGTTGTGGTTATGTGCCCACACATAGAATCATTACTGAACCAAACTGAAATTGCTACAAAGTGCATTTTTGCATACCACAAATTT
>OW240919.1:50296550-50388921 GCA_933207985.1 Pelobates cultripes
GATCCATGTGTTAAAATGTGCACTGACCCACTTTTGCTCTGTAAAACAGTCCATTTACCGACCACATGACATCAAAAGAAGCATCTTAATGACTCTGTGAGTACTATTTCTGTGCAAAACATTATTCATAACTCATGCCATTAACCAAGTTACCATTTGACTCATACAAATGGTTTCTGATTTTCTTTGGTTTTCAAATATGTCTTCCTCTATTGATTTTATTACTTCTATGCTTGATTGGACTGTTTTCATTTTATCTACCTAGAAATAATAATGGATTTAGCTGATTCTACCAGGAATAGAACTAGCACCTTTTAACTGTTCCAATGGGTGAATGTGTGACCAAATGTATAATATTAATTTTTAAAACCTAGATGAAAATTTATATTTTTTTTAACTCAGTAAAATACAAACTATGGGTATTAGGACTGCCACAGGACTCCAAATACTTTGTATATTGTTTCTACTTGATGAAGCCTATTGTGGCGAAACGCGTATAGAAACTTTTTTCATTTTTAATAATTAAAGTGTCATTAAAGGAATATCTGGCTATTTTACACTGGTTTGCCACATTCCTCTTTTCACTTTTATATTATTTGCTATTATATTTTATGCAAGTTTATTTTATTCAGACCTAACCACCATTGATCCTGACCACATTGGACTACAAAAGAATCCTTAAGATGGGGATTATACCACCCACACGCCATTCACCGAGCAGTACGTCTGCTCTATATACCGTGAGTATATTTTATTTAATTTTTATCGTCTTGTCCACTATTCAGTGAGCACTATATTTCTTATTATTTTTATCCCGAGTTGGACTCCATCTGTCTACCAAAGGACCAAAAGAGGAGCACCACATATCCTTGAGTGGGGATTATTCCACTTCACGCTATCCATACCAGAGCTGGATTTAAGCTCTGAATATTGTGAGTAGTTCCACAAATATTTATAAAATATCCATATTTTGTTTTTATACTACACCATTGGAGTTTTTCTCTCTCTTCTGCTCTTCTCGCATATCTCATTTAGAAAGTTACATACCCTCCTGATGGACTACTAGGACCACTATTTGCACATTTGGACATTTTATATTTGGACTATTAGGTACCTTGATTATTCCATTCATATATTATATTTGGATGCTTTTTTGGACTTTTTGCTACCGCTGCTATTCCCATATTATTATTTTATTATTTTATCATTTCTACTTGTTTTAGGCGCATCCTTATTTTCCCTTTTTTTCTACGTTACAGGTTAATTCTCTAAAGAGAGTATTCAAAGTGAATTTCAAATGTGAAAAAAACTTATAATCTTTCCGTTTGGAAATTCGGGCCTTAAATTTGAGATACACTTTGAATTTTCACTTTAGTAAGTAACACTGATAAAGTCATTGTTAACCCCTTAAGGACTGAGCCAAATGTACATGTTGTGATCAAAATAAAGCTTAAACAAGACCTTGAATTTGAGTATATGTCTGTTCAATTGTAATTAACCTCTTTCATATTAACATACACACTGGCCGAAGTTAGCATTAATAATGTTTGTGTGTGAAAAATGCAAAAAACAAATTTGAACACCAATTTTGGCCAGTGTTTGTGACTAAGTGGCTACTAAAAACCACTGGATATACCCCATTTGCAATACTTTGGGTTATCTACTTTTGCAAATGGTATGCCATCTTGGGAGTAATTTTCATTCCTGGGCTGCCATACGGTCTCAAAGGCAACATAACGAATCTGGTGAATTTCAATGTGAAAAAACTGAAACACATGCCTTTTATTTGACTCTGTAACTTTTAAAAACACCATAAAACCTGTACATGAGGGGTACTGTTATACTCGGGAGACTTCGCTGAACACAAATATTAGTGTCTTAAAACAGTAAAACGTATCACAACAATTATATCGTCAGTGTAAGTGCCGTTTGTGTGTGAAAAACGCAAAAAACTTAATTTTTCCTTATGATATCATTGTTGTAATACATTTTACTGTTTTGAAACACTAATATTTGTGTTCAGTGAAGTCTCCTGAGTAAAACAGTACCCCCCAGGTACAAGTTTTATGGTGTCTTGGAAAGTTACAGGAAAAAATATAGTGCTAGCAAATAAAATTCTCTGGACTTTCTGAGATATCCCACAAATTGTAATTAATAAAATGACTTAATTATGTAAAAATATTACATAAATATATATGTAGAATTAAAATATATATATATGTAACATCACCCCCAGGCATAAAAGGGTTAAATCGTAAATCTTCGCTTCCAGAGACACAGGCACAGCTACTGCCGAACACCAAACTCCCGAACTGGATACAAGGGAATGTTCCAAACTCCCGAACTGCCTACAAAATAGCACTCCAACCTCCTGAACTAGAACCTCACGAATAGCTGCTAGCAGACGAACAGGAAAAGCACCCAAGCGGCTTGCACTCCTGGCAATCAGTCTCTAACAGCATACAGTAAATCCCCCCAAAGACGAGACAAAGCTCTTTGTTGTGGGTCCAGCAGTGATCTGATTTAATGGGACTACCTGCCCGGTATTTATGCAGGTCTTCCACCTGGTGGACACTCCCCTAGGGGACCAGATGGAAGACTGGGGCACAAATGGTAAAATTACCAATCACAGGCATACAGGGTTAAAACACACCCACAGTACATTACAATCCCTCCCCTCTATCCTGAGATAATTGGGAAGTAATCCAATTATCTCCAAGGAGAGAGGCAAAACTCCATTAACAACATGGTTACAATAAAACACTAAAATACAATAAAATACATAATGTTACATTTATCACATAAAATATATACATGTAACCCATCCCCAGATAGCTGGGATCTGAGCGCACAATTGTATCGAATAGTGCTCAGATCCTATACACACAGTTCAATTGCCATGGAGCCAAAGTCTTTAATTACACGAACAGGCTCCATGGCTGTGCTATCTGGGTTAAAGTATTCACATAAAAAAAAGTCCCAAATGATCAGGTGTTAGGTTAAATAGCCATGAGTAGAAGCAGGGAAGGCTGGAGGCTCAGCGGTACCTGCACGTAAAAGTATCCGCTTTTAGTGCACTGAATCCGGGCTGAGCACCGCTGGCTGTCCAGGGAGCTCAATAATGCGGCCACTAAGTGTAACCGCGGTCACCCAGTAACAGTCAATTAAGCTGTGGTTAACCACAGCTACTGGGTGGTCAAATGACCGCACACGCTCGTTAAGCCGCGTTTAACCGCGGCTTCAGGGAGGTAGATTGGCGGCGCGCTTCAGATTCTGGGCGGCCAATTAACAGCACCTGCCGGCTCCCCACGGCTCTGGGGAGGCTAATAGAAGGCTGTTTGTGTGGTAGACTAAATCTACTGAACAGCTGTTCTTAACAGTAAAATTAACTGCTTAACTGCTGGTCCATAGTCACAAGGGAGCAGGCAGGCAACCAGGCTCCTCCAATGCAATGTGGCGAGATTGGTCTCGTCACAATATATATATATATATATATATATATTTTTTTTTTATTATTATTATTATTATTTTTATTTATATATAGGTGTATGTGTGTATATATATATATAAATATTTACATATATATATATATATATATATACATAGTGATATATACAGATATATTTATGTATATAGATATATATTATTTAGTTTTAAGTGTATTTTAAGTGTATTTTGATATCTATATATATATATATATATATATATATATATATATATATATATATATATATATATATATATATATATATATATATATATTAATACCAAAATACAGTTAGAAAGAAATTACATATATATATGTTTGCAGACAGGGGTGCACTCACAGGTCTTAAACAAATCGACGTTTCGACCCCTAAGAGTCTTTCTCAAGATCACAGCACACACAAAACAGTGACAATTTATACATGTATTAATTAATCAAATAACTTACCAAACATGTGAGGAGAATGATTGTGGACCCATTAACCCGCAAAACCGGTGACGTCAACACGTGGTGACGTATCGCGGAAGAGAAACGTGATTACTAGGCGACCAAACGACGCCGTGCCAAAAGTTAAAAAAAGTGAAAAGACAGCATCCCGAGAACGGGATTTTTACAAGAACGGACACATACGTGTCTAGATGGAGGAAGCCTGACTATGCAGCTAATGAGGAAGAAGAAAACAGCATAAACAAATTAGCATATGAGGGCGCCATACCCTGCCCCATAGCTGTGCCTGCTATCTGGAGGAAAAATTGTTCCTCAAATTTAAAGTAATTACAAGTTAACGCAATAGAAAGAAACTCAATAAGGTACTCAATAGGAGGACCTATGTATGACTCCGAACTGCACAACATTTCTTGTACTGCTTGTATACCAAGATCATGGGGTATGACAGTATATAAACTTTGCACATCAAGTGTGACGAGGAGGATGTCCCTGTCTTCTGGTAAGTGTAACTGTCGAATATGTTCTAAAAATTCGGGTGTATCTTTCAAGCAAGTTGGAAGTTCTTTCACCAGATCCTTGATGTAATAATCTACATATTGTGCAATTGGTTCAATAATACCCTCATTCGCAGACACAATGGGTCTACCCGGTGGATTTGTGGAATCTTTGTGCAACTTCGGGAGTGTATAAAGCACAGGGTGCCTAGGAAACGGTACATGGAGATACGCAGCTTTCCTCTGATCCAGATATCCTGCATGTAATCCGAAGTTTATATGTTCCTCAATAATTTTTAGAAATTTATGTATAGAATCGAATGTTAATCTGCGATATGTTGTTGTATCATCAAGCTGGCGGAGAATCTCCAATTTATATTTTGCATATGCCTTAATGACTATTGCACCGCCTTTGTCCGCTGGCCTGATAATTATTGAAGGATCATGCATCAAATCTATTAAAGCTGATTTATAAAAAATCTCCTGTTGTTAAAAAGAAAGGATATTATAAATGTTCAGGCTGTGTAACATGTGGCCACATGATCAGTGGTACAACATTCAACCACCCTCATAGTGGCAAACGTATACCCATATCCCATTATATAACGTGTACCACTGATCATGTTATCTACATGATTACCTGCCCATGTGGCCTTTCCTACATAGGCAAGACAGACTTGACATTACGGGATCGTAAACGTGGTCATCGCTCAGGAATCATGACTGCATTTCGAGACAATAAAACAGAAAAACCTGTTGCCAAACACTTTCTGGCAGCACAACACCATTTGCCTACATTAAGATTTATAGCGATTGATCATGTCCCCCGTCTTCCACGTGGAGGTGACAGATCTAAAGCTTTATTACAGCGGGAAGCAGCTTGGATCTATAAGTTGGATACAGTTGCTCCCAAGGGATTAAATGAGAATATAGTTTATTCTGTTTTTTTATAAGGATTCACTTTTGGCCTTATTCTAGCTTTTAAGATATTGCTTTTTCAATCTAGCTCTTCTAATATAGTTCTTCTGCTGTTACTGTGTGGTATGTTAATAATTAGGATATTTATTACTAAGATTGGGTATATGATAGATACTCATAATGATAATACCACATTTATATGCATACTACACAAGATACAATTATATATACATGTTGTATAAGATGTAATTATTTGCAGTTGTGGTAGATGTTGCATATGTATATGTTTTGTATATGGGGTCTATTGTATTTACTATTTATATGGTTCATAGGTTTGATATGTAGTTACCACTACCTTCCATCCTATCTCACATACATGTTCACTGGTGTTCACCTCACCTATTCACATTCTGCACCTGTATGGCAGGCTTGTCTGTGTGTTACCTATATACCTATATACATTACTATATTACTAAATACACGGGTTGTGTATACATTTTATTTTCATTTATATTTTTATTTTTATTTTATGTTCTATTCCTACTTTATGTTCATTTTATTTTATTATTTCATTACATTACTAATACACTTGATCGTTGTATCTCTACTTTTCTAATTATATGTATATGCTGGTTTTCTTCTTCCTCATTAGATGCATAGTCAGGCTTCCTCCATCTAGACACGTATGTGTCTGTTCTTGTAAAAATCCCGTTCTCGGGATGCTGTCTTTTCACTTTTTTTCACTTTTGGCACGGCGTCGTTTGGTCGCCTAGTAACCACGTTTCTCTTCCGCGATACGTCACCACGTGATGACGTCAACGCGGCGTACAGCACTTCCGGGGTTCCGGTTTCGCGGGTTAATGGGTCCACAATCATTCTCCTCACATGTTTGGTAAGTGATTTGATTAATTAATACATGTATATATTGTCACTGTTTTGTGTGTGCTGTGATCTTGAGAAAGACCCTTAGGGGTCAAAACGTCGATTTGTTCACGGATATAATGAAGATTTTTTCACCCTAATAATTTGATTGTCGTTCTTGTTGAGTGCACCCCTGTCTGCAAACATATATTTATAACGTGGGTTGCACCTAGGCAATTTTGCTGGTTTTTCATTTATTTTTTAGTAAGGAGAGTGCCAAGCAGTTGTGGATTTTTTGCTATATATATATATATATATATATATATATATATAGATGTAAAAAAACAGATAAAATTCTTATCTTGTAATACCTTTTTTATTGGACTAACAGAATTTTTTAATGACAAGCTTTCGGGAGAACCTCCCTTTCTCAAGTCTGAAGCATTTCTGCCTACAGAAATGCTTCAGACTTGAGAAAGGGAGGTTCTCCCGAAAGCTTGTCATTAAAAAAATTCTGTTAGTCCAATAAAAAAGGTATTACAAGATAAGAATTTTATCTGTTTTTTTACATCTACATCACTGGACTAATACGGCTACAATCTCTACTTGAACACTATATATATATATATATATATATTAATTATTTATTTTTTATTTTTAACGTATTTAGATATTTATTTTTTATTATATATATATAAAAAACTATATATATATATATATATAAGTAATACCATTCTACGTGTATTTTCTTATTAATATAGTTAATATATATTAATATTAAAATACACTAAGTGTATGTATGTGTCTGTATCTATATGTACACTTAGATCACATACATAATATATATCATATACAAATATAATATCGCCTATTTCAAACGCTTCAATCACTCGGTCTCTGTGACTCTGTGGTTTTCCTCTTATCTCTCCCAACGCTCATTCAGTGTCTCCTTTTCTAATGACACCTCCTCCCCTCGTCCTGTCTCGGTTGGAGTCCCCCAAGGCTCTGTAATTGGTCCTCTTCTATTTTCTCTTTATACTGCCTCTCTTGGCAAACTTGTTACCTCTTTTGGTTTCCACTACCACCTGTACGCTGATGACACCCAGATATATCTCTCCTCCCCGGAGCTCTCTCCTGCCGTCCTGCAACGTGTCACTGCTTGCCTTTCTTCCATCTCTGACTGGATGTCCTCCCGCTTTCTGAAACTCAATCTCTCTAAAACTGAGCTCCTTGTCTTTCCTCCTTCTAATACTGATCCTCCTCCTTCGCTCTTCCTTCAGGTTAGTGGTTCCCACATAAGACCATCCTTGCAAGCGCGCTGTCTTGGTGTCATACTTGATTCTGGCCTCACCTTTGAGCCTCCAATTCAGTATGTTGCCAAATCCTGTAGATTCCATCTTAAAAACATAGCCCGGATCAGCCCCTTTCTTACACAAGATGTTACCAAGGAGCTTGTCCATGCCCTAGTAATTTCCTGCATGGAATATTTGTAACCCTCTCCTGATTGGTCTTCCCAAAAGCGGTACTGCACCACTACAGTCCATAATGAACGCTGCTGCCAGACTGATTTTCCTCTCTAGTCGGTTCACACCTCACCCCTCTGTCAGGCCTTACATTGGCTTCCTGCTATAGGAGTCAATTCAAGGTACTAATTCAAACCTATAAAGCACTGAACAACTCTAGCCCCTCCTATATCTCTTCACAGATCCATAGATATGTCCCTTCTCGGTCTCTCCGCTCTGCCCGTGACCACCTCCTGTCCGTTGTTCGCACACATACGGCCAATTCACGCTTGCAGGACTTCTCGCGGGTGACTCCCTTCCTATGGAATAGCCTGCCTACTGCCATCAGACTCTCCCCTAGTCTTGCATCTTTTAAGAAGTGCCTTAAAACCCATCTCTTTAGGAAAGCTTATGGCCTCCAAGACTTACCTCTACTTTACATACCTGTGTCTTGCGCTCTCCTAAAGGGCTGCACTCTACTCTCTCCTCCAGCTCTGCTTTACTCCCACCCTATTTGATATTTCCTGTCCTATTGTGTTTTACACCCCACCTCCTATAGATTGTAAGCTCGTTTGAGAGGGACCTATTGTGCCTGTGAGATTTTTGTCCTATTTATAGTTAAATCCCCTCTCATAATATTGTAAAGCGCTACGGAATCTGTTGGCGCTATATAAATGGCAATAATAATAATAATAATAATAATAATATAATCTAAGTATATATTATTTTAGTTTACAATGTGTTTTGAACTTTATTTCACTTTATTACAGGCAGCAGGTGGACTACCCGTCATTCCAGGCATTCTCCCTGCTTGCACTGTTATGGACGGCTATTCCGTCCATGTGATTGTGAGGTCCTCACAACAACCTCGCGATCACATGGCCCAGGAGGGCCAGATCAGATGCAGGTGGACGGCCTGGTATGCCATCTCGATCGCTGGCATGGGATAGCCAGCGAGCAGGTAGCTGCATAGGATGGCAGGGACATACTATGCTGTTCGCCAGCGTTTAGAGCCAGGTCCCCAAGTATGGCATAGCATGCCCACCACCCTTAAGGGGTTAAACAATGAATGTCTGTTTAGTAAACAGAAAAAGAAGACATATTGGCAGCTATAACTTTTATAAATATAGGTATACTAAATTTCTTTTTAAAAAAAAAGGAGGCAAAATAGGAACTAGATACTTCCAACAGAAACGTAGCCACAAACCATTGGATAGATTTATTTTCCCTCAATAGTGTCACTAAACAACACAGAGTCCCAGCAGGAGCAAAAGTAACACAACCCAGGTACTAACACATTTTGTTTGGCATGCAATCTTGTTCAAAGTGACGTTTTCTGGAAATTCATTTCAATCATTTATAGTGTATAACACAACTCAGTGATCATATGTGATTTATACTTAATGTTGTTCACAGTATTTTCATTTATATAAGAACTACAAATGAACATTTCAATAATTTCAATAGCAGTTGCAATAATTAGTTCAGCTAACATACAAGAATAGTTAAAAAAATCAAGAATATAGGATTTACATTTTATGTAGTGGTTATAGTTATACTGCTACTAGTAATACAAACCTAAAATACATTTAGCATATCTATTAATTAAAAAATATGGGTTAGAATAAAAGAATTATAGAAATTTAACCTTAAAATATTTTTGTAAAATAATTAAAAACAAATACTGTAATTATATAAATAGTATTAATAACAAGAGAAACGTGTTGTAGTATAAAGACATATACAGAGAACATTAGGTTGATTAGCAATCATTGTTAGAAATAATGATAAATAATATGGTTCTAGAACTTGATAATAATCGTAAATTAAAAGGTTCCAGAACTACAACTGAACTAAAGTTTTCTAACTAGGAAAAGAGATCCGAGATGGTATTATAATGTGGAATTCCATGGTTAAAAATGTTTTCTGTCACATACCTAAATGGAATAAAAACTGGCACTAACTGCCCTGATGTTGTCCAATCCTCTCACCCCAGTGGGGAGTCCATGCCAATTGATTGCACTCTGCTGTTCCTAAATTCTTTCCACTGTGTCTAAACTGTAGTTCCACTGCCTACCTGTCACAGGTGGTGTGTAGGAAGCTCTCTCTCACTCCTGTCTCAAGAATTTGCTAGTCATCACACTACAGTGGAAACGCCTATCGATTCTCCTGCACTCGAGTATGGTTTGCATCTATTGCACACACATACAAAGGAACCCTGTCAGAACTCAGGAACCCAGAGCTCTGACCATATTACCAACTCCGCTGGTGAACATGGACACAATGAGCAGATTGGTGCATGTCTGCTCTCTCAACAAATCTAACACCATTTTTCTGGTTGCCTGCAATATGTTTGTTCAGGTGCGCTTTTCATCCATCACCTTAGCATGTAGCAGGAGACATCCACTACCAGCCTGACATGCTGCTAAGGTTGTTGCAACCACCATACCCAGGCACTGTAGATTGCCACCTGTGTTGTCAAGGAGAGAAAGGCATGCTGGCCACTAGGAGCACTCCATAAATCTGTGGTGAAGTGCTCCCACTGGTTTACATCCTTATCCTGCTGTCCTTCAATAGTAGTATGCAGGAACAGTGATGGGATTATGTTGCTGCTGAAAGAGAATTGCAAGGGAATCATATATTGTAAAGCTCCCCTTCTATAATGGAAAAGGAAGCTCCCCCTATAGTAATCAACTAAGCAACTAGGTGAGTGATTTTATTTTCCTGCTATTTTGACATGCCCCTGGATTTAAATCTTTCGAAGTTTTCAAGGGTGAGCTAGTGAACACATTCCTGGTATTCCTGGTATGATGAGGACTGGAAGTCTACCTGTCCTTGTGTCACAAGGCCCAACATCTCCACTGCTCTGTCTAAGGTTGGTAGTAGTGGAAGAGGTACGACTAGTGGTAGTTGGTTGCACAAAATCAGATATAGTACCAGTGGTGCCCAAAAAAGAGGGAAGGGATGGAGAAGCTGAATATATAGTTGTTTTTTTTTTTTTAATTGCAAACACATTTTCAAGCCACTTTGATTTGTCTGAATCATGTTCCCTAAAATGATTGTATGGGAGATATTTGTCTGAACTGAAATGCCACATGAACAAACTTCACTCGAACTGAACAAATATTTTCAGATGACCTTATTTTTCTTCCATGCAAAGTCTAGTAGTCACATGCAAGTAAAGGCCAAATTTCCCTTTAGGCAGAGAAGGCATCTGCCTACAGGTGCCTGACCAGTAGGGAGCACCTGTTTTCAGCATTTATAATGTGTCTTTTTAAACTTAAATAGAATGGTGAGGAGATAACTACCAGGTACCTTGCCCAGGGTTTTTAGTAGTCCAGTCAGCCTTAATAGCAGAACTGCAGGAACTTTAGAGAGAGTAAAAGTCAGTGCTGTTCCAGCTCCTCCGGTGTCTGTGTGTGGGGCTGGAAAAGAAGAGGAAGGAATCACTTCCCTTCTGCCCAGTAGTAACCTTTCACAAACAAAACGCCTTGCAGGAGGAGAAGAGGAAGCTCTAGCTGATACACACTGTAAAATAGCTACTGCAACTCTAGTATCATCAGTCTGTCTAGTCTACAGAAGGCATAGGAGAGTGAGTACTTGCAACTAATCCTGCCAACTCCAGAACTTTCTGTTATTTTCTGTTCTTTTCTGTTCTATGAAAACTGCCTGTGGCTTTAACACCTTGAGTGCCTGGAGAATTATTTTTTTTGCCATAGTGTGTGTGTATGTGTCTATCTGTGTATCTGTGTATGTGCCAGTGTATGTGTCTGTGTGTGAAGGTATGTGTTTGTATCTGTGTGTGTCAGTGTGGGTACATGTGTGTATCTGTGTGTTAGTGTGCTTTTTATGTCATGGTGTGTTGCCACATATGTGCGCATAGCCCAGTATTCTAAGATCAAAACTACATACAAACACACTGCTACTATCAAATGCCAACACTTAGTTCAAACACTGCAATCAAATGCCAATAGTATATACAAAGACACCCCTGCATTCAAATGCACTGCACACGTATGCTACTGCTTTTAAGTAGCAACAGTACATATTAACAAACAACTGCATTCAAATGGCAACATTATACACAAATAACAAAACGTTAGCTGTGTGGTATATATACCCACCCCAGTCAAACCGTGGAGTGCTATACATTTGGTCACTTACTCTTACTGTATGGGTAAGGTACAGTCTCCTAAAATGACAAACACTTATATGGTGTAATATATCCAATATTGTGCAGTGAATATAACTCTATATTGGTACACTCACATTTGGCTGAGCCCCATAGGACAGGTTCAGATCACTTGAACAGATGTGCACTACGGTGACACTTCCCCTCTTCCTCTGTATCTTGATATACTTGTAATATTTTTATTTGTCAAAATACATTTTATGTTTTATTATACTCTATGTGTCTGGAAATCTCATCAATCTTTGAAGTATTTCACTTTTATTGATATAAATATGCTGAACCGCACAGGAATATTCACTAATGTAATAATTGCTGGGAATGCAAAGTAAATTTCACATTTAAGGTGACCACAAAATTGACTTGGAAATTTTTTCTAAACCTGCTATTTTGGCCTATATTTTGAAACTCTCTGAATTCATAGCTATACTCACTCTAGTGAATAAACCCTTTAGAGATTGTGACGGTATCCTAAAAGGGTTACTCAATGCACCATCACCACTTCATTGCTTTAAGTGGTCACGGTGCGTGGAATCTGTATCCGCAGGGTTTTAGTAACGGTGAAGGTGTAACTCCGGCAGTATTATTTGGGTGACATTAACCAGCCCAGGACAACAAATATAGCACAATTACCAGGGAATAGTGCCAGGATTCTCCTAGCATTATAACCTCTACTGTAGGCTGTAGTGGTTATGATGCTAGGAGCTAACCTTTAAAGGAAGACTCCAAGCACCATAACAACTTAATCTCAATTAAGTTTTTACGATGCTAGAAGTCAATGGGTGTCGTACCTTAAGGGGTTAAACAATTTAAGAAAGGTTTAACCCCAAAGTTGTGAAGATGGTGTCTATCAGCTTGCCTCCCTGCTTCTGGCAAAATCTGAGACTTCAATGAGGAGGTTTTGGGCTGAGTTCCCTTGATAAACTGATAGTGTCAGCAATCACTAGTTCCCCATTGAGAAAGCTGTGTGAGAATGGTATGTGGCAGGACAACTCGCTGTGGGGTGCTGGCTTCACAACTATGGGGTTAAATCGTGCATAAATAATTTAACTCCTTAACATTAGACCACCTGGCACAATAACAACTTAAATGAGATGATAGATGTGTATTCCTTTAATAATCTATGACACATGGCGAGAATGAAACCACGGTCTATTGGTCATACAGTAGCAGAGCCTGTTGTGCAGTTAAGCACTGACACTCAGTCAGGTCCATTCAGGAGATGTTCTTGGTAACCACAGTCTTTCATGCAACAAAAACCTGTATCCAAGGAAGAGATGGCATGTGTTGCTCTACTCCTCTGACTGAGATGTAGAGAGAGATTTACAAAACCAAATTATTGATTTGGATGGATCAGCATAAATCTTAATATGTTGGAATTCATCTGGAACTCCAGGATCAAGTGGCCCAGGTTGTGAATTCCTTTTTAAAAATCTGCTAATTAAGCCTGCAATTGGGTTGTGAATGAGGCTATGATTGTGGAGGTCAGATCAGCCAACAGAGCCTTCATCTCCACTGAGTTAAATGGTCTGTCGATTGTGAGAGACCCTGAGAACATGGCCTCTTTATGCTCTCTTGGGACTGATCCTATTTCTTAAAGATAGACTTCCCTGGATTTTTAATCCAATTTAGATCCTTGTCAATCATTGCTATACGCTCTGTCATTTGGACCTGGTAATCAGCATAGAGAAAACATACAGAGAAAATGAGAAATGAAACAATGTTTCTATTTATCCCTACATTTGCAATATTTGCCCTGGCATTGCCTTGTCTCAAGTGGATTATCATGTAATAGGGCAGCACAAAACCAGGATACACCACTGAGTGTGTATGTGTCTGTTAGTGAGTGAGTGTGTGTCTGTTAGTGAGTGAGTGTGTGTCTTTTAGTGAGTGTGTGTGTGTGTGTCTGTTAGTGAGTGAGTGTGTGTCTGTTAGTGAGTGTGTGTGTGTGTCTGTCTGTCTGTTAGTGTGAGTGTGTTTGTCTGTTAGTGAGTGTGTATGTCTGTTAGCTAGTGTATGCGTATCTGTCAGTGAATGTGTGTGTGTGTGTGTGTGTGTGTGTGTGTATTTAGAAGGCAGGGCAGGAAGAAGGGTTGGGTGGGGGTGGTGCTGGGGGGGGGAGGGGTACCTGAGTTTTGTCCTGCCTAGGGCAGCACAAAACCAGGATACACCACTGCTCCTGGCACCATAACAACTTCAATGAGTTACAATGGTTATAGAGCTTGGAGTGTTCTAAGAATATTTTACAAGAATGTATTATTCTGTACGCTTTAATAAACAACTTATATATGTACTTACTTCTATTGCTACTCCTATTACAAGAGATAAAAAAAAATCTAATACTGTAATTGCTTAGATCGGGGAACATCCTGTTGCTACAGCTTATGCATAGCCCACACTTCTTCCTATTTTAGAACACAATATAACATATTCATATGCAAATTGTGAGGGGGCTGCAGCTAGAGGCAGCAGTTGTATGCATCTCCATAAATATATCACAGATAAATCATGAAAATGCATTTGTTTGCACATGGTTACTTGATTAACAGATATCTGAATATGGTATGATAATACTAGAGCATAGATATCATTTATTACTATATTTACAAACTGTTTCAATTATAAGATAGAGGAATCTCAAGCATCGTGTCATGAAGCTACAATCACATTTATAAACAAACACTATTAAAACAATTAGCTTTTATTCATGTATTTATTTATTATTTTGAGCACAGGCTTTTTTTTAGAAGACAGCTAAAGTCACCTGGACTTCTTCATCTCAATGACGTGGTCTGGGTGCAGTGATCCTATCCTTTCAACCCTGCAATGCAAAACATTGCAATTTTAAAGAAACTGTGATGTTTGTGTTGCAGGGTTAAACACACCTCTTTGACAGTTTATAGGAATGTATTTCTTTAAATTATTCTCACATCAGAAGCAATGGATGCACATGCTGTCCTTCTGCGCATGCACATCAGGCCTCCAATACCCATCTATGAAGACCATAAGACTGGCCATTGGCAAAGGAAGCAATGCCTCCACAATGATGAGGTGAGCAGCGCCAAGGGAGTCTTGGTGCCTAAAAAAGGGTAAGTTAAACCTTTATTTTTATATTTTTTTATGGTAAACTGGTAGGTGGGTTCCCTGAATCTAGAGGCAGGGGAACTATAGCTTTAGGAATACCGGTTTGTAATCCTAACGCATTAGTGTTCCTTTAACCCGTTAAGGACACATGACATGTATGACACATCATGATTCCCTTTTATTCCAGAAGTTTGGTCCTTAAGGGGTTAAAGCACTTTTATCCAAAATTAATTAAATATTTAAGGAAATGTTAGTAGTAATAATAATAATATTAGCAACAATAACTATGTTCTCTGGAACAAAAAACAATGTTAATCTGGCTACAATTATGTAACTACACATTTTACACTGGGGTTTTATTCATTACACACCAAATTGGTGTTTAAGGAAAAAAAAACATTAACGATTGGATTATTCTTTACCTATCAGCACAAAGGCTAGATGAATGATAAACAGAATAAGAGGAAAGATAAGACGCCTGTATAGACCCACAAAAGATTAAGTTATAGAGACGTAACACAGGGAGAAATGGGGGGATGGTTAGATAAGGGGGAGTGGGCCAGAAGGAGTTCATGGGGTAAAGAGATGTTGTTCCCTTACACCCACAAACCCAAGTAAGGGAGATCAAAGAAACACGTAATGCATCCTTTACCCACACAAAAACACACAATGCATCCCTTACACACCCACACCAAAATACACAATATATCCCTTACACATACAGAAACACACAATTCATCACTTAAACACACGGAGAAACACACAATGCATCCCTTACACACACACACTCACAGACACACACAATGCATCCCTTACACACTTGGGACTTCCCACCGCCGAATCCGATTGGCGAAACAAAATAGAAACCCAGCCCACTCATTACGGGTGGGTTTTTTGGTGGCAACATTGGTGTATAAAGGGAAAGGGATGAATGGAGGATGTTTGCTTACTATTATGCCCTTGAGAAAGGTGAACATTATCGCCAAAACGCGCGTTGGGCTTGGGGGGGTGTGGATGGTTTTTCCACACTCTTCAGACTGCCTTTATTTAAGTCTGGGTTACTTATATATGAACCCTCTTTACTGCCTTCTCACTTTATTTTTTCGATTTACTAACTTTGTAGAAATACACTGAGCTAATTTAGCCAAGATACTTTTTGAAATTTGTAGTAAGCTATCAGGATTTTTGTGTAGAGGCAATATATATATTTATTTATGAGGGTAGAAAAGTGAGGAGATACCTATTTATCTATGGATGTTAAATATTCTATTGATTTGAAGGAACCAGAATCTATTTCAGCCTGTTTCTACTGTATTACAATATGTTAACCCTATGGATACTCTTGCTAAATTGTTGCATTCTCTAGTGGCTATTTTGCTACTTTGTAAACGAAAAATTTAGTTACTGAGTATTGGGTTTAATAATTTGTACGTGTGCAAGCTGGAATATCTTTCTCTATGTTCCTCCATCTCTAGTCTAAGCAGTCTGGTGTATTTTAAATATATGGTGTCTTGGGTTTTTTCAATAAAACTTTATTATTTTTTATACTTTGTTTGATACACAGTAGTTGGCAAACCTATCTATATTGCTCCAGTGGGGGTACTAGTTTTGAGGGGATTTGCTCCCGTCTTCTAGGGTCGCTTCTCCCTCATTTCTGTATTTTTTGTACACTACACACACACAAGAACACAACATGTATCCCTTAAACACACAGAAACACACAGAAACACACAATGCAACACAGATAAGAAAGCTGTACAAAAAACATTTTTCCAATGACTCTTTCAAATACTTAGGAATACATATTACCACCTACCCAACCAAACTCTTGGACAAAACCTATTCTCCTGTCACTCAGTCACTCATTAGAGACTTTTCTTCCAGAGGAGATAACAAAAAGTGGCTACAACAACCCCCATAACCTTCAAAATACTCTGCATTACAGAACCCCCCTGAAAAGCATTAATGTCACTTCTATATAACAAAATATGCAAAAATCCCAAGGAAAGGGGAAAAAGTAAATATATAGACCTATGGGAGAGGGAGAGACATGTGCTGGAGACCGTGCGGGCATAGAGGCTAGTTTCATCACATGTGGTGGATATTCCCAAAAGCTAAAACATTCTGGGAAGAGATTAACAAGGTGGTTCATAAAATAAAAATAAAAAACTACCTAATGGGCAAACTGACAGCACAGGTTCGAAACACACTGCCTTCTTTTCATAAAAATTGTTCTTTATGGGAAGAATTCACCAACATCGACTCCTGAAAAAGTATACAAAGATATTCAACACTTCCCTCAGTGGCAGGTGAAATATCCACCCTGACAACCCCACCCTTCTTCCCCTGCAGCCTTTTAGATTTTATTTTTTTATTTAATCTTGTCTGAATCTCCTGAGATAATATTGTCTGAATCTCTTGAGTTTATAATGAAAATTATTTTTTCTCTGTTGCATCCTAAAACTAAATTTACAAGATGGCTGTATTAATAGACTTCTTTATGATGTGACAATCCCAATTATTTTTTTTCTTCTCTATGACTACTTGTACCACATTAAAGAATTGGGAAAAAAAAGAAACACACAATGCATACTTACACACCACACACACACACAAACATATAATACATCCTTCACACACACACACATATAGATAAACACACATTGCATTGCAGAAACACACATTGCATTCCTTACACACAAGCACAATACATTCACTATACATACACATTGCAACCACTATATGTGCACTTATTACCTTAAACAGACACAGAGTGCATTCCCTAAACACACGCTGCATCCTCTATACACACACACTACATCCAATATACAAACTGAAAACTCTATACACTACATTTCATAAACACACACACAATATAACCTCTGCAAAAACATACAACACATCCCCTACACACACATGGGCGTCCGCATGGGGGGGCAAGGGGTGGCACTTGCCCCCCCCTGGATTTTTCAGCTTGTTCTGCTATTTTGTGTGAGATTTAAAATGAACTGCAATACCGGCGCCGGCCAGTAGGTGGCGCTGTGTATGGAGAGAGACAGGGATAGGAAGCTGCATCTTATCCCTGCTTCTCTCTGCTGATTGAAACCGCAGGGGAGCAACACATGCAGCCAGAGACAGCCTACAGATCAGGTAAGAGGGGGGAGGATTTGAGAGGGGGGCAGCAGCCTATAGATTTGGGGGCAGCAGCCCATAGATTTAGGGAGGGGGGCAGCAGCCTATAGATTTGGGGGGAGCCTTTAGATTTGGGGCAGCAGCAGCCTGCGAGCATTTGTGGGAGGGGCAAGCGTGCGCCTATAGATTTGGGGCAGCAGCTCTTTAGATTTGGGGCAGCAGCCTATAGATTTAGATTTGGGGAGGGGGGCAGCAGCCCATAGATTTGGGGGGGCAGCAGCCTTTAGATTTGGGGGGGCAGCAGCCCATAGATTTGGGGAGGGGGGCAGCAGCCCATAGATTTGGGGGCAGCAGCCCATAGATTTGGGGGGGCAGCAGCCCATAGATTTGGGGGGGCAGCAGCCCATAGATTTGGGGAGGGGGCAGCAGCCTATAGATATATAGAAATGAACAGGAAGGGTCAGCAAGGAGCTGGAAGGTAAAGCAGCACAAAGGCAAAGTAGAAGGAGCAGAAAGGGTCAGAAATGAGCTGTAAGGGGCAAAAGGAGCACAAAGGTAAAATAGGAGAACGAGCAGGAAGGGCCTGAAAGGAGCAGGAAGGAGCACAAAGGTAAAGGAGCAGAAAGAATCAGAAGAGAAGGAGCACAAAGGTAAAGTAGAAAAGGGAGCAGAAAGGGTCTGCAAGGAGCAGAAAGGGATCAGAATGAGAAAGGAGCAGAAGGGCGCTAAATAAGCAGAAAGTAGCAGAAAGGCAAAAGAGCAGAAGGGGCCAAGGATAGAAAACAGTGTCAGAAGAAAAAAAAAGACTTTAAAATGAAGGAGAGGAAAAGGAGATTGGAGCAGGAAGGACAAATGAAGTGAACCTCCACTTTATTCTGGACACCACATCATAAGGCTTTGGTACCTGGGCCAGGCAGGGAAACGCTGGACCTTCTCATCTCCAAAGGTAAAAAAAATATCAGTATTAATGTGTTCACTTTTATTTACTGAGTGTCAGGAAGCACAGAGTGCCGTTGGCTTGCTGATTGGCTAGAGCGGTCAGCTGGCACTCTAAGCCAATCAGTAGCTCCCCATTCATAAAAAGTAAAAATATTTTATGAACCGGGAACTAGCGATTGGCTTAGAGCGTCAACTGACCACTCTAGCCAATCAGCGGCACCCATGCCTGACGTCAATCTGCACTTCCTGACACTCTGTTTCAGAAGCCAAATACCACTGAGCGACCTGGAGCTGGAGGAAGCCTTTGAGGTTAAACCATTTGAGAGTGATTTAACCCCTTAAAGGAAAGCGAGCACCCAGGGGCTTCCTGGCATCATAGCATTTTCATTTAGGTGAAGTTGTTATGGTGACCAGAAATGTCCTTTAATTTGCTTAAAGGAACACTATAGTGTCAGGAATACAAACATATTTTCCTAACACCATAGTTGTGAAAACACTATTAACCCTGGCTTTATGTGATAATGGCTATGCCCCTTCCCTTTCATGACACTGTCAAAAAGGTACCAAGCATGGATGTCATTACAATTATGCCCCCCCCTGGAAAAATTCCTGCGGACGCCCATGTACACACATATACTCCACTCCCTGTGAGCAGACAGAAATGTGGGCCCTGTGGGTGGAATCAGGGTTGGGCCTTGTGGGCAGACTTGGGGACGGGTCATGGGGCGCAGTGTTCCTTTTACCTTCCCTCCCCTGTACCTTAGTGCCCCCCTTAATGTTCCTCTCTCTCTCCCTCTAGTGTTCCTCTCCCCTCCCTTTCTATTAGTAGTCGCCCCCACCCTGTCCCTTAGTGTTCATTCCCCCCGTCCATTAGTGCCTCTCTCTCCCCCCCCCTCGGTCCACTCCCCTTCCTTCCCACCTTAATGTTCCTCTCCCTCCCCTCCCCTCCTCGGTGTGTCGGAAGGGAGCAGAGCGGAACGTTGTACAGGAGCTTCAGTTTTCAGTACCTGGCCGGACTGACAGGAAGTACTCTCTCAGTGAGCACTTCTTGTCAGTCCAGCCGGGTATAGGAAACAGATCCTTCTGTACCATGGTTCACTCCGCGCGGCCACGCTACACCGAGAGACTGGCAGGAGAGAGGGCTGTGCACCCACCTCCTGTTGGTCACTCTAATCTAGTGTGCTGCATTATGGACGCGCCGGCCCTGCGCCCTGGCCTTGAGCTGTGTAAGGAGTCCCACAATTTTTGATGGCAGCCGTGAATGTGATGAATATGAAATTAGGACCAAAATAAACATGATCTGCATTCAGATGTTCAAGGATACCTTTCAATAAATATTTTAATATGCAGTTTTTCCATTTTATTGTGTATTTGTGATGTATTTCCACGTCATTTTAAAAATCTTAATAGTGTCTGGGATTTACAATATATTAGAGATCATATAGTATGATAGTATACTATCAAAACAGAAAAATACCTAAATAAGGAAAAAAAAAAAACAATCATGTAGTATATAGCATATGCACCTGTCTCAAGTTGCTACTCAGCAGCACTGTAAACATTGAATTGTGTATGCTCTTGTATGAAGCAGAAGGACTGACAAGAGCCCAGATGGTGTAGTGAAGTTTGTTTCTCTGCTGAATAAGGATGACTGTGGTAGACAAGGAAAAAGTGAGTGCTGTTGGTAGTAAAGAGGTTACAATGTGCTTCTCACAGCCACAAAATACTGTTTCCTAAACAATTATAAATGGTAAGCTTAATACCAGATAATCTTCAAGACCAGAATAGTAGTATTGCTAAAAAAATTTTTTATTTTTTTTCGCCCAAACTGTAAATGTCATTGGACAGTTCATCATATTTAACCCCTTAACCCCCGAAGGACACATGACATGTGTGACATGTCATGATTCCCTATTATTCCAGAAGTTTGGTCCTTAAGGGGTTAAAGGACACAACTTCTGGAATAAAAGGGAATCATGACGGAATATTTCCATCATGTGTCCTTAAGGGGTTAATGTATTGTAAAAATAACCTGTAAATATGCTTAGTGTGCAAGTCAGAGATAATATAGATAGACCCCACAATCCATACATCTTGCCTAATAACTCTTTTCAAGAAATGCGTTCTGCACATTGCATAACATCTGGTGTGGATTGTCAGATAACTGAAGCTTAGTTTCTATTTTGGGAACTACATATACCAATAGTTTCTGCAGCTGGCTAGAAACAGGAATACTTTGTCTTGTAACAAGTTAAGCTCTGGTCTATGGGAAACCATGGCTACACCCAAATCAATACTAAAATATACTTTGTATCTGCTCTTCTTTATAAAGTATACGACGGAAGCCCATCTAAATCTTTGTAATATGCAATTAATAAATAATTGACAAGAACTATTTGCAAATTTTAATGCTTTATCTGCTAGTGCCATCGAACATTGTCCTCGGAGAACAAGAAAATTGTGCACCTTGTATTCTGCAACCTATGACTGATTAATATTATTACAATTAAAACTATTTGAAAATAAATAACATCTAACATAAAAATTGGGGGTTCAGTGTTACCAGTCCTTCTATCAATGTGTTAATTTATCTGGCCAACAAATCATTTTAACAGTGTGGTAGAAACAGAAAAAAAAGAATCAGACAGAAACAGCCTGTCTTATTAGAAAACAGCTTATTAGAAAAGTACATTGTGTTTATAATGTGTTCCCACTCATGCAATGATTATGTAAGTGCCACATGAAACTGCAGATCTACAAGCCATGGCATTCTTAACCAGAGCACGCCCATCCAACTTTATAATTCGAAGACATGCATATGGCAGAGATCAATGCTTTGTGGGTTGCAGTGGCACTAAAAGGATTAATTCCAATAATATAAAGCAAGCACAGTATGATTGTAATTGTTCTGAAAAAAACTCAGACATTGTCAGGCAAAGTACAAGTGTTTTAAGCTTGCTGGGGAGTTTCAATGTTAAAAAAAAATAAAAAAAAATCACAGTTAACTTTCCATTTTCTAACGTTCCAATTATTTCAAGTTTAACTGTGTCATCTCTGGAAGAGGCTGTGCCTCAAGGGCATATCCTGGTATCACATTCTAAATACGTAAACATACTTGACTACTTGTCCTCAGGCCATGCAATTTTTGAGTAGAACATTTTATATAGAAACATGAATACTGACTGACTCTGAATATGCTTCTAATAATTAGAACTTAAAGTTACTTTCAAATTTAAGGTCAACATAGTCAAAGTGTAAATATTCTCTAATTCAGCTATGCTTTCAGTTTGGGTACTATGGACTTAAATTTGAAATTCACTTTGAATTCTTACTTTAATAAAAAAAAAATCCTGACAGTGCAAAGCTGTAAAAACAATCCAACTATTTTTCATAACATGGTTTTTTGTTCACATCTCAATGTTCTTTCCAATCTTTGCCCTTTGTCCTTTTCTCTCCTTTTCTGCTTTTGAGGTACTTTTCAAAGATCCTTTTCAAAACCTTTTCTGACAGTATCTCCATTATTTACAGTGTTCCTGACTCTTCACTACTCTACTTTGATCATGACCACATGTCTGCCTTGCTTCCTCACGTTCTCTCTTTTGACTCACCTTTCTTCACCTTTTCTATTTATTAAGCTAACAACTCAATAGCCAGGGGAGGTCAGACAAACTTTCCCCGGAGAGGCACATAAAAATATGTGGGCTATTTTGAGCACAAAACTCACATAACTCTGTGTATGAATTTTTATCTTCACAGATGTTGGTTACCAGGAGTAGCATGACATAATATATCCCTACAACATCCACCACTATGACCTAAACAACATGACAGATCATACATAGAAATTTGTATATGTCTAAGAAGCACAGACTATTTTTCCAGCATCGTCATTGCCACTAATGGCAACCAATGTTTGTCATGAATATATTTGGAACCAACCCATCCTGCAGTCATTTGTAAACACCTAGAAGCATGTCATATATACTCATCATAAACAGGAAACTCAGTCAACCCTACACATGAATAAATCCCATGGAACCAGTCTCAGCCTGGGGAACACTGAGATTGCTAGGCCATCAGCCAAGAACAAATTTGCACAGTGTTGTGTTAGTAAAGTCCCTGTACAATTCCATCCTGCTCTCCCACTCCTGCAGAATTATGCTAACAGACACCCAAAGCATCACCCATTGAAATTAACCTACAAATGAATGGTGCTGTGGGGCGGAAGCCCATTACCTCTTCATGCTCCCTTAACTGCCATCTCTATAGTATCAAGATTTCTTGAAAATATAATCATGTTTGCGTTTCATTCTGAGGATTAACTAACCTGTGCGCACAGTTATACCATTTACTCCATCTGAGTTCTCCATCACAAAGTATCTCTGTCTCATCATCACTTCCAAAGTTACATTGTCAATATTCCCCTCACTTCACATCATAATCATCACTCATGTCTCTCAACATTCGTCTGTCCATTTCCACCAGTTTACAAGTCTGTCCTCTCTAGCACTGTGAATAACATCACACCAAAGCCCACTCCAAGTTGAAGTCATACCTTTTAACCCTGGCCAGAATGAGAGGCTTCTGTCTTGCTAATTTATTCCCTAGTGTGGACAAAGCACAAAGCTGGTGATGTCTGCGTGGGCATTTTCAAAAATACATATTTATATTACATTGTCTATACAGTGCATTCAAGTGGGTAATTGTAACCTGCAGCAATACTGTGAAAATTAGAGGTTTTTTTGTCCCAGTCTGTTGATTGTAGGACACATGTCCTTTTCATGACCTCACCTGCATACATCTCAACTGCCCCTCATTTAATGAGTTTGGGACCCTTTGTCATGTTTAGTTTTTTTTTAATAATCATCTTAAAAGTTCATCATAAACTACAGTGTGGCTTTGTCATTCAACACTCTTGTAACAAATAAAGATAATAATGATATGTGCTAGTTACTATTGATTTGGGCTGTCTTAGGTAAACTGCTTGAATTCCAGTCCTCATTTAACTCATCCCTCCTATTGCAAACAATATTATTATAAATCCTATAATTTAACCAGTGGCAAACAGACATAATTCCTCTTTAATGACTTTCTTTGTCTATCATATGTCTCTGCTCAGTTTTCCACTTTTTACTTGAAAATATCAAAAATAGAATACATAGAAACATAGAAACATAGAATGTGACGGCAGATAAGAACCATTCGGCCTATCTAGTCTGCCCAATTTTATGAATGCTTTCATTATTCCCTGGCCTTATCTTATAGTTAGGATAGCCTTATGCCTAAATACAAAATACCTTTTCATGTAAAAGAAACACGATCCATCGCTGAACAGCTACATAGCAAGTATTATTGCCATGGGAAGACTGATACCAAAGACCTCCTTGTAAGATTCATGAAGAATCTTAAAAGACAAAAGCTCCACCTGAGGTCACAGATCGCTGTGCTTTTTATTATGTACTCAAGTTATTTAAATCAACGTGTTCAACCTCTGGAGGACCACTGACTCATCCTATGATTTATTTATTTTCAAATCTGATGGCACATAAAATTTAGGGCAAATATAGAATTAAAATTACTTTTGCATTTATCTAAATTACTTGAAGTGATATTTTAAGTGAACTTATATAATATAACCATTCTCAATTACTAAGCAATATATTAAGGAGTCCTCCTTTACAAATCATTCGGACTCAAGGGAGCTATAAATACGATTTTATGATGTCTTCGGAAGTATAATTTTAAAGTTAGCACAAGTTGTTCTTTTACTCCCATATTATTAATGAATGGCTTGAACTAGCACAAAATCATTATTTTTCTAATTTGCAATATTTTTGGAATATGAATAGAAAATAACCTACTGGTTCTGTAATATTGTTTGCAAAATTTTATTTTTGTTCTGATCAAAGCTATGTTTTAGTCGCCAGTTTTTACATATTCTAGCCATTTGTATTGTTAAATTTCTCACATTACTATTGACAGTGTCATTTTTGAAAATTACTTTCCAATTTTGTTATTTAACTCATAAAATATATACCAGCAAAAAATAACTCAAACTTAAAACAAGGGAATAGAAATAACAAAAAGTGCCAGTGACACCTACTGATTTCTATATAAAATTTTTTTGCTATCTGCCACATAAAAAAGAAAAAAAACGCCACCTAAAAAAGATACAGAGAAAGAGAAAATCAATACTACTGCTACGGATAAGAGTAAAGGTATTAGTATTTTCTAAGCAATAAGGAATGGAGACAGGAGAAGGGACAGGATAAATGATAGTGTCCTGCAGAGTGGTAGTTGCCTCGTTATAGAGGGGTGACCTTAGGATAGGTTGGGCTCGGGGAGATCACAAAAGAGGAAAGATAATTAAAACTTCACTTTTAATGTAAATAGTTAAAAGGGGGTATACAAACAAATTTTAGTTCAAATAACTGTTGTAAGAAATCCTTAAGTGTTACAGTTACACTGCCTGTTAACAGAGTGAAATCCCACTGTGGGAACAACAGCTACAAATTAGTAGTGTCAATAATGTATCGATATACCAGTACCCGGGCTCAAGGAAAAATAGCCCGGGTCCCAGTGAGCTGCACTGAAGCTGTTAACAAAGCTGATAACAATGTTTACCGAAACTGCAGTGTCTGGACTCCAAAACAAGCTTGAGAGTGCCAGTATACTGCAGAAAAGAGCATCTCAGAAATGATGACAGGGTCCTGTGTTAAAGACCCATACCTTGTTGGTTATTTAGCCAGTTACTGCAGAATTATTTGAACTAAAATTTGTTTGTATAACCCCCTTTTAACTATTTACATTAAAAGTGAAGTTTTAATTATCTTTCCTCTTTTGTGATCTCCCCGAGCCCAACCTATCATAAGGTCACCCCTCTATAACAAGGCAACTACCACTCTGCAGGACACTCTATCATTTATCCTGTCCCTTCTCCTGTCTCCCTTCCTTATTTTTTAGTTGTATAGTGCATTTCGTTGCACTAGGAGTAAAATTATTGTACTATCTTCTTTCCCCTTGTTTTTTGTATTATTAGTATTTTCTGTTCACCCAAACTCCAAGAGAGGAATATTACTAATAGGCTATCCCAGGGTGAACGAAGAGATTCGATTACTCCAGTTCAGGATCATACTCAGATGGCTTCTCAGGAGGTAACATTGCAACTACTGAATGAGGCTCTGGAGAATCAATATATCAAATAAAAACAAGATGTGGAGGATAACTCTAAAGTATTAAAAGCAGAGATCTCGAATTTAACTATGATTCTGCAAACACAAGCAGATAACCTCAAATATAAGCTAATAATGAGGAATTGGTGTTGAAATGTAACCACCTGGAGGGAAAGATACAAGCCCTGGAAACAAAAATGGGAGACTTAGAGGATAGATCACGGAGGAATAACATGAAAGTCAGAGGGATCCCTGAAAATATTAAATTCGACCAGCTGGAACAATATTTGAAATCCCTTTTTCAGAGACTCATTCACAAATTTCACCTAGGAGACCTACCATTCGAGAGGTTCCACAGGTTAAATAAACCAAAACATTTGATATCTAATTCAACTAGAGATACAATTTTTTTTTTCCAATAACCTTGTGAAGAATCTGATCATGCAATCTATGCAGAATAAAAGATATAACGACCCTGAATTTAAGGATATCAAATTATTTTCGGACTTATCCCTGATGACACGTCAATCAAGGAAAAAATTAGCTACTCAGACTGCCGTTTTAAGATCTCACAGAATTAAATATAAATGGAATTTTCCATTACCGGGAACAACAATTCCTTCTAAAAGAAATCGGAGATGCACAAGAGTTTATTCAGTCATGGAAGTTAACATAGATTAAACAATGTACTGGTCACGGCACATGAAAGGACTCTAAATTCCCCCTCCCCCCCACAATTCTATATTTGTTGTGTTTTTTTTATTATTATTTTTTTTTCTTCTCTCTCCTTATTAAGGAGTAATATTAAGGGTTGCAATTGGTGTAAGTTTTGAAACTGAGGCACTAGTATACAATGCAAAGATTTAAATAATAATAGATGAAGAAGGGGAAAATGTATTATAAGGTCGTACAAATGGGCTACACTTAGATATTCATTTTGATGGATCCTCACTTTAACTAATTTAACTGAGATAAGTGCTTGATTCACATAATGTGCAAAATACATTTTAATTTTAATAGGCACGTTTTATTACGTTAAGATAATTGACACAGTGATTTATATATTTTTTTTATTTATATTTATAAATCTAAACACCAGGATGTTATATCTATACTTCACAATATATAAATGTATAAAGTGTTAATATGGTATGATTAATCTAATTCACTAATACTCAAATAAGAGATGGCATCTCACAATGTATACATGTATAATGAATAATGATGGATTGAATAATTTAAATTATTAATATTTGTAAGAGATTTGGTAAACATAAGAGGATCCTATTGGGTAAAACGCACTTTATAGTTATTGAAAATACATTTTTTTGGGGGGGGAACATTATTATGGTATGGAGAAGGTGTAAGCTCTAAAATGGATAGGCTAGCATAATTTGTAAAAAAAATTATGATAGAGGAAAATGAAAGAGAGACAAAGGGAAAGGAAAGAGAGAAGAGGGAAAGCAATGCAATATAAGGTCCCATTAGAGGGCTACATTTGGGCACTCACTATGTTGGATCCTCATTTTAATTAAGTGCTAGCATCACATGATATACTTACAAATCTAAATATCAGGTTGTTTGAATAATTTAATTCACCAGTGCTTGTAAGAGAGCTGACACTTTACAATAAATAAATAGAATAATTTATTTATTTATTTTTCCTTTTTTTTATAGGATTGTAGATGTACATATATACTGGTACTCATATTTGGGTATATATAGTAAAATAATTTAATGATAGGAGTTAGGGGAGAGAGGGCGGAGGAGAAGGGGAAGAAAAGGGAATTTAAATTAAGACACCTTAAAGGTGCAGGGACTAAAAGAGCTAGTATATGTTGAAGTGGGTAATAACATTGGAGCATGTAGACACTAGGGTGTCTCTCTCTGCTTCCTACACGGATCCTTATTTTCCTGCATAATTGGGCAGGTTAGACTAAGGGAGAAATGGGTATGTTCTTCTTTTGGATCATAGGGGGGGGTCTTTACTCACTCCTGTGGTTTTTTTTTTAGTTCATTATCTAATTTTTTTTTTTGTGCTTCTCCTTTTTTTTTTTTTTCATAGATATGAGATTCGGTCTGGAGTTCGATATGGATTTTTGGAGTGGGAATGCCACTTAATTTGTGGCTTGGTGAATGGTGTCGGGAGCAAGGATTTGGCTTTATTTCTCATGGTAGCTCTGTTTGGAATGGAGATAAGCTGTACAAAAAAAGATGGTTTGCATCTTTCTCAAAAGGGAACAAATGTTCTCAGTGAGCAGTTCAGAGGTTTTGCTAGGATGTATTTAAACTAGGAGGGGGGGGGACAAAAGGGTGATAAAACATAAATCTAATTGTCCCCCAAAACAAGGACAGAAGGTGCCTGTAGCAAGTGTGTTAAAAAATGATAAGCTTAGAGTCATGTATACAAATGCTCACAGTTTAGGGAATAAGATCCATGAACTTGTAGCAATAATGGCAACTGATAGTGTAGATTTAGTCACTGTTACTGAGACATGGTATAATGAGAAAAATGACTGGGACATAGCAATACCAGGGTACTCTTTATATAGGAAAGATAGGGAAGGCAAGAAAGGGGGAGGGTGGCCTTGTATGTGAAGGATAGCCTAAAATCTAACCTCATAAAAGTTAGCGAGACAAACATAGAGTCCGTTTGGGTTACGTTAGAATTTGGTAATCACACAGTAACTCGTGTAGGTGTGATTTATAGGCCCCCAGGACAAATTGAAGCGTTAGATAATCTACTAGTTGAGGAAATAGCTAAAATGACAATGAAGGGGGAAGTTATCATCATGGGTGACTTTAATCTTCCTGATGTAAATTGGAAAACAAAATTAGCTACTTGTGCCAGGAGCACACACATTCTAAACTCCATACTGGGATTGTCTCTAAAACAATCAACACAGTAAAGGAGGAGACTATATTTAAAAGAAGAAAAACTACCACAACAAGAGGACATAGTCTTAAATTAGAGGGACAAAGGTTTAAAAATAATATCAGGAAGTATTACTTTACTGAGAGGGTAGTGGATGCATGGAATAGCCTTCCAGCTGAAGTGGTAGAGGTTAACACAGTAAAAGGAGTTTAAGCATGCGTGGGATAGGCATAAGGCTATCCTAACTATAAGATAAGGCTAGGGACTAATGAAAGTATTTAGAAAATTGGGCAGACTAGATGGGCCGAATGGTTCTTATCTGCCGTCACATTCTATGTTTCTATGTAAAATAATATCTTGGAATGTCCAGGGCATGAACTCACCTCAAAAAAGGGGGGCGGTATATAAAACCCTAACTGAAAATTCAATTGATGTGACATTTATTCAGGAGACTCACTGGATTGAGTCTCCTGATAGATTATGGAAATATAAAAAAAATTCTATGGTTTATACATCAAATTTAGAGGGTAATAAGAAAAAAAGGGGAACTGCTATAATCATTTCTAATCAACATATTATCGAAACCATTCACTCAATAACTGATAAAAATGGTAGATATCAAGTCTTAATTGTAAGAATTGATGGTCTCACATATACTTTTGTAAATATATATTCTCCAAACTATAATCCGGTAGGCCTATTAGATCAAATTATGGATATTGTAGATGAATTTGCTTGTGGTAATATTATAATAGGAGGAGATTTTAATTGTGTTGTTGATTTAAGAAAGGATAGAAGCTATAAACATTCTCTAGATCAGTGGTAGTCAACCTTTTTCCACTTACCGCCCACTAATGCATCTTTCTTGATGGAAAAATTTCCTTACCGCCCACCAGTTTTCGCGCAAGCGCGGAATATTTTTTAGAAAGGAGGGTGTTTTAAAAAATACATAAATGAACGTACATTTATCTTTTTATTTCTACTTTATGCATGTTTATAATGTTTTTAACTTTATAAAGTGTAATGAGGAAGCAATAAAGTAAATTGAACTTACCTTTACTAGTGATTAATGAGATCCTTGAGGTTGATGCTGCGAGACTAAATATTTGATATCTGGTTCGATTTTCATAAGGAACAAACGAAGGTCTCCTCTTTCAGTGATAATCGGAAGACTTCTTTGTTTGCTCATAAAATGATTTCTCATCTGTGCGTCAGCTCCCTCCTCTCCCTCCTCAATTCCCCTTCCCACCTTTTTCCCCTTTTTTCTATTTTTTAACCTTCCTTATAGCAATGCCCAGTAGGAAGGCTGAGCTAGGTAGCCCACTTACTATTATTAGTCAACAACAATTCTCTCCTTTTCCTTTTCTTTCCTTCTCCTTTTTTACAAGTACTCTACTCCTTCTTTCCTCTATACTAGAAGTACTCTACTCCTTCTTTCCCCTATACTAGAAGTACTCTACTCCTTCTTTCCCCTATACTAGAAGTACTCTACTCCTTCTTTCCCCTATACTAGAAGTACTCTACTCCTTCTTTCTCCTATTCTACAAGTACTCTGCACCTTCTTTCTTCTATTCTACAAGTACTCTGCTCACAGGCAAACACATACACACACACACACACTCACATTGAAACACATACACACAAATATACACATACTCACACATGCACTTACAGACACTCACACATGCACAGACAGACCCACAGACACACACACACTTACTGACACACACACATACACTTACAGACAGACACATACACTTACAGACAGACACATACACTTACAGACAGACACATACACTTACAGACACAGACACACACATACACTTACAGACACAGACACACACATACACTTACAGACACACACACATACACTTACAGACACACACACATACACTTACAGACACACACACATACACTTAGAGACACACACACATACACTTAGAGACAAACACATGTACACACAAATTATTAATATTAAATATCCACCCAGCCTCCCTACCTGGAGAGCTGGTGTGGATCTGTCCCTGGGGTCCAGTGGGGCTTCACTTAGGCGGGCGGCTAATCAGACGCAGCGAGGGAGCTCTAACCTCTCTGCTCTGCTCCCTCGCGGACTGTCTACGGATGCCGGGAGCCGGAATATGACATCATATTCCGGCTCCCGCGGCATCAGCAAACATCGCGCGAGGGGGCAGAGCAGAGAGGTTAGAGCTCCCTCGCCGCGACTGATTAGAACGCTGCCATGCCGGGGGGTCCAGAAGGTGGCCTGGCAGGAGGGAGCGCTTCCTCCTGCCGGTCACTGAAGACTTGCGCATGCAGAGCCGCTCGCGCCCGCCCAAAAGGAGAAATCCTCTTAAAAAGAGGATTTAGCCTCAGAAATCCCTACCGCCCACCTGGAATCCTAAAACGCCCACTAGTGGGCGGTAGGGACCAGGTTGACGACCCATGCTCTAGATGGTAATCCTTTAAGTTCAGCTATATATGGTTTATCAGACTTTTTAACTAAGAACTTCCTGTATGACTGCTGGCGAATTATGAATCCCCAGGAAAGAGATTACACATTTTACTTGCATGTACATCAGACATATTCTCGTATCGACATGTTTTTTGCTAAGGAGGAATTATTATGCCAAATTACTAAATCTTCCATCGGCTCCATAGAACTATCGGATCATGCTCCGGTTTTCTTGGTGATTAGTATAAAGGAAGGTCTTAACCCCAGGACAAGATGGAGGCTTAATGAAAGCCTTTTGAGAGATGATCATATTAGGGGGAAATTGGAGATAGAAATTGAGAATTTTTTAATAACCAATCATAATGTTAAAGTCGCAACACCTATGGTATGGTGCACCTTAAAAAGCTTTACAAGAGGATTATTAATTAAGTTTGGTTCTGAACTTAAACGAAAAAGAGTCGAACCCTTACAAGTTCTGAGGATAAAATTGGCAAAAAAAGAATGGTTAAATAAAATCTTAGTAAGTAAGGAATTAACCGAAGAAATTAAAATCCTAAAGTTAGCTATCGAGGATAAAATCTATGAGGCAATTAATAAAAATCTAACTTTCCTTAGACAAAGATGGTACCACAATAATAACAAAACTAATAGGGATCTTGCTAATAAACTTAAGAACCAACACAAAGACAAATCCATAAAAAAACTGATAACTAGTGGGGAGGCTTGTAAATTTACAAGATATTGCTGAGGCTTTTGCGGACTTTTATAGTTCATTATATAACCTGGGTGAAGTAAATGCCAATAAATGTGAGATTGATAGATTTCTTAGCAAACTTAATCTCCCAATGATAAGCCAAGAGAAATTATAATACCTAAATGCCCCTTTTGTACAGTCAGAAATATTGGATGCGATAGAGAAATTAAAACCAAACAAGACACACGGCCCTGACGGTTTTTCCGCTAAATTTTATAATCCAAATCTATTACTCCAATTCTCCTGGAGATGTACTCGATGGTATCTATGGAAGCTCCATTTCTGAAGGAGATGATGTTGGCATCAATTATTCCGATCCCTTAACCAGATGAAGATAACACAATAATTGCTAATTATAGACCAATATCCCTAATTAATACTGATATTAAAATATTCTCAGGCATTTTGGCTAACCGATTTAAAGAAGTATTAGGCGACCTGATTAATTGTGAAAAGAAGAAGCGCTTACGATAATACGCGGAGAATTTTTAATTGAATAACTAGAATGAATGAAAATCACAGGGGATCGGTTATTATGGGAAGGCCTTTGACAGGGTCAGTTGGAAATTCCTAGACTCTGTCATGGGCCATTTTGGTTTGGTGGGATTATTTAGAAATAAAACCTTATCCTTATATAAAAACTAGTCAGCAAAAATTAGCAGCCTGTATTTTGACTCGGATCCTTTTGATATTAAAAACGGTACTAGGCAAGACTGCCCACTAGCCCCTCTTTTGTATATTCTCACAATCAAACCCCTGGCTATAATGATCAGACAGAATAATAGGATTAAAGGGATATAGTTTAGTGAGAGAGATATTAAGATATCTCTATTTGCTGATGATGTTTTACTCACCCTGGTTGATCCTTTATCATCATTTCCAGTGATATTAGAAGATATTTCCACATATAGCAATTATTCTAACTATAAGGTTAATATCAGTAAATCCCAAATGTTACCATTTTTATTGACCAAGGCTCAAATAGAAAGTTTGACCTTTCGCTTCCATTTAGTATGTGCAAAAGATGAAATTGATTATTTGGGTATCAAAATATCATTCAACATCACTAATGTGATCCAAATGAATTTTGACAATCTATATAAAGATCTATTGCAACAAGTTTTTAGGTGGAAGAAGCTAGAATCATCATGGATAGGGAGAGTGAATATTATCAAATCATTTCTAATGCCGAAACTCCTCTATTTTTTTAGGGCTATCCCATACAGAAATGAATGGGGGATCCTTAATCGCTTCCAAAGCTTATTTTCTAGTTTTATATGGAGGGACAAACTACCCAGGATAGCGTCTGAGACACTCCGCAGAAGTTATCGGAAAGGGAGTATAGCATTTCCGGATGTGGTTAAGATATATGAAGCATTTAAGGCCTCCCAGCTTATGTTATGGCTTAATTCAGACCAAAACATCTCTAACTCCTGGATTAAGCTTGAACAGGAATTAGGTCCAGGACACACAAGTTATACATTTTAGGGTGACTAGGACTTTTGAACCTAGGGGTTCTGGAGACGGAACAATTTTTCAATAAAATTGTAAGAGACATGGTAGCTACTTCAAAATATCTGAATAAAAAATTACAACTGGAAGGCAAATTATTATTTAATACTCCGGTGGAAGTACTTCACTATGCTATGAAGGATATGAATATTAATACCTGGGTACATTTCAGAATAAGGAAAACTGAAGATCTATATGAAGGATCAAAGTCGACACAATTTACTCAATTGAAATTAAAGTATAATCTCCCATCTAGGGAAATATTTAAATATTTAAGGATTAAGATTTTTTTATTAACTAAACTGATACTTAAAGATCATTATCTTAATCCTTATATTGTTTGTAGCCAAAAGAAGGGAGGAATTTCCAGATTCAATAAACTATTTGATCTTTTGGATAATGATTCCCCTATCCCCTTATTTGGTAAATGGGAAAGAGACATAGGGAAGACTTTCTCTTTGACAGATTGGACAAATGCTACTTTGTTAGTAAAACAAAGTATACATAATATATCCTAGCTTGAAACACATCTAAAGATAATCTACAGATGGCATCTGGTGCCGGTTAGACTTAATAAAGTATCCATAGCACACCCGAAAGAATGTTGGAGTTGTGAGAGAAAGGAAGGTTCCATCTTCCACATATGGTGGGCATGTACGGGGCTGAACAATATCAGGATACAAATGGTTGGTCTAATAAAAAATATCTTTAAGGATGTTGATGAAATCAGTCCCCAAATGTTTCTGTTTAATATGGGATATAACTAATATGATAGACAACAAAAATATCTTATGACACCTATATTTTTTGCAATAAAAATTAATATCGTTAGTGCATGGAAGTCACCCAACCCACCATTATGGCAAGATATTTGGAACAGATAATATTCCAATATAAGATGGAATCGAACCCTGTAAATAACCCCTTTATTAGAAACCTAAATGATCTGTTGTTACCCTGGACGTCCAAATTTCCTATATAACTGAGTCTCATAAACTTTAGATATTGTGGGGGGAGGTTTTGTTTTTTTCTCTCTCCTTTTTTTTGTCAGAAAAAATAAAAATAAATAATATTAATATATATATATATATATATATATATATATATATATATATATATACCAGCAGTCCCTGTATACACTGATCAGCCACAACATTGAAACCACTGACAGGTGAAGTGAATAACATTGATTATATTATTACAACGGAACCTGTAAAGGGGTGAGATATACAGTTGTAATCAAAATTACTTAACTCCAATTGAAAATTAGTTTTACTGTCAATTTGTAATTAACAAATCAAACAAAAGCAATTGCAATTGCTCAACACAATGAATACTTCAAGTGGTTTCCCCAAATTCAACTGAATGTGCATTTTATATTAACTTCTCTAGTCTTAACACCATGAATAGAATCCCTCACAACAGCACAAATATGCAAAACAGTTTTTCCCTACCAATGTTCCTAAATATGGTCACATTCTATTCCTTTTTATTATATCTTCAATACAATTTTACCTGGTATAGTAAAACTAATATCTGTTAATAGATGTCTCACAGACTTTTACATATACTCACTGTTTAGCTGCAAACACAACTGTTTAGCTGCAAACACAACATTATGTATGATTATCAAAGTTAAAATATTTTCCTTTGATAAATTATTAATACAAAAAAAAGTATCCATTGAGCAACACAATAAATAAAAACAATACATACCTAATACATAAGAATCTAAAGGACCACTCCACATCCATAAAGCACTTCAGCTTGCCGAAGAGCTTAATGGGCGAGAAGTATCCCACAATAATGACAGTTTATAAAAATGCCAATTTCTATTAGAAATTAGCCAGAGGAGGTTTCTTCGTGTTTCCGTTAGCTCCCTGGAGCGCATCTGCCTCCCCTCCTGCACACCTCACATCAGACCAGTCCACAGACCTCAGACCAGCATACTGTAAGTACATGCATGCATGAGCCGAAGCACATGCACACAGAAGGCACGTGCGTGTGCACAGAAGGAGGCCTCAAGATAATATTCAGTGAGAAAGAGAAAGAGGAAGGTCATAAGAACTGCAGTTTTTGCAAACTGTTTTGAAAAATATACCCCCAAATAATACATGTATTCATTGGGGATATATATACTGAACAATGATTTCTAATGTTTTGCCTATTTAGGTAGGAGAGTGTTCCTTTAATACAAAAGAAAAGCATTTTGACAATTTTAACACTTATATTTAATCCCCAAAATAATGTTGTTTTTTTCACAATTATATGAAAGGGACACTAAACACAGATAAAGCGTTTTAGCTTTAGGTATCTGGAGTCTGTAATTTTTTTGACAATTTATAGAAGTGCAGATTTCAATAGAAATTGTCACTTTTGTAGTTTGGGCTGTAGAAACAGAAGACAAGGAAAACTGTGATCGCATGCTACTTGTGAAGGCTGCAGACAGCCTTTTTCACATACCTCCAAAGAAAACATGTAGAAAAATACATGCATGTATTCTTTGGGTTATTTCTACAAATTGTTAAAAAAAATAAGAGAAATTGGGCTTTAAGAATGCTATATGAGCAATGCAAAATAAATTAGAAATATTTCATCATATTTATATGAAATGATTTGACTATGAACGATACAGTTTATCTTTCATTAGTTTTGGCTGTATGGTAGAGTAAAGAATATAAAAAACAGTAACCTTGATCTATCAGTAATAAATAAATAAAAGGCTGAGTTGACCCTAGTGGCAATTAAATTCATACTCAAAACATCAAAATAACATTGGCTTAATTAAGTTGTTCTAGTGTATAGACCAGGGGTTCCCAAAAGGTAGATCCCCATATGTTTTTTAACTACAAATTCCATGATGATTTGTCATTCTAAAGCATTCAAAAGTCATGCAAATCATTATGACAGTTGTAGTTACAACTCTGGGGTCTACCTTTTGGGCACCGAGGTATAGACCATGTTCCTGCAGTCTCACTGCTCAATTCTCTGCCATTTAGATGCTAAATCACACAATGTTTCTTTTTAATTTTAATCACACACAGGAGGATCCTGCATGTTTGTTCGTCTGGCTTTTAATAGAGCAGGAGATCATCAATTCTGAATTAAACAGACTGTGCAATAAAGGAAGTTTAAACATTAGCTCTCTCTATACAGGAAATGTCTAGGGAGAGTGTGGAGATCAAATGCAGGGAGGTGTGGCTAGGGCTGCATAAGCAAAGTACTTTACCTAGAGGGCAGAGAATTGAGTGGTTAGACTGCAGGGCATGATCAATACACAAAAAACACTCAATTAAGCTATAATTGTGTTGATTCTGTTAGTTTTCCTATAATCATATAACCCTCACGTTTAAACAGGTGGTAGAGCTACTGCAAATTAAGTATTAACTATTGATAACATAATATGTAATTTACTGAGAGAGATACCCTAAAATGTGACAAGTTTTACAATTTGTACTTCAGTAATATAAAATTCCCCATTTACTATTTTGCGATCAGATCAGAAGACCACAGGATGTGAGGCAGTTTATCTGACTCAAACGAAAGGTAACATATCAGCATAACGGATTAACTCCATTTAGAGTTTTACTTAAAAAGCATTGCTCATAAAAAGAACATTTCTTTTTGAGAGAATAAAGGGATATTAGGTCAAACATTTTGGGATTTCAAAACATATATACATTTCACTGAAAACTATATTTAAAAATAAGAAATACACAAGGACCCAATATAACAAATTCTTCTTATCACTGACATAAGGAAGTTCAGGAGCCACTCCGGGATTGAGCGAATTAACCTGAGACGTGGTATCTGTAACAATTTGAGATTAAGACCTCTTGGGCAAATTGCCACTAGCATCTTTCCTTACAAATGACTGTCACATTTCCATAGTGACCGTAATAGTTATCATAGTCATATCCTACCTAGCCAGGTAATTTATTAATATAAAGCTAAGCAGGCTAAAATATATTCATTATGTTTTGATATGACACACTTTTTTTAGTGTATGTGTGGGTGTCATTTCTGACTCAGAACTGCAAGTCAATGAGGAAAAGACAATTCAGGAAGCAATGACAGATAGCATCCTACCTTGGACAGCTCCAATAGCTCCACTTTTTTCTCAAGGAAGAACTAAAAAAGTTAGAATTAATATTTGGCAATTCCAGAGGCTAATATGACTCAGAATGTTGCTCGGGAATATCTTCTTTACAAAACTATTGTGCAATGGGTTACTAGGTCTCAACTTTCTTTCCATTAACTAATTGTGTCTCTATTATATCTCACGAGGCTGTAAGAAGATCGAATGTCGTGAGTCTGCTTTCTCCAATTTCTCTGTGCTTGGTTCCATTTCACCATTTAAATATGCAGCTGCATCTGTGTTTACAGGTCTTGGCTTATTTTGGTTGTCTTTTGTTTTTTGTTTTATATCTTTTGCTAGAGTATTAACTGTTAAATCTTTAAAGATTAAAATAAGTAAAAACACAATGGACTAGTTTGAAAAGTGTTCTTTCAGCAACATTACATTGAATATATACACATAGTTTTTATTTTTATCACCGTAATCTTCCAAAAAAAAAAAAAGTTTCCTAACCTAACAAAAAGCAGGGATCATTTCAATTTCAGTAATTCTGCTTTCACACTAAGGTAATATAGTCCAAAGAGGTGTGGCATATGCAAGAGCTTTCAAAGTCGTATCTTACAAATTATTACACAAGTTATTACACAAACCTTTTTTTTTTTTAATACTGGTGAAGTATAAGCTATGATGCCAATGTTTGATCCAGTTTAATCTAGTGACACAAGTCGTGTAATTTCATAAAATGGTGTCACTGGGGCACAAGTTAGAGACATGTCTAAACGCAAGCACATCTTTAAATTGACCTTATAACTTCCCACATATGTGTTATGGGGGTAAACACTGATCAACCACAACCTTAAAACCACTGACATGTGAAGTGAATTACATTGATTATATCTTTACAATGGCACCTTTATTAAGCAGCCTATGAACAGTCAGTACTTAAATTTCATGTGTTGGAATCAGGAAAAATGGGCAAGCGAAAAGATCTGAGTTACCTTGACAAGGGTCAAACAGTGAAGGCTAGATGACTTGACAATAACACCAATGACACAAAAGAGCTACTGCAGCTCAAATTGCTGAAAAACGTAATGCTTGCCATGATATTGCCCATGATGATGATAACAACCCCATCTACCACAGAAAGTGCCTTCAGTGGGAATGTGGGTGCCAGAACTCTACCTTGGAGCAATGGAAGAAGGTTTCCTGGTCTGATGAAATCACATTTTCTTTTAGATCAGAAGGATAGCCGGGTGCATGCATTTACCTGGGGAAGAAATGGCAACAGTAGACCTGGAAAGATTCACTTTCTCCACTGAGCTAATGAAAGTAGCAGACCTTTACTAGATCGCGCATTCCTTTCAGTAATGCCTGCACAGAATTCTGGATGTGCCCCTCTGTTTCAATAATAGTACTTTTTTTTCTCAATGTATTCATTGTGGGAATATTTAATAAACAGTGGAGTTTTTTTGTTTTTTTTTAATACCATATTTTTTGTAACTAGTATCCCATTATGGGTTCACCTCAAATGTTGAGTCTGTTATTCCACGCCAGAGGAGACATCAACCTGATAGATCAGTGCATCAAAATAAGGGTATCTAAAAGCAGAGCGCTCGAGGCCAAACCTGAACAGTTTTGAACAGGTAATGTGGAAGTGAAACTTCTACACCAGGGATAGCTAACCTTCGGCACGCCAGATGTTGTGGACTACATCGCCCATAATGCTCTTACATACATAATGCTGGCAAAGCATCATGGGAGGTGTAGTGCAAAATATCTGCAACAAAGGTTGCCTATGCCTGTTCTACACTATCTAAGTGGCTGCAGTGGGGCCTGGCTTTGGGTGCAAGGGGTACTTCTTATTATTTCTCAAGTGAGTACAAAACAGTTTTGAAGAAAATAAAGAAGTTGGCATATAAAGGCAACATAACCAATCTGGCAAATTTCAATGTGAAAAAACTGAAAATCAAGCTTTAGATTTGACCCTGTAACTATCAAAAACGCTATGAAACCTGTACATGGGGGGCACTGTTCTATTTGGGAGACTTTGCTGAATACAAATATGAGTGTTTCAAAACAGTAAAATGTATCACAACAATGATATCATCAGTGAAAGTGCCGTTTGTGTGTAAAAAATGCAAAAATGTCACTTTCACTGACAATATCATCGCTGTGATATGTTTTGCTATTTTGAAACACTAATATTTGTGTTCAGCGAAGTCTCCTGAGTAAAAAAGTACCCCCCATGTACAGGTTTAGGGTGTCATGAAAAGTTGCAGGGTTAAATACAGTGCTAGCAAATTAAACTCTCTGGACTTTCGGAATGGGTTGTCAGGCAGGTCCCTCAAATTGCAATCAATAAAATTATTTAATTATGTAAAAATATTACATAAATTACTTAAATTACTACTTAGTAATAGTAACCAACTCATTGGCATCTGTATGGTTGTATGTCAAAGTCAAACAAGACATTCAATATTCGTATAAGGTAAGAAGTCACCAGATTATGATGGTGCCAGAGTGATACAATATGACTTTTAAAGGATTTAATATTTGACGGTTCCAGTACAAATTTATTAATGCTCTTGTTGATTAAAGATATATATGTAACCCCTACAGTTACTGTTACAGATTAAGCTTTTCTAACCTTCCTGTAAGTGGTTAAAATTATACGTACTTAAGTGTTTGAGAGGAGATCGTAGTTTTTATTTATTTACTTATCACTCTAGTGTTTTCCATATTGTGCTAATTTATTAAATCGATTAATACTTTTGAAAGTTGATTATGAATACCATTAGTTTCTACAAAGAAAAGAAAAGAAATACACAGAAAGTCTTGCCCATATACTTAATTAAAATGTCATGCAAGAGTGCTCTACTGGTACCTAGAAATACCCTTTTAATTAAGATGCAGATTTGAAATGAAGTACTTGTCTACTGATCAACATAATTACATTAATTGCAATGAATGCAACAATCTTAGTATACTGCAATCTCCCAAAAGACAACAAAGCTTTCTATTTTTTTATTTTTAGTTTTTTTTGCATCTGACCTCTGTTACCAGTAGTTACAAAAAACAACTAAAGAAGCAAATTACTGGGCAGAAACAAAGCCACAGGGTGCATTCAAAAGCAATGTTAAACAAGGCTGGAACAGCAAGATTCCTGCACTCAGATATCTCTCAACACATTTAAATGGAAATATAAATGCGGGGTGGTAGCTGTGATGGAACTGGTGATCTGCTCACAATGTATTCTAAGAAACCAGCCACTAAAAGATTCATAGACTCAAAGTGCTCCAGATGCATGACTTGTAAGGAGATGAAGGGTAAAGAATGAGAAGGGATAGAGAGAGAAAAAAAATAATGAAAAAGAAGAGGATATGGTAGGTTGATAAATAGGATTGAGCTTATCAGGAAACATTTTTATGACAGACAGGCTTATTCACTAAACTCTGAAATGTGCAAATTGCAACATTTACGCAAGAGTTGCTGGTATGGAAACCATGTCAGCTATAATCATTGATTAATTATTTTAGCCTAAATTATGACATTTAGATTGTTATTAAAACATTTGGAGTATGGTGAATTAACCTGTGATTCTGTAAGTTTCCATTTTTTTGCAATTACTGCAAAATGTTAGTGAGCTGATTTGGATGTAAATACATAGCTCTTCATTTTCAGGAATGTCCACTCTCCCAAGAGGAAAATAGGGAAAATAGAGAAATGAATGAAAAAAACATTATATCAATGTACAGGTTGCATTTTGTAGCTTAATTTTAGCTAAAATTGTGTGTACCATGACAAATGTACCATAACATATTGTGTATAAAATAAGAGGTGTACCATAACACATTGGGTGTACCATGACAAGTGTACCATAGCACATTGTGTATAACAAGTGGCTGTCTCAGTGACTGCCACTAGAGGTGTAACAAAGCAAAACTGTAAGCACAGCCTTTTTTCAAAAAATGCAGAGTTTACATTGAAACATTTGCAGGGATATGCCATAAACACCAGAACAACTACATTAACCTGTAGTGGTGACTGTAATGTCCCTTTAAACACGGTCTAAAAGCTCCTAATAGTGAGACACATGAAAAGTGGACATGTTATCTTTTTATATGTTATTGTTCTTAAAGTTCTTATGTTTTCAAATACTACCTATAGTTACACAACCATTTAAAAAAAAAATGTTATTGTTTACTGTACTGCATGTAAACAGAGTTCATCCGCTTCATGAAACAGATGTGCGTGACAGCATGTGACTCCATCATGTACAGCATGTCTGTTCATAATGTCCTTTGAGGCATCCTTCATTACCTAATGAGCAGCGCTTACTGAGCATGTGCACATTGCACTGAATAGCACAGAGCCAGCCAAAGCATGAGAAGAACTTCCAAGACATGAAAGTCAGCATTTGCTAACATAATAAGATTTATTTACAAGATGCCAACTTTAATTCAGAGATTTATTAAACCTGGATGAAATTTACTATATTTACAATAGCCCCAATAAGGAGCAATTAATTCAAATTTGTCCTGGGATGACATTATCTGAATATTAATTTGCATTATCCTTATTTGACACAAATTACCCTTAAATTAAGACTTAATAGCTCAGTAACCACAGCGATTGTATAATAATTCTGAACTATCACCAAAAAAGAATGATTGAGAATTTCTATTCGGCAAAACAAGTCTTTAACTATGTAAACTACAATGTGCTGTTTGCGCAAAAAAAAGGCTTGGATTGAAGTTTTTTTTTTCTTTTTGTGAAAAGAAGAGTACAAAAAAACATGCATTCAAACCAAGAATATCAAATGATACTTGCATTGAAAGAACTTTCATTTTGCATACAAGTATGAGGTAACATGGGTGGATTGCAATATTACTTTGCGTAGAAATGTAAAGAGAGAAGGAAGGGAAAAGAAGAGGGTGAAAGACAAATCCATTCAAGTACTTGTGGAAGTTGAGATGAGAAGACAATAGAGGGAAATTGTAACTAATAGGATAATAGATTATCTGGATTGCTGGAGTAGCACTGTTCCAACAGGTTGTAATAAAAAGTGGTGAAAATGGAGCCCAACAAGACAGGAAAGAGAGTGAATAGAGCAGTCTTAACTAGACAGTTCACGTAATGAATCAGATTCAATAAACGGATCCCATGAAAGCCAGGTCCAAGCAATCTTGCCATTATTCCCCTGCATTGATGCAGCTCGTATTTCCAATGACGTGATCTCCTCCGCATAGTAAAACCATTCTTACACAAAAAGGTATTGCCCTATAATCCGCTATATCTATCACCAGTAGTTCCTCAGTTTAAAAATATCTCAAATAATATGTATATAAGTACCTCAACCCTCCTGGCACCTACAATAATGGTCAAAGAAGGCCTCCTACATCTTGTGCAATTTAGTGCACATGGAGCATGTTGTAGTAATAAAGATCTCCTGCTACTAAGGATCGTTCTTCCTTGGGTTATTAAGGTGTGAGGAGGAGAGAGTATATAGTGGAGAGAATGTGGGAGGTAGATGTGTTTGAGGCACTTAGGTTTTAGGTTCTCAAATGGAGTGAGTAGGCATCAGAGTAGATGGGGATGAACCATCCTGCAAACAAAGTGTTTCACATAAAAATAATACCGCGTTTCTGATCATGAGGTAGATTGGAAAAAAGCTAAATCTGGTGAAGGCAGTAGGTTACCTGGGGGGAGAAGCTGGTGGGCTATAATCAGCTTGCGGGGTGAGCAGTCCAGATATCTGAAAAAAGATGAGAAGACCTGAAAGAAAATATAGTGATATATATGTGACAGATGGGAGAGCGGGAATGGTGGGCCCGGTGAGGAAGAAAATGGTGTAGAGTTAAGGCTGCAATTCCTCGGTCAAAAACAATTACTGTGGGAGTTATGAGGTTGAGAGAGTGAGTGTGGGAAGGTGCTCTGTGCTGAGCTCTGATCCAAGGCAAGGCTTAAAGCAAACAAACATTATGTGATTGTTCAACCACAATCCACAATTTACAATGTACTGCCATTGACTAGTCCACCAAGTGGGACAGTAGGGCATGGTAATATAGTGCTATGTATGGAAGATGCAAACTTCTTATTTAATGGTAAGAGTGCATATTCTTGCAGCTCGAGATGTTTTCCCAATTAAAGTCGGCAATTGCCTACTTCAGTTTCCAGAAAAAAACAGGTTCAATGGATTAGAAAAATCTAGAAGGTATATTAAAGTTGGTGGAGGACATTCATTTTTACAATACTTATCCTTCTTCACATACCATATATAAAATGATTGCTTCATATATGGGGTATCGCCAATATATTAACCCCTTAACGCCCTTATGGCGTTCTATGTCGTCCCGCATTAAAAGGGCTTTAAAGCCGTTGCGGTGCCATAGAATGCCGTAACGGCTTTCAGCCCCTGGAGCTCCAATTTACTCACCTCCGCCGTGATCCTCTTCTGGAGGGCTGCCTGACAGCCCAGGCAGCCCTCCCCCAGCAAATGAGGCCCCTGGGGGCCATGCGATCGCTCTCAAAGAACGATCACATGACCCCCTATAGCTGGCTGTGGATCTGCTAGCAGGGGGACTGTCTTCTTGGACAGTCCCACCTCTTGGACAGCTCACTAAGAATGCAGCTTCACAATGAATGTAAAATGGATGCTGTCCAGGAGGTGGGAGGGTCAGGGAGGGAGGGTCTGCTGCTGATTGGCTGGAATGTGTCTGCTGACTGTGAGGTACAGGGTCAAAGTTTACCGCATATGTTCGCCATCCGTGGCGAACCGTTCGGCGAACCGTTCGGGACATCACTAATTGGAATCATCATTATAGAGATTTACTATTTATGCTGTACAGAATTTGCTAAACTGTTGTTTAAGAAAGTGGTGGTCTTTTTTAATCTTTTGCCTGATGAATAGGCAGGCCTGTCACAATTACAGGACATTTGTCTAAACTTGTTCCCGATGGGCTTAAGCAACAAAGCGTTTTAATTAGTTTTATCTATCTTTTCTGTCCAATTTCCTCCATTCTAAAATCTATAATGTATGTAAAATTGTGTAATCTAGTGACTGTCACATATCTTAGTGGAATGAGAGTTAAAGGACCACTATAGGCACCCAGACCACTTCAGTTTAAACTTCAGAGAAACTGCTATGTTTATATTAGGGTTAATCCAGCCTCTAGTGGCTGTCTCATTGACAGCCGCTAGAGGCGCTTGCGTGCTTCTCACTGTGATTTTCACTGTGATTTTCACAGTGAGAAGATGCCAGTGTCCATAGGAAAGCATTGTGAATGCTTTCCTATGAGACTGGCTGAATGCGCGTGCGGCTCTTCCTCACCCTAGAGCCCAGCGGGAGGGGGACCCCGAGTATGTTTTCTTGGCACTATAGTGGTCCTTTAAAGGGACATTCCACTGTCCCAATACAAAACAAATAAAAATCAGTGTTTAGTATATTTCCCCCAAATTAAAATGTGCATGCATTTAATTATGCATTTTCTTATTGGGGTTATATCTAAAAACAACTTGCAAAACCTGCAGTTCTCTTGTCTGCAGCCTTTGCAAGCCCTCCCCTTCTACCTCCACCCATGCTTTATGTGGCTATCCAATCACAGACTTCCCAATCTAGCTCAATGAGAAGTCTTTTCAAGGCAGGTGTTCTGGGCAATTGCTGCCTCTTGAGACTAGTACAACTGAGCTAACCAAACCAGGAAGTGACAGGATCAGTTGCCTGCCTGCAAGCCAGGGGGGTGTAACCAGGTTAATTTATAAATGTGGACATTTCTATTGAAATGTGTACTTTTTCCAAAAGTAAAAAAATAGGACACATTCTTCACACATAAAGCTTTTTAGCAACTGTGGCGAAACCGACCTCGCCACTGGGCATTGGAGAAGACTGATTGCCAGGCTCCTGCCATGTGACTATGGCCCCTGGGATGTATTGCCCTTTAAAGACATTATTTGGGCTTATTGGAAACACTTTTTCTGCCCCTTTGAATACATGAGAAGGTGTGCCCCTCCACCGTTTCCTGTCTATTGTTCTCCAGCAGGGCGTTGTCCCAAGGACACTGCCAGACCAGTTGGAACTTGTTGCTATGGTTTAACCTCATGGCGATTGGACTGTGTTTGTTGCATCTGAGCGCTCTTCGGATATAGTGAGCGCTCAGATCCAAGCTATTTGGGGATAGGTTGAATGTGGGGGTTCTGTTAAGTTTAATAGGAATTATGTATTTTTATGTGTTTTTACTGTTGTTGTGAATAGAGCTATTTTCTGTATGCTGGAGGTAATTGGCTTACCACACCCAAGCCATGCTTGCAGGCGGTCACAATGGGATTTCCAACTAACTTGACCCACTGGACCAATTTGTATGATTTTGACGTATATTTGTATTTGGAGTATGCTGATTCATAACTTTTAGAGTTATGAATATTGTGTAAAACTGTGTATTTTCCTGCCTGTGATAATTACATTAGACCTTTGTGTTCAGTAATTATATTATAGGCAGAGGGGAGGATTTTGTGTGGGAGTGTCTGAGTGTATTGTACGTATTGATTGGTTGTTCTGCAAATCCCTGCTATAATCACTGAGCTCTTGTAAGAGCTTGTTCCTGTCTTGCTCTCTGAAGGAGTCTAAGGTGGTTATGGTGTCGGCTGGAGTGCTTGGAGCCCTCAGGAAGCGCTAGGAGCATCCTTCAACGGAGGTACCCAGTCGGGGTGCCAGGTGATCCGTTACAGCAACTATAGTGTTTTAGGGGCATAGAGTGTCTCTTTAAAGAAGAAATGTCACTTCCAACGAATTTTAATTATAATGTTCTCTATACCTATGTTTAGGAAATATTTATTTTTGAGTTGTGAAAAATAAAATAAAATGCAGAAATCCACATCTCTTTATCCTGCAACTGGCTCTCTCCATCTTAGCTCTTTGATATATACTGTTAGAAGCCCTTTGCACCTGACAGCCTGAGTTAGGCTGGAGCATTCGGTTTGAAACAAATTGCAATTCGTCCTAATTTGTGTCTATCGCTGATCGGAAGGTTGTCCGAATCCCTTAACTCTGAAGTGCTCTATGGACATATCACGAAACAAACAACACTGGCAATGGACTAACAATTTTGTTTGATTTGTGATTCAAAGTTCCGTCTGTAGCTCCTAAAATAGACATGGATGGTTAGTGGAGAAGGAAAGGGAAAGGCCAAACACAGTTTCCTCCTGTGCAGAAGTCTAGAGAAAATACAGAAAACATACAGAGAAAGTAATTTTTTTAAAAATATTTTTTCTATTTATTTCTTCAATGTCCTGGTCTTGCTTTGTCTGAACCCAATTATGTCATTTGCTAAATCTGCGACATACATTTAAAAAGAAAAAGTTTTCACAAGTTCTAAACAGTCGTACCAATGTTTGTTTTCTAAATTTAAAGAAGTGACCATTCCCCTTTAAGCTCTTTCGTTATGAAATACATAGTCACATTTTGGTCATCGGTTTTGCTTAGGTAACCCTTTAAACATCTAGCACACATATGTATGATTTAGTTTTCTTATCTATCTTGAAAGCATGAGCATTTATTATTTTATGTATTCATTATTGTGTTTCAGTGTCAAGTGCATGAGCTGACTTTTGCATTTTTAAAATGAACAACATGGGAAATTAAACAGAAACCAGTTTGCAATCCATATAGTATGCTAAGGGGATCAATTATTGTAGCCTTGGTAAATGAAACAATATTGTTGTATGACTCCTTGTTCAATATTTACTTGAAATGTGTGATAAAATATTGTGCTATAAACTACAGTGGACTTTTTTCACTAAACACTGAATTGTCAAAAATTGAAAACTGATTTGAAAAATGTGGGCTAAAAAAGGCAAACGGTGGCTATAACTTGATTTAATAAGTTTTCCAAATGATTCAATGCTTTTCCAAATGATTCAATGCTGTTGGAAAACTGTTCCAAATGATTTATCTACCTGTATAATAATTCCCATAGAATTAAATGGTGACTTCTCTAGATTAGTCATTTGGAAAGAAAACAGAATAACGAGTATATATACTAAAAAATCTGAGTTATTCAAAACTTAAAACATAGAAATGAATTTATTTATTTTGGCCTAAAATTTTATATTATTGGGTCAATTTTCCACATTTCTTAGTTTAATGCAACTGGGTGAGGTGTTGCATTAAACATTTACCCAAGTAAAAAAAAAAAAATGAATTTGGAATTTAAGATCTTTTTCTTTGAACCTGCTAATTTTGTACAAAATCTATGATATATATATATATATAAATGCTAATAATAATAATAATAATATCTATTTAGTGATTAGAACACAACAAGAGATAATGAAGTCATCAGTAGGACACAGTTTTGAAAATTTTTAACACATCACTTTTACCCTTTATTTCTGTTACTTAGCCCTGTCTTCATATCAGCTTTTTAGTTTGTCCTTTTGCTATAATAACCGATACATATCCACAGAATGTATCATGGACAGGTTCTCATGGTAAAGATTTTGTGGAGAGATTTTCATGGCGAGGGAGCAGGTTTAAGGCAAAGGAGATTTGTTTTCAGAGTCTTAGGATGGACAAGTACAATCTCAATGTAATGAGTGAGTGAATGAACTAATTATCATGTAAAATTGCAAGAGATTTCCAGGTATTTAAGGTGAAAAGGAAAATATCTTGTATATATTTTTCAAGATCAGTACAGTTAGAGAGTCCCTATTTAAAGGACCACTATAGTGCCAGGGAAACAAACTTGTTTTCCTGGCTCTACAGGGTCTTTGGGTCCTCCCCCCCACCCTCATGGTCCCCTCCCACCAGGCTGAAAGGGGAGGAAGGGGCTAATCACTTACCTTTCTCCAGCGCCGGGCTCCCTCGGCGCTGGAAACTCTCCTCCCTCTTCCGACTTCATCCGCCGAATGCGCAGGCGCGGCAAGAACCGCACGCGCATTCAATCAGTCCATAGGAAAGCATTTCTCAATGCTTGCCTATGGACGTCAGCGTCTTCTCACTGTGATTTTCACAGTGAGAAGCGCGGAAGGGCCTCTTGCGGCTGTCAATGAGACACTAGAGGCTGGATTTACCCTATTGTAAACATAGCAGTTTCTCTGAAACTGCTATGTTTTCAGCTGCAGGGTTAACCCTAGATGGACCTGGCACCCAGACCACTTCATTGAGCTGAAGTGGTCTAGGTGCCTATAGTGGTCCTTTAACCCCTTAAGGACCAAACTTCTAGAATAAAAGGGAATCATGACATGTCAAACACACACATGTCATGTGTCCTTAAGGGGTTAAGTTGATTGGTATCTACTTTAAAATAACTCTCTGGGACTGCTACTAAGAGAGAGAAAAGGGGGTCCACAATTGCTGAAGCTGGGCACCGGAATGTCAAGAAGGATCAAGGAAAGGATCAATGCCAATAGGCACACATTGTCTATTCCCCACTAACTAACCTTTGACTCCACTTTATTTTACATAAAGTTTAAACAACAACTTTCCACATCCCTGTAAAATTATCAGTAAATAATAAAATAATCACTAGTCATAGAGGAAAGAAATGTAAACATTACTTATTGTGATAAATAAGTACTTTTGCCTTTATGTCACGCCTTTAATCTCCATTTTAAATCATTATTGGTTTTATATGTGTATCTCCTGCCTTCAGATATTTTTATATATTCACATGCATTATTAATATTGTTGTTGTTATTATTATTATTCTGCAGTGTGGAGAAAAGTGGGAATTATAAATGTTAAAACACACAACATTATATCCAAAGCAAAGATAGCTTACATGCAAAAAGCAGTCTTATAGTCATATACTTAATGAGCGTCATGTTGCTTTAAAGAACTGACCCACATGTTTGAATAAAGCAGAGAGGCCATTCGGGGACAGTGGTTTGAAACTGTAGAAGAAAATTGTAATGAAAACATCTGCCTTATGTAATGCTAAAACCTCTAGGTTTCAATTGTCAGGATACAAACTGCAGCCAGTAATACTTAACGCAATGTGACTGAATGGATGATTATCTGTTCTGGCATTTAATATACTATATTTTTACACAGTTTCCTTTTTATATTGTAATGCAGCATTCATTATTTGCATTCTTGCAGAATGATGCCGACAGAGCATTCTCCGCTGCAGTGTTTGTGCATCTATACATTTTTCTGTACATATTCACTGGCGTGCAATATTTTAGATTTATGCTCTGTTTGTAAAAGCAATTTTCAGAAAAGATTAAACCATGATTCTGCACAGTGCCCAGTCAACAATTATCTGTTCAGAATAATGAAATTTTCTTCATCTGTTTGTTGACTAAAATGATTTGGCACCAGAGAGCTGCCAGGGCCGGACTGGGAGAAAAATTCGGCCCGGGCATTTTTTTAACACAGCGGCCCACTAAAAAGGGGGCGGTGCAGAGGAGGTGTGTTTTGTCATCACCAATGACAAACACGCCCTTCTCTCAAAGTGAGCATGTTGGTTCAATGCTCTTCCAGGGCAGACCATGCGCAGAGCTCTGCTGAAGAGCTCTAGCATGAGAAAAAAGTCCTGTATTTGTTCTGCACAGTGCAAGCAAAATTAATAACATGCTTGCACTGTGTTTCCTTGCAACTTGTCTCTGGTGTCTTTATAAATGGATACCAGGAGACAAAAGGCCAGGAAAGAGTATTGTGCATGTGTTTGGAGCCTGCTTGTGGTATTGCGTGTGTGTAGAGTGAGCTGGTCGTGGTGTGGTATTGTGTAATAAGGTCGGTTTTAGTCGTGTTGTGTTTGTGGTGTAATGTGATGCATATGTGGCTCAGGGACCCCCTCCCGCCCGGCTCTGGAAAGGGGTTAAAACTTACCTTTTTCCAGCGCCGTGTGGGGAGCTCTCCTCCTCCGATGCGCACGCGCGGCAAGAGCTGCGCGCGCATTCAGCCGGTCGCATAAGAAAGCATTTATAATGCTTTCCTATGGACGCTTGCGTGCTCTCACTGTGATTTTCACAGTGAAAAGCACGCAAGCGCCTCTAGCGGCTGTCAATGAGACAGCTGCTAGAGGCTTTGGGGGAAGGCTTAACCCATTGATAAACATAGCAGTTTCTCTAAAACTGCTATGTTTATAAAACAATGGGTTAACCCTAGAAGGACCTGGCAAGTGGTCTGGGTGGCTAGAGTGGTCCTTTAAGAGTGTAGTGTGTGTGTGTGTGTGTATGTATGTATATATATATATATATATTTGGAAGTATTGTGTATGTGTGTGGTGCAGTGTGTTGGGGGGGTTCTGTGTGTATGTGAGGGGTGCAGTATGTGTGTGTGTGAGGGTGCGGTGTGTGTGTGTGAGGGGTGCGGTGTGAGAGTGCTGTGTGTGAGGGGTGCGGTGTGAGAGTGCTGTGTGAGATGGGTGTGAGAGAGTGCTCTGTGAGAGAGTGCTGTGAGTGTGATGGGTGTGAGAGTGCTGTGAGAGAGTGCTGTATGTGTGAAAGTGCTGTGTGTGATGGTGTGAGAGTGCTGTGTGAGAGAGTGCTGTGTGAGAGTGCTGTGTGAGAATGCTGTGTGTGTGTGAGAGTGCTCTGTGTGATGGGTGTGAGAGTGCTGGGTGTGAGAGTGCTGTGTGTGATGGGTGTGAGAGTGCTGTGTGTGATGGGTGTGAGAGTGCTGTGTGTGAGAGTGCTGTATAAATGTTATTGTGTGTGTGTGTGTGTGTGTAGGGGGGGGTGAGAGGGGTAAATAAAAAAACAAAACAAAACAAAAAAGTCATTATTCTTCCCCCCCCTCCCTTCTTACCTTTAGCCTGGAAGGGAGGGGGGGACCGGCACGCTGGGACTGGGAGGGGGGGTCCGGCACGCGGTGTTCCCTGGTGGTCCTCGTGGGTGAGTGAACTCTAGCCTGTGAGGCTAGAGTTCACTCTCGCGAGATCCGGTTGTTGCCATGGCAACGTGCCGGATCTCGCGAGAGGAACCCGGCGGAGCTGCAAGTTAGAGCTCCGCCGGGTCCTCTCTCCAGCCTGGCTGGCTGGCTCCCTCCCTCCCCGCCGGCGGCCGCATTTGGGCCGGTGAGGGAGATCCTTGATCTCCCCACCGGCCCGTCGTGGCAAACAGCGGGGCCGGCGCTAGGAGAGTGCCGGCCCTGCATAGACCGGCAGGGGAGATCCTGGGACCTCCCCTGCCGGCCTCGGCCCATAGCCACCGCGGCCCACCGGGCATTTGCCCGCTGTGCCCGATGGCCAGTCCGGGCCTGAGAGCTGCTGTTATACCCCGTCCTCCTCTGGCAGTGTATACCCCTATCAATAAAATACAGTGTCTCATGGGTGGCTGTCTGAGTATATAGATACATATGGCAGCCTCATGCTAGGTAATGCAAGATGTCTCATACCTGATGCATCCAGTAATAGCATGGTAATAGCATGGTGCATGTCATGATTTGCATGTACCAGGACATTCAGAGTCCCCTAATGGTGTTGTATGATAGTGACATTCTGACAGCTGTGGTATGGTATCAATGTATGGTTTACATTAGTAATAAAGAGTGGGAGGGTACATGACGTGCCATAGAAACTAGCTGATTAAAATGCTTAACTACAAGTACGATGACTAATTCTCATGAAGGCTAAAAGGGCATAATCTTTTCCATCCCTGCAAAGTACTTTGCCATCTGGGGTTGAGGGGAACACACCAGGCGCTTATGGTGAATAGGAAAAATTACATTGTCCCAAGGTTGGTATGTTTGTGTAGAGTGTTGATTGAATACAAAAAAAAATTCTTTTGAGCTTACATCTAAAGTTAAATCACAATATGCTGGTGTTTTATTCTGGAAAAAACATAGCTCTGTAAAATGGGGTAAACTCAAACCCATTTCAAAAATATAATATGTTTATATTATAAACATCGCCGACCCTAGGTTTTATTGTAAGAAACATTTATAAATGTAAATTTCAGTACTCCTGTTCGTTACTGGGTTAGTATTCACAAGGATGAAACAGACAAATCTTAAAGGAACACTGTAACATTGAGAATAAATATTTAATTAGAACTTTAGACTGCCCCCTTATCCACCTTTTTTTTTACTAAACTTACCTTGAGTAGTCTCCTAAGTACAATTGTTCCACCCCTAGAGATATGATATTGGGCAAATATAAACTATATTGTTTTATAAAAGCATCAATGTTTTCCATTGTTTGAAAAACCACAACTTTAAGTGTCCTTTACATGCATTTTCTTAATACGGAAGGAACAGACTCTTACTCGTCTTATAATTTGTTACTAGAGATAAACAGCTATAAAATAGTAATAATAATAACAATAATAATAATAATAAGAAGAAAAAATAACAATAATAGTTCAAAACTCTGAACAGCCTTAAACAGTTCTTGAACCGCCTTAACCCCTTAAGGACCGGCCTGTTTTTGCGATGTTGTACATTTGCGACCAGGCATCTTTTTACACTTTTGTGGTGTTTGTGTTTAGCTGTAATTTTCCGCTCTCTCGTTTACTGTTCCCATACAAATTATATATTGGGTTTTTTTCAGGATAAAAGGGGCTTTCTTTACATACCATTATTTATATAATCTCATGTAATTTAATTTAAAAAAAATGAAAAAATATGCTGAAAAATCTTTTACTCATCTACAAAAGCGAATAAAAAAAAACTGCTAAATAGATTAAAAATTTTGTCCTGAGTTTAAAAATACCCTGTGTTTACATGCTTTTTTGCTATTTTTTTGCATGTTATAGGGCTATAAGTATAATTTTTTACATTTATCAATCATTTTTATTATTATTTTTACATTTTTTAATTTAATTTAATCAACTTATATATATATTATATATATACGTGCGTTATTTAATTATAAGTGTATTTTTATATATATATATTAATATAAAAATACACTTAGTATGACATTATATATATGATATATAGACATACATACATATATTAACAGTCTCCAGTGTGGGGAGACTGTCTGGGCTGCAGGCAGTCTCCCCACACCGGGAACACCGCTGATCGCCGCCGGGGGAATGACGGCGATCAGGTAAGTAACTAAGACCGTTAGGATGGTTCAGGACGGTCAGCGGTCGGCAATGTAAAAATGCCGATGACGGTCCTGAACCGTCCTTGGTCCTTAAGGAGTTAAACAGTTAACAGTTTTTTTTTCTGCCTGTGATTTCCTCCAGCATCGTAATAGAACAAATGAGATTTCCATAGAGGCTCCATTACAACCTTCTCTACCAAAATCCAGTAAAACATTTTTATTTCCATGTATTTTGAAGAATGAAATTTAGTCCATAAAGCCTCACTTACCCTTATTTGTACTCTAAGAATCATTACCAGCCTGTAGAGAAACAAATGTATATTTTATTAGTCAGCATGATGCCTGCACATTTGCTGAAAATGTCTGCTCACCCCCTCACCCCTGTTTCCATCAAAACATGCTTGGTACTGAAGCCAAACTACTCCTTTCATATACATCTAACATGGCAAACAAATTGAGCAATGCCATTGGCTGAAAACACATAGCCAATTGTCAAGCTTTTTTTTTGTCAAAACACCATTCACTTTATACACACTTGCTTTTTTATGTTTTTTTATTACTTTTTTTAAAATCAATTTAATAATTACCTATTTCATTGTCTTTGTTTGAATATGCTAAATCATTGTAAATATTAAGTGAGTATATTTCATAAGGCTTTTCTGTGGAAGACATTTTCCATGTTTACATATACACAGACGCATGGCAGCATGGAGAAGAATTAAACAAATTAAATGGCTCCTATCAAAATTCAGAATCTTCCATTGGTACTTTGGGAACCGAGTGAGTATATAAAGCACAATTTCTTCAGTTGAGTGTTTTCTTGTGTGATTGCTTGGCCATTGTATGTTAATGAAATTATTTCATTACTGGCTTCTAATTTCCATTTATTTAATGTACTTACAACTTTTTATATTTTTAGTGTTTTTGTACTATGCCGTTGCTCAGGGACATTTGGAGTGCCAATTCAAATCTGCACATTTGACCAAAGACTTGCGATTAACCAGTTATTGCAACCCGATGCTTAACTAAATGACATGACTTACTAGCATCTCATAGAAAGTAGGCTAAATTGCAACAGATTTGTTGAGAACCAGACAGTGTTTCAAAGTGCCTTTTACTATACATGTCTATCTCTCAACGACTCCTTTGTCCCTTGCCCCTTGCCAATATTTCTGTGTTTTATCATGGCATACAGGCCAGTGTTCATGGAATTCTACATTCTTCCCTTGTGACATTCCGTTGTCAACACATTGAATCCTACTGGCCAATATTTTATAAATAAATAACTATTATTTTCTAATTGAAATAATAATAAAATTGAATATAAATGAAGGCTGGGGCTTTTGTAGAAAGTCTGAGTGTTTCCTTGACACAATATTATATACATTTTTTTTGTGAGTTCTTGCACTATTGTGTGTATTATTTATCTTAAAGGTACACAACACTGAGACAAAGATTACTGAAAGTGAATCTTTAACGTATATCAATCACTTGTGGATTGACACTTTCTTTTTCTGTTCTAGTTTTCATTTATATAAATAATTTCCTGATGAGAAATTGATTAGTTTTTAAATTATGATACAATGTGAAATTAGATCTTATCATAGACACTTTATTGATACGTGTGTGCTAACTACACACAGTCATTTTGTCTTATTGTGACGGAAATACAATGTGAAAATGTATGTTAACATAAAATTATAATGTAATATAATGATATTTTAACTCCTTTAGTAAAACAACATAGTGGATCTCTTGCAGTGTGTACTCCAAGTAAGACTACAGTCAGCCTGCAATACCAAGTATGACCTTGCATAAATTATGGTGCACTTGTACTGACTGGATCATTGCCAGATGTCATGTGATTTTCATTTCATTCTCAGTTGCCTAGGTATATGAGCATGGTCATTGCTATGATTGAGCACTTTCCTCGGAAAAGCATGCCAATGATTGAGCACTTTATGGGGAAATAGAGTCTAACACACCTAAATCAGGCATAATCTATGTACCAGAATAATTTTTAAGGCCTTCTATTGCTTTCTGTTTTGAAATTGTTTTTTCCCCTCTTTTGGTCTGTGATAGTCCAACTTAATTTCTATTTTTTTAGGTTTCATTTCTTTCATGGAGTGTCCTTCACTCCCTTTTGTTTACTGATATCTTATTATTAAACCTAATCCCAGACCTAGACTGTACAGTTGAATTCTTTCAATCTGAACCCCTACAAGTCTGGAATTTGCATACCACGCTGCGTAAGGTGAGAGTAAAAGGGGCACATATGATCTTAGCTGACCTCATCCAAATATACCGGTTTTGGGATACATTGTGGTCAAAGTTCAAGCGTTCTGGCTCTATAAACGATCACTGTGCATATAGACAATGGCGAAATATATGCACAAAACAGACAAAACTGGCCAAGGCCCAATATTTCTATAAAAATCTGAACAGTAACATATCAAACCCTAGAAACTTTTGGAAAGTCATAAATAAATTACAAACTCCCCCAATCCACTCCCAACCCTCCACTGTCAAAGTGGGTAACCAAACCCTGCAACTTCCCTTAGATGTAGCAAATGCCTTTAACAATTATTTTGTCGGATGCTCTACTGCCCTGATTGCCAAGCTAATAAATGATACGCATCCTGAAACTACTAATGTGGATCAGGTCACACTAAATTTGCAAAGGCCCAACATAAAAAAGTTCATTTTTAGACCTGTATGTATTAGTATCATTAAGAAACACCTTAGTAATATAAAAATGAAAAACCAGTCTGGACCTGATCAAATCCCAGCAATGCTGTTGAAGCTCAGTGCGCCGGCAATTGCGAAACCTGTCGCAACCCTAATTAATTAATCCTTGCTGTCTGGATACCCAAACTTTGGAAGACTGCAAGAGTAGTGCCTATCCATAAAAGTGGTGACAAAAAACAAACTCTTCCTAAACACTGACAAAACTGTCACAGTGATCTTTGGAACAGTACCTAAATTTCACAAATTACACAAGTCCCACCTATCAAGACAAATTCAAATAGCACAGTGACCGCGGTCCACTCTTTCAAATACTTGGGTATGTTGTTAGACCCCAATCTATCTTTTGGCCTCCACATAGAAAAACTTGCATCTAAATTTTATCCAAAACTAGGTGCCCTGTACAGAAACAAATCCTGCCTAAGCCCTACAGTAAAGGAAAAGATTGTACAGCAAATGCTGATGCCAATCATTGATTATGGGGATGTAGTATATGCATCTGCATCGCAATCCCACATTAATAAACTCAACACATTGTATAACTCGTTCTGCCGATTTGCGCTACAATGTAATTACAGGACCCACCATTGTGACATGCTAAAAGAACTAAACTGGCTGTCGCTGGAATCCAGACGCACCTTTCATTTTTCCAGCCTTGTGTTTAAGAGCTTTTCTGGGAAGCTCCCACCCTACCTGAGCAGAATGCTCTCCCCGGCTGTTCCCACCTCCTATAACCTCTGATCCAGTACCAGCACTTTATTTAGTCTACCTCCATACAAAAAGAAAGCAACCTTATCCTCCTTTTCCTACAGAGCACCTCAATTATGGAACGACCTCCCTCACACTTTCAAATCTTCCCAATGCCTAAAGTCCTTTAAGAGATCCCTCTCTACATACCTCAAAACAGAATGCACATGTCATGGTTGATTATATATTTCCTACCTGTTCTATGTAAAAGTTTGTATATTTGTGTATTAATATTGTATTTGTATCTTATTGTACCCTATTGTATCAATGCAATGTTTCGTGGACCCAGGGCATACTTGAAAACAGAAATCTCAATGTATCTTTCCTGTTAAAACATGTTATAAATAAATATAAGTTCTCTGCTGATATGCATGTTGCCATGAACACCTGCTTTCGATTGTTACAGTTATGAAATTTAAATAAGTAACATTCAGTCTTCACTGTATCCAAGCAAATTGTGCACACATGGAAAAGCAATTGCAATAATTTCATTTGGTCACAGATATCTCCTGAAAAGCCCGCTTTTCTCTGTTTCTCTGATACACCTTGCTAATACAGTTTTACATCTCCATGTGTACTATTGAATTACAGTTATACCCAAGTGATTATTCATGAAGTTTTGATTTGTTCACAATTCATGAAGAATTAACATTTTAGAAAATATTTAATATTTACTTACCTCTGAAGTTTGTGAAAACATTTCTGAAATTATTTAAAGTGACACTATAGTCACCTGAACAACTTCAGCTTAATGAGGTTGTTCAGGTGAGAACTATAGCTCCCTGCAGCCTTTCTCATGTTAACACTGTATTTTCTAAGAAAATGCATTGTTTACATTGAAAGCTAGGAACACCTCCAGTTGCAGAGTGAACCAGAGGGACTTCGGAGTAATATGCCTCCATCCACTCATATCTGCTGTCAGCAGAGCACAGGGCAGCACTGTGCACAGCATCCTGTGATTCAGGATCTCGTCCCTCTGCATGCAGACACTGAGCTTTCCTCATAGAGATTCATTGATTCAATTCATCTCTACGAGGAGATGCTGATTGGCCAGGGCTGTGTTTGAATCATGCTGGCTCTGCCCCTGATCTACCTCTTTGTCAGTCTCAGCCAATCCTATGGGGAAGTACTGTGATTGGATCAGGCTACCACATGTCAGAAGACTGCTTGTTTTTTGAGTCTAACAGCATGCATAGTTACAGCTTCAGGCTTGAATACAGTAAGATTTTTACTATATTTATGGAGACATGCGGGGCCCAGGGGGGCTAGATGGTGGTGTTAACACTATAGGGTCAGGATACATGTTTGTGTTCCTGACCCTATAGTGATCCTTTAACTGTTACAATTTTAATCAAATCTGAATCCATCTGAATGTTCCTTCATTTTCCTAAATCAGGACAAATACATGAATCTGATTTGAAGTACTTTTATATTTTACAAAGAATACTATTATAACTGGGCAAAAAATATGTATTTTTAAAGAAATGTTTTAAATATTTAAAAATGGAAAAAAATTTAAATATTTTTTTTTAAACTCACAATAAATAATCAAAATAATGCTCTGCGTGTACTTTATTAGAATATAAAAGTCATGAAGTGATTGAGTGGAATGCGGTGTTGCCCATCTGCCTCTTAACACACAGCTGTCACATTTCTGAAGGTGACAGGTCCTCATTGTTGAAGCATTTTCTGCAAACTGCTATAACAATCTTTATCAATCTCTAGACTGCTAATGTAATGCTAACAGTCAAATGGTACAGTCCATTCACTCCACCCCCTACTTGACTGTAAGAATGATATCACACATTGAAACTTCCTATACTATTTGAAAGCAGTGAGTGAGCTTATTTTTCCAGCATCATTACATTCATTATATCATTGACTAGTAGCTTCTGACAGAGATATGTGTTCAACCACAGGTTGGTAATCATAACTAGATTATAAATGAGGTTGAGTGAGGCTTTCTGGACTTCCTGGACTAGATTTGATACTGAAAATTACATGAAAACAAAAATGTTTATACTCAGTTTGAGTATTGACAGGGTTAAGGAACAGCCCTGCAAATGTGTTTATATAGCCTTTTCATCTCTAGAGTGACTCTATTCATAAAACGTGAACAAAAGCATTCAATGACTTTGTTATTCACTAAACACAAAATTGTGGTGCATTGAAAACTATCTTGCAAAAACCTGACAATAAAAGCTAAATAAGAAGGCTCATCCAACTCTCCAGTAGCATGGCTACTTAATTCTAAATATTGAAATTCAGTTTTTAGTTAAAGTTGAGAATTGAGTAAAAAAAAATAAAAAAATGTAAAAATGTACCCATGCACATAGTAAATAATTTATGAATATCCTGCAAAATAAAATAAAATAAGCGATAATGTATGCATGGTTGAAAAAAAATCTATTAATTATGCTTCTGGCAACCCAACAGCACTAAAGGTCGTAAGTTGAATCCAAACATTGCCAATAACTGAAATGACCTTTGTAGAACTAATAAAAATAGAGATAACATAGCAGTGTTTTAGCACATTCCTCGTTTTAAGAAAATTTATGAATTTACATAACAATAACTAACGTTTTGCTCAGGGGTTTTTAGAAATTCTAAGGTTCCATTAAACAAAAGTGATTTGCACCAAATATGCAAAAAAAAACCCTCTGTGGCTAAAAAAGGTAAAATATAAATATTATATAAATACCCAACAATAGGAAGTGCGAAGACTCCTCAATGTCTTCAATATATTAAACATAAAACCATAAAAAGCAAAACCTAAAAATACAAAGGGAGACCAAGAATGCAGACAAAAAATAACTAAATACTTAAAAAAAGAGAAACTATAAAACACTCACAAACATAGAAGTAAAAAGGCAGGGTATAATCAATCTTCTTCAAGTGCTTCTTCTTCTTCTTGTATATGAAGATGAGTACTTAGAACAAAGCACAGAAAAAAAATATAGTGTATAGCTGTATGGTATTCAGAAAAATTGCTTTATTTTATGCACTTACAAAATAAAAGAAGTAAAAGGGCTCATCAATTTAAATCACATCCACAGTCTGCCATCCAAAATAGGTAAAACACCAAAGGAAGGGGACAAAAATGAATGCAAAGAGTCCAAAGTAAAAGAATATTCAAATTATGAAAATAAAGCTTGCCACCCTACGCGTTGGGAGACTTCATCAGGGGCTCGTGGCAATAGTTTTCTATGTTTGTGAGTGTTTTATAGTTTCTCTTTTTTTAAGTATTTAGTTATTTTTTGTCTGCACTATTGGTCTCCCTTTGTATTTTTAGGTTGTGCTTTTTATGGTTTTAAGGTTCCATTAACAATTACTATTGCATTGCAAACAAAACAAAACATGGCAGAGGATGTGCAAGTCCAGAAGAGAAGAAATAAAGCACATAAAAATAGTACTATACAATATATATATTACAATATATATCCAAGCATTGTTTAGGATATGTATATATATATATATATATATATATATAGTTTCTGGCTAATCATGGCAGCATATACACATGGGTTAGCTCCGCCCCTTACAGCCGATAGGACAGGAAAAACACCAAGGCTTTAAAATGAGGCTCCATTCCTAAGATCCTCAGTCTTTTTCCGGTCCTACAGCCCTTTGGATGTGAGCAATTTGCTCCCTTTACTTACGGACATGTATGTTTTTTCTCATTACTTTATGCTGTGATGCATTTAATCTATGAGGAATTTAGACTGTGATGCATTTAAGCTTTGATGTCTTTAACCCCTTATGGACACATGACATGTGTGACATGTCATGATTTCCTTTTATTCCAGAAGTTTGGTCCTTAAGGGGTTAAACTAGTGCATTATACAGCTGTACCTTATGCTATAATATCTTTAAATTGTGGTACATTATGCAGTTGTGCTTTTATACTGAGGCATTTAAACTGAGGCATTTAGCTGTGTTGCATTTAAGCTGTGTTGCATTTAAGCTGTTGCATTTAAAACTTGCATTTAAAACGGTTGCATGTAAAACTGCGATGCATTTAAAACTGCAGTGCATTTTGAAACTACAGTGCATTAGAAACTGTGATGCATTATGCAGCTGGGTCTTACGGCTGTGATGCCTTTTTACTACCTTGCAGGCACTTTTACATTATCTATTTTGCGTCCCCTCAGTCCGAGTGATTTATTCCCGGTTCCCTGGGTGTTCAGGGGCCATGTATGCTTTAGACCGAGCGCTCTCCCTTGTCTCTAAACAGCAAACACACTCGGAAAAGGCCCACGCGTGTGCAGTTTGTGCCTTAAAGGGCCTAATACAGATGACTTGCATTGTGGAAATACAAGTTGTGGCAGCCATCTTGGATAAGGGCAATTGCCAGAAAGTACCTAAAATGAAGGGAACATTACAGTAAACATCCCAAACTTATTTGGTAAGTATTTGCAGGGTGTCTTTAGCCACTTTTTTACTTTATTACTTTGCCACTTGTAATATTTATTTTCTATTTATTTATTATTTATCTGATGTGTGAATCTATATCAGGTTTTGGTTATGATGGGAAAGCAGTGGAAGGAAAACAGTTATGCACTGACTGCCTCCAGAAGGTAGCCGTTTCAGCATAACCTATCCCTGTGCAGCCACAATGTATTTCAGAGGCCTTAGGGGTAAGAAAAGAGGCCAGTCTTTACCCTGTGGAGGAAGGTATTTCCAACTACTGAACTACACCACCTAAGTTTCAAACTTATGGATCAAAAGTGGACGCAGACCTGTCCAAATTTATACACCTGCCAATGCAGGATGTCAGCCAGCTGTAGCTTACGCTGCTGTTTATTCGACCATGAAAAATATGATTAAAGATCTGAAGGCTACTGTAGCGGAAAGCTGATATTCCACAGGTTATCTCCACTCAAGATCCCAGTGAGGCTCAGGAACAAGTATTAAAAATCCATAAGGCAATAATTCCAGCAGGCAAGACAATCCAATAATATCCCAACATCAATCCCAATGACTGGACGACACACAGCATCAGGAGCAGAACTCAACTTTTAATCACACAACCTTCTTTTAAAGCTTTCTCCCATGCAAGGGAGGGATATACAGTAATTACACAACACATGAGTTGCCACCCACACATCCCCTCCCCTTAGTATGACACATAATCCCATTATGCAGGACACAGTTCCCCTTGATTTCTGGATGTACCCCTAAACATAGGGGTACCCCTTTAAATAATACATCCCCTGGTAGCCCTGATCTGGGTGAGACACATATCAAAAAATCACCCAGATCGGACCAGGGGTTCGGGAAATTCCTGGAGGTATTAAAAAGACCGACCGCGCTTGAGTTAACAGCCGAAAAGGGTTCCATACATTTTGGCCCTGCGGTCGGTCACAGAAAAGGGAATGAAACACACGAATGGCTTGGGTTATGAGAACTGGGGAAGGTTCGGGTAAATCCCCTTGTTCGTGGGGTTCTTTCTACCGAACGGGGAGCCGTTTGGTAGGTTTTACACGAATTGGCAGCAGTATGGAGGTCTCAGCAGTGTTTGCCTAACCAAGTGTCCAATTTGGGTTCCAGACACTCGACGGCAAAACACCGCTGGTCGAGAGTTTAATATGGCCGCCGCCACGTGTTCGTCTCCCGAATGGCGGCCACCCAGAGAACAAAGTACACACTGCATCAATTGCCAATTACCCGTTTGCATTGTTGCAAACAGTAATTGGAGGCACACTTTTTCCTGGGGTGGTCTGATTGTTCGGTAGTTTCATTTGCATAATAACTGGAGTGATTTTACCGAACAATCAGTCAAATGCTGCATACACGTGACATACACATGGCAAAATTAAACCGAAAACATACGAATATACATAATTCTGAGGACAGCCCAATGCCATCCGCTACAGCTACTATGGAGAGAGATTTTAAGAGCCAAGATTGAAGATGTAGTCTGAAGTCTTCATGTTACAACTGACTTCTTCACAGGAGCTTCCCTAGAGGTAACTAGGATATTCTCTTGATCAAATGGCTTTATCTATAGCATCTATAACAGCTTGGAAAGCATTATGGTTCTGTTTCTGCGATGATGACTCATCCTTCAAGTCTGCCCTCTACACCATTCTTTTGAAGGGGAGGTGCTGTTTGGGAAAGCTTTGGATAAATCCATTGAAAAGGTGATTGAGGGCTGCAAGGTATTTGTACCTCAGGACTGAAGTTCCAAGAATCCCAGCTCCTCATAGTCAGACCGGAGAACCTCCAGTGATCAGCATTTCTGAGATACATGGAGCTACTGACCCTGCAGGGAATACTCCAGAGGTAACTTATGGCAGTTGGAAAACCTGCCTTTCAAGGTTCTAATGGAGCTATGAAGCAGTGAATTTGCTCTTCAGCAATGAACGTATCTCCTCCAGTACTAGGAGCCTAATTTTTCTGATCAGACATACCTGGGCTCTTCACATTCTGGACACTTGGGTGGTATCCATAGTCCAGATTGATATAGACTGGAGTTTTTTATTCAGACACAGGAGTCTCTATACCAACAAGATAATTAAGACATATGAATCAAAAGGTAAAGCACTGAAGGAATATGTAAGAAGCCTTCTGGACGAAGTGGTGATTTCTTAGGTCCCATAACAAGAGAAGTTCCAGGGACAATATTCGCCTCTTTTCTGGTGCTAAAAGAAAAAGCGCCTGGAAGCCTACACTGCACATAAGAAGGACCAACAAAAGGTTGAATGTCAGAGTCTTTGAGATGGAGTCAATCCAATCCATATCTCAAGCAATTTGGATGGATAATTTCTTTATCTCTGTATATCTAAAGGATGCGTACTATCATTCCAATCGGCCTAGATCTTCAGCATTATCTCTGAAGAGAACTTCCAATTTATTGCCCTACCACTGCCTTCTCGAAGGATCACAACCTGCAAAATGCACTCTTGGATCCTGATGATTCGGATGCCTATACAGACCTGGATTCCCTGTCTGAGCCTGAACAGGATCCTGTAGTTTAAGTCCTGTCTGTTCTCCCCCGGAGGTCGCTCCTTGTGGGGGGCTCTGTCACGGCACAGCCCGAGCCCTGCAGACAGCAAGGTGTGGCCGTCCCTTTAAGAAACCTGGCTGGGTTTGAACTCACAGCTCCAGCATCCCAGTCAGGTTCTCTTCTGTGATTTCAACCAGGGGGCTTCAGTATCTGTATGTGTTATTCTTCTTCCTGACCTCTTGCCTGGATTAAGCAGTGCTGACCCACCTGCAGCCCTATTCCAATTGGGGCCATCTAATTAGCAGGCTGTAAATTAGCCAGCCCTGCCTGAAACCTAGCATCTGGTCAGTTTGCCTGTTTGGTGTTTCCTGCCGGATCTTTGCTACATTACTGACTGATTTCCTGGACTCTGACCTCTGCCTGCGTTACCGACTTCGTTACTCCGCTGCCAGCCCTGACTTCTGCTTCTCGTCTGACCCTGCCTTTAGATTCAACCCTTAATCAGTACTGCACTTCTGGTTTTTGCCTCCTTCTTGTGCCATCTCCTGCAACTGGGCTCCAACTCCTGCAAAACTGTTACATAAGTCCCCTGGTGACTGTTACAGGTAGCCTCAGACCCACAAAAGGCAGAGGAAGATAGTTCTTTCAGAACTCCTGAAGTTTGGTTGTTTGATAAATATCAAGAAAAGCAGTTTCACACCAGTTCAGTGGTTGACATTTCTGGGTGGAAAATTCTATGCTCTGCTTTTTTTCCCTATCTCAGGAACAGTTGCACAGATTGTGGAAGTTTTCTCTCCCAGTTTCTTCAATTTTGCTTAGTAACAGCAAGAAAGTAGATGCAACTACTAGAACTCATGGCTTCAACCATCAGACTTGTCAGATTGGCACAATGTCCCCATCAATGGAGTTACACCCTACTTGGTAGCTGAAAAGAGAGAATATATATCTGAGTTTCCAGTGAACAGAACCTCATTGGTCCATTATAATTTCTGAATCCAGTTTTCAAAGATTGGTTGCACAGTGTTTGGACCATGTTGCTCAATATTTACATTCAATTGTATGGAATTTCAAGTCAATTTCAGGGCTGTGGACAAGTGGACTGGCAACCATGTCCCGACGTATCCTTGGGGTTGATGCAAATACGTAGATCTGATTGCCTTTTCTTGGAACTACCAGGTCCAGAAGTATTTTTCTGGATCTTAGGACCAGAATGCTCAAGGTCAGGATACGCTGACTCAAATGTGTAATTTTAGTCTGATGTACATATTTATATACACTAATATAGTTTTCAACTTTCCTAAAGGTATTTCAAAAGGAGATCATGGAAGGCTACGTTGACTCTAAATTCCTATGATGAATAGATGATTCTGGAACCTTCAAGGGAAATTACAGTACGTCCAGACCTATTACAAGGTCCCTTGACACTAGGCATGTGTATGGGGAACATTTTTCAGAAATTCTGAAATTTGGGACTTCGGCAACTTCGACACTTCTGCAACTTCGACACTTCGGAACTTCTGTATTTCTGAACTTCAGCATTTCTTTACTTCAGCATTTCGGAATATCAGGACTTCAGCACTTCGGGACTTCTCTTGCAGCCGCTTAGTAGATAACTCCCTAATTCCCATGGTATTAGGGAGTTATCTACCAAAAGGCTGAAAGACCTAAATTGGTCTTTCAGCCAAATATACTAATATTGAGTAAAAATTACTTAGTATTAGTACATTTTGCCCCTACTCGTTATACCGCGAGTAGGGGCATGTCTATTAAACAGTGACCTATTGCCCCTCCCGGCCCCCACCCCTGAGCGGCAGGTGGGGGCCCTAAATTAAAATAATGGGGCACCTATTGTCCTCCCCCCGGCCCCCACCCCTGAGCGGTGGGTGGGGGCCCTAAATTCGAATAAGGGGGGACCTAATGTCTTCCCCCCTGGCGCCAACCCCTGAGCAGTGGGTGGGGCCCTAAAAACTAATAAGGGGGGGACCTAATGTCCTCCCCCCTGGCCCCCACCCTTGAATGGTGGGTGGGGCACTAAATTAGAATAGGGGGACCTAATGTCCTCCCCCCAGCCCCCACCCCTGAGCAGTGGGTGGGGGCCCTAAATACTAATAAGGGGGGCCTAATGTCCTCCCCCTTTGCCCCCACCAGGCAACGGTGGCTAGGGGCCCTAAATTGAAATAAGTGGTGGGTGGGGGCCCTAAATAAAAAATTACCCCCCCTCCCCAGGTGACCCCTAGTCACCCCCCTCCCAAAAAAACTAACCCCTACCTACCCCCCTCACCCTAAAAATAATGAGGGGCGGACCATTAACTAAGTACCTTTAAAAAAAAACAAAAAACTTACCATTTGATGTTTTCTTTCTTCTAAAATCTTTTTTTCAGCCTCAAAAAAGGCCAAATAAAAAATCCATAATAACCGACGAACTTTAAAAAAAAAGAGCGCAAAAAAAAAAATCTATCTTCACCTATGGAGGGCTCCGCACAGACTGAACTCTGATTGGTGGATTAAGTAACCAGAGAGTTATGAGTCAAATTACACAGCATGGGAAAATTCCAAAGAACTTTCCCACGCTGTGTAAAATGACACAGAGTACTCTGATTGGTGGATTTCACGCCAACCAATCAGAGTGCTGTGACAGGTAAATGTAGAGACTTACCTGTCAGTCTCTTCATTTACCTGTCAGAGCACTCTGATTGGATGGCTTAAACCCACCAATCAGAGTGATCTGAGCCTAATTGCAGGGAGGGAGGTGACTAGGTCCCTTTTCTTTTTTTTTTTTTTTTTTAACAGTGAGCAGCTCACTGTTTAATAGACATGCCCCTACTCGCAGTATAGCGAGTAGGGGCATAATTTACTAATATTAAGTAATCTTTACTTAGTATTAGTAAATTTGGCTGAAAGACCAATTTAGGTCTTTCAGCCTTTTAGTAGATAGCTCCCTAATACCGTGGTAATTAGGAAGTTATCTACTTATTCATTCCTTTCATTACATTGACTGGCTAAGTAACTTACATTTTATATGAATGTGTGTTACTTGATTGTTGTAAGTGCTGCAAATGCTTACAGCTGAATCCTGGCTACGTTTGTATACTTTTTATTTAAAATTGTATACAGTGTAACATTCTTCATTCTTCCACTGGGTAATATATTAGTTCTTAGGCAATACTGTGCTTCGGAACTTCGGCACTTCGACACTTCGGAAATTCTGGAATTAATCTATTCGGACATTCGGAAGTACCCGAATGTCCGAATTGCCTGAAATTCGTCCGAATTCACATTCGGACCGAAACGAATTGCACATGTCTATTTGACACACCAAGATCCTCAAGTTCTGGTGTTGTTGCAGGAGTCCCTATAAGTATGGGCATCCCTGAGAAGGTCATTGAGATCCTCTTAACGTCCTATAAATACTTTACAAAACTTGGCATGCATTTGTCTGTTGGTATTACTCCTCAATCAGGCCTAGAAAGGGTCTGAGTTATAACACTCTAGAGGAGCACATATCTGCACTTTCCACATAGATGGATGCCCATTGAATATTGGAGCCCCTGGTGCTTTACTTCATGTAAGCATTGATTGATCTCAAGCCTACACTAAGTGTGGTGAAGCCAATAGGTGATGTACCACTGGTCTCACGGGCTCTGACTAAACCATTATTCGAACCTCTAGCAGGAGCTTCCATGGTGGTAGTACAGAAAGTGATGGTGGCTGGTACCTCAGCAAGGAAAATGTGTGAACTCCAGGCTTGGTCTTGTGAATCCCCATTCACTAATTTTCAACAGGTTATGGTTGTCTTGCATTTAACACCTGAGATCCTGCCTAGGATGAATGCTTATCAAGGTCATTCTCTACCTGTACTGAAGAGTACCCATTGAGCATTGATGCCCCTGGTGCTTTGCTTCATATAAGCAGCAATTGAACTCAAGCCTCCACTGAGGGTGTTGAAGCCAATATGTGACGTACTACTGGTCTCACGGGCTCTGACTAAACCATCATTTGAACCTCTAACAGGAGCTTCCATGGTGGTAGCACAGAAAGTGCTGTTGCTGTTGGATAGTACCTCAGCAAGGTGAATGTGTGAACTCCAGGCTTGATCCTATGAACCGCATTCACTAATTTTCAACAGAAGATGGTTGTCTTGCATTTGGCATCTGAGATCCGACTTAAGAGGAAAGCTTATTAATGCCATTCTTTACCTGTGTCGGAGAGTATCAGGGCACTCTCCACTCATGCTATTGCAGCATCGTGGGCTTCCATGGCAATGGTTTCTGCTTACACTTTTTGTAAAGTAGCATTTGAACCTCTTTAGACACGTTGAATAAGGAAATTGGCCCTGTTTGGGTCTTCAATGTATATGGTAGTGAACAGATAAGGGGGTAACCCTAAGATAATAAGTAGAGACGAAAGGAAAGAATGATCTGTCACTAATAGATGTATGAAGAAAATATAAACAAAATACTTTATTAATAAAGATTAAAATGATCACAAACACCTGCTCGATCCCTGATCCCCACCATCTCGATAATGGATAATCGAGGTAGCCAATGTAATCAAGTGATATGTGTATATACGAACAGGATTAGGAGTAAGAAAAATTAATAAATAAAATAGATGTATATATAGAAACACGGGTAAAAACCCAAAAAGAAAAAAAGAAAAATTAATAGTGATACCAAAAAATAATAATAGTAACGAATAACTGCACAATATGTGTAGTCAAAAAGAATTGAAAGCTACTTAGCAATATTGTAATTCAAAAAAACTATGTATGTAGATACAAAAAGTAACTATCAAGTAGCTGCGCGATATGCGCAGTCAAATGATCATGGAAAGTACTTAACTCTGTTATCATATAAAAGGTAAATGATACAGAAGTAGCTAGAATTGATTTGCATATAAGTAGGTTAAGTTGCCATATGTCTAGAAAGGAAAATTGCCGATTAGATGGCTACCTAAAGGTCTTTATGTAAAAATCAGCACCTAAATAATGGTTGCCATATATTGCTATAGTCAGCAAGATGGCAAAAAATAGTCATAATGAGGAATTACATAGATAAGCCTCCAAATGATCGTAATGGGTAGCTGTGCACAAAATGTAACACCATAAATGGCAACTTAACTTGTAATGCAAGAATAAACAAATACCGAATAATATGATTAGTAGGTATAAATAAAGGGTTAATACCCCACTGGAACCCAGGAGAGATATATGGAGTCCAGAGTTCACAATAATATATGGTGAAATATAGTAGCAAAAAAGGTTCTCATCTGTGCCTTCGAGGGCACCTATCTGTGTAAAATATTAAGGACTAACTAGCTGTACTATTGAAAACAAGGATGGTCCTAATAGAAAGGAATAGTGGCAAAGTAAGTCCAACTCTGTGCCTTCGTGGGCACCTATCTACATAAAGTAAGAGATACACCCCGTGCGCACGCCTATGGCTAACCCATGTGTATATGCTGCTGTGAATAAGAGCCAGGAAAAGAAAATTACGGTAAGTATGAATACATTTTCCAATATATATATATATATATATATATATACAAAAATATAAGGTACAAAAGGCAAGCACTCACGGTCTTTTCTGGTCTCTTTAAAAGGTTATTCTTTATTTCATAGGTTAAAACTTGATGTGATCGACGTTTCAGCCAAACTTCATGGCTTTCATCAGGATCTTAACAGCTCAAAATACATCTTACAAATAACACATTTATATAGTAAAACAAATTATACAATCAATAATTAAAACACTTACCACCTGAGGCTGCACTGCTTCCACGGCGTTCTATCGCCATCTCTGCGCATGCGTCACCCTCCCGCTACCCGGAAGTAGCGTGTTGACGTCATCGTTGCCGTGGATACCCGGTATGTTTACCTGGCTCCACGGCAACGCAGCGAGTAATATCCTCGCTCTTTCACAGTCAGCCTTGGCGATCTAACTCTAACTCTATACCTAATCAAACATTAAAAGCATATTAAACAGACAATATTTAACTATTTAGAGGAATCTTATTCATTTCTGACTCACATTCTATTATTTATAAAGGCTATTCCATATCAAGTGTCTAGACATAATTATAAAGTTAGGGTCTTACCCCCATCTTACCATGCACCTCTTATTAGATGTTTTTAAAGTTACAACTACAAATTATTTACAATAAACTATATTCCAATAGTCTCAAAGTGCTAAATATATCATTTCTGTACAATAAAGTACTAACATTTATATATTAAAGTGAGACATAGTTTGTTAAAGTGATACTTGTGCTATTTATATACATCAAAGTGCTAAACATGTTGTGTATGTACATTAAAGTGCTGACATTTTACCTAAAGTGCAACTTAATTTGTTAAAGTGATACACGTGTGGTTTATGTACATCAAAGTGCTACATGTGCTATTATTATGTACTATTTATTGGTCACCGAAGTATTACTCTCTTTGTTGCTACTATCAACTACCTAATTACTGTGCTTCAGTGATCTTTCAACATATTATATACTTTCAAAGTGCTGAAAGGATTATATTATACTATTATGTACAAAAATAGAGGACTAATAAGTCTACTAGTGTCTTTTATATACATTATTTACATAAAGCCTCATTGTAAATTCTATTATGTATCGTACCAATATGTTGACTTAATTTATCCTATCAATGAGTCATATTCATTATAGTAATGCTCTTTACCCAAAGAAATATTATATGAAATAGATGATTGAGTACAGTCCTTTATCTGAGCAAATAGGGTAAGATCTACAACTTTATATTTTAATTCGTTATATTATATCTCCATATAGCCTTATTATTGATATATATTCTTCCTCTAATTCTAGTTAAAATATATGTATTTTAATAACTCAAAGGAGGCAAACAATTATTTCAACATTACTCATATAAATGGATGATATGATATCATCTCGTTCAATCCTCTTGGAGCCACAGTTTCCAATTCTTGTATCCAGAATGTCTCTCTTCTCAGTAGGGCATTACCCCTATCTCCACCTCTTCTAGAACAAGGTATCCAATCAATTGCCACAAATTTTAACATAGTCAAAGAATGTTTATATTCTAAAAAATGCTTCGCCACAGGTTTGTCTGTATATCCGTCTCTGTAGGCAGTTCTTATATTGGATCTATGACCCCTAATTCTGTCACAGAGCTGCGTTTCAGTTTTCCCTATGTAAACCAAGCCACAAGGGCACGATATTTTATATATTACATGGGTCATCTTACACGTAATGGTGTGGCGGATTTTATACATCTTATTTTTATGTGGATGGTTAAACTTACGTGCTGGCACCATATGACTACACGTCACACATCCTAGGCAGCGCACACTGCCTCTTACTTGTGTTATCTTCTGTTCAGTGTAGCTCTCCACAGGGTCTGTTTTCATTAATATATCTTTTAAATTTCTGTTTCTTCGATAGCAAATACGTGGTGATTGCTTGAATTCTTTTGGTAGACTATTATCACACGCCAACATATTCCAATTACGTTTCACAATGCTGTTTATTTTCTGTGATTTGCTGTGAAATGTCATGGGAAAAAACAATTTGGGGACTTCTGTGATGTCTTGTAGCGTGGTCGCATTCTCTTCTGCTTCTTCCAGCGCTTTATCTAAGACTCTTTCACTATACCCTCTATCTAGAAATTTCATTTTCATTTCTTGTAATTGTATTCGTTTAGTTGTTTCCTTTGAATTATTTCTCATGACCCTAAGAAATTGAGCTTTAGGTATAGACTTGATCAGATTTTTTGGATGTGCACTGTTGTAATGTAATATGGTGTTTCTATCGGTAGGTTTAGAGTAGAGGCAATAGATCATTCTGTGATCTTCCACGGATAATTCCACATCTAGAAATTGTACTTTTTCCGTACTCACATTGGCTGTCATCCGTATCGGTGTTGGAAGTTGATTTATGAATTCAACCATTTCTTGCGCTTGCAATTTCGTACCACGCCAAATTATCAGAATATCATCTATAAAGCGAAAATACTTTATGATGTTCCGTTTAAATGGTTCTAATATATATTCTGTCTCAAAGATGTACATATAAGAATTGGCGTACATAGGCGCCATAGCCGCTCCCATGGATGTCTCTGATATTTGCATATACCACTGTTCTTCGAAGCGGAAATAATTATTTTTCAATGCTACCTCCAATAATTCCAAGGTATATTCAATGGGAGGACCTTTATATTTCAATGAAGCACATAAGACTTGTCTCATAGCCTCTATACCACCATCATGCGGGATGATGGTATAGAGGCTACTGACGTCCATCGTAATAAGTACGGGTGATTCTTCTTCTATATATAGATTTTGAAGTACCACCAATAATGAAGGTATATCTCTAATGCATGTATATAGATCATGTACTGTATCTTTAAACATAGCATCTAGCCATCAGGATCTTAACAGCTCAAAATACATCTTACAAATAACACATTTATATAGTAAAACAAATTATACAATCAATAATTAAAACACTTACCACCTGAGGCTGCACTGCTTCCACGGCGTTCTATCGCCATCTCTGCGCATGCGTCACCCTCCCGCTACCCGGAAGTAGCGTGTTGACGTCATCGTTGCCGTGGATACCCGGTATGTTTACCTGGCTCCACGGCAACGCAGCGAGTAATATCCTCGCTCTTTCACAGTCAGCCTTGGCGATCTAACTCAAACTCTATACCTAATCTCTAACTCTATACCTCTATACCTAATCAAACATTAAAAGCATATTAAACAGACAATATTTAACTATTTAGAGGAATCTTATTCATTTCTGACTCACATTCTATTATTTATAAAGGCTATTCCATATCAAGTGTCTAGACATAATTATAAAGTTAGGGTCTTACCCCCATCTTACCATGCACGGGAGGGTGACGCATGCGCAGAGATGGCGATAGAACGCCGTGGAAGCAGTGCAGCCTCAGGTGGTAAGTGTTTTAATTATTGATTGTATAATTTGTTTTACTATATAAATGTGTTATTTGTAAGATGTATTTTGAGCTGTTAAGATCCTGATGAAAGCCATGAAGTTTGGCTGAAACGTCGATCACATCAAGTTTTAACCTATGAAATAAAGAATAACCTTTTAAAGAGACCAGAAAAGACCGTGAGTGCTTGCCTTTTGTACCTTATATTTTTGTATATTTTTGGCATTGGCTTAATAGCACCAGGCACAATATTATTGAAGTGTGTGTGCAAGGATACAACAATATTTTGGACTTTGTATTTTGGGAGTAGTTTGCCAGACTCCAATCCTTTGCACCTACAAAATACATATATTTTTTACCTGCCTAGTTTGAAGCAGGAGTAATTCATTGACATTTAATCAGTAAGCGCTTACTATGGATCTAACAGATGAATTTTTATTACAAGCGGGGGGCTACGCTGAACAAGCTGAAACCCTCCACTTTACTCAGGAGGAGGCACAAGCAATACTTTGGGTGCAATCTAGCACGGATTTGCCATATAATACTACTAGTAAGGACATATATTTTCAACTCTTAAAGCTACAGAGGAAAAGGATTGATCTAGACCTTCACGGATTATTTCTCTCGGATTACTATAAGGCTAAAAGGATCCCTCGAGGGTTTCGTATCATGAATATCCCTACAATTGGGAGGATGAAAGCCAAAGTTTGCCGAGATTGGATTTCAGTTTTAAACAAAGCATCTCTAGATCTTATGTTGATTATAATCCAGGATGTGAAAACAGAGTTTGAGAATATTACACGGAAAATAACAGAAGTTGAAATGGAACATGCTGTATTATTGGCGTCGCCAGATGGTATGAAATTGCTGGACAAATTAAAGGAAGAATTATTGAAATATAAAAATGATCTTATTAGATTTAAAAAGCAAAAATTTGAATATGTTCAACAGGACTACGTAGAGCATCGCGTCTATAAGTGGTTAAGTGGGGAACACCAAAGGAGACCAAGAAGGCCACGCAAGAAAATTATACGCCCAAAGCAACACACAATAGATGTCACATCGGCTGAGTCGGCATCCGATGCAGAGCAACAAAATGATGAAACTTTTTTAGATACAACACAAATGGGCACTATGACGAGAAGCAGAGGCAGAGGCGGAACCGGCACAGGACAAGAAGAGGCCATAAAGGGAAAATACATAGCCCGTGGGAAACCACCACTGAAAAGGTAGTGCCAGTTTTCAATCTCTCTCAACGCAAGTTGGATGAGAAAGAAATAGAGATACTAAAATTAGGACTCTCATTTGTACCTACGGCTAGACCAAATATATTCGCATGAAACGTAGAATTATTTAATTTTGGAAGAAATCTACGACTTAAAGATTACTTTAATAAAGGGCAAATACAGCAACCAGCAAATCAATACCATAAAGCGACTGAGATTCAGTTTAAACCAAAATCACACTTTGATCCACCTAACTCTAAAGCCAACATTAAAACATTTCTATCTACGGTACAAATAGAAACAACGGAAGAATTGAAACAACCTAACCACAGGGGAAATAACTTGAATAAAGCACAAAGACACCTTCTGGAAAACCTAGCGAAAGATCCTTCCATCGTAATACGCCCCGCGACAAAGGCGGGGGTATAGTTATCATGGACTACGAAAAATATGCAATGGAAGTAAGGAGACAATTATTGGATGAAAAAACCTATAAGTTACTTAAAGGTGATCCCACTAGAGAAGTACAAAGAAGGGTGGAAGAGATCCTTGATATAGGACTGAGAGCTAACTATATAGATCAAAATCTCTATCTATATTTAATACAAAAGCATCCGAGGACACCTATCATGTACACAATTCCCAAGATACATAAGAGTCGAACAGACCCCCCGGGACGACCTATAGTATCAGCGATAGGCGGGGTACTACAACCTATAGGGAAATGGCTAGATGCTATGTTTAAAGATACAGTACATGATCTATATACATGCATTAGAGATACACCTTCATTATTGGTGGTACTTCAAAATCTATATATAGAAGAAGAATCACCCGTACTTATTACGATGGACGTCAGTAGCCTCTATACCATCATCCCGCATGATGGTGGTATAGAGGCTATGAGACAAGTCTTATGTGCTTCATTGAAATATAAAGGTCCTCCCATTGAATATACCTTGGAATTATTGGAGGTAGCATTGAAAAATAATTATTTCCGCTTCGAAGAACAGTGGTATATGCAAATATCAGAGACATCCATGGGAGCGGCTATGGCGCCTATGTACGCCAATTCTTATATGTACATCTTTGAGACAGAATATATATTAGAACCATTTAAACGGAACATCATAAAGTATTTTCGCTTTATAGATGATATTCTGATAATTTGGCGTGGTACGAAATTGCAAGCGCAAGAAATGGTTGAATTCATAAATCAACTTCCAACACCGATACGGATGACAGCCAATGTGAGTACGGAAAAAGTACAATTTCTAGATGTGGAATTATCCGTGGAAGATCACAGAATGGTCTATTGCCTCTACTCTAAACCTACCGATAGAAACACCATATTACATTACAACAGTGCACATCCAAAAAATCTGATCAAGTCTATACCTAAAGCTCAATTTCTTAGGGTCATGAGAAATAATTCAAAGGAAACAACTAAACGAATACAATTACAAGAAATGAAAATGAAATTTCTAGATAGAGGGTATAATGAAAGAGTCTTAGATAAAGCGCTGGAAGAAGCAGAAGAGAATACGACCACGCTACAAGACATCACAGAAGTCCCCAAATTGGTTTTTCCCATGACATTTCACAGCAAATCACAGAAAATAAACAGCATTGTGAAACGTAATTGGAATATGTTGGCGTGTGATAATAGTCTACCAAAAGAATTCAAGCAATCACCACGTATTTGCTATCGAAGAAACAGAAATTTAAAAGATATATTAATGAAAACAGACCCTGTGGAGAGCTACACTGAACAGAAGATAACACAAGTAAGAGGCAGTGTGCGCTGCCTAGGATGTGTGACGTGTAGTCATATGGTGCCAGCACGTAAGTTTAACCATCCACATAAAAATAAGATGTATAAAATCTGCCACACCATTACGTGTAAGATGACCCATGTAATATATAAAATATCGTGCCCTTGTGGCTTGGTTTACATAGGGAAAACTGAAACGCAGCTCTGTGACAGAATTAGGGGTCATAGATCCAATATAAGAACTGCCTACAGAGACGGATATACAGACAAACCTGTGGCGAAGCATTTTTTAGAATATAAACATTCTTTGACTATGTTAAAATTTGTGGCAATTGATTGGATACCTTGTTCTAGAAGAGGTGGAGATAGGGGTAATGCCCTACTGAGAAGAGAGACATTCTGGATACAAGAATTGGAAACTGTGGCTCCAAGAGGATTGAACGAGATGATATCATATCATCCATTTATATGAGTAATGTTGAAATAATTGTTTGCCTCCTTTGAGTTATTAAAATACATATATTTTAACTAGAATTAGAGGAAGAATATATATCAATAATAAGGCTATATGGAGATATAATATAACGAATTAAAATATAAAGTTGTAGATCTTACCCTATTTGCTCAGATAAAGGACTGTACTCAATCATCTATTTCATATAATATTTCTTTGGGTAAAGAGCATTACTATAATGAATATGACTCATTGATAGGATAAATTAAGTCAACATATTGGTACGATACATAATAGAATTTACAATGAGGCTTTATGTAAATAATGTATATAAAAGACACTAGTAGACTTATTAGTCCTCTATTTTTGTACATAATAGTATAATATAATCCTTTCAGCACTTTGAAAGTATATAATATGTTGAAAGATCACTGAAGCACAGTAATTAGGTAGTTGATAGTAGCAACAAAGAGAGTAATACTTCGGTGACCAATAAATAGTACATAATAATAGCACATGTAGCACTTTGATGTACATAAACCACACGTGTATCACTTTAACAAATTAAGTTGCACTTTAGGTAAAATGTCAGCACTTTAATGTACATACACAACATGTTTAGCACTTTGATGTATATAAATAGCACAAGTATCACTTTAACAAACTATGTCTCACTTTAATATATAAATGTTAGTACTTTATTGTACAGAAATGATATATTTAGCACTTTGAGACTATTGGAATATAGTTTATTGTAAATAATTTGTAGTTGTAACTTTAAAAACATCTAATAAGAGGTGCATGGTAAGATGGGGGTAAGACCCTAACTTTATAATTATGTCTAGACACTTGATATGGAATAGCCTTTATAAATAATAGAATGTGAGTCAGAAATGAATAAGATTCCTCTAAATAGTTAAATATTGTCTGTTTAATATGCTTTTAATGTTTGATTAGGTATAGAGTTAGAGTTAGATCGCCAAGGCTGACTGTGAAAGAGCGAGGATATTACTCGCTGCGTTGCCGTGGAGCCAGGTAAACATACCGGGTATCCACGGCAACGATGACGTCAACACGCTACTTCCGGGTAGCGGGAGGGTGACGCATGCGCAGAGATGGCGATAGAACGCCGTGGAAGCAGTGCAGCCTCAGGTGGTAAGTGTTTTAATTATTGATTGTATAATTTGTTTTACTATATAAATGTGTTATTTGTAAGATGTATTTTGAGCTGTTAAGATCCTGATGAAAGCCATGAAGTTTGGCTGAAACGTCGATCACATCAAGTTTTAACCTATGAAATAAAGAATAACCTTTTAAAGAGACCAGAAAAGACCGTGAGTGCTTGCCTTTTGTACCTTATATTTTTGTATATTTTTGGCATTGGCTTAATAGCACCAGGCACAATATTATTGAAGTGTGTGTGCAAGGATACAACAATATTTTGGACTATATATATATATATATATATATATTTGTGTTAGGTGCTTAAAATAGTACAGTGTGAAATACCATGAATAAGCGTAGGATAATAAAAAGGAGCAAGTCAGTTGTGGTGTGCCGAAACCGACGATGAGGTAGGCCTGAGAAAGAAGAGGGCAAAAATTAAGTAATCAAATTTATTAACAGACAACCAATACATATACATTTTATCAACCAGACATGTTTATGAAAGCATCCCTTAATTCTTGTACTGGGTTCGGTATGTACCGTGAGTAAGCGGATGACATCCAGCGCCCCAATGTTTTGATAACATGAGTTGGGATGTTGACACTGGAGGCTGTGGACACGGCTCCTATACGAAAGGAGTGTCCTGAGTATTTGTTTGCGTTGAGGCCCAGTTGTGTGAGCAAGGTCCTGACGTAGGTCATGAAGGTTGTAGTGGTGAGTACTGCACCTTGTAGTTGTAATAACGGTTGTGAGGGCAGTAAGTGATGGTGCTGTATGTAGGCATCAAGAACCTTGACGGGACACCATCTGTTGTGCGTGGGATAGTACGGAATGTTTACAGGTATGTGCTGACTGGTTTTGGAGTGAGGTAAAGACAGGATGTAATGATCCATATGTTTTGTCAAGTGGGAATAGAGGAGGAATGGAGTGGTTTGGGTCGTGGAGGTTGTAGTGAATTCTCTAGGTCGTAGAAATCCATAGAAAGCGATGTATATTGCTGTTTTGATGATAGAATTTGTATTAGTGTCAAACGGTTTTAAGTCAAGTAGGTTAGATAATGCTTTGAAGATATGGTTATCTATGGGTAGCCTCTGGGCCATATGTGTGGGTTCTGATTTTTGAATACCTCTGAGTATGGTCTTAATTTGGTGAGAGGCCATGAAACTGTTGTTATTTGGGTGTAAGATTAGCATGTGGTGTTGAATGCCAGTGAGATAGAGTTTGATGGTGTTGTATGACATTTTGAGTTTAAGGTGGCAAAAGGAAGCAAACCCCCAAAAAGATGTCATAACAAATGGTTGTATGATGTTATGTTCCAGAAGGAATCGTTTGAATAGTGTGAAAGCCCTGCTGTATGTTTTGTTTGTATTGTTTGAAAGTGCCAATTGGGACAATGTCCTGCTATGCTGCATGATGACGTCTAGTCCAGTATGAGTTGTTGAAATGTTGGAGTGATGGTGGCTGTGGGTGCTGCTGACGGGAGTGCTTGATGAAACTCCTGAAACTCCTGAAATTTAAAGCGACACAAATTGTCAGCAGCTGTGTTATATACACCTGGCACATGGAAACAACATAGGAAGAAATTATGACAAGCTGCCAACCAAGTGAGTTTCCTCAGAAATCTCATGATCGTAAGAGATTTGGAACGACCTTTGTTGATGATGTGACAGGTTGCCTGGTTGTCTGAGTAACAACGCACTGGCATATTAGCCCATAAATGACCCCATGCTACGGCAGCTGCCACTATGGGGTAGATCTCAAAAAGAGCTGAGGTAGTGGAAAAACCTTCCAAATCCTGAACTGCTGAAGGCCAGCTGCCCCAAAGCCATTCGTTCCCAAAAATTGATGCAAAACCAGTGGTAGATGCCGCATCTGACCAAATGGTAGGAGATGATTCAGTCAATTGAGGGAGGAACATACTTTTACCATTCCAAGTGGTTAAAAATCTCTTCCACATGTTTAGATCTGCCGTAGCTTGGGCATCTAAGGACAACCTGTGCGTGTCATGTAGAGAAAGTGGGAAAAGATGCAATAGTCGTGAAATAAAGGAGCGGCCTTGAGGTATGATGCGCATAGCAAAATTTAGTGACCCTAGCAGGGACTGTAGCTCTTTGCGGTTGCAAGTGCCGAGCTGTAGGTAGTTGTTTATGTACGTGAGAATATTCTCTATCTTATCGTATGGTAGGCTTGCTTGTATTGTGGCAGAGTCTAATTGGATACCCAGAAAAGTGATAACCGTGTCTGGCCCTTCTGTTTTCTTTGGGGAGATGGGTACACCTAGTTGCTCAAACAGCTTAGTGGTAGCTTTGAGACTAGTGGGAGGTGAAGTATTCTCCTCGACCAGTAGGAAATCGTCCAAGTAATGTAATACCGTAGGGCATCCGGCTATGTTCAATAGTAACCAGCATAATGCTTCAGCAAATGTGTCGAAAATAGCTGGGCTACTTTTGGACCCAAAAGTTAACTGGGAGAAAAAATAGTAGTTCCCGGACCACTTGATGCCATGCAGGTGCCACAGTGTGGGGTGGATAGGGAGTAATTTGAAGGCGTTAGTAATGTCGGTCTTACTGAGCCAGGCTCCAACCCCTGCTTGTATGATAGCTGTAATGGCGTGATCTATGGTGGTGTATTGCAGAGAGAATTCCTCAGAGGGTATAAGGGAATTAAGACTGGGGTTGGCCAATGAGTGGGGAGCCGATAAGTCAATGATGAGTCTCTGTTTTTGGGAAGATTTCCCTGTGACAATACCAATAGGGTTGGTGCGCCATTCTATGAATGGAGGAGTTCTAAAAGGCCCCAATACAAAGCCCTCATCCACTTCTTGGGCTATGAGGGTGTCAACCACTGTGGGGTTGTGTTGGGCGGATTGTAGGTTAGGGCATTCCAGAGTTCCAGCTGGTATGTGTAGGATACCTGTGTGGAAGCCTTCTGTTAAACCAGAAATAAGAAAGTCTACCAGGTGTCTAGATGGGTGCTGAGATATCAATGCTGTGAATACTGGCATATTAATAGACGTAAGGTAAGGCTTGGAATACATTTTATTTGGACACATGGTCTTTGCATGTGCCCTAAAACATTTTGAACAGACATGCAATAGTCTACATCCACTGTAATTACAAGACCCAACATTAATTATTGAAAATATTACATATCTGGGACTTGCCCAGAAACTTGATTGGGCATCCCAATTTGTCTTTTGATAATTTCCCTGGATCCCCAGAGGAACTAGCTCCTTGCGTGGAGGCATGTCCATCTGCCGTGTTGGGACAAAAATTAGTAGTATGGGCTGTGGAGGAGCAGTATGCATAAGCTGGTGTTCTTAGACCTGCAAAGTGTCTGCAAAATAAGACGGTATCAATCCTTCCCCAGTTGGATCGTGTTCCGTACTGGGGGCAGGATCCAGACACTATTGCAGATAACGACCTATGGTAGTCATAGAATGCCGAACCACCATATTTGTTGCCCAGGTCTACCAGCTTGTGCATATAGAGATCAAACTCCTCTCTTCTGTTGGGATAAACCGCACAGATGACATCCCTGTAAATACCAAACGCTAGTACAAATTCAGGGATAGTCAGTTTCCTGTTCAGGCGGGCATCCCTAGATCTGACAATAACAGATACATCATCATAAGCATACGTCTTATGTTCCACAATATCCTGGGAAGCAATCAACAGGGAAGCCAGGTTGACGTCTTTACCTTCCAGGATATCCCTTTTAATGTGCTCAGGTATCATGTGGGCCGGGCTAACTTCCTGGTCATCCAGGGTGCTGGCTGGAGCAACTAATGGCAAGGCTGGTGTTTGTACTGCAGCAGCGGGTGGCCCTGCTAGAGTGAGGGCCGTGGTGACCGACTCAAGTTTCTCCAGCCTGGAGTTGACCTTGCTCATGGATGCCACGAGTGAGGATAACATGGCATGTATGTCCCCTGGGTTGGACTGGCTAGATCCTTCCCCAGCATCCATGTTATTAGTCGATGTGCGTAGCAGTTTGAAAAGTTCTGCCTTCCTTGCTGTAGCGGGGTAGGGGATTTGTCGTCTCCTTAATTCCGTGGTTATACGCGGGATCGTCCAGGATCTGATTGATGCTGGACTAGCTAGCTCTCCTCCTTGTGTGGGAGTGACAGCTCTAGCCGGGGTGCTAGGCAGGGAGAAATCCTCTACCCCTTCCTGAGACATACTATAAATAAAACAATTAATTAGTATATAGAACCACCAAATTGTACTGGCAGGCTAGCTAGGCCGGATGGCGAAAGTATTATACTTGTTTGGTGACAGGTGAGGCCCTGCTAATTGCCAAGCGGCTTGAGAGGCTCTATCTATGCATTGGCGCGAGGGGTTATTGAGGCCACTTGACGTAGTGGCAGGAATTTTAGGCCTCTCGGTGACTGTACGACAGAAAACAGGGGAAGGGAGTGACAGGTGAGGCCCCCTCTATGCAACATGCGAGGCGGCTAGCTAATGTGTGGCCCGATGGGTGTTTGCCTCTTGAACGTTTGAGGCATGGTGTTGGCCTCGCGGGACCACTAACTGATGGCGACTGCCAAGACGGGGTAAATATCTATTGGGAATCCTGTGACCCTATTGCCAGTACTCTAAACTAGGGGGATGAAATGAAATGTATGGTAGAATACCATATGAGCAGGTGTACGTACCTGGTAGTATGACAAATCACAGGAATAAACCGTGTGGAGCAAATATATAAACTTGACAGCCTAAAAATGGGTAAAAGAGAGTAGTATGATGAGTGTGGAGTGTGAAAAGAACAGACTTATAGCCTGTAGCAGCAATGTAGGTTATATACATATGTACATGACTGTGCAGGAAACGTATGATTGGTTGGATCAGTACGTGTGATTCAACCCGAGTATGCATGAAAAAGGAATTAAGCCTTATGTGTCATCGTCATGACAGAGAAATGAGGCCTGTAACATAGGCTGAGTAATTTGAAATTAAATGGATAATTATAAAAACTCCTGGCGTGGGAATTCAATGATCTGTACAGAAATGTAGCTGGTTTTGTAGAAAGGGACATGGATGAGGTCATGGCCTATTTACACAGCGTTATGTATGATATGTAGCAGAATAACCAAAGGCAGGGATACCCAAAATGATTTAAAATGATGTAAAGTGATGTATATATATATGATATATTTGTATTGAAATGATGTATCAACCCGAGAATTATTTCTTAAATGAACCTGTATCCTTTGTATGTGTTGTAATAATAACACAGAAATGAGGCCTGTAACGTAGGCTGAGTCCATTTGTATGAATGGATAAGTAATGCAGACCCCTGAAAGCGTGGGAGTCAAATGGTCTATACAGATAAGTGGACTTGATTTGTATGGACGTAATACAATACTGATAATATTTAAGAGAAAATAGAATAATCTATTTAAACAAGCAATTCTTAACCGAACGTTATATACACACGAAATGGTGAATATAATTCATGAAAGGATTATACATAATACATAGAAATAAAGCCGAAAACAAATGTGAGGGAAACACAGAAGTTAGAATAGTTTAACCGTATGAATTTATACGAACCGAAAGTGTGTTTGAGCGTATGTGAAAATTGCCGAATGGCAAAACAACCGAGTGATAATTCGTTTCAATATAACATGAAATAGTGATATGCGAAATGACTATTGAACGATTAAATTGTTCAGCCGAATGACCGTATGAATGAAAAAGCCCGCGAATGGCTTGAAACATTCGTGTCATAACCAGGGAAAAACCGTAAAGCGAGGACCCGTGCTGTACCGTACGCCGTGGGAACCGGTCCTGGCATGACAGGTAGGTCTGACTTATGGTTTAGGAGTCCCTGGGACGCGATCTATGACGAAGACCGGAGTCAGAAGAAGCTGGACGGGCGGAAAGGTCTGAACAGGATTCCTGGACACAGCTAACGTGGTGAAAACCTTGTGGATACTGAAACCAAGATGGCGTCTGAGAGAACCCGGAAAGTGGATCCTCATTCAACGTTGACCTCGAACGGTAAGGAGCAAGGTAAGGGGAGTGCCTTAAGTAGGCTAGGGGTAGCAAACCAGCACCTCCCATAAATCCAGGCAAATTGCCTTAATACATATAAATAAAGTAATGATAGCACTCCAAGAACTTCGAAAATATTGTGAAAAAACTTAGCTTTTTATTCAGGCATCTGCCACAGAAGATCAACGTTTCTCTAAGGAACTTTCATCAGGATGAGAACTGAAATGTTGATCTTCTGTGGCAGATGCCTGAATAAAAAGCTAAGTTTTTTCACAATATTTTCAAAGTCCTTGGAGTGCTATCATTACTTTATTTCTATTATTTGGCTGTTACGCACCGTGCTTTTTACTATTAATCCAGGAGTGCAAGCAATTGGAACTATATATATATATATATATATATATATATATATATATATACACATACACACACACACACACACACACACACACAGTTATACAGTAAGGGAAAAAAGTATTTGATCCCCTGCTGATTTTGAATGTTTACCCACTGACAAAGAAATGATCAGTCTATAATTTTAATGGTAGGTGTATTTTAACAGTGAGAGGCAGAATAACAAAAAAGAAAAAATCCAGAAAAACGCATGTCAAAAAAGTTATACATTGATTTGCATGTCAATGATTGAAATAAGTATTTGACCCCTTTGACTTGTTGGTAATCACAGAGGTCAGAAATTTCTTGTAGTTGGCAACCAGCTTAGCACACATCTCAGGAGGGATTTTGTCCCACTCCTCTTTGTAGATCCTCTCCAAGTCATTAAGGTTTCGAGGCTGACTTTTGGCAACTCGAACCTTCAGCTCCCTCCATGGATTTTCTATGGGATTAAGGTCTGGAGACTGGCTAGGCCTCTCCAGGACCTTAATGTGCTTCTACTTGAGCCACTCCTTTGCTGCCTTGGCTGTGTGTTTTGGGTCATTGTCATGCTGAAATACCCATCCACGATCCATTTTCAATGCCGTGGCTGAGGGAAGGAGGTTCTCACCCAAAATTTGACGGGACATGGCCCTATTCATTGTCCCTTTGATGCGGTGCAGTTTTCCTGTCCCCTTAGCAGAAAAAAAACCCCAAAGCATAATGTTTCCACCTCCATATTTGATGGTGGGGATGGTGTTCTTGGGGTCTTGCATGGAGCACGAGACCGAGGAAGACTGACAGTTATTTTGTTTTTCTTCCATTTGCGAATAAACGCACAAACTGTTGTCACCTTCAGACCAAGCTGCTTGGCGATGGTCTTGTAGCCCATTCCAGCCTTGTGTAGGTCCTCAATATTGTCCCTGACATCCTTGGATAGCTCTTTGGTCTTGGCCATGGTGGAGAGTTTGTAATCTGATTGATTGCTTTTATACAGGTAACGAGTTTGATTAGGAGCACTCTCTTTAATAGAGTGCTCCTAATCTCAGCTCATTACCTGTATAAAAGACATCTGAGAGCCAGAAATCTTACTGATTGATAGGGGATGAAATACTTATTCTACTCATTGACATGCAAATCAATTTATACCTTTTTTGACATGCATTTTTCTGGATTTTTTTTTTGTCATTCTGTCTCTCACTGTTAAAATACACCTACCATTAAAATTATAGACTGATCATTTCTTTATCAGTGGGCTAGCGTTCAAAATCAGCGGGGATCTAATACTTTTTTCTCTCACTGTATCCCCTAATTTAATCTCACAATGCACACACTCTGATATCAGAAATATAACTTGGCCGGACCATGCCAACATCTCCCTCACCTTGCGTATCCAAGATCTCATGCGATCATGGTCCTGGCGTTTAAACCCCCTTTTCCTACACAACAAACTGACCTTAACTTCCATAGCGAAAGTGATTGCGGAATACTTCAAATTAAATGTACACTCAGTCTCCTCCCCCATTATCATTTCCTTTTCAAAACACACACACAAACACAAAACACATTAATATACATTTTTTATTTACACCCTGTTCCAAATTATTATGCAAATTATATTTTTCTCATTTACCTAAATAATTTATGTAAATAACAGTCAGCATAATTCTCATGTTATCACCTATTAAGACTACAATTCAAATTTTATTGAACAAACCTCCTAATGATAACAGTATTAAACATAAAAAACTTACAATGCACTGTTCCAAATTATTACGCACAGTAAGTTTCAAAACACTTTATAGGTTGTAAAGAACTGAAAATTGTCATTTGTTGTGTTTGCAGCATATTTACTAAAATCAAACGCTATTTCAATCAAACTTATAACAACATTTTAACTTTTTAAACATTTTAACAGGCCATGTTACATTTTAACATAGGACCCCTTATTTGATAGTAGCTTCACAAGTCTTGCATCCATTGAACTTGTGAGTTTTTGGACAGTTTCTGCATGAATTTGTTTGCAAGATGTCAGAATAGCCTCCCAGAGCTGATGTTTGGATGTAAACTGCCTCCCAGCCTCATAGATCTTTTGCTTGAGGATGCGCCAAAGGTTCTCAATAGGATTCAGGTCAGGGGAGGATGGAGGCTACACCATGACTTTATCTCCTTTTATCCTCGTAGCAGCCATTGATGCAGAGTTATTCTTTGCAGCATGAGATGGTGCATTGTCATGCATGAAGATGATTTTATTACGGAAAGCATAGTTCTTCCTTCTGTACCAGGGAAGAAAGTGGTCAGTTAGAAACTCCACATACTTTGCAGAGGTCATCTTTACACCTTCGGGGACCCTGCAGGCGCCGACCAGCTCTCTTCCCATGATTCCGGCCCAAAAGATGACTCCACCACCACCTTGCTGATGTTGCAGCCTTGTTGGAACAGGGTGGCCATCCACCAACCATCCACTACTCCATCCATCTGGGGTTGCACGGACTCATCAGTGAACAGGCCTGTTTGAAAATTAGTCTTCATGTATTTTTCTGCCCAATGCAGCCATTTCTGCTTGTGAGCATTGGTTAGTGGTGGTCGAACAGAAGGTTTATGCACAGTTGCAAGACTCTGGAGGACTCTACACCTTCATGTCCGTGGGACTCCAAAGGCACCAGCAGCTTCAAATATCTGTTTGCTGCTGTGTAATGGTATTTTAGCAGCTGCTCTCTTGATCCGATGCCTGGATCTGGCAAAAATCTTCCTCAATGTGCCTTTATCTGCAGGAACCCGTCTGTGCTCTGAATGAGCCAATAAAAACTCCTAATAGTGTGATGATCACACTTAAGTTTTCGTGAAATATCTTATGTTTTCATACCTCGTCCAAGACATGGAACTATTTCACTCTTTTCACCAGCAGAGAGATCATTTTTCTTCCCCATATTGCATGAAAATGGTGCTCTGCTTAATAATGTGGAACACCCTCCTTTAGTAGTTTTTCCTTAAATTGGGCTCACCTGGCAATCTAATTGTCACAGGTGTCCGAGATTGTTTTCAGTGATCCCTGAGACACAATGACATCCATGAGTTAAACTGAAAAACTATATATTTAATTTTTTTGACACTTAAATAGACTTTGCATAATAATTTGGAACAGGGTGTATATTCCCTTCTTTGCTAGTAAAGTTTAGATACATATATTTATTTTGCCATGCTAGCTAGGAAACTACCCAAGATCAAATAATCAAAAAAGATATCTAAAATACACTTACCGGACGGCTCACTCACCAACACCCTGAGAAAATAGGAAAAGTATTTCATACATACTATGCTACCTTGTACATCCATCCCTCGATGGACCGACTTTTCCTCTCCTCCCTGCCAGAAGTCACTAAAGTGAACCTCTCATTTGAGGTGACAGTGAAGGAAATAGCCATGGCCTTGACCCTTCCAACCCAATAAAAGTCCCGACCTTGATGGTTTCTCCATCTTATTCTCAAATCATTCACAGACGTCCTTCTACCCCACCTGTGTAAAGTTTTTAACTTTATTCTGAAAGGAGAAGTATTAACTCTAGACATGACCCAGGCCAACTTCACTCTTATCCACAAACCTGGCAAAGACCATAGTGAACCTGGCCACTTCCCCCCTTTTTCCCTCCTTAACAAAGGCCTCAATCTGCTTATGAAAATAATCTTGACTGGGCCGAGTCACATCTGTAAAGATGAATCTGCTACCTAGATTCCTCTATGTATTTCAGGCATTAAATATCTCTACAAGAAATCAGACTTACACACTCAAATCTGCAATAGATAAGATCATCTGAAATGGACATAAGCCATGGGTCAGGAGAGCACCACTTTAAATTCCTCGTAAATTGGGAGGCCTAGGCATTCCCAATTTTACTCACAATGTACAAGTGGCCCATCTGACCTAAATCTAAAATTGGCATCTCCCACCCGGGAAGGAAAGGTGGGTGGACCTACAGCATTTGATTTTGGCTTCGATTACCCATCCCTATATACCTGGCTTTCCAGGCAATACTGCGCACTGTCCTCTCAAACTTCTCCCACAGTGGCATACTCTTTCCAACTTTGGGACAGGCTGAGGGAGAAATATGACCTCTCCTCCAGCCTTTCCCCCATGACTCTGATTCTCTGAATCAAGCTCTTTTCCCCCAGACTGAATGCCAACGATTATGGCCACTTCGAGGATTGGGATATCAGACATCTGGGACATTTGTACGCAAGCGGGAAACTTGTGGAATACTCGGAATTGCCTGAAATTGCATGCCTCACCACTTTTGATTAATAAATCGCAGAAACCTCCATGCTGACAGAATCTGAATGACATTGCCTCCAGGCACCATCCAAAAAAGGACATATCTAAGACATTTATATATCCTTGATGACTCACTACTCACAAGTCCTTGTAATCTACATAACTGTTTGGGAAAGGGACTTAGGCCCCCCCAGATGATCTCATGGACTGGTCGGACATATGGCCATTCATGACCTGTATCACAATTTGTGACCCCCAACTTGAATAGGCATACAAAATGCTTTTTCCCTTGTTTTTGACTCCCCAATGCCTAGCAACCATGCAAAGAACCCCAAACAATCTCTGCTGGAAAATCTGCGAAGACACAAGTACGTTTCTCCATTGCTGCTGGACCTGCTGAATCTCATCCCACTGTGGAAAAACGTCACAGCACTACTTTATAGTATCATAAATAGACAATTCCTGCTTGATTCCTGGGCCATTTACTGTGAAAACCTATTGAACCCTTTCCTAGACACAAAAAACAAATTGCTAGCATGAATTTCCCTAGACATCCGTAGGTCAATTGCAGAATTATGGGTTACTCCCCAAATCTCCCCTTCAATTGATTAGAAAGAAAATCACAGAAAGCATCAACATGGACAAACTGACTGCCAAAATCCATGACAATTACAAATCTTTCCACAAAACTTGGGACCCTTGGCTGGATGGAGACACTTCCTTTCACTGGTAAATCTGTCTGTAATCGCTAGTATTTTCTACATTTAAGCAATCAATTGTCTTTGTGGCAGGTGGTGCTTTTCCCTATCCACTCCCCCCCGCCTTTTAACCGTTTTCTCCCTCTCTCCTACCACCCCTCACCCCGGCTTGGGGCAGGGCAGTTCAGAAAGAAGCTACTGTGCCAGAGCTGGCATTTATGCCTCATCTGGACTCGGGAGGTTACTGTCACGGGTGGCGGTACGGAAACCAGGACCCCTGAGTGCATGATGAGAAGTTGGGAGTCTTCAGCGTGGAAGTGGATTATCAGGGCCTGGTGAAGGGTAACCACACACCCCCTGGTGTTGAGCACCAGCGTTTGTGCGGCCACATACCAACACCCTGAATCAGCTTATGCAGATCCCTAGAGCTAGGAGATATGCAGACCTCCCAGGAGCTGAATAGGGAGGTTCTGCAGCAGGAATCAGGAGCTTGGATATAAGCAAACCTCCCAGGAGCTGAATAGGGAGGCTCTGCAGCAAGAATGTATCCAGTACAGAAAAAAGGCAAGGCAAGGATAGTCACCAAACATGAAAACAAGACAGAACTAGTAGAACCCAGAACCAGAGAAAGATAGAAAGCTAAACCCAGAACGTGTACACAATACATAAGGAAAACATTAACAGAACATGGACAGGACAAGACAGGACTGTACATGAACTGGGAATACAAACTAAAACAAGACAAGCTATGATATGCAAAACAAGAGGAGAAATGTCTAAGTACTATATATGAAAACCATGGGGATTTAGTCACATTATATGATCATACATTGCATAAGCCTGCCAACAATGCCAATGTACCCCATATCTGGCAGGTCCTACTCTGCCTAATGTATGCTAAAAGAACCATAAGAAACACCTATAGCACTTACCTGCAAGAAAGGACAGAAGGCTTGAGCAACTGCCTGCAGGCTCCAACTGAAACAAAGGGAATCATGGAAAAGGAATGGGTGTGGCAACATAAAACAAACATTTAAAGGAACCCTGGAGACTGGGAATTCCCGGGACGGAATACAGGAATGAACCCAGAAACCCAGCATAAAGAAAACCAGACATGGAATAGAATACCAGAAAAACCAAGAAAACTAAACAAGAATTGTAAAAAGTGTACTGGATACCAGAAGCCATAGTCAGACATTAGAACAGAGCAGAGCAGTTCCTGACAGTTACTCCCTCTATCAAAGCCCATAAGCAGCCAACAACACTACCTTCTGATGGATGTCATTCTATCCCGTGCCAATAGCACTCGCCCTCTTGGAAAACTGACTCCCTCCTCTAAATAAAACTTAACCAGTCCACCCCCGCTATTTTCATGTTTCCTTAATCCTCAATGATCCAGGTCACGGCTTTCTGTCTACAAAGGAACCTTGGCTGATTAAATCATTTGTACCCAGGGTCAGAACTGAAGGATTCTAATAGTGTCCCTTACCCTCACTCAACATCTGTATGTGACACTCCACATCTGCCTGTCATTATCGTACTTCTGTTATGCAACCCTTCAATGCAACGTTTTGTTCTTTTATTGTTTACATTTATTTTGAAAACACAGTAACAAACATGAGAGATGCATGAGTTGTGGATGCTATCTAAAATAAGGAGAAGAGACTGAACCATGAAGAGTTATAATTCCAGTGATACGCACAATTTTGTCAATAGCAAACACTGCTCACCTTGTATTCTGATAATGGCAATATAAGGTTCAGTCATCTGGCTCTTGGCTGGTGAGTGTGTTTTATGGTCAGTTGATAAGCAATCATGTAGGTGGCATGGAGAGCCCCTGTTTTGGAAACACTGCCATCCCATGTTCACAGCAACAGTGGTGGACAGAATGAGGGAAAAGGCCAATGTATTTAATTGACAACAGACTTTCATCAAAATGGAAAAAACGCATTGCAAATACTTATTTTCTACTTTCCACAATTAGTATTGCCTAGGAAAACATCTGGGGAAAAGTTCTTATTTTATATCACATCAAGGGATAACATTTCCAATCCTGTGTAGATGGTAAGCTCACTTCAGCAGGTCCCTTATAGTGATGTCGCGAACCCGAAATTTTCGCGAACTTCCGCAAATGTTCGCGAACCGGCGAACCGCCCGAAACGCCATTGACTTCAATGGGGAGGCGAATTTTATTCGGCGATGGGACTTAGTCTTTTTTTCAGCCGTTTTTTTCAGCCTTATTTCAGCTGCAGAGACTAAGTCCCATTCGGCGATGGGACTTAGTCTTTTTTTCAGCCGTTTTTTTCAGCCTTATTTCAGCTGCAGAGACTAAGTCCCATTCGGCGATGGGACTTAGTCTTTTTTTCAGCCGTTTTTTTCAGCCTTATTTCAGCTGCAGAGACTAAGTCCCATTCGGCGATGGGACTTAGTCTTTTTTCAGCCTTTTTTTCAGCCTTATTTCAGCTGCAGAGACTAAGTCCCATTCGGCGATGGGACTTAGTCTTTTCAGCCTTATTTCAGCTGCAGAGACTAAGTCCCGCGATCTCCTATCAGTGGACGTGTATATGGCAGCCATTTTAGAGAACCGTACACCTGGGACCCGAGCAAGGTCACCCCTCGTTCTAAACAGGCGACAACATTTGTCCCTGGAAAACTATCCTGGACATTCTGTACAATTTGTATGGATGTGGCAGTGATTTCTGTAACAGGGAGATGGAAGAAGATGCTTGGTCGGTCCTCTTAATTCAAATTTGGGGCACTGCGTGGTCAAGCTAATGTGCCACCAGATAGGAGTGGTGTGTTTAGTATTGTTCTGATCAGTTTAATACCTTCCACGCCTCCTATCAGTGGTCGTGTACACGGCATTGATTTTTGTAACAGGGAGATGGAAGAAGAGGCTTGGTCGGTCCTCTTACTGCAAATTTGGGCACTGCGCGGTCAAGCTAATGTGACACCAGGTAGGAGTGGTGTGTTTAGTATTGTTCTGATCAGTTTAATACCTTCCGCGTCTCCTATCAGTGGTCGTGTACACGGCATTGATTTTTGTAACAGGGAGATGGAAGAAGAGGCTTGGTCGGTCCTCTTACTGCAAATTTGGGGCACTGCGCGGTCAAGCTAATGTGACACCAGATAG